>JAUPFV010000003.1:150824996-152024996 GCA_036936605.1 Limnanthes douglasii subsp. nivea | reverse complement strand
CTGTATCTTTTTCCCTTCTCTGTATCCCCCAGAACAAACTTTGGTGAGGGCACACTCTTTCCTACCCTCCTAGGCACATGAAGGTTTTAATGAGGTGTTTCGATGAGCCCCTTAAATACAAAGAGTTCTTTGCCTTAACTATTTTTTGGGTCACAGTAACATGTGCTTCGAATTGTTGTCTCTTCGAACTATTTTTTGGGTCACAGTAACATGTGCCTCGAATTGTTGTCTCTTCGAACTATTTTTTGGGTCACAGTAACATATGCCTCGAATTGTTGTCTCTTCAAACTATTTTTTGGGTCACAGTAACATGTGCCTCGAATTGCTGTCCGTTCGAACTATTTTTTGGGTCACAGTAACATGTGCCTCGAATTGTTGTCCTTTCGAACTATTCTTTGGGTCACAGTAATATGTGCCTTGAATTTTGGGACCTTCGAACTATTCTTTGGGTCACAATAATATGTGCCTCGAATTTTGGGACCTTCGAACTATTCTTTGGGTCACACTAATGTGTGCCTCGAGTTTTATTTTTACTTTATTAATATTTGGGTCACACTAACATAAAAAGTAGTTTATACATATACAAACATAAACTACCGGTTTCCTGTTAAGGCACTGCAAATACAAACATAAAAAGTAGTTTATACATATACTTTAATGTCTTCGGCATTACACATAGACTACCCAAGTTTATGCGTATTTGCCAAAAGTTCTGAGTGGTAAAACAAATCAACGCCTTTCTCATATTGAAATGTTATTTATAGCTAAAGCTCATATTGTTCTCTCAATAAGTTATACATAGAAATTTCTAAGCACATAATGCTAGGTTTCAACATAAACCCAAAATACAATAACAACAGCAACAACGATGTTTCATCCATAAACAATAGTAGAAATATTAAATAAATGTATAGCTAAAATCAAAATATTTATCTACAAAATTTTTCTACAGGCTTAAATGTAAAAACTTGTTTGGTTGTTCCAATTTTTTAGACTTCAAAAAAGCTGAATTTTCGTGATTGAGCCAGAAAACTTAATATTTATTTATTAGTTTTTTAATAAATTTTCACCAACAGTTTTCAATTCACTTTATACATCATTTTTAACTTCAAAAATTTTCATTTTGTATTACGCACCCAGCAAATTACTTGCTTTTTTCTGTCTATCGTTTAAGTTATATATTTGAGTATTCAAGCAGACATATAGAAGAAGTGCAGTAAAATAAACTAATACGGAGATGGTATCTGCCATCGAATGGATTTCCACTTCATCAAGAAATTTCGGCAATAGTTCACCTTCACTTGTTTTTCATCAGGATAATATATTCTATAAACTCTTTGCGAACTCTCACAATCTTTGCTACGCCTTCAATTAGCTGATGAAGCTTGTAAATGGAAATTCAATAATAAAATACACACATGCGAATATGTAGACAAAAACTCCCAAAAAAGTTACTTACTTCAAGTCACCTTTAACCACTTAAAACCTTTCACAAAAGATGTGTTAGGTATATGTGTCCGATGACATAAATCGACCAAGGGCCCACATTTATATACAGTAATAGTTTTGTCGGCAGGCAAATCGTTTATAATTTCAACCTGAATATAAACTCCATAGAGTCGTAATGAGATTACAGAATAAAGTAGGAAAACTATACAAATCCAAACAACTTAAAATCTTGCTCTTCCTCAATGAGGACAATACATGTAGAGCACTGTAGGAACTGATCATATCTTTATATAGAACTACTACTTATACTAATGGTCTGGACATTTAAAGTTACTCCATTTTTTACTTTTATCACAAGTGTGTGTTAGGACAATAATTAATTAAGCTTGAAAATATTAATTAATTAATTTAGTTAAAATATTTTAATAATATATTAATGTATTTTTGAATAATATATATTATTCAATTAAGAATATATTATTCAATTGAAAATATTATTCAATTGAGAATATATTATTTAATTGATAATATATTATTCAATTTAGGAAAAATATGTTTAGATTTGATTTTATATTTTAAAGATTATTATATTAGTAAAATATATTATTCTGTCATTTAAAACAGTATAATATATTTATACTAATATATATATATATAGGAGATGTACTAAACAAAAAATCAAAAAAAATAAAATAAAATAAAAAAAACACTTTTGTTCTCTCCCATATTTTTCTTTTTTCTCCAAAAATATTCCGATAAAATCTACCGTGTGTGCCTAAACAGTAGCTATATGCACAGGATGGACCTTATATAAACTGACACAAACAGTAACTATATAAACATGATAGACCATGTATAAACTGACTTTTGTATTCACATTATCATTGATAGGGATGCAACAGATAGTCTAGCTTGATGTTCGTAGACCACGCAACAGTTCCAGAATCACATGTATCATCCATGATGAAGAAATGTTTTAACATAAACAAATGCATAACCCATTTTTAAATGAGAAGAAGCAGTGCAGCCTCTTCAATCTGCTTAAAATTCTTATCATTCAAGCCCAAATCTCCATAAAACACATCATAATGAAAACCCTACAAAGCTATTAATAAACCTGATGTGACTGAAGTTCAAAGTAAATATGATAAAAGACACTATTAGTGTCTCCATTAACTAAAAGGAAGTTAAATGCGAGGATTTATCTATACCTTTCCTTTAGTTGTACAAGGTCCAATATAGAGCTTGCAACCAAACATCTGCTCAAATGGCTGAATTCAACACATTAACATATACAAAAAACCAATTAACCCAATAAAAACACGTAAATAAACAGAACTAATCAATACAAATATCAAATGAAACTACCGCGCCAAGAATATGAGCACTGTAATGCCATAAACTATCACGACCTTCATGACAGTCGAATTTGTACAGCTTAAGCACACAGTCACCCTCCAACGGCCTGTTCATATCCCACAAAACTCTATCCACCAAAGAAATCAAAGTTGTCTCAGCCAAACCCTTGGATATCTCAATGGAGATGTCGTATGGGGTTGACAACCGTTTGCAGTGTCTTAACATGAAACCGTTTGCAGTCTCGAAGCAACACGCACACAATTGTAATGTGAGTTACTTGTAAGAAGTCATTTATATATTTTGTTATATTGTTTCGACAAAGAAGTCTCTTTTGTTGGATCATAAACTTGATCCACTTAAAGGGCCCAACCCACTCAAAGGGTCCAACCCACTTAATAAGACCCATCTAGAAAGAATACTCTAGAAACATTTAAATTAATATTTAGTAGTTTATGTTGAGTGCAAGACACTCTTTGATGTTGAGTGTAAGAAACACCTTTCCCTTGAGTGTAGTGTTGAGGTTGAGTGTTTAACTATCCATAAGATCTTAGATGGTGGATCCTTGTCTCCACTATGGTTCTATAAATAGTGGAGCTCTCCCACCATCTAGAGCATCACAAAAACACACCAAGAATCAAAGTTAGAGAGAAAATTAGAGTGAGAGAAAAGAGAGACAAGAATGCTCTCTTGAGTGTTAGAAAAATATTTTCTCTTCTTGTGTGAGGTTTAAGAGTGTCTTGTAATATTTCTCCTTTTTATCAATATCAAAGTTGTTTTTTTGTTTTAAAGAGAGTGTTGTTTTATATTTTCCGCCAACAAAGTGGTATCAGAGCCACAAGCTCTTTCCAAAATTTTGTTTTTAAATTTTCAACATATTGGAAATTTTGTTTTTAAATATTCAACATATTTAAAAATATGGCAAATTGTGTATCATCCTTCCAAGTTCCAACACTCAACAACAACAACTACGATAATTGGAGTATCAAGATGAAAGCTCTTCTTGGAGCACATGATGTGTGGGATGCCGTAGATAAAGGGTTTGACGAACCCGAAGATGAAGCAAGCCTTTCTCACGAGGAGAAAACAAATTTGAAGGATTCAAGAAAGAGAGACAAAAAAGCTCTCTTCCTCCTCTATCAAGCATTAGATGATGATGGTTTCGAAAAGATTTCGAGCGCATCTTCCGCCAAGCAAGCGTGGGAGAAATTACAAATCTCTTATAAAGGAGTCGAAAAGGTGAAAAAGGTACGTCTCCAAACATTAAGAGGTGAATTTGAATCATTACATATGAAAGCGTCCGAATCTATTTCGGAATATTTCTCAAGAGTAGCAACCGTTTCTAATCAATTAAAAAGAAATGGTGAGAAGTTAGAAGATGTGAGAGTAATCAAAAAAAATACTCCGCTCGTTGGATCCTAAATTTGAGCACATCGTCGTGACGATTGAAGAAACTAAAGACTTGGAGAAAATGATGATCGAAGAACTCCAAGGATCATTACAAGCCTATGAAGAAAAGCACAAGAAGAAGCAAGAGATCGTCGAGCAACTCCTCAAAGTAGAATTGAAGGACATGCATGCAAATCAAGGAGATGATAGAAACCAACATAGCCGAGGCAGAGGCAGAGGCCGCGGACGAGGTGGTTATCACGGCAGTGGACGTGGCTGGAATTACAACAACAATAATTCCAACTACAACTACGAGAAACGAGAAAGCTCAACACGAGGTCGTGGAGGAAGAAATACGAACTCGAGGTATGATAAATATCAAATCAAATGCTATAAATGTCAAAGGTTTGGACATTATGCTTCCGAATGCAGAGGCCCCAACAATAGAGTTGAGGAGAGGGCCAACTATGCCGAGGAGAAGACGGAGGAAAAAGATATGTTATTACTAACATACAAAAGCACTAATGAAGGTCAAGAGAACACGTGGTATCTTGACAGCGGTGCAAGCAACCATATGTGTGGGAAAAGAAGCATGTTCGTAGAGATCAATGAAGCAGTGAGTGGAAATGTCTCTTTTGGAGATGATAGCAAAATATCGGTGAAAGGAAAAGGTAACATTCTTATTCGTGCAAAAGATGGCAGTCACCAAATTATTTCAAATGTCTACTACGTACCAAGCATGAAAAACAACATTTTGAGCTTGGGACAACTACTAGAAAAGGGCTATGATATTCATATGAAAAATTATAGTCTTTTTCTAAGAGACGACAAAGGAGACTTAATAGCTAAAGTCCAAATGTCAAAGAATAGAATGTTTCCTTTGAATATTCAAAATGATGTTGCAAAGTGTCTTAAGGCGTGTTACAAAGATTCGTCGTGGCTATGGCATGTTCGATTTGGGCATCTAAACTTTTCAAGTTTAGAGTTATTGTCAAAGAAGGAAATGGTGAGAGGGTTACCATGTATCAATCATCCTGACCAACTATGCGAAGGATGTTTACTTGGAAAGCAATTCAGAAAAAGCTTTCCAAAGGAGTCAGAGTCAAGAGCCAATAAACCTCTCGAGCTTATTCATACCGATGTGTGTGGTCCAATCAAGCCGAGCTCTCTAGGTAAAAGTAACTACTTCCTTCTCTTCATTGATGATTTTTCAAGAAAAACTTGGGTATATTTCTTGAAACAGAAATCCGAAGTCTTTGGAATATTTAAGAAGTTCAAAGCAGTTGTGGAAAAAGAGAGCGGAAATAAGATTAAAGCCATGAGATCTGACCGAGGAGGGGAGTTCACATCCAATGAATTCCTAGAGTTTTGTGAAGCACATGGAATTCGTCGCCACTTGACAGTTCCTAGATCACCTCAACAAAATGGTGTGGCAGAAAGGAAGAACAGAACAATCCTTGATATGGCACGAAGCATGCTCAAAAGCAAGAAACTGCCTAAGGATTTTTGGACGGAAGCAGTGGCATGTGCGGTGTACTTGTCCAACCGATCTCCAACAAGAAGTGTTTGGGGAAAGACACCACAAGAAGCGTGGAGTGGAAGAAAGCCCGGAATTTCCCACTTGAGAGTATTTGGAAGCGTAGCTCATGTCCATGTACCAGACGAACAACGAACCAAACTTGATGATAAAAGCAAGAGTTTTATCTTCATCGGTTACGACTCAAGTTCCAAAGGCTACAAGTTATACAACCCAAACAACAAGAAGGTTGTGATAAGCCGAGACGTGATAGTTGATGAAGAAAACGAATGGGATTTCGGGTCTCATACAAATGAGTTCACATTTTTCCCCCAAATTGAAGAAGATGAGAAGACACCAAATGAGCAATCAGAAGATGTTGCTACGCAACATGATTCACCAACAGCAACTACTCATAGAGACTCGCCACCTTCATCATCATCAAATGGTAGTCAAAATAAGAGAGCAGTGGAACGTACAAGAAGCCTTAGTGATCTTTATGAGGTAACCGAACCAATGGATAACATTACACTATTTTGTCTCTTTGCTGATTGTGAGCCAGTGACATTTCAAGAAGCTGCACAAGAGAAACAATGGAGAGACGCGATGGATGAAGAAATTAGAGCCATCGAGAAGAATGACACATGGGAACTAACCTCACTTCCCAAAGGGTGCAAGACAATAGGCGTCAGATGGTTATACAAAACCAAGAGAAATGCTAAAGGGGAGATTGAAAAACACAAAGCGAGGCTTGTTGCAAAAGGCTATAGTCAAAAGGCGGGAATTGACTATGATGAGGTTTTCGCCCCCGTTGCCCGATTGGAAACTATTAGACTAATAATTTCTTTGGCAGCTCAAAACAAGTGGAAGATACAACAAATGGATGTAAAGTCAGCATTTCTAAATGGCGTCCTTGAAGAAGAAGTATACATTCAACAACCATTAGGCTATGAGATCAAAGGCCACGAAGATAAGGTGTTGAAGCTAAAGAAGGCTCTTTACGGGCTAAAACAAGCACCAAGGGCATGGAACAGTAGAATCGGCAAGTATTTCCAAGAGAAAGACTTCAACAAATGTCCGTACGAGCACGCTCTATACACCAAGATCAAAGATGGAGATATTTTAATTGTGTGTCTCTACGTGGACGATTTGATCTTCACCGGAAGCAGCCCGAGCATGTTCAATAAATTCAAGGAAGTAATGACGAAGGAATTCGAGATGACAGATTTGGGGCTCATGGCGTACTACCTTGTCATTGAAGTTAAGCAACAAAAGGATGGAATTTTCATCTCACAAGAAAGCTATGCTAAAGATATCCTGAAGAAGTTTAAGATGGAGAATTGTAGCCCAATAAGCACACCCATGGAGTTTGGAGTCAAAATGTCCAAGCATGAAGAAGGCGAAAGTGTGGATCCGACATTATTCAAAAGTTTGGTAGGAAGTCTACGCTATCTAACTTGCACGAGACCGGATATTCTTCATGCAGTTGGATTGGTTAGTCGCTATATGGAATCTCCAACAACACCTCATTTCAAGGCTGCAAAGAGAATCCTTCGTTACCGGAAAGGTACAATCGACTTTGGATTACTCTATTCCATTTCTAATGATTACAAACTTGTTGGGTATAGCGATAGTGATTGGGGTGGAGACATAGACAATCGAAGGAGTACTACTGGATTTGTATTCTTCATGGGAAACATTGCTTTCACATGGATGTCAAAGAAACAACCAATAGTCACATTATCCACTTGTGAGGCAGAATATGTTGCTGCCACTACCTGTGTTAGTCATGCAATTTGGCTTAGAAATCTATTAAAGGAGATAGACCTAACACAACATGAGCCAACTAAGGTCTATGTCGACAATAAGTCAGCCATTGCCTTAGCCAAGACTCCAGTATTCCATGATAGAAGCAAGCATATAGATGTCCGCTACCACTACATAAGGGAGTGTATTTCAAGAAAGGATGTGCAAGTTGAATATGTGAAGACACAAGATCAAGCTGCTGATATTTTCACCAAGCCACTGAAAAGCGAAGACTTCAAACGATTAAGGAAACTACTAGGGGTCACGGGATCAAGTTTAAGGGGGAGTGTTGGATCATAAACTTGATCCACTTAAAGGGCCCAACCCACTCAAAGGGTCCAACCCACTTAATAAGACCCATCTAGAAAGAATACTCTAGAAACATTTAAATTAATATTTAGTAGTTTATGTTGAGTGCAAGACACTCTTTGATGTTGAGTGTAAGAAACACCTTTCCCTTGAGTGTAGTGTTGAGGTTGAGTGTTTAACTATCCATAAGATCTTAGATGGTGGATCCTTGTCTCCACTATGGTTCTATAAATAGTGGAGCTCTCCCACCATCTAGAGCATCACAAAAACACACCAAGAATCAAAGTTAGAGAGAAAATTAGAGTGAGAGAAAAGAGAGACAAGAATGCTCTCTTGAGTGTTAGAAAAATATTTTCTCTTCTTGTGTGAGGTTTAAGAGTGTCTTGTAATATTTCTCCTTTTTATCAATATCAAAGTTGTTTTTTTGTTTTAAAGAGAGTGTTGTTTTATATTTTCCGCCAACATCTTTGATATATTGAAGGTGCTTTTGAATTTTGCATCGATTGCAATATGTAATATACACAAACACCACAATCTTAGATTATAATCTCGATTTTAGAGATGGAGACGCTCTTTACAAACAAATATATACACTAGAAATAAAAGGTGCATATTATGAAAATATTTCTTCCCTTTCATTCCAAAAGTCAATGCACGGTTTCTTTATAAAGAAAATACTAAATGACAGTTTGATCTCATCATAATAACTAATTTAATAATGATATATAAAAATGTGTTCAATGCTTTGTAGTTATAGAACGTATGAACAAGAAACTGTATGAACTAGAAACTTGGAATAAAAAGCAAATGTTACTACTTAATATTCAACTGAAATAACAAAGTACAAACAACTTAAATACTTTCTAAGAGATGGAAGCATAACCCACTCCTATTTTAGTGCCACTCTCTTACTCCACTAACACACTCCTACAATATCACCAACTCCCCACTACTAAGTCTTACTCCACTAACACACTCCTAAAATATAACCAACTCCCCACTACTAAGTCTTAGAAGAGATGGAAACAATTAAAAAAAATACAAATAAAACAATTAAAACTTTGTTTTAGAACATGTTTAGATTAACCCAACACACTCCCCCTTAATCTAAACACCCTTTGCAAGTTTCCTAATGCCCAGCAATTCTCGCATCTGCTCAAACTTCACAAATGACATTGCCTTAGTGAGAACATCTGCACGCTGATTCTCTGAGCTAACATGTTTTATGATAATATCTCCACGCTCCACACAGTCACGAATAAAATGGAAGCACACATCAATGTGTTTACTGCGACCATGAAAAACTGGGTTCCTCGCAAGATCTATTGGTGATCTGTTATCAACGTACAGTGTAACTGGCTTCGTTTCCATGTTTGTAATTTGACTTAGTAACTTCTGAAGCCATAAACCTTGACACGCCGCTGCTGTTGCAGCCATAAACTCGGCTTCGCAAGATGATAGAGCTACACAGCGTTGCTTCTGGGACACCCAAGTTATCAAACTTTCATTTAGATAGAATGCCATTCCCCCAGTACTTGTTCGATCATCACTATTTCCTGCAAAATCACTGTCTGAAAAACCAGAGAGCATATGATTACCTGTTCCCTTCGAGTAAATGAGACCGTAGTCCAGTGTTCCCTTTATATAGCGAAGAACACGCTTCATAGCACCCAAATGAAGCAGAGTAGGACGTTCCATGAAACGGCTTACCATACCAACTGCGTATGCTATATCTGGTCTTGTGTGAACCAGATAGCGTAATCCACCGACTATGCTTCTGTACTTGGAGGATTCAACAGCCTTACCCATCTCGTCCTTGTGTAATTGAATCTTTGGTTCCATAGGACATTTACTCGGATTGCAATCAGTCATACCTGCAACCTTTAGTAATTTCCTTGCATATGAAGACTGTTTTAACTCGACATACTCCCTTTTCTGATCAACGTCTATGCCCAAGTGGTACGATAACTTTCCTAAGTTGCTCATATCAAACTCTTTACTCATCTCTTCCTTAAATTTCAGAATATTTTCAGTGCTTGAACCTGTGACCAATATATCATCTATGTACACACCAATTATCAATGAATCATTCCCTTCACGTCTAGTATAAACAGCATGTTCATATGGGCATTTCTGAAAATCCAATTGTTCTAAAAAAGTCCTCAACCGTGCATACCAAGCGCGTGGAGCTTGCCTAAGTCCGTATAATGCTTTCAGCAATCGGTAAACTTTTCCCTCATGTCCCTTTACTTCATAACCAACTGGCTGCACTACATACACTTCTTCATCGATCTCACCATCAAGGAAAGCTGATTTTACGTCTAAATGATGTATTTCCCAGTTGTTCGTTGCTGCAAGAGCAATTAGCAGACGAACTGTCTCCAACCTAGTAACCGGGGCAAATACTTCATCAAAGTCTATTCCATGCTTTTGAGCGTAACCCTTAGCCACAAGTCTCGCCTTATACTTCACAATAGTTCCATTCGAATCCTTCTTGATTTTAAACACCCATTTTAACCCAATCGCCTTGTGACCTTTTGGTAAATCTGTCAACTTCCACGTATTGTTTTTCTCTATTGATTGGAGTTCTGTCTCCATCGCCTGCCTCCATTCTTTTTCTTGAACCGCTATTTCAAATGTGTTTGGTTCATCAACGCTTAGATATAACAGATCATCATCCAACTCTATCTCAGATGTCTCATCATATATATCACTCAGTAGCCTAAACTTTCTAGGTTCACTACTCATTGTGACCGACACTGACCCATGTTCTCCTGTTGAAGAAGAGTTGTATGGATCAGCCGTTTCACCTCTATGACTGAGCACCGGAGTCGATGGCTCACTTGATTCATTTGTTTCACTTTCCGTTTCTGCATTTCTTGTATCATCCATTCCTTCGACTATGTGCTCAACTTCACTATGCAACTCGATTCCAGAAAACGTAGCCTCACTATCGGTTTGTTGCTCCCACTGCCAAACCTTATTTTCTAGGAATACTACATCAGGACTTACACAAATGACTCCCTCCTTGGGATCATATAGACGATTGGCTTTGGTCTCTGGTTCCCTTCCCAGATAGATAACTGGTTTGCTACGATCATCTAGCTTACTTGTGTGCACCGATGGAACCTTCATGTATGCCATACACCCAAAAATCCTTATATGTTGCAAATCCGGCTTACACCCCGTCCATGCCTCATATGGAGTTTTTCCCCGTAATGTTCGTGTTGGCAGCCGGTTAAGAACATAAACTGAGTGTCTCACCGCTTCTCCCCACATAAATGATGGCAATCTTGCACCCTTCAAAAAAACTTCGAGTCATGGCAGCCACCGTTCGATTTCTACGTTCCACCACCCCATTTTGTTGTGGGGTGTAAGGTACTGTATAATGCCTCTGTATACCAGCCTCTTCACAGAACTCACTGAATTCATTTGAGCAAAATTCTCCACCCCTATCGGTCTGAATATTTTGATTTTTAGACCCACTTTATTCTCAACAAGCTGTTTGAACTTTGCAAATACACTAAATGCCTCACTTTTTAATTTTAGCATATAAACCCACATTTTCCTACTATAATCATCAACTAATAGAAGGAAATAACGATTACCGGCTGATGTTGGAGGCGAGATTGGCCCACAAATATCTCCATGTACGAGTTCCAACATTGTCTTAGCATGAAAGTTCGCCTGAGATGGGAATGGTTGCCTTGTTTGTTTTGACATCAAGCACCCCTCACACGTCTTTGTTGGCTGTTTTATTTGAGGCAAGCCATATACCATATGTTCCTTTGTCATCTGTTCCTTTGTCATCTGTTCCATTGCTCCAAAATTAACATGACCAAGACGTGAGTGCCAAAGCCATGCTTCCTCTTCGACCTTGCTTAGAAGATATTTAGATGTGTTCTCCTCGAGACTGATTTTGTAGAGTCTATTCCCTGATTTTTTCACCTTCATAAGCAGCCTTTCTTGATCATCATACACCCACAAATAATCACCACTCAATATTAATCGATGATGCTCCTCTGATAGTTGGCCGAGACTGATAATATTGTTGCATAAAGTGGGAATGTAGTACACATCTCTAAGCATCTTCTCTTCACCATTTTTACACCTAAACGATATGAACCCTTTACCTTTGACACTTATTGTGGAGCCGTCCCCGAACTTCACTTCTCCCGTGACTCGTTCATCTAGTTGGCTGAATTTTCCTCGTACACCAGTCATATGGTTGCTGGCGCCATTGTCCAGGTACCACACTTGTGACTCTCTTTGACCCTCAGTCTCTAATCGCAGCTGTGGAACTATAATTTCCTTTTTCAGCAGTATAGTCTGTCTTGTCATCTCTCCAACTTTCTCAGCAATCAACAGTGCTGGCTCATCCTCTTGAATTTTGGAGAGGTTTACCTCCTTCTGTGTATCTCTGTCCCTTCGAGGTTTACGACATTCTGCAGCATAATGCCTGTACGCCAAGCAGTTGAAACATCTCACCTGGCTCCTGTCTCGTGGTCCACGTGTTCCAAATTTTCCATGAAATTCTCCACCACCTCGAGCTCCCTCGTTGTTGGTTCTCTTTAACCACTCTTCTCGGGTCAACAACAATTGTCCGTTATTTCCCTCCTTCTTTCTCCACTCTTCTTCTGTCAATAGAAGTTTCCCTTGGCTTGTTTCGATTTGTCCACGTACTCTTTCTTCATGTGCCTTCAATGAGCCAATAACCTCTTCCATCGACATCTCCTCAATGTTTCCAAATTGCTCAATTGCAGACGCAATTTGCAGAAACTTCGAGGGAACCACTCTAAGTAGTTTTTTCACCACGTATGCTTCTTCCAATTTCTCTCCAAGAGCTCTGATCTTAGTGACCAAACCATTCAACTTCATATAAAAATCGTCCAGTGGTTCCGTTTCTCCCATATTCAATGCCTCGAATTCACCTTTCAGAGTTTGAGCCCTTGCCTTCTTTACTTTTTCCGCACCCAGGCTCATTGTCTTAACAGCTTCCCATGCTTCTCTCGAAGTCTTCTTCTCCGCAATGGATAGCAAAATATCCTCAGGGATTCCTTGGTAAATGACAGCTAACGCACGTTTATCGACCTTGTTTTCAATTACAGCCTTGGGGTCTTTGGATTCTACAGCTTCCCAGAAACCAAGCGCTTGCATGTATACCTGCATTCTAATTGCCCATACCGTGTAGTTTGTTCTTGTAAGTATTGGATAACTCAGATTAAACGAGCTTTCATTGGGCTTGGCTGTCTCCATGTCGTCTAAGTTGTGTATGAAGGGTTGTTGTTTGAATGATCGGGCTCTGATACCACGTGTAGTTATAGAACGTATGAACAAGAAACTGTATTAACTAGAAACTTGGAATAAAAAGCAAATGTTACTACTTAATATTCAACTGAAATAACAAAGTACAAACAACTTAAATACTTTCTAAGAGATGGAAGCATAACCCACTCCTATTTTAGTGCCACTCTCTTACTCCACTAACACACTCCTACAATATCACCAACTCCCCACTACTAAGTCTTACTCCACTAACACACTCCTAAAATATAACCAACTCCCCACTACTAAGTCTTAGAAGAGATGGAAACAATTAAAAAAATACAAATAAAACAATTAAAACTTTGTTTTAGAACATGTTTAGATTAACCCAACATGCTTGTCTAACAAAACTAACTTGTAACTTGTCTTGTGTTCTCGGCATGTGTGAGTAACAGTAGGGTAAGAACCGAGAAAATACATACTTTTGATTGGTTGAAATAAGTATCTATAGAGACCAGTTGTGATTGTTAGGTGGAGCAGTTGGAAGCTTCAAATTTCTTCTCACACATCCATCAATTTATTATTTATCACATTATTTCCTAATTAATTAATTATTCTTCAGAGATGGCTCAAACCAAGGTGACTAAAACAATTCCGTGCTTATATTACTTTAACTACGCACGCCATCTAATTAGATTACAAATTAGGCCTCTTGTGGTTTGTTTCTTTCGCTAGGCATTCCCCCTTCATGGCTTTTTCTACATTCTACTGCAAAACCTATCTATCACTGTCAGTGTCATCTATATATTTGTTATACATATTCAGCCTGATGGCTTTTCTTATCTATTGTCTTCGTCTCCACGTCTGTTAATACTAGGTCTTTCAAACTTGTTTAATGATACAAGCTCTTGCAGTTTTAAGTTCAATTATGAAGTAAATCTCTTAAGGCTACTTCAAACCTAGCAGATGTACTTCCAGTCTTCACTCCATATTGTCAAGCCGTCGCTCATGTTGACCTTGTGAGAATGGCTCCAATGGTTCTTCACATCCCCTTTCAAACGAAGAGGCGAATCACTAAAACCAAGTTTGTCCCGAACAAAAGAGAATCGAGAAGACGTCAAGGGTTTGGTGAGGCAGTCTGTGACTTGGTCCTGACAGGGTACATATCGATTTTGACTCTTTGAGGACTTGATCTCATAGGAAATGGACGTTAAGTTTTATGTGCTTGATACGAGCATGGAACACAAGGTTTGGGGGCAGGGAGCTCGAACTAAGATTGTCGCACAAAATAAAAAATGAGAGTGGGATTGGGATCTGAATCTCAGTTAAAAGGGAGCGTAACCACAAGTGTTCTTATGCAAATTGGCTAGTGCTCTGTATTCAGACGCCGGAGAAGATCAAACGACTACATTCTGCTTCTTTAAAGACCATAATATGAGAGAATCGCCAAGGTAGGCACCGTAAGGTCCTACACTACGTCTGTCATCTGGAGACACAGCCAAACGTAACCAGATAAGTAACTAAGTATCTGCTTTAAACTTTGTTAATGAACTGTTGTTGGGCTCTGCTGATATTGGCTGAGGTTGTTCACAGCGAAGGCAATATCACGTTGCAGTATATGTTAAGTACTAAATAACACCTAATAGGTTTTAGGATCTGCATGAGAATTGCCACAAGTGTCGGATAGATGGGTGCCAACAACCATGGGTGTATGGCATGACTTGGATAAGGATAGTCCCTAAAAAGCAAGTAAGTTCTTGATATATTGATGTTTTGTTAAATACATCCTAGTGGGGTCATAGTGAACATATATTCAAAGGAAAAATAGAGAGGCTCCATTTCTTTTATGGAAACCGATGCATTGAGTTTGTGAATGAACTGAGATAAACATTTTGGTTGAGAACCTGTGACCAATGTATCATCAACATAAACCAAAATCAGTAGAGCAATACACTTACAAACAAAGTATAAAAGAGAGCAATCATCTCTCAATTTTTTAAACCCCTAGTTAAGAAGAGTATTCGTGAGTCGTGAGTACCAAGCTCTTAGAGCTTGTTTTAGACCATATAGGGCTTCGTGAAGTTTACACACATATTTAAGGTTCACAAAGCCCTTGAAACCCTATGGCTGAGCCATCTAAACACCTTCTGTTAGGTAGTTATAAAAGAAGGCATTATTAGTGTCCAGCTGACGAACTTGCCACTCCTCAGAGACTGCAATGGTTAGGATTAACTTTACTATAGAAACTTTCACAACAAGACTGGACATTTCAGAAATATATATGCCTCGGGTTTGGTGAAACCGTTTGGCAACCAACCTAGCATTGTTCATGTAAACGGACTCATCCATGTTGTATTTTAGCTTATAAACCCACTTGCATCCCACCATATTCATCTTAGGAGACTAATCCACAAGTTTCCACATGTGATTAAACATAAAAGCATTGTACTTTGTCTTCATAGCTTGCACCCATTGAGAATTAGTTTAGGCATACGAATATTTGGTAGGTTCAAGAGGGGTTAGTGGTGGTGAGAGAGCCAACATAAGGTGTCTTACGTTTAAGAGTCCCATCTTGAGCACTAGTTTTCATGATATGTGTTTTAGATGGAGGAACAAGAGTAGATGAGTAAGTTGGATGAGATAATGGTAGTTGAATAGATATAGTAGGAGTGAATAATGGGTGAGAGGTTTCTGATAGAGGTTCATTAGTTGTCTGAGTGTTTAGTTTAGCAGGCGAGTAGATATGAATGTCATTGGATGGATATGAACGATTAACAATAGTGTGTGTATCTGATTGAGAGGTGTTGGTATATGTAGGTTGAGAGGGATTGTGTGTACAGCGAGGAGGTGTTTGCGACTGTGAGGGACTAGAAGATAGAGATGTAGAATGTTCAGGCGAGGAATCTTGGTAGACTGTTGAAGATGGCATAGTACCATTAGTCACAAGACTTGTAGGAAGAATTAGGAAACCAAGCACTTAGAGGATAGACTAGGGATGACTCAAACCTTAGGGTGTTTATGAAACCTGTTAACTAGGGAAATTCCCTTTCATTGAAGATTAGACATGTGTAGCCTTTTTAGTATTCGCTATACCCAAGAAAAACAAAGTTAAATAAATAAAATTGAAACTTGTGAGACTGGTATGGTCTCTGGAATGGATAACATGTGTAGGTATAGTTTGGTGTTTTATGATGTAGGACTTCATAAGGATACTTGTTAGATAAGGTTTAAATTGTTGCTTCGTTCCTCGACTATCACGTTTTGTGTCATTTAGTCCATCGACAAAAAAATCACAGGTGAGGGTCCTTCGACTATTAAAAATCTATAATTTCAATCCTTGTGCGTGGATATGAACGACACGTGGAAACATTATAGCAAAAACCACGTGCGGGGACTGAAATTATAGATTTTTGATAGTCGAAGGACCCTCACCCATGATTTTTTTGTCGAGGGACTAAATAACACAAAACGTGATAGTCGAGGGACGAAGCAACGATTTAAGCCTGTTAGACAATATAGGTGTTGGTAGTCTATTTATAAAGTAAATAGCAGTTTCAAAAAGCATAAACCCGATACTTATATGGTCAGTGCAATCACTCAGCCCTGTCAGTTTTGGCTAAAGAGTGATGACAAGACCTCCTTAACACAAAACCCTGTTCTATGGCCATGGATAGTACTCGTCTATACTGACCATCCTAATCACTTTGTAACAGATTAATGGGTCTTTCAAACTATTTTTCAACAAGAGTTTTGAAAGGTTTAAAAACATCAAAGACCTGACATTTATACTTTATTGGATACATCCATGTGAACCTGGTATGCTCATCAAGAAACTATACATAGAACCTGTGACCTTCTTGTTGCAGTATGGTCATACTTGTTGCATATCTGGTAGGTTGGCTTGTTTTGAGAAAGAACCCATTTGTCGCTCTGTAGTAACTAATTATTCCTCTAGTGTTGTTAGAATACCTAGTTCTTCCATAAATTATTTTGTATTGGACTTTGTTTTGGCCATGGATTCCCCTTCAAGTGTTACTACTTTGTTGTTGTTTTATCTCTGGCTTGCGAATAAAGTTAGCAGATGCTAGGCTTAGACCTGAGACTGTGTTTTGAAGATTAACAAGTTGGTCTAGTCTGCTCTCAAAGGTGAGCACGCTAGTTTGGAGATCCAGTCAACTTAGAGTTTCTTTGTCACTTGTTCCTGTTATTGTTATTATTTATTGTGTGCAACTGAAGGACTTTATTGGTGCTAGAAGTGTTGATGGGAATAACACTGCCTAAAGAGTCACTGCTAAAGGAGGGAGAGTTATTGATTGTCCTTAGATTCTATATTGGCTCTGATACCAAATTAGGAAAATGAATGAAGACTAATTTAGGTTAAGAATCACTTCTAGTAAAGTTTATTCTTCAGAAGCTTCTTCAGTCTATTACATTGATTGTCAGGCTTTGAACAGTGAGTCGTCCCACGACTATCACGTTTGGTGGCAGATAGTCCCTGGACTTTCAAATGTCCGTTGGGAGTCCCTGGACTATCGCGTTTGGATAAAGTTAGTCCAGAGGATCCTCTGATCCACCAGATGCTCCCACATGTCCCCATACTCTCCAGTTTTTTGTGTCACCAGTAGTCCGTGAATTTAGGTCAAACCCCAATCTTAGTCCGCGACATTAAATGACCCACATACCCCTTTAATTTCCAACTTGGCATTGAAAATTAAGTTAGTTTATCCATGTGGCACTATTTAGCCTACGTGGAATATTTTTCCCCGGGTTCATTTATAACATTATCAATCGGTGCGTTACATTTTATGTTTTAATTAATTTAATTTAATTTATTAAAATAATTAAACCAAATCTAAACCCTAGATTTTCTGCATCCCTGAACAGACTATCTCTTTTCGAATTCCAATCCCTAGACTTTCACTTCTTTACTCTCTCTTGTTCTAAATTAAATCCCCAAATCGAATCCCTAAATCTAAACCTTAATCTATACCCAAATCTAACTGCTATTAAATCTACACCCAAAGTGAAACAGAACCCTAAATGTCCTAACTCAGTATTACTCTCAAACTAGTGTTTTCATTTTTTTTAAATTCAGTTCTTGCTTTGTATTACTCTATCGTTATTTTTAATGGCAGATAAATGTTCTTATCATGGTAAACGAATCATGAATCCGATCTAATTTGAACTTTATTTTTGTTCGAATCGAATCGAATAGTTTTTTTTTATTGATTGGTCATATTCGAATTCGATTTCGATTTAGATCTGGAGTTTATCTGGGTTTTTTTTCTTAATTCTTGTACGGTGGAGAATTAATGAAGTTGTGTTTGCTATAGAATTAATCTTTGAAGGATTTTTTTTTAAGTTGGATTATCTAATAAAACCCTTTTGTTTCTCGTATTTGGGTTTTGGAAATAAAGGAATTTTGAGATATACTAACTGGACATGTGCTTAATGATCTAAAAACGAATTTTGAAAGGAATTTCAATTGTAAAAAGCTTTGGGTATATCAACTTAAAACAAAAAACAACAAAACCAATAATTTGATTCACGAATCGGAATGAAATAAAATGTTATAGATTTAGAGAGAGAGAAAAAAAAAGTAAAAATCTTTGGGTCGGATCCAATCTTAGTCAACAATTTTAGGTTAAAGCATGGTCACGGTAAGAAAAAAGAATTTCTTAAAACGAACCGAAAAAGGTGAGACAAAAGAAAGATTTACAGAGGAAGAAAAAGAAGAATGGTGGGTTAAAGCTTGGTTACAATATTTATTTAATCAAATAACATAAAAAATTATTTAGCTTGTGTCACGTCAAGTAAAATGGCCACCTAGCAATCCTAATGCCAACAAGGATTTTAGTCAAAGGGTAAAATCGTATCTAAAGTCAAGGGACTATTGGTGACACAAAAAAACTGGGGAGTATGGGGACAAGTGGCAGCATCTGGTGGATCAGAGGATCCTCTGGACTAATTTTATCCAAACGCGATAGTCCAAAGACTGCCAACGGACATTTGAAAGTCTATGGACTATCTGCCACCAAACGCGATAGTCGAGGGACGACTCATTGTTCAAAACCTTGATTGCCATATATAAGTGATAACAACGATATGATATAATTTGTTATTTTATAAAAAGAAATACAGCTAGCAGTAGTAAAGTCCTTTTATTCTTTTTGCTTGTGAGTGGTTAGCAATAGAGAGGAAATCACCTCTCTTTATGTTAAAAAATAAAGAGAGAAGTAGCCGCATGAAGCGGCTTAAAGAAACAGAGAGACAGTGGGGGCATAATCAGTTACTAAGAAACATCAATTCTTTTTGTATTTTTATTTTTTTTATAATGCAACCCCAAGTAAGGCTCTCAATATATAGAGAACTTAGAGGCCTATACAAGGAAACATAATACACTGAATATTCTAACATTATACACTGAATATTCTAACACTCCCCTCAAGTTACCTCCAATAGGAGTAAAGTAGCCAGCAGTTGATCGCTTGTCATTAGGATTCCCTCCCCAATCAGAATCTGTGAATACTTCAACACCAAGGTGTCCATTTTTCTTAAAAATTATGCCTCTTCCTGGTGTGCTTTTGAGATATCGAATAATCCTCATTACGGCCTCCATATGGTGTTCCTGAAGATGATGAATGAACTGGCTAACTACTCCCACCGCATATGCAATGTCAGGTCGAGTGTGAGCCATGTAAATCAATTTTCCCACCAACCTTTGGTACCTTTCTTTACTCGCTGGTCTAGCCCCTTCAATTATCTTTAGTTTATGATTCACAACCATAGGAGTGTCATTTGATTTGCAATCCACCATGCCAACTTCAGCTAATAAATCCAATATATATTTCAGTTGGGAGATATAAATCCCTCCTCTAGACCTAAGAACCTCGAATCCTAGGAAATACTTCAATCCCCCAAGGTCTTTCATTTTGAACTCCTTAAAGACGTTTTTCCTAAGAGAGCTAATTTCTTCATCGTCATTCCCCGTAATAATCATATCATCGACATATATTATAAGACAAGTGACTAATTCTCCTCTTTTTTTGTAAAACAAGGTATGATCCCCATTACTCTGTTTCTAGCTATAATGCTTCATTGCCATTTTAAATCTCCCAAACCAAGCACGAGAAGACTATTTAAGCCCATATAATGCCTTTTTCAGTTTACATACCTCATTTTCTTGAAAACCATCAGAAAACCCTGGTGGGGGTTCCATATATACCTCTTCTTTCAAGTATCCATGTAAGCAAGCATTCTTTACATCAAATTGATGAAGATGTCAATCTTCATTCGCGACTATTGAAAGTAAAACTCTTATAGCGTGAATCTTTGTAACTGGAGAGAATGTTTCAGAGTAGTCTATACCATATGTTTGTGTATATCCTTTGGCAACCAATCTTGCCTTGTGTCGCTCAATGGTGCCATTGGATTTATATTTTATATTAAACACCCATATACACTCGACTGCTTTCTTCCCTTGTGGTAACACACAGTTCTCCCATGTATAATTCCTTTTAAGAGCTTCCATTTCGGTATTCATTGCCTCATGTCCTTCAGTCATCTTCTTAGCTTCTTGGGCTGTTTTAGGGATTTGTTCAGAGAGAATAGTAGTTGAAAACACCTTTGAAATCTTCGTCATTCCTTTCTTGTCCGTTTGTAACGGATATGTAGAAGCACGAGGAACGTGTTCCGGTGAATACCGGTGAGGAGGAACCCCTCTATTTTTTCTTAAGGGAAGAACCGGAGTTTGAGTTTCAACAAATGAACTTCCTGAAATGTCATGGTCAATATCATTTTGTGAATTATGACATTGTAAATTGTTTACATCTTGATGGATATTTTCTTCGGCTGATTCACTCGTAGTATCCATGGCATTTATTTTTTATTGGACATTGTCTTCGGGAGAATCATTGGTGGTAAGAAATACCTCGTCAGTCTCCTTTATGGTGGAAGAGGTGTGTTCGGTGGCGCCATCTACCGACTCTGTTAGCACATCCTCAAACTAACTTTCATATAGCAACCAGTCGAGTGATTCACTTATATTCTCCCCCTGAGCACGAGATTGATGGTCAAAAAAATAATCGGATTCTAAGAAGTCACAGAATGGCAGCAATCTGCATTGTTAATTCATCAGGAATTTGACAGACCACGACTTCATTGTCAGCCATCTTTGTTGAGGATGTTCAGAATTCCCAGAATCACACATGCTTTGATACCATGTAAAAAAACAAAGAGAGAAGTAGCCGCAGGAAGCGGCTTAAATCGACCGAGACACAGTGGGGGCATAATCAGTTACTAAGAAACATCAATCCTTTTTGTATTTTTATTTTTTTTATAATGCAAACTCAAGTAAGGCTCTCAATATATAGAGAACTTAGAGGCCTATACAAAGAAATTTAATACCCTGAATATTCTAACATTAATACACTGAATATTCTAACACTTTAGTTTGACATGGTTCTTGAGCTTGCTAAATAGGCCTCTGAGCCATTCTTGAATAAATATAAAACTCGGATAGCAAGATCCATTAAACATCTGCAAATACTTTAAATATACAGTTTATGTTGTGACGGTAATGGTAACGGTGACGGTAAACTATTTATAACATCTAAATGTATACACTTGAATGATCTAGAGAACTATTAGAAGTATATGTTAGTTTGAAGATCTGAATATAATTACATATGTGATGGTTAGACATTATAAATAGTTTGAAAGATTTAATCAACTATTTAAAATATCTAAATATAATTATTATTAAAATATCAAATAAATATTACAATTTTTTTTATTATATACATAAATTAATTTCTTGAAATTTAAGTAAATTAATGCATAGAAATTATTTTTTAGATTGTTTTCAAAATATGATAAACTCTTAGTTAAGTGTGATACGGTAACAATTATCACCCATGTGACATACTGTTATCACGCATATGTAATGCCACAGAGTGTAACACATCAATACTGTCGCGTATGACAGTCTGTCACGAATAACAGTGTAGTGCGTGAATCTGTCATGTCACGCCATGCAATTCCAAAAACGTTGTAAAAACATAAAAAATTTAACACCACACCATACAAAAGCAGTAATTGTTAAACATGTCGTGGGAATGGGTTGTGATGTCATATTTTCTCATAGTTATATCCGTATAAAAATAATTAAAAATTAACAAAAATAGTTGATAGGCGTTCGAAAATACCATATGTGTTTATTTCATTATCTCAATGAAATGGAAAATAATCGAAACCAAATATGATATGATATATATAAGAGATATTGATTAAAGATTTTTTTTTGGAATATGTATTTCCATAACATTATACATACACAACCAAAAACGAGAAGGAAACACCTAAACCTTTTAATTATCTTGAAAACACAACATATTTTTTAATTCATTTGAAGAATATTGAAGAAGTTTGTGACATAATCATTTCAGATTTTATTAGTTGTCATGTTTTCAAATTAAAATCGATTTAACAGATCGATATTTTAGTAGTTCTTCTTGTTCGAAAGAAGTGAGGGATTATGAAATAATGTATGTTGAGCAGCGGAATGAATATATGTCATTAAAGACATGCAAGATGACATATTATTAGACCGTAGACTAAATGAATTGTATAAATATGTATTATGGTGGTTATATACCAAGAAGGGAAGTTATTGGTATCACCCTTATTAATTTGGATCTTGGTTCGTTTTGGTATATTTTTATGGAAAAAAGAAAAATAACTTAGTGTCGTTATATTTTGCCGAGCAAGATATAGATAACAGCTACTGTTAGTTATGTTTACATTTGAACACCAAACATGAATTATTCTCCCATTTCGTTGCAGTAGTTGTTAGGGAAATTGTGCAACAGATATATTGATGCAATCCAATAAACAAAACATAAGAATCAAATATATAATTTGTGGTACATAAAATGGATTTTTTATGTTTTACTTACTATTTGACATTTAGTCATTTTTTCTAAATTTATTTATAATATTTACCTACACATTTTAAGCATGTTTTCATATTCTACTCTATTTACATAAATAATATATGCTTATATGACTACTTATTTTTATTAATTTATCCAATGATCAAATTTTAATTATAAATATGACACAAATGTATTTCATATATGTACTATAAACTAAGTCTAAAACGTAGAGGATACAAATAGTTAATCTTAACGTTTTGTTATGTTTAGTGCTGATACTTTCTGTGTCTTCGTGCTTTAAGCGTAGAGGTAACCAGGCCTATCCAGCAAAGAAGCATCGTGCTTTGATGGATAAATAAAAATGATATTATATCAAGCATATAAGAGGCCGCATCTTACTATTTCAAAAAGAACAGTTCCATGCGGACCTAATAGGGGTCACAATACCCATCCACCAACCGCGCATCTTACTGTTTGAAAAAAAATAGTTCCAGGCGTAACTAATAAGAGTCACAACACCCATCCACCAACAGCGCATCTTACGGTTTCATAGATAAAATTTCCGGAAGGAGCAAATAAAAGTCACAATACCCATCCACCAACAACGAATCTTATTGTTTAAAAAAGAATAGTATCAGGCGGACCCATTAAGAGTCACAATACACATCAACCAACTGTCAATCTTACTATTTCAAAAAGAACAGTTCATAGGCGGACCTAATAAGATTCACAATACCCATCCACCAACAGTGCATTTTAGTTTGTTTTCAGAAAGAAGTAGTTCCAGGCCGATCTAATAATCGTCAAGAACCTCAACAACCAAACGTCAGCATAAAGATATTAATCTATATAAGCATGGATTAATTTTTTTTTTTTTTTGTTATTTGTAATGGTCTGTGATTCATAATTCTCATTATTACTCTAACTTTGTACGCGAACAAAAAATATACATAGACAAATAATTTTAAAAAATATACAAGTATAAAAATATCTAATAACTTAATAATCACAAAACGTAAATATGAAAATATATAATTAAATTGTTAAAAAAATAATTTAAAAAAATATACATAGATAAATAATTTAAATGATATAAATAAAAACTTAATTATCACAAAACATAAATATTAAAATATACAATTTAATTGTTTTTGTCTCATTTGCATATCGGCAAAAAATAATAATTCTATAGATGAGTATAAAACTAAGAGTTAAACTTTATACTAACTTAATTTACAAATTTAAAAGTAATTCAAGTATTTCAAGTTAACCAGTTTAAATTAAATCTACAACATCTATGTATTTAAAAAAGAATACAAATGTTCTCCATATAAACCTAAACGAGGTTTATAATGACAACAAATACAATGAGTGGTAAATGGTAATTGTATAATGTGGAAATTTATTTTTAAGTACAAGATAAATATAAGACAAACTATTTACATATAAATCTAAAAATCATATATAACATTATCACCAAGGTTATAAAACAATTTGTCATAACAGTCAATAAATGATAAAAAAAAATTAAATCATGATGTAAAGTGATACGAGAAATCTTTGTCGAATATGATACCAAGATAATAAAATATTATTGAAAATGATATAGGATGGTTTGAATTGCGAAGTCTTTTGTTTTTTAGAATTTGATCTCAATACAAATAGAAAAACGAATCAGTTTCGGATCGAGCATGAAACAAAATGTAAATTTAAACATATTTGAAATTTCTCGATCACTATTTATATTATAGTATAAATGATATGTTTTATTAATAAGTCTTAAAGTATAAATAAATGAAATAATAAATGAAAATCAAAGTCTAATTGTTTTACTCAAATTTTAAATTAAACCATATTTAGATTGTTTTATCTTTAATAGTGTATTTTTCAATAATAAAGTATCGATACCTAAAATAACGCATTATTATATATATATAATCTATTTTGTAACTTTGAACAAACTGTCATTGAAAACTAATAATCTTTTAAATACAAAATCTTTATATTAATAATCGGTTCAATAAAATACGAGTTTCTCCGATGTGGTCTATATTGATTGGACGAATCTAAACTCTCAAGTGGACATACGAGAACTTGATATATATATATAGAAAAGTTTAGTTTGAATACTAGACTTCTGAATTATTGTTATATTTTGTCTATTACTTCCATAATTCGCAATTTTATGACAAAATTTTGTAATCAAAGTGTTTGGTGGGATTCTTCATAATACCCAACCAATTCTGCAACCATAGTGGAAGATGCGATGAGTACTTTTTTTTTATATATTTTTCCATGATATTGCACCTCCCGCTATAACCAATAATTCTCAGTTCATATTTAACAAATGATTCGCAGTTCAAATTTAATAGATGATTTTCAATTCGCATTTGATCCATCATTCTCAGTTCACATTTAACTCATTTTTCTCATTTTAAATTTCATACACGATTCTCAGTTCATATACACTATTCTCATATTGTATATAACCCTTGATTCTCAGCTTGAATTTAACATTTGATTCATGATTCGCATTTCACAAACGATACTCGGATCAGATTTAACCCTTGATTCTATCCTTGATTCTATGTTTCTATTTGATATTTTCAATATTTTTAGCATATATTTTAGTATATATATATTTGTTAAAATATATTTTGAGGCGAAGAATTTAAATATACTTTTAATATCTTTAAGATAGATTTTACCATTGAAGTTTTTTAATAAATATTTTTATTCAATATTTTTAAGTGAATAATTTAAATATCTAAAAAATATATTTTAACATATTAATTAGATAAAAATATTCAAAATATTTTGATTAAATATTTAAGTATATATATATATATAATACAGTACACATTACATAAGGGTTCAAAAAATATATTTTGAACAGAATATTTTAGATAATTTTCACATCCTTATTATATATTTTAGTATATTTATATTGAATATAAATTTCTTTAGCTTCAGTTTTAATGTTTTTAAAATAAAGCTAGAATACTAATTTCTTATTGGTATTTAACTTTAACATTAATTCGATTTAGTTGAAAACGAAGAAGATCCGCCAATATAGTGGCAAAATAATGTTATCTTCCAATTTAGTTAAAAACGAAGAAGATCGGCTGATTTAACAATTGGGTACGAAGATAACATTATTATCTCAGTAAATCAGCCGATCAGTCATCTCACTGTCTTCCCCTTCATTTGTCAATAACCATTCCTTCATTTGTCAATAACCATTCCTTCACTTGTCAATAACCATTGGAAGAAACGCCTCCTCATACATCTATATTACCAGTTCTAAAAATATCTAAATTTTGAGTTCGACTTTGAGTTTGATTGTCAGAAAGAATACTATTCTCCGCCGATATGGAAATTACTTTTTTCTTAGGTTTCCTTCTTCTTCTATTCTCACAAGAATGACCCTCCAGGAGGAGGCTCACCGTCATGAGTTACTCCAACTTGATCAGAAGTGTCAGCCTCAGAATCACTTGATAAGAAATACTGTTCCAGGCGCGTGTTAAGATATTGTTGGTTCACTAGCTGATCATCACTGGATATTGATTGTCAAAAAATCATAGAATTCATCTTCACTGCAGCTAGTATTGTCTGATGATGCCATAAAAATATGAATCTGCTGATAGCTGCAAAAATTCTTCAACTAAATCGTGGCGTTAATGCGAAATGCCTTCTTGATAATGAGGTGGTGACCCAAGACGAGCTGAGGTTGACCTGGTCTGTGTTATGTCATCAATAGTCACAAGCATAACCTCATCTTTCTTCATGACGCATATGACTTTTCTTGCTTTTGATACTATTCTGTTTCTCATGTTGAGAATCCCAATTATACATAACCACATCAACTGAATTTTAAGATGAATGATCCATCCAATCTTTAAACTCGTGCAACCAGTGAACATAACACTATTTCTTCAAGATTTCCACCTTCTTTATTAGCATCCTAAATTCCAATCTACACTTCATATTGTCAAGCCATCGCTCGTCATCTCCGGTGTTGACCTTGTGAGAATGGCTCCAATGGTTCTTCACACCCCCTTTCAAATGAAGAGGCGAATCACTAAAACCAAGTTTGTCCCGAACAAAAGAGAATCGAGAAGACGTCAAGGGTTTGGTGAGGCACTCTGCTGATATTGGCTGAGGTTGTTCACAACGAAGGCAATATCACGTTACAGTATGTGTGAAGTACTAAAGAACACCTAATATATTTCTATATGTTGTAGGATCTGCATGAGGATTGCCACAAATGTCGGATAGACGGGTGCCAACAACCATGGGTGTATGACAGGACTTGGATAAGGATAGTCCCTGAAAAGCAAGTAAGTTCTTGATATATTGATGTTTTGTTAAATACATCCTGGTGGAGTCATAGTGAGCATCTATTCCAAGGAATAAATGGAGTGGCTCCATGTCTTTTATGGAAAACGATGCATTAAGTTTGTGAATGAATTGAGATAAATATTTTGGTTGAGAACCTGTGACCAATGTATCATCAACATAAAGCAAAATCAATAGAGAAATACACTTAGAAACAAAGTATAAAAGAGAGCAATCATCTCTCGAGTTTTTAAACCCATAGTTAAGAAGAGTATCCGTGAGTCGTGAGTACCAAGCTCTTGGAGCTTGTTTTAGACCATATAGGGCTTCGTGAAGTTTACACACATGTTTAAGGTTCACAAAGCCCTTGAAACCCTATGGCTGAGCCATCTAAACACCTTCTGTTAGGTAGTCATAAAGGAAGGCATTATTAGTGTCCAGCTGACGAACTTGCCACTCCTTAGAGACTGCAATGGTTAGGATTAACTTTACTATATAACCATTCACAACAAGACTGAACATTTCAGAAACATATATGCCACGAGTTTGGTGAAACCCTTTGGCAACCAACCTATCAATGTTCATGTAAACGGACCCATACATGTTGTATTTTAGCTTATAAACCCACTTGTATCCCACCATATTCATCTTAGGAGACTAATCCACAAGTGTCCACATGTGATTAAACATAAGAGCATTGTACTTTGTCTTCATAGCTTGCAGCCATTGAGAATTAGTTAAGGCATACGAATATTTGGTAGGTTCAAGAGGGGTTAGTGGTGGTGAGAGAGCCAACATAAGGTGTCTTACGTTTAAGTGTCCCATCTTGAGCACTAGTTTTCATGATATGTGTTTTAGATGGATGAACAAGAGTAGATGAGTAAGTTGGATGAGATAATGGTCGTTAAATAGATATAGTAGGAGTGAATAATGGGTGAGAGGTTTCTGATAGAGGGTCATTAATTGTCTTTGTGTTTAGTTTAGTAGGCGAGTAGATATGAATGTCATTGGGTGGATATGAAGGATTAACAATAGTGTGTGTATCTGATTGAGAGGTGTTGGTATATGTAGATTGAGATGGATTGTGTGTATAGCGAGGAGGTGTTTGCGACTGTGAGGGACTAGAAGATAGAGATGTAGACTGTTCAGGCGAGGAATCTTGGTAGACTGTTGAAGATGACAAAGTACCATTAGTCACAAAACTCGTAGGCAGAATTAGGACACCAAGTACTTAGAGTATAGACTAGGGATGACTCAAACCTTAGGGTGTTTATGAAACCTTTTAACTAGGGAAATTCCCTTTCATTGAAGATTAGACATGTGTAGCCTTTTTAGTATTCGCTATACCCAAGAAAAACAAAATTAAATAAATAAAATTGAAACTTGTGAGACTGGTATGGTATGAGGAATGGATAACATGTATAGGTATAGTTTGGTGTTTTATGATGTAGGACTTCGTAGGGATACTTGTTAGACAAGGCTTAAATCGGTGCTTCGTCCCTCGACTATCACGTTTGTGTCATTTAGTCCCTCGACAAAAAAATCATGGGTGACGGTCCTTCGACTATAAAAAAATCTATAATTTCAGTCCCCGCGTGTGGTTTTTGCTATAATGCTGTCACGTGTCGCTATAATTAAATGGTTTTTGTTTCATACATAGTCCTTCGACTTTTAATACCATTTTTACACTTCGAATTTAATATTTTCTAAATATATTTTTATTTTATATTATTTTTATTTTTAGTTTTTCTCAAAACAGAGTATATCAAAATTTGCTATACTCTATTTTTCTTTTTTTTTGTTTTCCTCTCACAACCCCACACGTATGACAACATAGAGAATACATGTATTTGTAATACTAAATGTGTGGAAATTGGTTGTTTTGAAACCCGCATTGTTCATGGCGCATAATTTTAATAAAAACAACAACAGACTATATGTGCCATGAACTATGCAGCCCCGTTAAATCTTTTAAGCCTATATATTCGAGAGCGCAACAAAGTAAATTTAGGTGCTGTAAAATCTTTGTGTTTGCATCATGCTTGTAGAACTTGACAGTGAACTACCTCACTTTTAAGCGGGTTCCGACCAGCAAGTCTTGACAAATAGATTCTTAACTAAAGTCTTGAATTTCCCTTTTCCTGCTAGTGTTTCCCATAGATGTTCATTGTTGGTATCTTACCCACAATCGGATTTAGAAACATCAACGAGCGATATATTCATATTATGACGGACGATGCAAATTTTACCATTTAAGGGAACAAGAGCTGATGCTTCTAAAGCTCGAGAATTTCCCAAATATGTCTTACCGTCAATGTGTTTGTTCCAAGAATCAGTCGCTTCATCGTAAACCCTAAGTTTTCAGCCGTCTTTGCAGTCCAAAGCGTAAAGTTTCCTGTTTAGGGCAGCACTTGGGTTCTGTTGGAATATTTATCCTTCTGCTTCTTCTAAAACTCGGATTTTTAATCTGTCTTCTTTAGAATGTAGGATATTCCAACATATGGTATCAGAGTCATATACGGCTTAACCGCCGAAGTTCCAGCAAATTACTGGGATAAAGTTTAAGGGGGAATATGAAGAATAAACTTCATCCCATAGAGGACCCCCAAATCCCACATTGCTAACAAGGACCATAAAAGAGTGTATATAAGTGTGAGCCCACCTCAACTAGCTATAGGCCTTTTGGGAGTACACCCAAGAGCAAATCCGTGCGCGCCTCCGAGCGCAAAGCTGACAATATCTTTCTAGTTCGTGAGGTCGGTCACACACTCGCACACCAATTCTAACATGGTATCAGAGCCACAATGTCGCATACGCCAGGATGTGATGATAGTTACGCAAGTTTGGTGAGAGGCAGTGGGAGCATGCAGGCAGGAGATTCTGGAGGTAGATTTGGCCCGAGGGAGAAATCTTTATCCTTACAGTACCCGAAATTATCCGATACAAACTACCAAGTATGGGCTATACAAATGAAAATTCTCATGCGCACTTAAGAAATCTTTATCCTTGCACTCGCTGTACTCTACCAAGGCTTGAATGAAGAGACACTATATCAAATTCTGGATAAAGACACCGCAAAAGAAGTGTAGGATGCGTTGAAAGCGACTCATGTTGGAGCAGATCATGCTGTTAAAGTCAGAACTCAAGCGCTAAGAAGAGAACTCGACAGCATGGACATGGCTGAGAATGAATCCATTGATGAATACACCAAAAAGATGACCATGATAGTCGGTAAGATAAGGTCTCTTGGAGGAAATGTTGACAGCAATTATGTCATCGAAAAATTGCTTAGATCGGTGTCGTCAAAATTCATATCAGTGGCAACGACTATTGAAGAGTTTGGTGATATCTCATCAAAGTCTCTGGAAGAAATAATAGGTTCTTTAAAAGCTTTTGAAGATAAGATGACAAAGTTTGAGAATAAAAAAGGTGTTAAAAAAGTCTTGTACGCAAAGGCAGATGTGAAAACCAGTGATCAAGGCAGTTCAAGTAGCAGAGGAAGAGGCCAAGGAAATGGAAGAGGCCGAGGCATATGTAAGGGTCGAGGAAAAAATATTTATAGAAAAGAAGGTGACAGACAGAAGAAAAACTCCACCTTCGATATAAAAAAGGCAAGATGTTACAGCTGCAATAACTATGGTAATTTTGCTGCAAACTGTAAGGACAAGAAAGAAGAAAACTCTCACTTAATTCAGGAAGTAGAGGATGACACTACGTTGCATGTAGCCAAGGTATGTACTTTAAAAACAGAAAAGAAAAGTTTACTGATTAAAAATGAAGAACAGAATATGGAATCTAATGACATGCTAGGAGAGATAATATGGTACTTTGATAGTGGAGCCAATAATCATATGACAGGATCAAGAAACTTACTAACGAACTTCGACAATTCCGTTAAAGAAGCAGTCCAATTCGGAGATGGATCTGAAATTAAAATACAAAGGAGAGGAGATACTACATTCAAAGGAAAATTTGTAAAATTACTGAAGATGCAGAATGCATATTATATTCCTGGTTTAGAAAGTAATATCATTAGTCTTGGACAACTAGATGCAGTTGGTGCTAGAATATCTACTGAAGAAGTATTTCTGAATATTCTTGATGCAAAACAGCAGATGATCGCCAAGATTCCGAGAGCAGAAAATCGCCTTTACAGCTTGAAACTTTCTGTCACCAATCATGACTGTTTGCTGATCCATAACAAGACTGCAGGAGCTTTGTGGCATGCTAGGTTTGGACACCTGAATTACAAAGCCTTATCGATGCTGGAAAGGGATAAATTAGTCAGAGGCTTGAGCGGAGTTAAAGTGACGGATCAGACATGTGAAAACTGCACTCTCAGTAAACAACACAGGACATCATTCCCAAAGAAGATTGAGTATCAAGCAAAAGAGAATTTGGAACTTGTTCATGTGGATTTGTGTGGACCGATCTTACCAACAACTCATGGAGGTAATAATTATTTTGCTTTGTTTGTTGATGATTATAGTAGATATATGTGGGTTGAATTCATTAAGTAGAAGAGTGATTGCTTTATGATATTTAAAAAGTGGAAGATTAGCGTTGAAATGCAGTCTGGTAACAAGTTAAAAATGCTTAGATGAGACAGAGGGGGTGAATGTTTATCAAATGAATTCATACATTTTTGTGAGCAAGAATGAATCAAAAGACAGTTCACCGCTCCCTATTCTCCTCAACAAAATGGGGTTGTAGAGATAAGGAATCAAACAGTTGTTGAAATGGCACGATGTCTACTGAAAGAGAAGGATATGCCAGCAATGTTCTGGGCAGAAGCCGTTCGTACTGCACTTCACATCCTTAGTCGATGTCCAACGAAAGGTGTTAATGGCAAAACTCCATACCAAGTGTGGTTTGGAAGAACAGCTGCTGTTGGGTATTTTAGAATTTTTGGCTGCATTGGGTATGTAAAGAATGTGAAACCACACTTAAGAAAATTGGAAGATCGGAGTACAAAAAAGGTTTTTTTTGGGATACGAATCTGGTGCAAAGGCATATTGGTTTGTTTGTCCAGAAACTATGAAACTTGTCACTAGTAGAGATGTTGTTTTTCGGGAATCAGAAGCTTGGAACTGGGATATAATGGAAGATAGAAGCATGGAAGAAAATCAAGGAAACAAATTCACTATATATGTCCAGGATTTAATAGGCGAATCGGAATTTCAAAATCAATTTTCTCACTCAGACGGAGAATTGACTCCTGAACCTGGTATGGATGTAAATCAGAATCTACATCCTGTCTTAAATCAAGAATCATATTCTCAAACAATCTCTGATGAATCGTCGGAAAAACCTTAAAAGTTTAGGTCATTAAGAGAAATATGTGCAGCAACAAATGAAATCGAAGTTGAATCTATACGAGAAGATGATGTGATTTTACTGTCTGCTGAAGAACCAACCACTTATGAAGAAGCCACGACAGATGAACGGTGGTATCATGCGATGGGAGAGGAGATTAAGTCGATTAAGAGGAATGCTACATGGGAATTTGCAGATCTTCTTAGGGGTCACAAAGCGATTGGTCTGAAATGGGTTTTCAAAGTAAAGAAGAATCCAGATGGAGAAGTCGTGAAACACAAAGCTCGATTGGTGGTCGGAGGATATGTTCAAGAGAAAGGTATTGACTTTGATGAAGTTTTTGCCCCTGTTGCTAGAATGGAAACAGTGAGAGTGATTTTAGCTATGGCTGCTCAACATTCATGGCAAGTGCATCATGTGGATGTCAAATTAGCCTTCTTGAATGGAGATCTGACAGAAGAAGTTTATGTCAAACAACCACTGGGATTTGTTGAGAAAGGAAAGGAAAATCAGGTTTTGAGACTCAGAAAAGCTCTTTATGGCCTGAAGCAAGCTCCACGAGCTTGGAATGCTAAGCTAGACATGTGTTTCCAAAGACTTAGATTTGAGAAATGTCCATTAGAGCATTCTTTGTATAAGAGACGTATGAAGGATGAAACTCAAAATTTTGGGGTCTATGTAGATGATCTAATAATCACAGGTACAAGACTTGCAAGAATTCTGGAGTTCAAACAACAGATGAAGAAATTGTTTGATATGAGTGACTTGAGATTATTGACTTATTATCTTGGAATTCAAGTTCTTCAGAGACCAGGCTACATCAGTTTATGTCAGTCAAGCTATGCTTTGAAGATATTGAAGAAGGTGAATATGGAGGATTGTAAACCATGCAAAATCCCCATGGATTCACGCATGAAACTATGCAAAGATGATGATAACCCACTTGTAGACGCGACGTTGTATCGCAGTATCATTGGCAGCTTGCGTTACTTGGTGAATACGAGGCCTGATCTAGCATTCTCAGTAGGAGTTGTAAGTAGGTTCATGGAAAGACCATCCATGAAACATTTCGCTGCTGTAAAACAAATCTTGAGGTACATCAAAGGTAGGCTAAAAAGCACCTGTAGTCCCTCATGTTTACCACTTGTATCAACTTGGTCCCCTTCCTTCAATCATGCATAGAACTCATCCCTATCCTTTTTTAATTTGCATTTTTAGTCCCTCCACACATGTGAAGCCCGTGAGCTTGACACGTGGCATCAGTTTTTGTTGCAAGAATGGTCCCCCAATTTTTGTTTTCCAAAATTGCCCCTTCCCATTCCATCTAAGCAGCCTTGTCAGCTTCCACGTCACTTTCACCATTTACCTTCGGTTTTTACCGTTTAACTAAAAAACTTACCATTTACCCTAACTTAACAAACGGACCGGGTCGAACCCTAACTTAATTAACCAAACCCGAAACCCAATATAATCCAGCCCAGCCCGTAGCAATATAATCCGACCCGTTTCCCTTTACCCAAATCAGACTCGTCGTTCTCGTTCTTCTCTCTACCTACCTCTCTCCTCTCTCTACCTACCTCTCTCCTCTTCCATGGCATCTTCTTCTCTCTCCTCTTTCTTTCGTCTCTTTTTCTCGAAATTCGTCTTCTGTCTACGAATTTCTGCATTCATAGCAACAGCAGCAGCTCGGTTTCTCTCTATGGATGCCACCGAGCTGTTGCTGTTGCTATGAATGCAGAAATTCGTAGGGAGAAGACGAATTATATATATAATCAACACTTTTTTATCTTCTTCTGACATATAAACACAACAAATCTTAAATAAAATAAATAAGTATTGCAATAAATAAAGCAGAAAATATAACCTACATGAAGAGAAGATTTGATTTCGGATTCAACAAAAGCATAGAGACGAGCGAAAGCATCATCGCCATAGGTGCCATAGGTGTTTTGGTCTCGTTATTTCTCGACGTCGTATTTTTCATATTTTTTGCTTCATCCAATCTGAAGATAATATCGATTAATGTAATCTCTTTTTGATTTATTTAGTTTAAAATTGTATTGAATGAATAAAATATGATTTTTTAAGAAGAAAACTGGAGATAGATTTTCCAAGAAAATTTTGATTTTATTTGCCTTGAAATTCTGATTGTTTGTTTGTTTGTTTCTCTGCCTTGAAATTCTGATTCTCTCTAATGATAGAATTTAACAGAAGAGCTTAAAATTTAGTGATGAATTGAAAAAGTTAGAGAAATTAGGGTTAGTGTAAATTGGGGTAATTGGGGTTTTGGGTAAGTGTAAACGGGTCGGGTCGGGTTATATTGCTATGGGCTGGGCTAGGTTATATAGGGTTTCGGGTTTGGTTAATTAAGTTAGGGTTCGACCCGGTCCGTTTGTTAAGTTAGGGTAAATGGTAAGTTTTTTAGTTAAACGGTAAAAACCGAAGGTAAATGGTGAAAGTGACGTGGAAGCTGACAAGGCTGCTGAGATAGAATGGGAAGGGACAATTTTGGAAAAAAAATTGGGGGACCATTCTTGCAACAAAAACTGATGCCACGTGTCAAGCTCACAGGCTTCACATGTGCGGAGGGACTAAAAATACAAATTAAAAAAAGGATGGAGATGAGTTCTATGCATGATTGAAGGAAGAGGACCAAGTTGATACAAGTGGTAAACATGAGGGACTACTGGTGCTTTTTAGCCTCAAAAAAACTTTAAATTTGGGTTGTGTGTATGAAGCAGGTGAGGCTGAAAATTTCAAGTTAGTTGGATACACTGATAGTGATCAAGCAGAAGATGTTGATGATAGAAAAAGTACATCGGGTATTCTGTTCTTGTTAGGAAAGAGTCCCATTACATGGATGTCACAAAAACAGAAAATAGTAGCATTGTCTTCATGCGAGGTTGAGTATGTAGCAGCCACTACTGGTGTTTGTCAAGGCATTTGGTTTAGGAATCTGTTGGAGGAGATGACTGGAGAAAAGTCTAAAGGCGTTGTGATTAAGATTGACAAGAAGTCTGCAATATCACTTGCAAAGAATCAAGTGTTTCACAGTAGAAGTAAACACATTGATGTAAGATATCACTTCATAAGAGAGTGTTTGGTGAAAGGGGGTTTTGAAGTAGATTATGTCAAAACAGAGAATCAACTTGCAGACCTCTTGACAAAACCATTGAGCAGAGAGAGACTTGAAATGTTAAGTAAAGAAATTGGTGTCGGAAGATGCATTGACTACAAAATTGAGGGAGAGAAATGTCACGTTAAATTATGTAGTCCAAACTCTGGAAAAACGCCAAACATTCCTTTGACAAAAAAAATTAGTTAAGGCAAAACTGATATAGAAGCGGTTCGAAGAAGGTTAACAGGCAGTTCGAAGAAGTTGAATAGACATTTTTTCTTCAGTTTATGTTTCCGTTAATTATCTTTGATTGTATTTAAGATATTCAATTATGAAATGAAATATTCAGGTTACATAAGAAAAACTTTGTTTTCTCCATGTGTTTATATCCTACATTCTAAAGCAGACCGATTAAAAATCTGAGTTTTAGCAGAAGCAGAAGGATAGATATTCCAACAGGTTCCTCCAGCCTGAAACCATACCATCATAAACATGTACCACCTGTTGGCTTCTGGTTCGTAGAATTCACTTAGAACCTGACCATGTGATCGAAAGCCCTTTAAGAACCATTTCCCTTTAAAAACAACCCCCAAAAAAGGGACCATTGTCGTACTCATGTCTGATATGAAAGCCCACCTATTTCTGTTTGGATCATATACTTCTGCCGATTTTTAAATACTGGTGCATCCCATCATTTTCCCCTCCGGCAACATACAAGCAGTTGTTTATATTGACTAACAGAACTCTGGTGGTGTGTAGGCTTTGTGATGTACTCCATAACGAATGTATCATTTCCATTTCTCCTCTTCCTATATGTCCTAGTAGAGTCCATATGCGTCTCAAAGAAGTGGTTCTCTCCCCGGCCAGACTGATCAATACTGATTCTTAATTTCTCATAAGTAGGTGTAGATGGGGTGTCGCTGTCACTTGAGATGGTAATTGCATGCTCATGACCTTATTTTATAGGCTCATTGCCAAGCCGTCTTCTTGGCGGACTAGAGGGTGAAGGCTCCATTGAGTGTATGCAGACAGTAGCAGTGTCGCCAAATAACTTATATATCGAACAAAAATGGCCGGTAAACCTTCGTATTCCACCTACACAATATATGATTTACCTAGGCAGCTGATGGTTATGGACGCTGGGAAGCTGTCAACTGTGTTGAAAAGGTTGTAGATCCTAGCAAAGTTGAGCCTTCGCCTGCATACTGTGTGCATGTCAACATATATAGTTTATCCGAGAAATCTCTCAAGAATACTTAATTTATGTTCAGACCAGAGCTCGTGAGGGAGCCCTTGAAATTTAACCCATAGAGGGATGACCTTGAGAGCTTCATTCACGTATGTGTTCATGGGCTCTTTTTTCATAAATATGGGATGGGTACTGAAAAGTCACAATGCCATTTTGAACAGTTGTGTTGTGTTATCTGCTGTAGAGAACTTACATTCTTGGAGGCCATGGATGCTCTAAATATGATAGTGTAGTCTTAAACACCAGGATACACACACAAATATAAAGCAAAAGTAATGAAGTGAATATGAAAAACAGAAACGTTACTATAAATTTGCTTAACAGAAAGGAAATACAAACTGATACTTAAAGAAATAAACTGCCTAAAAACAAGAACTGCCTAAAAACGCAACTGCATGCAACTGCACTACCCCATGTTCTACCTAATAACAAAACTAGTTAATTTATTTCAAACAATTTATTTAGATTATTTCCAACATACTCCCCCTAATCTAAATACTTGTCTGCACCTCATTCATTCCAAGTAGATCACGCATTTGTTCAAACTTCACTGCTGGCATTGACTTCGTTAGGATGTCAGCTCGTTGCTCCTGTATGTTTATGTGTTTAATGATTACCGCCCCTCTTTCAACACACTAACGAATAAAATGATAACGTATATCGATAGGTTTACTACGCCCATGAAAGACCAGATTCTTCTCCAAATCAATCGCAGATTTATTGTCTATGTAAAGAACTACTGGCGAGGTTTTGAGTTTGTCAACTGACCCAGTAAATTGCCCAGCAACACACCTTGACATGCCGCTGCAGTAGCAGCCATGAACTCCGCTTCACATGAGGATAACGCCACGCACCTCTTCTTTTGTGATACCCAGGAAATTAGACTTTCATTTAGATAGAAAGCCATCCCTCTAGTACTTCTTATGTCCTCAATGTTACCTGCCAAGTCACTATCGGAGTACCTTGCTAACATATAGTCTCCAACTCCTTTGGTATACATTAACCCATAGTGCAGTCTACCTTTGATGTAACGAAATATTCGCTTTACAGCTCTCATGTGCAGTATTGTAGGTCTCTCCATGTACCTGCTAACTACACCAACTGAGTGTGCAATATCAGGACGTGTATGAACTAAATACCTCAAACCTCCAATAAGACTCTTGAACTGTGTAGAGTTAACAACCTTCCCCTTTTCGTCTTTCACAATCTGAATTTTGGGCTCCATGGGATATCAAACAGAGTTGCACTCACTAAGACCAGCCTTTTCCAACAATTTTTTTGCGTAAGCACTTTGTTTCAACTTGATGCAGCCATCCGTCTGACTCACTTCAATGCCCAAGTAGTAGGAGAGCTTGCCCATGTCGCTCATTTCAAACTCTTTCCTATCTGTCTTTTGAACTTGATGATGTTGTCAACATTTGTTCATGTAATCAATAAGTCATCGACATATACCCCGATGATCAGAATTTCACATCCTTCGCGTTTGAAGTAAACAATATGTTCGTAGGGACACTTTGTGAAGCCTATATCCTCCAAACATCTGTTCAACCTCGAATACCAGGCCCTTGGAGCCTGTCGCAAACCATAAAGATCCTTCAAAAGCTTGTACACCATGCTTTCTTTACCCTCCTTCACAAAACCTTCAGGCTGCGTGACGAACAATGTTTCCTACAATTATCCGTTCAAAAACGCATATTTAACGTCCAAGTGATGGACCTCCCATTCATTCCTTGCTGCTTGAGCCAACAATAGTCTAACAGTCTTCATACGTTTAACTGGAGCGAATATTTCTTGGAAATCTATCCGAGCTTTTTGTACATATCCATTGGCTACGAGACAAGCCTTGTATTTGATGATCTGGCCATCTGAATATCGTTTGGTTTTATAAACTCATTTGAAGCCGATGGGTTTGTGTCCATCTGGTAATGTCACCAACTCCCAGGTGTGGTTCTTCTCTATGGCATCGATCTCATCCTTCATGGCCATTTCCCATTTGTGTTCACCTGCTGCCTGAACATACGTCGTAGGCTCTTCCTTCGCAGTTCCCAACAAGAGTTCCTGCTCCACCTCAATCTCGCCTGTTTGATCATACACATCACTCAACAGTCGAAAACGTCGAGGCTCACTACTTGCACTACTCTGAGAGTCACCACCGCTGTTACTTGACCTACAGCCCTGAGAATCGCCACCACCACTTGTACAATCCTGAGAATCACCACCACTGCTATCTATATGAACTGCCCTGCTTGTATTATCTTTAAACACAATTCACACGCACGCTTTGTATGTATAACTCTGAGAAAGTAAAACTGTGGTTCTTCTTCTTAATCAAATGCAACGTACAAAGGAAATAAATAGGCAATAAACAAGGTGGAAGCTACAAAATAGGATCCACTAATCACACTCCTCTTTTCACTCAACTACCTGTTACTTAACTTATTATAACTTAAATAAATAAAACATGTTTAGATTAAATACATAAAATGCAACATGTCCCCCTAATCTCAATATGTTTTTCAAACCTCGACTTCAGCTTCCCGAGCTCGCAGTAAGATCCTCAACTCCTATTGCCTTCCTCATTTCTTCAAATTTAACCTTTCCCAATGCCTTAGTTAAGATGTCTGCCCTCTGTTCTTGAGTCACCACGTGCTTAATGATCAACTCACCCCTTTCAATACACTCTCGAATAAAATGAAATCGTACGTGGATATGTTTGCTCCTCCCGTGTAGTAACGGATTCTTCATTAACTCGATGGCTGACCTGTTATCTATGTGGAGTATCACTGGTCCAACCGATTGTCCCGAGATTTCCTTTAGTAGTCCACGAAGCCATATGCTCTGGCAAGCTGCTGTCGTGGCAGGCATGTACTCCGCCTCGCACGAAGATAGAGCAACCACTTTCTGTTTCTGCGATGTCCAAGATATTAAGCTCCTGTTAAGGTAGAAACACATGCCCCCAGTACTTCTCCTGTCGATAACATCTCCAGCAAGATCGCTATCTGTAAACCCATACAACATCCTACTACTCTTCTCGTTTGCATAAACAAGCCCATACTCAATTGTCCCTCGAATGTACCTCAAGATATGCTTCACAGCTTGTTGGTGCTTCACTGTGGGTTTCTCCATGAATCTCTCACCACTCCCACAACGTATGAAATATCTGAACGAGTGTGAGTTACATATCGCAGACTTCCAACGATACATCTGTACTCAGTGGCATCAACAATTACTCCTTCTTCATCTCTGTCCAACTGTAACTTATGCTCCATAGGAAATTTGGACGCGTTACAATTCATCATTCCAGATTTTTCCAGTAACTTCTCGGTATATGATGACTGCTTCAGTGTAGTACGCATCTCTCCTTGGTTTACTTCTATTCCAAGATAAAACGACAATAAACCCAGATCACTCATCTCAAACTGTTTGTTCATTTGCTGCTTGAATGCTTCGATTTCCTGCTTGTCTGAACCTGTCACCAATAAATCGTCAACATACACACCCACTATGAGTATACTCCCTTCTTTGTACTTCATGTACACCGCTTGCTCGTGTAAGCATCTGTCAAATCCCAACTCCTTCAAGCATCTGTCAAATCCCAACTCCTTCAAGCATCTGTCTAGCTTCGCATTCCACGCTCTAGGAGCTTGACGCAGCCCATACAAAGCCTTCACCAGTCTATACACCATCTGTTCCTGTCCTTTCTTGACGAACCCCTCATGTTGGATGACATAAACTTCTTCAATGAGCTCTCCGTTTAAAAACGCTGATTTTACATCAAGATGATAAACTTTCCAACCTTCTTTCCCTGAAAGTGCTAGCAAGAGTCGAACCGTGTCAAGACGTGCTACGGGAGCGAAAACTTCATCATAATCTATTCCTTTCCTTTGAACGTATCCCTTTGCGACGAGCCGTGCCTTACGTTTACCACATTCCCATCTGGGTCCTTTTTTAACTTATATACCCACTTCAAACCTATTGGTTTATGCCCAGGTGGTAAACTTGTGAGTCCCCAGGTTTCGTTCTTCTCTATTGTCTCGAACTCCGTCTTCATAGCATCTTGCCAATCCTTCTCTTTTATGGCTTCGAAATATGACGTTGGTTCCTCAACCTTTAATAACATCAGCTCATCAATCGGCTCAATGACCTCAGTATCATTATAAATATCTGCCAAAAACCTGAACCTCTTAGGTTCACTGCTCGTGGTAGATGATGTTCCAACAGTTTCAGCTGTTTTGGTCGTCGTAGTCTGTTGTGACGATGACGATGACTGTGAAGTCATGGATTGCAGAGGAGTTGTGGGTTCATAATCTGCATCCACACTGTCCCCAGTTTCCGTGTTCTCGGTTACCTCAACATAGCTCCCAGGAAAAGTTACTTCACCACCTGTTTCTTGTTCCAATGACCAGAAGGCTTCCTCTTGAAATACGACGTCCCTACTGATGTGTACAGTCCCTGTTTGTGGGTCAAACAAGCGACTCCCTTTTGTTCCCGGCTCCTTAGCGAGATACACCACCCTCTTACTACGATCATCCAGTTTCTTGACATGTATCGAAGGTATCTTCATAAATGCAATACACCCAAACACTCTTAAGTGTGTCAGGTCCGGCTTAGTCCCACTCCATGCTTCATATGGTGTTCTTCCGTTTAAACTTCGAGTTGGTAGTCGATTGAGAACATAGATCGAATGACGCACCGCTTCACCCCAGAGATACGCAGATAGGTTTTCTCCTCTTAGAAAGCTTCTTGCCATAGCATCCACAGTCCTATTCCTTCGTTCCACCACCCCGTTTTGCTGCGGAGTGTATGGTGCTGTGTAATGCCTCAAAATACCAGCCTTCTCACAATACAAGGTGAATTCCTTGGAACAAAATTCACCGTCTCTATCTGTCCTCAAGATCTTTATGCTTTTCTCGCTCCCCTTTTCAACTAAAACTTTAAAATTTTTAAACATATCGAAAGCATTACTTTTCTCCTTTAACATGTAGACCCACATTTTCTTACTGAAATCATCAACAAATAGAAGGAAATAACGATTACCTCCAGTTGTCGTTGGTGTGATAGGGCCACAAATATCAGCATGAATTATCTCGAGTGCTTTCCTCGACACAGAGCTAGTTTGATGTGGGAAGGATTTTCTGGATTGCTTCGTCATTAAACAACCTTCGCACCTTTTAAGTGGTTGAGTCATGCTTGGAATCCCGTATGCCATCTTCTCTCGCGACATTAATTCCAAAGCTTGGAAATTTACGTGCCCAAGACGAGCATGCCACAAACAAGTATCTTCTTCGACCTTGTTAAACAAACATGTTGCTCTACTTTCTTCAAGACTGATCTTATATAGTCGATTCTCTGTCCTTTTCACCTTCATCAATAGTCTTCCACTCGCCTCGTGAATCCACAAATAATCCCCACCAAGTACGACTTTATTCCCTGCCTCAGAAAGTTGTCCCAAGCTTATAATATTATTACAGAGATTTGGGATATAGTATACCTCTTCAAGCATCCTTTCTTCACCATTCTTGCACTGGAACGCCACTGTTCCCTTTCCCTTGATACACACGGTCGATCCATCGCCAAACTTCACTTTCCCGAAGACATGCTCATCCAAGCTTTTGAATTTTCCACGCTGCCCAGTCATGTGATTGCTGGCGCCGTTATCCAAGTACCACACCTGTGACTCCTTTTGTTCACCTGTGTTTGTTCGTAATTTTGGAACCACTCCATCCTCCTTCAGAAGCATAGATTCGATATCCATTTGTCCGACCTCAGCAACCACGTGGACGTAGACAATTGTCGAACCACGTTAAATCCTGTGTTTCATTTAAATCTTTCATTCGCATATATTATGTGCTTGAGTCATTTAGTGATAATTGCATAGTATTTTATAACAAAATTGGTATCAGAGCCACGTGGTGAAATTAGGGCTTTTGCAATTAGGGTTTCACAATGGCGTCTACAGCAACAAAATACATGATTGAAAAATTTGATAGGGGATCCAGCTTTACGTTGTGGAAGATTAAACTGAAATCTTCATTGGTACTGCAAGGGCTGTGGAAGACTGTGGAGAATAAGTTACTAGAAGAGATGAAAGAAGAGGAGAAACAAGATCTTCAAAAAAGGGCTTTGTGCTGGATTTTAATGAGTGTGAAAGACAATGTGCTTCGCGAGATTAGTGGTGAGAAGACTGCTGCCTGCGCATGGAGAAAGCTAGGAGATCTTTACTCAGAGAAATCAGTAGTAAACCGATTATATTTGAAGAAACGTTTATATGATTTCATATTGAAAGAAGGTGCGTCTATAACAGAGCACCTAGCTAATTTTAAATCAATTATAATGGACTTGGAGAACATAGATATCAATATTGAGGATGAGGATCAAGCTTTGTTTGTATTGAGATCGTTACCAGCTCCCTATGAAAACTTCGTAGATACCATTATGTATGGTAAGGATAATTTATCGCTAGCAGATGTCAAAGGGGCACTGTAATCAAAAGAGATCAGACAGTTGCAGCCAGACAATCAAGCTGAAGGGGAAGGTCTTATGACTAGGGGAAGATCTAAAAGCAAAGCGAGTTCTTTAAGAAGGAAGAACTTGAGGTCCAAGTCAAGGGTGAAGCACTCAAACTGTTATGAATGCGGTGAGCAGGGTCCTTATAGGAGAGATTGTCCGAAACTGAATGGTAAGAAGGGAAATCAAAAGGAAAATGCAGCAAACATTGTTGAAGGTGTGAACGATTCTGACGATAGTGAAAACAGTGGTAAAGGAGATGTATTGTCCGTGAGTTCAGACTTTGGGAAAAACTCTTGGGTACTTGATACTGGCGCTACATATCACATGTGTCAGTTCAAGCAGTGGTTTGATACGTACAAGCCAATGCAGGGAACTGTCTATTTAGGGAACAATCATTCGTTGACTGTTGGTGGTATTGGTAACGTCAGAATCAGAATGTTTGACGGGGTTGTTAGAATCTTGACGTGCTGGCATGTTCCTGGGTTAAAAATAAACCTGATTTCTCTTGGGACTCTAGACTCTCGGGGTTACAAGTACCATGCAGAAAATGGTGTAATCAAAGTGACAAAAGGCTCAATGGTATGCATGAAAGGTAGTTTGCAGAAGGGTCTTTACATTCTCCATGGGAGTGTTGTTATGGGCGATGCTACAGTAGCATCATCAGGGAGTAATAGCCAAAGTAGGCAGGATCAAAATAAGTTGTGGCATTGGCGTCTTGGTCACATGAGTGACAGAGGATTAGCTGTTTTGGGAAAGAGAGATTTGTTGAAAGGGTATAAAGCAGAATCATTGGGATTTTGTGAGCACTGTGTGTTTGGTAAACAAAGTAGAGTCAAATTCAGCAAATCGGCTGTAAGAAAGACTAAAGGCACAGTGGACTACATTCACTCAGATCTTTGGGGTCCAAACAGAATTCCATCCAAGAGCGGAGCCAGATACTACATGATTTTGATTGATGATTATTCAAGGATGGTGTGGGTTTACTTTCTGAAAACGAAAGATGAGGCATATTCAACCTTTGTCAAATGGAAGACGATGATTGAGAAGCAAACAGGAAGAAAAATCAAACGTCTTAGGACAGATAATGGGTTAGAATATTGCAGTCATGAGTTCAACGAGTTCTGCGAAGCTGAGGGAATAGTGCGCCATCGCACTTGTTCTAGAACACCACAACAGAATGGAGTCGCAGAAAGAATGAACAGAACGCTTTGTGACAAGGCACGAAGTATGCTCTCACATTCCGGTGTGGGAAAGGATTTTTGGGCTGAAGCTATCAATACAGCGTGTTACTTGGTGAATCGGTCTCCATCAACGGCTATTGATTGTAAAACTACTTTTGAGATTTGGTCTGGATCGTCGGCTGATTATGAACATTTGAGGGTGTTCGGTTGTCCTGCGTATGCTCATGTGAGAGATGGTAAGCTTGAGCCGAGGGCAAAGAGATGCATATTTCTAGGATATGCTACTGGAGTGAAGGGATATAGGTTATGGTGTACCTCTCCAAAGTCTCCAGGTTTTCTCATCAGGAGGGACGTTACTTTTAATAAGTTTGCTTCGATAGACAGTCAGAATGAAGTAGGAGAAATGGTCGAATCAAGATCGGTTGTGAGTAAACAGGTGGAGCTTGAAGTAGAATCAGTTCCTAGCAGGTCCAATAATTCAAGTGGTTCTGAGGTGGATCCAGAATCAGGAGGTGAAGCGTCAGCATCAGATGATAGTTACGATGATGCGCCTGAACCAGAACAACAACCTTATAGCATAGCATTGGGCAGAGAAAGAAGAGATATTAGACTTCCAAAAAGGTATGCGAATCTAGTTGCATATGCTCTGTCAGTTGCAGAAGAAGTTGAGATGCAGGAACCTAGTAGCTACAGAGAAGCTATAGCGAGTTCAGAGGCAGATCGATGGATTGGTGCTATCGGGGAAGAGATTGAATCTCTTCAAAAGAATACTGTGAACGTTGGCTTAATTTTTAACAAAACCGATATTGGTGAATCGCTGAATGATGTTGCAGGATCATTGGTTGGTTTTGTTGATTCTGATTTTGCAGGTGATATGGATAAAAGAAGATCTCTGACAGGATATGTATTTACTCTAGCTGGGAGTGCGATCAGTTGGAAAGCACAGTTGCAAGCTACTGTAGCTTTGTCTACAACAGAGGCAGAGTACATGGCGGTAACAGAAGTAGTTAAAGAGACCATATGGTTTCAAGGTTTGGTGGCAGATTTGGGCTTGGATAGGACTACTACAAAAGTGTTTTGTGACAGTCAAAGCGCCATACACCTTATAGGGAACCAGATGTACCATGAGCGTACAAAGCACATGGATGTCAGGTATCATTTTATTCGTGATATAATATCAAAGGGAATTGTTGATGTGAAGAAAGTGTCTACACACGATAATCCAGCAGATATAATGACCAAGGCAGTATCAGTTCGAAAGTTTAGGGAATGCCTAAACTGGATCGGTGTTCGCAGTATAGAGTGAATTCCTTAAGGGCATTTGGTGAGTCAGAAGAAGAGAAGATTCTTTGTTGATAGTGAAGAAAGGATATTCGCCTCAAGAGGAAGATTTGTTGTGAATGAGTCGAATAGTGCCTTGACAGTGTACTGTGTCCGGCAGTTCGAATAGTGCCTTGACAGTGTACTGTGTCCGGCAGGACAGTTTTGTGTTGTGATAATGATATTGTCCAATCACTTCAAAAGACCTAGTCTTGTGGTATGAGCCCATTAGGCCCATAGTCTAGTAAGTCTATTAATTCCCTATAAATAGATTACTAGGGCGACACAAAACACAATCTGAAATCTGTAACCTTTTCTATCATAGTGAAACTCTTTTCTCTGGCGGCGCCCGTGGACGTAGACAATTGTCGAACCACGTTAAATCCTGTGTTTCATTTAAATCTTTCATTCGCATATATTCTGTGCTTGAGCCATTTAGTGATAATTGCATAGTATTTTATAACAGGATACAACATGACCTTTGCTGTTTTGACTAGGGAAGGATTGAGGGAATGACGTAGGGGCTGGCTTACTGACATGGTTAAACTCTGGAAGGATAGTGGAAGAGAACCAATATACAGACTCCTACATGGTTTGAAATCAGCCATTCCATCGAAGCCAATAATTTATTCCATATAATTCTTGTAAACAAAGTATATAGCTCGTTTGTATGGTACGAATTTAATTAATGCCTAGGTTGTAATGTAATACTCACATGTCTTGTAATGTAAATATTGAGTTTAACTATTTAAGAAACTGGTGAAGAATTTATTTTTTATTCAATCCCACTATTATGTCATCCACATAAATTATGATTAATAGAACAAGTTGTTTATTGATATAAAAACCATATATGTGTAACCGATGTGATTTCTTAGTAAAGCCTTAGATACTGTTTTTATGGCTTGATTCGAATTATGATCATACTAAGCTTTGTAGGATTTAGTATGTTCAGTGGTTTTAAGTAAAGCCGATACAAATAGACTACTGTAAATTTATTTGGATTTAAAGATGCCAATCTTAGGTGAAGGTTGCATGATATGAGAATTTAACGAAGTAGGATCAGGATAGCTATTTGATTGATTATTTTATGCGTGCTCAATCGTTAAAATATTTTGAATGTTATTTTTTTATAAACAAAAGTGTATGCGTAGACCTATATTAAGTGATTGTGAGGTTGCGTACTGTTTTAAAGTGTAATGTAAGTCGTGACTATTTGGATGTTGATATGCAAGATTAAAAAGAGCTTTGTTGATGTTGATTACATGAGTAGAAGATGGTTGATTGGATAAATGAGTATAAAGACCGATTGGTTGTTGCAACAAGACAACAACTAGGTACATTCATACTTTTATTAGACTGCCTTAGACGGGAAGTGTAATGCATCTCTTTCCTACATTATCATAGAACCTAGGAAATACAGATAACTTGTTTAGAACTTGTTTGACTGTCACACTAGTATGTAAGACTCGCTTGAGTTAGTATTGAGCACACCATACTCATATGTTAAGTCATATTTAACGAATATGGTATTATTTGAAATAATCACTTTCCAGCCATGTTCACTTTATTATTTCAATAATCACTTTCCAGCCATGTTCATTTTATTATTTCAATAGTCAAAGGACCATCACCCGTGATTTTTTAGTGGATGGACCAAATGGCAGAAAATGTGATAGCGATTTAATATGGTTTCACATGCGAAGAAACTTACATTCACATAGGCACAAATTTTACGTAGAAGACGATTATAAAAAAATTATCTCTTCCATAACTAGTTTTAATTTTTATGTTATAAAGCGCATTTGGCTAACATGAGATACTATCCATCTTCTATCTTGGTTGTATTCCTAAAATCAAACAAGATTGAAATTTTATCCGTTTAACATGAGATAGTATTTTATCTTCTATCTTGGTTGACTTCCTATAATCTAAATTTATATTTAGATTATGAATAATATTCGTAGGTTTATATTTGGGTTGAGATAGATAAAAACGTTAAAATTGGCTAATATTAGAAAACATAAGCTGCAATTTTGTTGGGTATATTTTTAGATTGCTGATAAATATGGAAGACCATCTTAGTCTCTGCGATATTTTCTTCTTAAATTAAATATCTATCCTATAAAATATTATAGTCTACCAAATCTAAACTTGATTATAATTTTTTTAATGTTATGTGGATTTTTTATACCAATCTTATTATTTTAAACGACTTATTTTATTTCCGTTATGAATCAAAATTTATTGGAATTTGACAATAAACTATTATCAGAACGTAAAGTTGTTATCGTAAAGTAAGGTGAGGTTGTGACTAAACCTCATGAGTTCGAATTCCTAAACAAACGTTTTTTTTTCTAACTAACGAGTAGCCGCTACAGGTTGCTTTGGAAAAAATAAAATAAAAATATAATAAAGCAGTACTAGATTCCCTTCGTACCATGTAACTTATCATATACTTTGTGTTACATGTACAGGTAACTGCTAGTAATAAACAAGGTCCCTAAGGAAATACACATACCACAAAAACACACATGAAATAAGAGCACACTTAGTTTTATTCGTAGTCGCCAAATCCATTAAGATTATATTATGTATATATAGTTGTAGTAGGCAGTAGTCGATATCAGAAAGGTTTTTGGCCATCCAAGTTTCCTTGAGGATCATAGCTACAGATGATATACGTCCCACCATCGCTACACCTGGATTTGCCACACCCTAAACGAACCGAGTCGCTCCACACAACCTGAGTATAATGACCACACATTTTTCCTGCATCACAAGTATTTGAGTCATAATCGTAATTAACTTGCTCATCAAGCCATATCTTAACTGCCTCCGTCCCCGACATCTCTCTGGAACTTTGGGCGAGATTTTCACCATAGGGCCCTTTGGAATGGACTAGATTGAGACAGCTTCCTCCGACTTGCTGGTCAGCATAGTTTTGCGCATATGCTTCCAGAGTAGTATCCCAAGTCATTTCTGGGACGCCCACTGCGAATCGAGCAGCATTATGGGCATCCAAAACATCTTGTGTTGTGTCCTAGGCGTGTGAACTTGATATATATAGAAAAGTTTAGTTTGAATACTAGACTTCTGAATTATTGTTCTATTTTGTCTATTACTTCCATAATTCGCAATTTTATGACAAAATTTTGTAATCAAAGTGTTTGGTGGGATTCTTCATAACACCCTACCAATTCTGCAACCATATTGGAAGATGCGATGAGTACTTTTTTACATTTTTCCATGATATTGCACCTCCCGCTACAACCAATAAGTCTCAGTTCATATTTAACAAATGATTCGTAGTTCAAATTTAATAGATCATTTTGAATTCGCATTTGATCCATCATTCTCAGTTCACATTTAACTTATTATTCTCATTTTGAATTTCATACACGATCTCAGTTCATATACACTATTCTCAGATTGTATATAACCCTTGATTCTCAGCTTGGATTTAACATTTGATTCATGATTCGCATTTCACAAACGATACTCGGAACAGATTTAACCCTTGATTCTATGTTTGTATTTGATATTTTCAATATTTTTAGCATATATTTTAGTATATATATTTGAAAAAATATATTTTGAGGCGAAGAATTTAAACATACTTTTAATATCTTTAAGATAGATTTTACCATTGAAGTTTTTTAATAAATATTTTTATTCAATATTTTTAGGTGAATAATTTAAATATCTAAAAAATATATTTTAACATATTAATTAGATAAAAATATTCAAAATATTTTTATTAAATATTTAAGTATATATATATATATAATATAGTACACATTACATAAAGGCTTCAAAAAATATATTTTGAACTGAATATTTTAGATAATTTTCACATCATTATTATATATTTTAGTATATTTATATTGAATATAAATTTCGTTAGCTTCAGTTTTAATATTTTAAAAATAAAACTAAAATACTAATCTCTTATTGGTATTTAACTTTAACACTAATCTGATTTAGTTGAAAACGAATGACATCCGCCAATATAGTGGCAAAATAATGTTATCTTCCAATTTAGTTAAAAATGAAGAAGATCGGCTGATTTAACAATTGGGTACGAAGATAACATTATTATCTCAATAAATCAGCCGATCAGTCATCTCAGTGTCTTCCCCTTCACTTGTCAATAACCATCGGAAGAAACGCCTCCTCATACATCTATATTACCAGTTCTAAAAATAGCTAAATTTTGAGTTCGTCTTTGAGTTTGATTGTCAGAAAGAATACTATTCTCTGCCCATATAGAAATTACTTTTTTCTTAGGTTTCCTTCTGCTTATATTCTCACAAGAATGACCCTCCAGGAGGAGGCTCACTGTCACGAGTTACTCCAACTTGATCAGAAGTGTCATCCTCAGAATCATTTGATAAGAAATACTGTTCCTGGCGAGTGTTAAGATATTGTTGGTTCACTAGCTGATCATAGAATTCATCTTCACTGCAGCTAGTACTGTCTGATGATGCCATAAAAAATATGAATCTGCTGATAGCTGCAAAAATTCTTCAACTAAATCGTGGCGTTGATGCAAAATGCCTTCTTGGTAATGAGGTGGTGACCCAAGACGAGCTGAGGTTGACCTGGTCTTTGTTATGTCATCAATAGTCACAAGCATAACCTCATCTTTCTTCATGACGCATATGACTTTTCTTGCTTTTGATACTATTCTGTTTCTCATGTTGAGAATCCCAATTATACATAACCACATCAACTGAATTTTAAAATGAATGATCCATCCAATCCTTAAACTCGTGCAACCAGTGAACATAACACTATTTCTTCATGATTTCCACCTTCTTTATTAGCATCCTAAATTCCAATCTTCACTTCATATTGTCAAGCCGTCCCTCGACTATCACGTTTTGTGTCATTTAGTCCCTCGACAAAAAAATCATGGGTGAGGGTCCTTCGACTATAAAAAATCTATAATTTCAGTCCCCGCGCGTGGTTTTTGCTATAATATTGTCACGTGTCGCTATAGTTAAATGGTTTTTGTTTCATAGATAGTCCTTCGACTTTTAATTCCATTTTTACCCTTCGAATTTAATATTTTCTAAATATATTTTTATTTTATATTATTTTTAGTTTTTCTCAAAACAGAATATATCAAAATTTGCTACACTCTATTTTTCTTTCTTTTTTGTTTTCCTCTCACAACCCCACACGTATGACAACATAGAGAATACATGTATTTGTAATACTAAATGTGTGGAAATTGGTTGTTTTGAAACCAGCATTGTTCATGGCGCATAATTTTAATACAAACAACAACAAACTATATGTGCCATGAACTATGCAGCCCCGTTAAATCTTTTAAGCCTATATATTCGAGAGCGCAACAAAGTAAATTTAGGTGCTGTAAAATCTTTGTGTTTGCATCATGCTTGTAGAACTTGACAGTGAACTACCTCACTTTTAAGCGGGTTCCGACCAGCAAGTCTTGACAAAAGATTCTTAACTAAAGTCTTGAATTTCCCTTTTCTTGCTAGTGTTTCCCATAGATGTTCATTGTTGGTATCTTTCCCACAATCGGATTTAGAAACATCGACGAGCGATATACTCATGTTATGACGGACAATGCAAATTTTACCATTTAACGGAACAAGAGCTGCTGCTTCTAAAGTTCGAGAATTTCCCAAATATGTCTTATCGTCAATGTGTTTGTTCCAAGAATCAGTCGCTTCATCGTAAACCCTAAGTTTTCAGCCGTCTTTGCAGTCCAAAGCGTTAAGTTGGCCGTTTAGGGCAGCACTTGGGTTCTATTGGAATATCTATCCTTCTGCTTCTGCTAGAACTCGGATTTTTAATCCGTCTGCTTTAGAATGTAGGATATTCCAACATATGGTATCAGAGCCATATAAGGCTTAACCGCCGAAGTTCCAGCAAATTACTAGGATAAAGCTTAAGGGGAATGTGAAGAATAAACTTCATCCCATAGAGGACCCCCAATCCCACATTGCTAACAAGGAAAATAAAAGAGTGTATATAAGTGTGAGCCCACCACAACTAGCTAGAGGGCTTTTGGGAGTACACTCAAGAGCAAATATGTGCGCGCCTCCGAGCGCAAAGCGGACAATATCTTGCTAGTCCGTGAGGTCGGTCACACACTCGCGCACCAATTCTAACATGGTATCAGAGCCACAATGTCGCATATGCCAGGACGTGATGATAGTTACGCAAGTGTGGTGAGAGACAGTGGGAGTATGCAAGCAGGAGTTTCCGGAGGTAGATCTGGCCCGAGGGAGAAATCTTTATCCTTAAAGTACCCGAAATTGTCCGATACAAACTACAAAGTATGGGCTATGCAAATGAAAATTCTCATGCGCACTTAGGGAGTTTAGGAAGCAGTGGAGTCAACGGTTGACACACAGACGGACCAACTTGCACTCGTTGTACTCTACCAAGGCTTGAATGAAGAGACACTATATCAAATTCTGGATAAAGACACCGCAAAAGGAGTGTGGGATGCGTTGAAAGCGACTCATGTTGGAGCAGATCGTGCTGTTAAAGTCAGAACTCAAGCGCTAAGAAGAGAACTCGACAACATGGACATGGCTGAGAATGAATCCATTGATGAATACACCAAAAAGATGACCATGATAGTCGGTAAGATAAGGTCTCTTGGAGCAAATGTTGACAGCAAATATGTCATCGAAAAATTGCTTAGATCGGTGTCGTCAAAATTCATATCAGTGGCAACGACTATTGAAGAGTTTGTGATATCTCCTCGAAGTCTATAGAAGAAATAACAGGTTCTTTAAAAGCTTTTGAAGATAAGATGACAAAGTTTGAGAATAAAAAAGGTGTTGAAAAAGTCTTGTACGCAAAGGCAGATGTGAAAACCAGTGATCAAGGCAGTTCAAGTAACAGAGGAAGAGGCCAAGGAAATGGAAGAGGCCGAGGCATAGGTAAGGGTCGAGGAAAAAATATTTATAGAAAAGAAGGTGACAGACTGAAGAAAAACTCCACCTTCGATATAAAAAGGCAAGATGTTACAGCTGCAATAACTATGGTCATTTTGCTGCAAACTGTAAGGACAAGAAAGAAGAAAACTCTCATTTAATTTAGGAAGTAGAGGATGACGCTACATTGCTTGTAGACAAGGTATGTACTTTAAAAACAGAAAAGGAAAGTTTACTGCTTAAAAATGAAGAACAGAATATGGAATCTAATGACATGCTAGGAGAGATAATATGGTACTCTGATAGTGGAGCCAGTATTCATATGACAGGATCAAGAAAGTTGCTAACGAACTTCGACAATTCCGTTAAAGGAGCAGTCAAATTCGAAGATGGATCTGAAATTAAAATACAAGGGAGAGGAGATACTACATTCAAAGGAAAATTTGGAAAATTATTGAAGATGCAGAATGTATATTATATTCCTGGTTTAAAAAGTAATATCATTAGTCTTGGACAACTAGATGCAGTTGGTGCTAGAATGTCTATTGAAGAAGGATTTCTGAATATTCTTGATGCAAAACAGCAGATGATCGCCAAGATTCCGAGAGCAGAAAATCGCCTTTACACCTTGAAACTTTCTGTCACCAATCATGACTGTTTGCTGATCCAGAACAAGATTGCATGAGCTTTGTGGCATGCTAGGTTTGGACACCTGAATTACAAAGCCTTATCGATGCTGGAAAGGGATAAATTAGTCAGAGACTTGAGCGGAGTTAAAGTGACAGATCAGACATGTGAAAACTGCACTGTCAGTAAACAACACAGGACATCATTCCCAAAGAAGACTGAGTATCAAGCAAAAGAGAATTTGGAACTTGTTAATGTGGATTTGTGTGGACCGATCTGACCAACAACTCATGGAGGTAATAATTATTTTGCTTTGTTTGTTGATGATTATAGTAGATATATGTGGGTTGAATTCATTAAGCAGAAGAGTGATTGCTTTATGATATTTAAAAAGTGGAAGATCAGCGTTGAAATGCAGTCTGGTAACAAGTTAAAAATCCTTAGATCAGACAGAGGGGGTGAATTTTTATCAAATGAATTCATACATTTTTGTGAGCAAGAAGGAATCAAAAGACAGTTCACCGCTCCCTATTCTCCTCAACGAAATGGGGTTGTAGAGAGAAGGAATCAAACAGTTGTTGAAATGGCACGATGTCTACTGAAAGAGAAGGATATGCCAGCAATGTTCTGGGCAGAAGCCGTTCGTACTGCACTTCACATCCTTAATCGATGTCCAACGAAAGGAGTTAATGGCAAAACTCCATACCAAGTGTGGTTTGGAAGAACAGCTGCTGTTGGGTATTTTAGAATTTTTGGCTGCCTTGGGTATGTAAAGAATGTGAAACCACACTTAAGAAAATTGGAAGATCGGAGTACAAAAATGGTGTTTTTGGGATACGAATCTGGTGCAAAGGCATATCGGTTTGTTTGTCCAGAAACTATGAAACTTGTCACTAGTAGAGATGTTGTTTTTCGGGAATCAGAAGCTTGGAACTGGGATATAATGGAAGATAGAAGCATGGCAGAAAATCAAGGAAACATATTCACTATATCTGTCCAGGATTTTATAGGCGAATCGGAATTTCAAAATCAATTTTCTCACTCAGACGGAGAATTGACTCCTGAACCTGGTATGGATGTAAATCAGAATCTACATCCTGTCTTAAATCAAAAATCATATTCTCAAACAATCTCTGATGAATCGTCGGAAGAACCTAAAAGGTTTAGGTCATTAAGATAAATATGTGCAGCAACAAATGAAATCGAAGTTGAATCTATACGAGAAGATGATGTGATTTTACTGTCTGCTGAAGAACCAACCACTTATGAAGAGACCACGACAGATAAACGGCGGCATCATGCGATGGGAGAGGAGATTCAGTCCATTAAGAGGAATGCTACATGGGAATTTGCAGATCTTCCTAGGGGTCACAAAGTGATTGGTCTGAAATGGGTTTTCAAAGTAAAGAAGAATCCAGATGGAGAAGTCGTGAAACACAAAGCTAGATTAGTGGCCATAGGATATGTTCAAGAGAAAGGTATTGACTTTGATGAAGTTTTTGCCCCTGTTGCTAGAATGGAAACAGTGAGAGTGATTTTAGCTATGGCTGCTCAACATTCATGGCAAGTGCATCATGTGGATGTCAAATTAGCATTCTTGAATGAAGATCTGACAGAAGAAGTTTATGTCAAACAACCACGGGGATTTGTTGAGAAAGGAAAGGAAAATCAGGTTTTGAGACTCAGAAAAGCTCTTTATGGCCTGAAGCAAGCTCCACGACCTTGGAATGCTAAGCTAGACATGTGTTTCCAAAGACTTGGATTTGAGAAATGTCCATTAGCGCATTCTTTGTATAAGAGACGTATAAAGGATGAAACTCAAATTGTTGGGGTCTATGTAGATGATCTAATAATCACAGGTACAAGACTTGCAGGAATTCTGGAGTTCAAACAACAGATGAAGAAATTGTTTGATATGAGTGACTTGGGATTATTGAGTTATTATCTTGGAATTCAAGTTCTTCAGAGACCAGGCTATATCAGTTTATGTCAGTCAAGCTATGCCTTGAAGATATTGGAGAAGGTGAATATAGAGGATTGTAAACCATGCAAAATCCCCATGGATTCACGCATGAAACTGTGCAAAGATGATTATAACCCACTTGTAGACGCGACATTGTATTGCAGTATCATTGGCAGCTTGCGTTACTTGGTGAATACGAGGCCTGATCTAGCATTCTCAGTAGGAGTTGTAAGTAGGTTCATGGAAAGACCATCCATGAAACATTTCGCTGCTGTAAAACAAATCTTGAGGTACATCAAAGGTACTTTAAATTTGGGTTGTGTGTATGAAGCAGGTGAGGCTGAAAATTTCAAGTTAGTTGGATACACTGATAGTGATCTAGCAGGAGATGTTGATGATAGAAAAAGTACATCGGGTATTCTGTTCTTGTTAGGAAAGAGTCTCATTACATGGATGTCACAAAAACAGAAAATAGTAGCATTGTCTTCATGCGAGGCTGAGTATGTAGCAGCCACTAGTGGTGTTTGTCAAGGCATTTAGTTGAGGAATCTATTGGAGGAGATGACTGGAGAAAAGTCTAAAGGCGTTTTGATTAAGATTGACAAGAAGTCTGCAATATCACTTGCAAAGAATCAAATGTTTCACAGTAGAAGTAAACACATTGATGTGAGATATCACTTCATAAGAGAGTGTTTGCTGAATGGGGGTTTTGAAGTAGATTATGTCAAAACAGAGAATCAACTTGCAGACCTCTTGACAAAACCATTGAGCAGAGAGAGACTTGAAATGCTAAGTAAAGAAATTGGTGTCGGAAGATGCATTGACTACAAAATTGAGGGAGACAAATGTCACGTTAAATTATGTAGTCCAAACTCTGGAAAAACAGCAACGCCAAACATGCCTTTGACAGAAAAAATCAGTTAAGGTAAAACTGATATAGAAGCGGTTCGAAGAAGGTTAACAGGCAGTTCGAAGAAGGTTAACAGACAGTTCGAAGAAGTTGAATAGACATTTTTTCTTCAGTTTATGTTTTTGTTATTTATCTTTGATTGTATTTAAGATATTCAATTATGAAATGAAATATTCAGTTTACATAAGAAAAACTTTGTTTTCTCTGTGTTTATATCCTACATTCTAAAGCAGACGGATTAAAAATCCGAGTTTTAGCAGAAGTACAAGGATAGATATTCCAACAGGTTCCTCTAGCCTGAAACCATACCATCATAAACATGTACCAACTGTTGGCTTCTGGTTCGTAGACTTCACTTAGAACCTGACCATGTGATCAAAAGCCCTTTAAGAACCATTTCCCTTTAAAAACAACCCCCAAAAAAAGGGACCATTGCAGTACTCATGTCTTATATGAAAGCCCACCTACTCCTGTTTGGATCATATACTTCTGCCGATTTTTAAAGACCAGTGCATCCCATCATTTTCCCCTCCGGCAACATACAAGCAGTTGTTTATATTGACTAACAGAACTCTGGTGGTGTGTAGGCTTTGTGATGTACTCCATAACGAATGTATCATTTCTATTTCTCCTCTTCCTATATGTCCTAGTAGAGTCCATATGCGTCTCAAAGAAGTGGTTCTCTCCCCGACCAGACTGATCAATACTGATTCTGAATTCCTCATAAGTAGGTGTAGATGGGGTGTCGCTGTCACTTGAGATGGTAATTGCATGCTCATGACCTTCTTTTATATGCTCATTGCCAAGCCGCCTTCTTGGCGGACTAGAGGGTGAAGGCTCCGTTGAGTGTATGCAGACAGTAGCAGTGTCGCCAAATGACTTATATATCGAACAAAAATGGCCGGTAGACCTTCGTATTCCACCTACACAATATATGATTTATCTAGGCAGCTGATGGTTATGGACGCTGGGAAGCTGTCAACCGTGTTGAAAAGGCTGTAGATCCTAGCAAAGTTGAGCCTTCGCCTGCATACTGTGTGCATGTCAACATATATAATTGATCCGAGAAATCTCTCGAGAATACTTAATTTATGTTCAGACCAGAGCTCGTGAGAGAGCCCGTGAAATTTAACCCATAGAGGGATGACCTTGAGAGCTTCATTCACGTATGTGTTCATGGGCTCTTTTTTCATAAATATGGGATGGGTATAGAAAAGCCACAATGCCATTTTGAACAGTTGTGTTGTGTTATCTGCTGTAGAGAACTTACATTCTTGGAGGCCATGGATGCTCTAAACATGATAGTGTAGTCTTAAACACCAGGATACACAAACAAATATAAAGCAAAAGTAATGAAGTGAATATGGAAAACAGAAACGTTACTATAAATTTGCTTAACATAAAGGAAATACAAACTGATACTTAAAGAAATAAACTGCCTAAAAACAAGAACTGCCTAAAAACGCAACTGCACGCAACTGCACTACCCCACGTTCTACCTAATAACAAAACTAGTTAATTTATGTCAAACAATTTATTTAGATTATTTCCAACATACTCCCCCTAATCTAAATACTTGTCTGCACCTCCTTCATTCCAAGTAGAACACGCATTTGTTCAAACTTCACTGCTGGCATTGACTTCGTTAGGATGTCAGCTCGTTGCTCATGTGTGTTTATATGTTTAATGATTACCGCCCCTCTTTCAACACACTCACGAATAAAATGATAACGTATATCGATATGTTTACTACGCCCATGAAAGACCGGATTCTTCTCCAAATCAATCGCAGATTTATTGTCTATGTAAAGAACTACTGGGTGAGGTTTTGAGTTTGTCAACTAACCCAGTAAATTGCCCTGCCACACACCTTGACATGCCGCTGCAGTAGCAGCCATCAACTCCGCTTCACATGAGGATAACGCCACGCACCTCTGCTTTTGTGATATCCAAGAAATTAGACTTTCATTTAGATAGAAAGCCATCCCTCCAGTACTTCTTTTGTCCTCAATGTTACCTGCCAAGTCACTGTCGGAGTACCCTGCTAACATATAGTCTCCAGCTCCTTTGGTATACATCAACCCATAGTGCAGTCTACCTTTGATGTAACGAAATATTCGCTTTACAGCTCCCATGTGCAGTATTGTAGGTCTCTCCATGTACCTGCTAACTACACCAACTGAGTGTGCAATATCAGGACGTGTATAAACTAAATACCTCAAACCTCCGACAAGAATCTTGAACTGTGTAGAGTTAACAACCTTCCCCTTTTCGTCTTTCACAATCTGAATTTTGGGCTCCATGGGATATCGAACAGAGTTGCACTCACTAAGACCAGCCTTTTCCAACAATTTTTTTGCGTAAGCACTTTGTTTCAACTTGATGCAGCCATCCGTCTGACTCACTTCAATGCCCAAGTAGTAGGAGAGCTTGCCCATGTCGCTCATTTCAAACTCTGTCCCTATCTGTCTTTTGAACTTGATGATGTTGTCAACATTTGTTCCTGTAATCAATAAGTCATCGACATATACCCCGATGATCATAATTTCACATCCTTCGCGTTTGAAGTAAACAACATGTTCGTAGGGACACTTTGTGAAGCCTATATCCTCCAAACATCTGTTCAACCTCGAATACCAGGCCCTTGGAGCCTGTCGCAAACCATAAAGAGCCTTCAAAAGCTTGTACACCATGCTTTCTTTACCCTCCTTCACAAAACCTTCAGGTTGCGTGACGAACACTGTTTCCTACAATTATCCGTTCAAAAATGCATATTTAACGTCCAAGTGATGGACCTCCCATTCATTCCTTGCTGCTTGAGCCAACAATAGTCTAACAGTCTCCATACGTGTAACTGGAGCGAATATTTCTTGGAAATCTATCCCAGCTTTTTTTACATATCCCTTGGCTACGAGACGAGCTTTCTATTTGATGATCTGGCCATCTGAATCTCGTTTGGTTTTATAAACTCATTTGAGGCCGATGGGTTTGTGTCCAGCTGGTAATGACACCAACTCCCATGTGTGGTTCTTCTCTATGGCATCGATCTCATCCTTCATGGCCATTTCCCATTTGTGTTCACCTGCTGCCTGAACATACGTCGTACGCTCTTCCTCCGCAGTTCCCAACAAGAGTTCATGCTCCACCTCAATCTCGTCTGTTTGATCATACACATCACTCAACATTCGAAAACGTCAAGGCTCACTACTTGCACTACTCTGAGAGTCACCACCACTTATACAATCCTGAGAATCACCACCACTGCTATCTGTATGAACTGCCCTGCTTGCAGATACTGTCTCAGAATTACTCTCCCTCACATCTGCAAGTGGGGTGTTTCATGTTGTTGTTGCATCGACAGTGATACTAACCACAGAGAAACTGCCTTGTTGCCCAACGTCGAAAGCGTCTTGATTTTTCCATACCCAGGCTCAGTCTTCCTCAAAAACTATGTCTCGACTCACAGAGATGTTGTTGTCTTCGGGATTGTATAGAAGACATCCCTTAGTTCTTGGTTCTTGCCCCAAGTAAATCAACATTTTATTTCGGTCATCAAGCTTGCTAGTATAAATGTTTAGGAGTTGGGAGTCTGTTCAACACGTAGACAGAATGACGTGCTGCCTCTCCCCACAAATGTGCTGGAAGTCATTTTTCTTTCAAGAAACTTCGAGTCATGGCTACAACCGTTATGTTTCTCTGTTCCACAACTCCGTTCTGTTGCGGAGAATATGGGACCGTGAGATGTCTGGTAATACCTGTGCTTTCACAATAGAAGTTGAACTTGTTTGAAGTGAATTCACCCCCTCGATCAGTTCTGGAAGTCTTTATCTCATTGCACGACTCCTTCTCAACAATTGCTCGAAACCTTTTGAACACCTATAAAACTTTGTCTTTCCTCACCAAGAAATAAATTCACATCATCTTTCTGAAATCATCCACCAACAAAAAAAAAAATTCTTTCCAGAGGTTGTAGATGGTGAGATTGGTCCGCACAAATCCCCGTAAACCAGTTGTAGCATCTGTGAAGCATGAAAATTTGTTTGACAAGAAAAAGCTTTCCTTGTTTGTTTTGACATCAAACAGCCTGTACACACGGTTTTAGGATGAACAAAAAATGGAAGGCCATATTCCATTCTATTTTTAGACATCAACAACATAGCTTGGAAGTTAACATGTCCTAATCTCGAGTGCCAACGCCATGATAATTCCTCAGTTTTCGAAAATAGACATACAGCCTTGCTAGTTTCTATCACAATCTTATATAAACGATTTACTGATCGCTTAACATTCATTATGAGCCTCCCAGTCTCATTGTACACCCACAAATATTTACCATTCAACACAACTTTATTTTCACTCTCAGATAATTGACCAAGACTTATGATATTATTACAGAGAGTGGGAATGAAGTATACCTCACGAAAAAGTAATTCCTCTCCGGTTTTGCCTTTGAATATAATAGATCCCTTTCCTTTGATTGCAACTGTTGAACCATCGCCAAATTTCACCAAACCTGTCACGCTTTCATCAAGCTCCCGGAACTTGGATCGATCCCCCGTCATGTGGTTGGTGGCACCATTGTCCAGGTACCACACATTGGATACACCACGATTCTCTATAACGTTGCTCAGCTTTGGCACAATCTCTCTTTCTGCTACAAGGAGGGCGGGTTCATCATCTTGTATCTGAGTCAAGTTGACTTCTGGCTTCGATTCTTTGTCACGTCGTGGGCGTCTACACTCATATTCATAATGACCCATCAAACCACAGTTGAAGCATCGAACTTTACTCCTGTCTCGTCCGCCTAGATTGTTGTCATTTCCTCTATTTCTCAGGCCTTGGGATTGCTATGTCCCACCTTTCTTCCTTTTTATCCACTCTTCCCTTGTGAATAAAAGCTGTCCCTCAATGTTTTCTCGTTTCAACCATTCCTCCTCTCTCAGGAGTAAAGCCTTTCTTTGTGTGCTTTTAGAGATCCAATAATCTCTTCAACTGACATTTTCTCTAGATCACCAAACTGTTCGATAGATGAAGTGATCTGCAAGAACCATGATGGCATGGCCCTAAGGAATTTCTTGACAACGTAATGTTCCTCAATAGGTTTGCCAATGTTCGAATGTTAGTAACCAGAGTACTCAACTTTATGGAGAAATCGTCTATGGACTCTGTTTCCTTCATGAGTAAATTCTCAAACTCAGCTTTTAAAGTTTGAACCTTAGCCTTCTTGACCTTGTCCGCTCCCAAACACATGGTTTGTATTGCGATCCATGCTTCCCTTGCTGTCTTTTTTTTTTCAGCAACGATGAGAAGAATATCTTCAGGAATGGCTTGATAAATTACAGCCATCGCCATCTTATCTACCTTGACGTCAATCGTGGAAATGGGGTCCTTCGGTTCAACAGCATCCCAAATCTCATGTGCCTGCATAAACACATGCATTTTCAACGACCAGGCCGTGTAGTTCGTCTTCATCAATAATGGGTAGGTCAAACTTAATGTGCTTTCTTTCGCCTTTGCTAGTTCCATTGTGTCTGTTTTTCTCGCCTTACGTCTAGACATTCACGACGCCTTTGCTCTGATACCCCAGGATACACACACAAATATGAAGCAAAAGTAATGTAGTGAATATGGAAAACAGAAACGTTATTATAAATTTGCTTAACAGAATAAAGAAATAAACTGCCTAAAAACAACAACTGCCTAAAAACGCAACTGCACTACCCCACGTTCTACCTAATAACAAAACTAGTTAATTTATTTCAAACAATTTATTTAGATTATTTCTAACAGATAGGACAGGTATTGGACTTGATAGAAAACCTTTTCCGTGGTTAAGAAGTATCATGAGAGACACTGGGCCCACTGGGATTCATTACCCAAAATGGCTTCAGGCGGAAACATTAGGACTCCATCTTCAACATGGACAAACCTCACCTTTTCAACATTCATACGTAAGCTGATGCATTTAGGCCGCGAGACAACATTGGCCCAAGATTGACGAAATGGGATTGGGATGGCAGTGGGTACGGTAGATGAAATGAGGTTAGAGGGTTTGAGGGAGTGTGTTGGTGGCTGGAGGTTGATTAAGAAGAAGGGGATGTTGGAAAACATTGACGGAGTGATGGTTTGGTAAGGCTGACATTTTTTAGAACGAGGTGTGGATGCTAAGGCCTACGAGGGTAAGTAGCCTGGACGGAGGCCATGGAAAGAGTTATTTTTGTTAGGAGTGGGGTCGGGATATGTTGTGAATGAGTCGAATAGTGCCTTGACAGTGTACTGTGTCCGGCAGTTCGAATAGTGCCTTGACAGTGTACTGTGTCCGGCAGGACAGTTTTGTGTTGTGATAATGATATTGTCCAATCACTTCAAAAGAGCTAGTCTTGTGGTATGAGCCCATTAGGCCCATAGTCTAGTAAGTCTATTAATTCCCTATAAATAGATTACTAGGGCGACACAAAACACAATCTAAAATCTGTAACCTTTTCTATCATAGTGAAACTCTTTTCTCTGGCGGCGCCCGTGGACGTAGACAATTGTCGAACCACGTTAAATCCTGTGTTTCATTTAAATCTTTCATTCGCATATATTCTGTGCTTGAGCCATTTAGTGATAATTGCATAGTATTTTATAACAGGATACAACATGACCTTTGCTGTTTTGACTAGGGAAGGATTGAGGGAATGACGTAGGGGCTGGCTTACTGACATGGTTAAACTCTGGAAGGATAGTGGAAGAGAACCAATATACAGACTCCTACATGGTTTGAAATCAGCCATTCCATCGAAGCCAATAATTTATTCCATATAATTCTTGTAAACAAAGTATATAGCTCGTTTGTATGGTACGAATTTAATTAATGCCTAGGTTGTAATGTAATACTCACATGTCTTGTAATGTAAATATTGAGTTTAACTATTTAAGAAACTGGTGAAGAATTTATTTTTTATTCAATCCCACTATTATGTCATCCACATAAATTATGATTAATAGAACAAGTTGTTTATTGATATAAAAACCATATATGTGTAACCGATGTGATTTCTTAGTAAAGCCTTAGATACTGTTTTTATGGCTTGATTCGAATTATGATCATACTAAGCTTTGTAGGATTTAGTATGTTCAGTGGTTTTAAGTAAAGCCGATACAAATAGACTACTGTAAATTTATTTGGATTTAAAGATGCCAATCTTAGGTGAAGGTTGCATGATATGAGAATTTAACGAAGTAGGATCAGGATAGCTATTTGATTGATTATTTTATGCGTGCTCAATCGTTAAAATATTTAGAATGTTATTTTTTTATAAACAAAAGTGTATGCGTAGACCTATATTAAGTGATTGTGAGGTTGCGTACTGTTTTAAAGTGTAATGTAAGTCGTGACTATTTGGATGTTGATATGCAAGATTAAAAAGAGCTTTGTTGATGTTGATTACATGAGTAGAAGATGGTTGATTGGATAAATGAGTATAAAGACCGATTGGTTGTTGCAACAAGACAACAACTAGGTACATTCATACTTTTATTAGACTGCCTTAGACGGGAAGTGTAATGCATCTCTTTCCTACATTATCATAGAACCTAGGAAATACAGATAACTTGTTTAGAACTTGTTTAGAACTTGTTTGACTGTCACACTAGTATTGAAGACTCGCTTGAGTTAGTATTGAGCACACCATACTCATATGTTAAGTCATATTTAACGAATATGGTATTATTTGAAATAATCACTTTCCAGCCATGTTCACTTTATTATTTCAATAGTCAAAGGACCATCACCCGTGATTTTTTAGTGGACGAACCAAATGGCAGAAAATGTGATAGCGATTTAATATGGTTTCACATGCGAAGAAACTTACATTCACATAGGCACAAATTTTACGTAGAAGACGATTATAAAAAAATTATCTCTACCATAACTAGTTTTAATTTTTATGTTATAAAGCGCATTTGGCTAACATGAGATACTATCCATCTTCTATCTTGGTTGTATTCCCAAAATCAAACAAGATTGAAATTTTATCCGTTTAACATGAGATAGTATTTTATCTTCTATCTTGGTTGACTTCCTATAATCTAAATTTATATTTAGATTATGAATAATATTCGTAGGTTTATATTTGGGTTGAGATAGATAAAAACCTTAAAATTGGCTAATATTAGAAAACATAAGCTGCAATTTTGTTGGGTATATTTTTAGATTGCTGATAAATATGGAAGACCATCTTAGTCTCTGCGATATTTTCTTCTTAAATTAAATATCTATCCTATAAAATATTATAGTCTACCAAATCTAAACTTGATTATAATTTTTTTAATGTTATGTGGATTTTTTATACCAATCTTATTATTTTAAACGACTTATTTTATTTCCGTTATGAATCAAAATTTATTGGAATTTGACAATAAACTATTATCAGAACGTAAGGTTGTTATCGTAAAGTAAGGTGAGGTTGTGACTAAACCTCATGAGTTCGAATTCCTAAACAAACGTTTTTTTTTCTAACTAACGAGTAGCCGCTACATGTTGCTTTGGAAAAAATAAAATAAAAATATAATAAAGCAGTACTAGATTCCCTTCGTACCATGTAACTTATCATATACTTTGTGTTACATGTACAGGTAACTGCTAGTAATAAACAAGGTCCCTAAGGAAATACACATAACACAAAAACACACATGAAATAAGAGCACACTTAGTTTTATTCGTAGTCGCCAAATCCACTATTAACAAAACCGATATTGGTGAATCGCTGAATGATGTTGCAGGATCATTGGTTGGTTTTGTTGATTCTGATTTTGCAGGTGATATGGATAAAAGAAGATCTCTGACAGGATATGTATTTACTCTAGCTGGGAGTGCGATCAGTTGGAAAGCACAGTTGCAAGCTACTGTAGCTTTGTCTACAACAGAGGCAGAGTACATGGCGGTAACAGAAGTAGTTAAAGAGGCCATATGGTTTCAAGGTTTGGTGGCAGATTTGGGCTTGGATAGGACTACTACAAAAGTGTTTTGTGACAGTCAAAGCGCCATACACCTTACAGGGAACTAGATGTACCATGAGCGTACAAAGCACATAGATGTCAGGTATCATTTTATTCGTGATATAATATCAAAGGGAATTGTTGATGTGAAGAAAGTGTCTACACACGATAATCCAACAGATATAATGACCAAGGCAGTATCAGTTCGAAAGTTTAGGGAATGCCTAAACTGGATCGGTGTTCGCAGTATAGAGTGAATGCCTTAAGGGCATTTGGTGAGTCAGAAGAAGAGAAGATTCTTTGTTGATAGTGAAGAAAGGATATTCGCCTCAAGAGGAAGATTTGTTGTGAATGAGTCGAATAGTGCCTTGACAGTGTACTGTGTCCGGCAGTTCGAATAGTGCCTTGACAGTGTACTGTGTCCGGCAGGACAGTTTTGTGTTGTGATAATGATATTGTCCAATCACTTCAAAAGAGCTAGTCTTGTGGTATGAGCCCATTAGGCCCATAGTCTAGTAAGTCTATTAATTCCCTATAAATAGATTACTAGGGCGACACAAAACACAATCTGAAATCTGTAACCTTTTCTATCATAGTGAAACTCTTTTCTCTGGCGGCGCCCGTGGACGTAGACAATTGTCGAACCACGTTAAATCCTGTGTTTCATTTAAATCTTTCATTCGCATATATTCTGTGCTTGAGCCATTTAGTGATAATTGCATAGTATTTTATAACAGGATACAACATGACCTTTGCTGTTTTGACTAGGGAAAGATTGAGGGAATGACGTAGGGGCTGGCTTACTGACATGGTTAAACTCTGGAAGGATAGTGGAAGAGAACCAATATACAGACTCCTACATGGTTTGAAATCAGCCATTCCATCGAAGCCAATAATTTATTCCATATAATTCTTGTAAACAAAGTATATAGCTCGTTTGTATGGTACGAATTTAATTAATGCCTAGGTTGTAATGTAATACTCACATGTCTTGTAATGTAAATATTGAGTTTAACTATTTAAGAAACTGGTGAAGAATTTATTTTTTATTCAATCCCACTATTATGTCATCCACATAAATTATGATTAATAGAACAAGTTGTTTATTGATATAAAAACCATATATGTGTAACCGATGTGATTTCTTAGTAAAGCCTTAGATACTGTTTTTATGGCTTGATTCGAATTATGATCATACTAAGCTTTGTAGGATTTAGTATGTTCAGTGGTTTTAAGTAAAGCCGATACAAATAGACTACTGTAAATTTATTTGGATTTAAAGATGCCAATCTTAGGTGAAGGTTGCATGATATGAGAATTTAACGAAGTAGGATCAGGATAGCTATTTGATTGATTATTTTATGCGTGCTCAATCGTTAAAATATTTTGAATGTTATTTTTTTATAAACAAAAGTGTATGCGTAGACCTATATTAAGTGATTGTGAGGTTGCGTACTGTTTTAAAGTGTAATGTAAGTCGTGACTATTTGGATGTTGATATGCAAGATTAAAAAGAGCTTTGTTGATGTTGATTACATGAGTAGAAGATGGTTGATTGGATAAATGAGTATAAAGACCGATTGGTTGTTGCAACAAGACAACAACTAGGTACATTCATACTTTTATTAGACTGCCTTAGACGGGAAGTGTAATGCATCTCTTTCCTACATTATCATAGAACCTAGGAAATACAGATAACTTGTTTAGAACTTGTTTAGAACTTGTTTGACTGTCACACTAGTATTGAAGACTCGCTTGAGTTAGTATTGAGCACACCATACTCATATGTTAAGTCATATTTAACGAATATGGTATTATTTGAAATAATCACTTTCCAGCCATGTTCACTTTATTATTTCAATAGTCAAAGGACCATCACCCGTGATTTTTTAGTGGACGGACCAAATGGCAGAAAATGTGATAGCGATTTAATATGGTTTCACATGCGAAGAAACTTACATTCACATAGGCACAAATTTTACGTAGAAGACGATTATAAAAAAATTATCTCTACCATAACTAGTTTTAATTTTTATGTTATAAAGCGCATTTGGCTAACATGAGATACTATCCATCTTCTATCTTGGTTGTATTCCCAAAATCAAACAAGATTGAAATTTTATCCGTTTAACATGAGATAGTATTTTATCTTCTATCTTGGTTGACTTCCTATAATCTAAATTTATATTTAGATTATGAATAATATTCGTAGGTTTATATTTGGGTTGAGATAGATAAAAACGTTAAAATTGGCTAATATTAGAAAACATAAGCTGCAATTTTGTTGGGTATATTTTTAGATTGCTGATAAATATGGAAGACCATCTTAGTCTCTGCGATATTTTCTTCTTAAATTAAATATCTATCCTATAAAATATTATAGTCTACCAAATCTAAACTTGATTATAATTTTTTTAATGTTATGTGGATTTTTTATACCAATCTTATTATTTTAAACGACTTATTTTATTTCCGTTATGAATCAAAATTTATTGGAATTTGACAATAAACTATTATCAGAACGTAAGGTTGTTATCGTAAAGTAAGGTGAGGTTGTGACTAAACCTCATGAGTTCGAATTCCTAAACAAACATTTTTTTTTCTAACTAACGAGTAGCCGCTACAGGTTGCTTTAGAAAAAATAAAATAAAAATATAATAAAGCAGTACTAGATTCCCTTCGTAGCATGTAACTTATCATATACTTTGTGTTACATGTACAGGTAACTGCTAGTAATAAACAAGGTCCCTAAGGAAATACACATAACACAAAAACACACATGAAATAAGAGCACACTTAGTTTTATTCGTAGTCGCCAAATCCATTAAGATTATATTATGTATATATAGTTGTAGTAGGCAGTAGTCGATATCAGAAAGGTTTTTGGCCATCCAAGTTTCCTTGAGGATCATAGCTACAGATGATATACGTCCCACCATCGCTACACCTGGATTTGCCACACCCTAAACGAACCGAGTCGCTCCACACAACCTGAGTATAATGACCACACATTTTTCCTGCATCACAAGTATTTGAGTCATAATCGTAATTAACTTGCTCATCAAGCCATATCTTAACTGCCTCCGTCCCCGACATCTCTCTGGAACTTTGGGCGAGATTTTCACCATAGGGCCCTTTGGAATGGACTAGATTGAGACAGCTTCCTCCGACTTGCTGGTCAGCATAGTTTTGCGCATATGCTTCCAGAGTAGTATCCCAAGTCATTTCTGGGACGCCCACTGCGAATCGAGCAGCATTATGGGCATCCAAAACATCTTGTGTTGTGTCCTAGGCGTGTGAACTTGATATATATATAGAAAAGTTTAGTTTGAATACTAGACTTCTGAATTATTGTTCTATTTTGTCTATTACTTCCATAATTCGCAATTTTATGACAAAATTTTGTAATCAAAGTGTTTGGTGGGATTCTTCATAACACCCTACCAATTCTGCAACCATATTGGAAGATGCGATGAGTACTTTTTTACATTTTTCCATGATATTGCACCTCCCGCTACAACCAATAAGTCTCAGTTCATATTTAACAAATGATTCGTAGTTCAAATTTAATAGATGATTTTGAATTCGCATTTGATCCATCATTCTCAGTTCACATTTAACTTATTATTCTCATTTTGAATTTCATACACGATCTCAGTTCATATACACTATTCTCAGATTGTATATAACCCTTGATTCTCAGCTTGGATTTAACATTTGATTCATGATTCGCATTTCACAAACGATACTCGGTACAGATTTAACCCTTGATTCTATGTTTGTATTTGATATTTTCAATATTTTTAGCATATATTTTAGTATATATATTTGATAAAATATATTTTGAGGCGAAGAATTTAAACATACTTTTAATATCTTTAAGATAGATTTTACCATTGAAGTTTTTTAATAAATATTTTTATTCAATATTTTTAAGTGAATAATTTAAATATCTAAAAAATATATTTTAACATATTAATTAGATAAAAATATTCAAAATATTTTTATTAAATATTTAAGTATATATATATATATATATATATATATATATATATATATATATATAATATAGTACACATTACATAAAGGCTTCAAAAAATATATTTTGAACTGAATATTTTAGATAATTTTCACATCATTATTATATATTTTAGTATATTTATATTGAATATAAATTTCGTTAGCTTCAGTTTTAATATTTTAAAAATAAAACTAAAATACTAATCTCTTATTGGTATTTAACTTTAACACTAATCCGATTTAGTTGAAAACGAATGACATCCGCCAATATAGTGGCAAAATAATGTTATCTTCCAATTTAGTTAAAAATGAAGAAGATCGGCTGATTTAACAATTGGGTACGAAGATAACATTATTATCTCAGTAAATCGGCCGATCAGTCATCTCAGTGTCTTCCCCTTCACTTGTCAATAACCATCGGAAGAAACGCCTCCTCATACATCTATATTACCAGTTCTAAAAATAGCTAAATTTTGAGTTCGTCTTTGAGTTTGATTGTCACAAAGAATACTATTCTCTGCCCATATAGAAATTACTTTTTTCTTAGGTTTCCTTCTGCTTATATTCTCACAAGAATGACCCTCCAAGAGGAGGCTCACTGTCACGAGTTACTCCAACTTGATCAGAAGTGTCATCCTCAGAATCATAACACCCTACCAATTCTGCAACCATATTGGAAGATGCGATGAGTACTTTTTTACATTTTTCCATGATATTGCACCTCCCGCTACAACCAATAAGTCTCAGTTCATATTTAACAAATGATTCGTAGTTCAAATTTAATAGATCATTTTGAATTCGCATTTGATCCATCATTCTCAGTTCACATTTAACTTATTATTCTCATTTTGAATTTCATACACGATCTCAGTTCATATACACTATTCTCAGATTGTATATAACCCTTGATTCTCAGCTTGGATTTAACATTTGATTCATGATTCGCATTTCACAAACGATACTCGGAACAGATTTAACCCTTGATTCTATGTTTGTATTTGATATTTTCAATATTTTTAGCATATATTTTAGTATATATATTTGAAAAAATATATTTTGAGGCGAAGAATTTAAACATACTTTTAATATCTTTAAGATAGATTTTACCATTGAAGTTTTTTAATAAATATTTTTATTCAATATTTTTAGGTGAATAATTTAAATATCTAAAAAATATATTTTAACATATTAATTAGATAAAAATATTCAAAATATTTTTATTAAATATTTAAGTATATATATATATATAATATAGTACACATTACATAAAGGCTTCAAAAAATATATTTTGAACTGAATATTTTAGATAATTTTCACATCATTATTATATATTTTAGTATATTTATATTGAATATAAATTTCGTTAGCTTCAGTTTTAATATTTTAAAAATAAAACTAAAATACTAATCTCTTATTGGTATTTAACTTTAACACTAATCTGATTTAGTTGAAAACGAATGACATCCGCCAATATAGTGGCAAAATAATGTTATCTTCCAATTTAGTTAAAAATGAAGAAGATCGGCTGATTTAACAATTGGGTACGAAGATAACATTATTATCTCAGTAAATCAGCCGATCAGTCATCTCAGTGTCTTCCCCTTCACTTGTCAATAACCATCGGAAGAAACGCCTCCTCATACATCTATATTACCAGTTCTAAAAATAGCTAAATTTTGAGTTCGTCTTTGAGTTTGATTGTCAGAAAGAATACTATTCTCTGCCCATATAGAAATTACTTTTTTCTTAGGTTTCCTTCTGCTTATATTCTCACAAGAATGACCCTCCAGGAGGAGGCTCACTGTCACGAGTTACTCCAACTTGATCAGAAGTGTCATCCTCAGAATCATTTGATAAGAAATACTGTTCCTGGCGAGTGTTAAGATATTGTTGGTTCACTAGCTGATCATAGAATTCATCTTCACTGCAGCTAGTACTGTCTGATGATGCCATAAAAAATATGAATCTGCTGATAGCTGCAAAAATTCTTCAACTAAATCGTGGCGTTGATGCAAAATGCCTTCTTGGTAATGAGGTGGTGACCCAAGACGAGCTGAGGTTGACCTGGTCTTTGTTATGTCATCAATAGTCACAAGCATAACCTCATCTTTCTTCATGACGCATATGACTTTTCTTGCTTTTGATACTATTCTGTTTCTCATGTTGAGAATCCCAATTATACATAACCACATCAACTGAATTTTAAAATGAATGATCCATCCAATCCTTAAACTCGTGCAACCAGTGAACATAACACTATTTCTTCATGATTTCCACCTTCTTTATTAGCATCCTAAATTCCAATCTTCACTTCATATTGTCAAGCCGTCCCTCGACTATCACGTTTTGTGTCATTTAGTCCCTCGACAAAAAAATCATGGGTGAGGGTCCTTCGACTATAAAAAATCTATAATTTCAGTCCCCGCGCGTGGTTTTTGCTATAATATTGTCACGTGTCGCTATAGTTAAATGGTTTTTGTTTCATAGATAGTCCTTCGACTTTTAATTCCATTTTTACCCTTCGAATTTAATATTTTCTAAATATATTTTTATTTTATATTATTTTTAGTTTTTCTCAAAACAGAATATATCAAAATTTGCTACACTCTATTTTTCTTTCTTTTTTGTTTTCCTCTCACAACCCCACACGTATGACAACATAGAGAATACATGTATTTGTAATACTAAATGTGTGGAAATTGGTTGTTTTGAAACCAGCATTGTTCATGGCGCATAATTTTAATACAAACAACAACAAACTATATGTGCCATGAACTATGCAGCCCCGTTAAATCTTTTAAGCCTATATATTCGAGAGCGCAACAAAGTAAATTTAGGTGCTGTAAAATCTTTGTGTTTGCATCATGCTTGTAGAACTTGACAATGAACTACCTCACTTTTAAGCGGGTTCCGACCAGCAAGTCTTGACAAAAGATTCTTAACTAAAGTCTTGAATTTCCCTTTTCTTGCTAGTGTTTCCCATAGATGTTCATTGTTGGTATCTTTCCCACAATCGGATTTAGAAACATCGACGAGCGATATACTCATGTTATGACGGACAATGCAAATTTTACCATTTAACGGAACAAGAGCTGCTGCTTCTAAAGTTCGAGAATTTCCCAAATATGTCTTATCGTCAATGTGTTTGTTCCAAGAATCAGTCGCTTCATCGTAAACCCTAAGTTTTCAGCCGTCTTTGCAGTCCAAAGCGTAAAGTTGGCCGTTTAGGGCAGCACTTGGGTTCTATTGGAATATCTATCCTTCTGCTTCTGCTAGAACTCGGATTTTTAATCCGTCTGCTTTAGAATGTAGGATATTCCAACATATGGTATCAGAGCCATATAAGGCTTAACCGCCGAAGTTCCAGCAAATTACTGGGATAAAGCTTAAGGGGAATGTGAAGAATAAACTTCATCCCATAGAGGACCCCCAATCCCACATTGCTAACAAGGAAAATAAAAGAGTGTATATAAGTGTGAGCCCACCACAACTAGCTAGAGGGCTTTTGGGAGTACACTCAAGAGCAAATATGTGCGCGCCTCCGAGCGCAAAGCGGACAATATCTTGCTAGTCCGTGAGGTCGTTCACACACTCGCGCACCAATTCTAACATGGTATCAGAGCCACAATGTCGCATATGCCAGGACGTGATGATAGTTACGCAAGTGTGGTGAGAGACAGTGGGAGTATGCAGGCAGGAGTTTCCGGAGGTAGATCTGGCCCGAGGGAGAAATCTTTATCCTTAAAGTACCCGAAATTGTCCGATACAAACTACAAAGTATGGGCTATGCAAATGAAAATTCTCATGCGCACTTAGGGAGTTTAGGAAGCAGTGGAGTCAACGGTTGACACACAGACGGACCAACTTGCACTCGTTGTACTCTACCAAGGCTTGAATGAAGAGACACTATATCAAATTCTGGATAAAGACACCGCAAAAGGAGTGTGGGATGCGTTGAAAGCGACTCATGTTGGAGCAGATCGTGCTGTTAAAGTCAGAACTCAAGCGCTAAGAAGAGAACTCGACAACATGGACATGGCTGAGAATGAATCCATTGATGAATACACCAAAAAGATGACCATGATAGTCGGTAAGATAAGGTCTCTTGGAGCAAATGTTGACAGCAAATATGTCATCGAAAAATTGCTTAGATCGGTGTCGTCAAAATTCATATCAGTGGCAACGACTATTGAAGAGTTTGTGATATCTCCTCAAAGTCTATAGAAGAAATAACAGGTTCTTTAAAAGCTTTTGAAGATAAGATGACAAAGTTTGAGAATAAAAAAGGTGTTGAAAAAGTCTTGTACGCAAAGGCAGATGTGAAAACCAGTGATCAAGGCAGTTCAAGTAACAGAGGAAGAGGCCAAGGAAATGGAAGAGGCCGAGGCATAGGTAAGGGTCGAGGAAAAAATATTTATAGAAAAGAAGGTGACAGACTGAAGAAAAACTCCACCTTCGATATAAAAAGGCAAGATGTTACAGCTGCAATAACTATGGTCATTTTGCTGCAAACTGTAAGGACAAGAAAGAAGAAAACTCTCATTTAATTTAGGAAGTAGAGGATGACGCTACATTGCTTGTAGACAAGGTATGTACTTTAAAAATAGAAAAGGAAAGTTTACTGCTTAAAAATGAAGAACAGAATATGGAATCTAATGACATGCTAGGAGAGATAATATGGTACTCTTATAGTGGAGCCAGTATTCATATGACAGGATCAAGAAAGTTGCTAACGAACTTCGACAATTCCGTTAAAGGAGCAATCAAATTCGAAGATGGATCTGAAATTAAAATACAAGGGAGAGGAGATACTACATTCAAAGGAAAATTTGGAAAATTATTGAAGATGCAGAATGTATATTATATTCCTGGTTTAAAAAGTAATATCATTAGTCTTGGACAACTAGATGCAGTTGGTGCTAGAATGTCTATTGAAGAAGGATTTCTGAATATTCTTGATGCAAAACAGCAGATGATCGCCAAGATTCCGAGAGCAGAAAATCGCCTTTACACCTTGAAACTTTCTGTCACCAATCATGACTGTTTGCTGATCCAGAACAAGACTGCATGAGCTTTGTGGCATGCTAGGTTTGGACACCTGAATTACAAAGCCTTATCGATGCTGGAAAGGGATAAATTTGTCAGAGACTTGAGCGGAGTTAAAGTGACAGATCAGACATGTGAAAACTGCACTGTCAGTAAACAACACAGGACATCATTCCCAAAGAAGACTGAGTATCAAGCAAAAGAGAATTTGGAACTTGTTAATGTGGATTTGTGTGGACCGATCTGACCAACAACTCATGGAGGTAATAATTATTTTGCTTTGTTTGTTGATGATTATAGTAGATATATGTGGGTTGAATTCATTAAGCAGAAGAGTGATTGCTTTATGATATTTAAAAAGTGGAAGATCAGCGTTGAAATGCAGTCTGGTAACAAGTTAAAAATCCTTAGATCAGACAGAGGGGGTGAATTTTTATCAAATGAATTCATACATTTTTGTGAGCAAGAAGGAATCAAAAGACAGTTCACCGCTCCCTATTCTCCTCAACGAAATGGGGTTGTAGAGAGAAGGAATCAAACAGTTGTTGAAATGGCACGATGTCTACTGAAAGAGAAGGATATGCCAGCAATGTTCTGGGCAGAAGCCGTTCGTACTGCACTTCACATCCTTAATCGATGTCCAGCGAAAGGAGTTAATGGCAAAACTCCATACCAAGTGTGGTTTGGAAGAACAGCTGCTGTTGGGTATTTTAGAATTTTTGGCTGCCTTGGGTATGTAAAGAATGTGAAACCACACTTAAGAAAATTGGAAGATCGGAGTACAAAAATGGTGTTTTTGGGATACGAATCTGGTGCAAAGGCATATCGGTTTGTTTGTCCAGAAACTATGAAACTTGTCACTAGTAGAGATGTTATTTTTCGGGAATCAGAAGCTTGGAACTGGGATATAATGGAAGATAGAAGCATGGCAGAAAATCAAGGAAACATATTCACTATATCTGTCCAGGATTTTATAGGCGAATCGGAATTTCAAAATCAATTTTCTCACTCAGACGGAGAATTGACTCCTGAACCTGGTATGGATGTAAATCAGAATCTACATCCTGTCTTAAATCAAGAATCATATTCTCAAACAATCTCTGATGAATCGTCGGAAGAACCTAAAAAGTTTAGGTCATTAAGATAAATATGTGCAGCAACAAATGAAATCGAAGTTGAATCTATACGAGAAGATGATGTGATTTTACTGTCTGCTGAAGAACCAACCACTTATGAAGAGACCACGACAGATAAACGGCGGCATCATGCGATGGGAGAGGAGATTCAGTCCATTAAGAGGAATGCTACATGGGAATTTGCAGATCTTCCTAGGGGTCACAAAGTGATTGGTCTGAAATGGGTTTTCAAAGTAAAGAAGAATCCAGATGGAGAAGTCGTGAAACACAAAGCTAGATTAGTGGCCATAGGATATGTTCAAGAGAAAGGTATTGACTTTGATGAAGTTTTTGCCCCTGTTGCTAGAATGGAAACAGTGAGAGTGATTTTAGCTATGGCTGCTCAACATTCATGGCAAGTGCATCATGTGGATGTCAAATTAGCATTCTTGAATGAAGATCTGACAGAAGAAGTTTATGTCAAACAACCACAGGGATTTGTTGAGAAAGGAAAGGAAAATCAGGTTTTGAGACTCAGAAAAGCTCTTTATGGCCTGAAGCAAGCTCCACGACCTTGGAATGCTAAGCTAGACATGTGTTTCCAAAGACTTGGATTTGAGAAATGTCCATTAGCGCATTCTTTGTATAAGAGACGTATAAAGGATGAAACTCAAATTGTTGGGGTCTATGTAGATGATCTAATAATCACAGGTACAAGACTTGCAGGAATTCTGGAGTTCAAACAACAGATGAAGAAATTGTTTGATATGAGTGACTTGGGATTATTGAGTTATTATCTTGGAATTCAAGTTCTTCAGAGACCAGGCTATATCAGTTTATGTCAGTCAAGCTATGCCTTGAAGATATTGGAGAAGGTGAATATAGAGGATTGTAAACCATGCAAAATCCCCATGGATTCACGCATGAAACTGTGCAAAGATGATGATAACCCACTTGTAGACGCGACGTTGTATTGCAGTATCATTGGCAGCTTGCGTTACTTGGTGAATACGAGGCCTGATCTAGCATTCTCAGTAGGAGTTGTAAGTAGGTTCATGGAAAGACCATCCATGAAACATTTCGCTGCTGTAAAACAAATCTTGAGGTACATCAAAGGTACTTTAAATTTGGGTTGTGTGTATGAAGCAGGTGAGGCTGAAAATTTCAAGTTAGTTGGATACACTGATAGTGATCTAGCAGGAGATGTTGATGATAGAAAAAGTACATCGGGTATTCTGTTCTTGTTAGGAAAGAGTCTCATTACATGGATGTCACAAAAACAGAAAATAGTAGCATTGTCTTCATGCGAGGCTGAGTATGTAGCAGCCACTAGTGGTGTTTGTCAAGGCATTTAGTTGAGGAATCTATTGGAGGAGATGACTGGAGAAAAGTCTAAAGGCGTTTTGATTAAGATTGACAAGAAGTCTGCAATATCACTTGCAAAGAATCAAATGTTTCACAGTAGAAGTAAACACATTGATGTGAGATATCACTTCATAAGAGAGTGTTTGCTGAATGGGGGTTTTGAAGTAGATTATGTCAAAACAGAGAATCAACTTGCAGACCTCTTGACAAAACCATTGAGCAGAGAGAGACTTGAAATGCTAAGTAAAGAAATTGGTGTCGGAAGATGCATTGACTACAAAATTGAGGGAGACAAATGTCACGTTAAATTATGTAGTCCAGACTCTGGAAAAACAGCAACGCCAAACATGCCTTTGACAGAAAAAATCAGTTAAGGTAAAACTGATATAGAAGCGGTTCGAAGAAGGTTAACAGGCAGTTCGAAGAAGGTTAACAGACAGTTCGAAGAAGTTGAATAGACATTTTTTCTTCAGTTTATGTTTTTGTTATTTATCTTTGATTGTATTTAAGATATTCAATTATGAAATGAAATATTCAGTTTACATAAGAAAAACTTTGTTTTCTCTGTGTTTATATCCTACATTCTAAAGCAGACGGATTAAAAATCCGAGTTTTAGCAGAAGTAGAAGGATAGATATTCCAACAGGTTCCTCTAGCCTGAAACCATACCATCATAAACATGTACCAACTGTTGGCTTCTGGTTCGTAGACTTCACTTAGAACCTGACCATGTGATCAAAAGCCCTTTAAGAACCATTTCCCTTTAAAAACAACCCCCCAAAAAAGGGACCATTGTAGTACTCATGTCTGATATGAAAGCCCACCTACTCCTGTTTGGATCATATACTTCTGCCGATTTTTAAAGACCAGTGCATCCCATCATTTTCCCCTCCGGCAACATACAAGCAGTTGTTTATATTGACTAACAGAACTCTGGTGGTGTGTAGGCTTTGTGATGTACTCCATAACGAATGTATCATTTCTATTTCTCCTCTTCCTATATGTCCTAGTAGAGTCCATATGCGTCTCAAAGAAGTGGTTCTCTCCCCGACCAGACTGATCAATACTGATTCTTAATTCCTCATAAGTAGGTGTAGATGGGGTGTCGCTGTCACTTGAGATGGTAATTGCATGCTCATGACCTTCTTTTATATGCTCATTGCCAAGCCGCCTTCTTGGCGGACTAGAGGGTGAAGGCTCCGTTGAGTGTAATCAGACAGTAGCAGTGTCGCCAAATGACTTATATATCGAACAAAAATTGCCGGTAGACCTTCGTATTCCACCTACACAATATATGATTTATCTAGGCAGCTGATGGTTATGGACGCTGGGAAGCTGTCAACCGTGTTGAAAAGGCTGTAGATCCTAGCAAAGTTGAGCCTTCGCCTGCATACTGTGTGCATGTCAACATATATAATTGATCCGAGAAATCTCTCGAGAATACTTAATTTATGTTCAGACCAGAGCTCGTGAGAGAGCCCGTGAAATTTAACCCATAGAGGGATGACCTTGAGAGCTTCATTCACGTATGTGTTCATGGGCTCTTTTTTCATAAATATGGGATGGGTACTGAAAAGCCACAATGCCATTTTGAACAGTTGTGTTGTGTTATCTGCTGTAGAGAACTTACATTCTTGGAGGCCATGGATGCTCTAAACATGATAGTGTAGTCTTAAACACCAGGATACACAAACAAATATAAAGCAAAAGTAATGAAGTGAATATGGAAAACAGAAACGTTACTATAAATTTGCTTAACATAAAGGAAATACAAACTGATACTTAAAGAAATAAACTGCCTAAAAACAAGAACTGCTTAAAAACGCAACTGCACGCAACTGCACTACCCCACGTTCTACCTAATAACAAAACTAGTTAATTTATGTCAAACAATTTATTTAGATTATTTCCAACATACTCCCCCTAATCTAAATACTTGTCTGCACCTCCTTCATTCCAAGTAGAACACGCATTTGTTCAAACTTCACTGTTGGCATTGACTTCGTTAGGATGTCAGCTCGTTGCTCATGTGTGTTTATATGTTTAATGATTACCGCCCCTCTTTCAACACACTCACGAATAAAATGATAACGTATATCGATATGTTTACTACGCCCATGAAAGACCGGATTCTTCTCCAAATCAATCGCAGATTTATTGTCTATGTAAAGAACTACTGGGTGAGGTTTTGAGTTTGTCAACTAACCCAGTAAATTGCCCAGCCACACACCTTGACATGCCGCTGCAGTAGCAGCCATGAACTCCGCTTCACATGAGGATAACGCCACGCACCTCTGCTTTTGTGATACCCAAGAAATTAGACTTTCATTTAGATAGAAAGCCATCCCTCCAGTACTTCTTCTGTCCTCAATGTTACCTGCCAAGTCACTGTCGGAGTACCCTGCTAACATATAGTCTCCAGCTCCTTTGGTATACATTAACCCATAGTGCAGTCTACCTTTGATGTAACGAAATATTCGCTTTACAGCTCCCATGTGCAGTATTGTAGGTCTCTCCATGTACCTGCTAACTACACCAACTGAGTGTGCAATATCAGGACGTGTATAAACTAAATACCTCAAACCTCCGACAAGAATCTTGAACTGTGTAGAGTTAACAACCTTCCCCTTTTCGTCTTTCACAATCTGAATTTTGGGCTCCATGGGATATCGAACAGAGTTGCACTCACTAAGACCAGCCTTTTCCAACAATTTTTTTTGCGTAAGCACTTTGTTTCAACTTGATGCAGCCATCCGTCTGACTCACTTCAATGCCCAAGTAGTAGGAGAGCTTGCCCATGTCGCTCATTTCAAACTCTGTCCCTATCTGTCTTTTGAACTTGATGATGTTGTCAACATTTGTTCCTGTAATCAATAAGTCATCGACATATACCCCGATGATCAGAATTTCACATCCTTCGCGTTTGAAGTAAACAACATGTTCGTAGGGACACTTTGTGAAGCCTATATCCTCCAAACATCTGTTCAACCTCGAATACCAGGCCCTTGGAGCCTGTCGCAAACCATAAAGAGCCTTCAAAAGCTTGTACACCATGCTTTCTTTACCCTCCTTCACAAAACCTTCAGGTTGCGTGACGAACACTGTTTCCTACAATTATCCGTTCAAAAATGCATATTTAACGTCCAAGTGATGGACCTCCCATTCATTCCTTGCTGCTTGAGCCAACAATAGTCTAACAGTCTCCATACGTGTAACTGGAGCGAATATTTCTTGGAAATCTATCCCAGCTTTTTTTACATATCCCTTGGCTACGAGACGAGCTTTCTATTTGATGATCTGGCCATCTGAATCTCGTTTGGTTTTATAAACTCATTTGAGGCCGATGGGTTTGTGTCCAGCTGGTAATGACACCAACTCCCATGTGTGGTTCTTCTCTATGGCATCGATCTCATCCTTCATGGCCATTTCCCATTTGTGTTCACCTGCTGCCTGAACATACGTCGTACGCTCTTCCTCCGCAGTTCCCAACAAGAGTTCATGCTCCACCTCAATCTCGTCTGTTTGATCATACACATCACTCAACATTCGAAAACGTCAAGGCTCACTACTTGCACTACTCTGAGAGTCACCACCACTTATACAATCCTGAGAATCACCACCACTGCTATCTGTATGAACTGCCCTGCTTGCAGATACTGTCTCAGAATTACTCTCCCTCACATCTGCAAGTGGGGTGTTTCATGTTGTTGTTGCATCGACAGTGATACTAACCACAGAGAAACTGCCTTGTTGCCCAACGTCGAAAGCGTCTTGATTTTTCCATACCCAGGCTCAGTCTTCCTCAAAAACTATGTCTCGACTCATAGAGATGTTGTTGTCTTCGGGATTGTATAGAAGACATCCCTTAGTTCTTGGTTCTTGCCCCAAGTAAATCAACATTTTATTTCGGTCATCAAGCTTGCTAGTATAAATGTTTAGGAGTTGGGAGTCTGTTCAACACGTAGACAGAATGACGTGCTGCCTCTCCCCATAAATGTGCTGGAAGTCATTTTTCTTTCAAGAAACTTCGAGTCATGGCTACAACCGTTATGTTTCTCTGTTCCACAACTCCGTTCTGTTGCGGAGAATATGGGACCGTGAGATGTCTGGTAATACCTGTGCTTTCACAATAGAAGTTGAACTTGTTTGAAGTGAATTCACCCCCTCGATCAGTTCTGGAAGTCTTTATCTCATTGCACGACTCCTTCTCAACAATTGCTCGAAACCTTTTGAACACCTATAAAACTTTGTCTTTCCTCACCAAGAAATAAATTCACATCATCTTTCTGAAATCATCCACCAACAAAAAAAAAATTCTTTCCAGAGGTTGTAGATGGTGAGATTGGTCCGCACAAATCCCCGTAAACCAGTTGTAGCATCTGTGAAGCATGAAAATTTGTTTGACAAGAAAAAGCTTTCCTTGTTTGTTTTGACATCAAACAGCCTGTACACACGGTTTTAGGATGAACAAAAAATGGAAGGCCATATTCCATTCTATTTTTAGACATCAACAACATAGCTTGGAAGTTAACATGTCCTAATCTCGAGTGCCAACGCCATGATAATTCCTCAGTTTTCGAAAATAGACATACAGCCTTGCTAGTTTCTATCACAATCTTATATAAACGATTTACTGATCGCTTAACATTCATTATGAGCCTCCCAGTCTCATTGTACACCCACAAATATTTACCATTCAATACAACTTTATTTTCACTCTCAGATAATTGACCAAGACTTATGATATTATTACAGAGAGTGGGAATGAAGTATACCTCACGAAAAAGTAATTCCTCTCCGGTTTTGCCTTTGAATATAATAGATCCCTTTCCTTTGATTGCAACTGTTGAACCATCGCCAAATTTCACCAAACCTGTCACGCTTTCATCAAGCTCCCGGAACTTGGATCGATCCCCCGTCATGTGGTTGGTGGCACCATTGTCCAGGTACCACACATTGGATACACCACGATTCTCTATAACGTTGCTCAGCTTTGGCACAATCTCTCTTTCTGCTACAAGGAGGGCGGGTTCATCATCTTGTATCTGAGTCAAGTTGACTTCTGGCTTCGATTCTTTGTCACGTCGTGGGCGTCTACACTCATATTCATAATGACCCATCAAACCACAGTTGAAGCATCGAACTTTACTCCTGTCTCGTCCGCCTAGATTGTTGTCATTTCCTCTATTTCTCAGGCCTTGGGATTGCTATGTCCCACCTTTCTTCCTTTTTATCCACTCTTCCCTTGTGAATAAAAGCTGTCCCTCAATGTTTTCTCGTTTCAACCATTCCTCCTCTCTCAGGAGTAAAGCCTTTCTTTGTGTGCTTTTAGAGATCCAATAATCTCTTCAACTGACATTTTCTCTAGATCACCAAACTGTTCGATAGATGAAGTGATCTGCAAGAACCATGATGGCATGGCCCTAAGGAATTTCTTGACAACGTAATGTTCCTCAATAGTTTTGCCAATGTTCGAATGTTAGTAACCAGAGTACTCAACTTTATGGAGAAATCGTCTATGGACTCTGTTTCCTTCATGAGTAAATTCTCAAACTCAGCTTTTAAAGTTTGAACCTTAGCCTTCTTGACCTTGTCCGCTCCCAAACACATGGTTTGTATTGCGATCCATGCTTCCCTTGCTGTCTTTTTTTTAGCAACGATGAGAAGAATATCTTCAGGAATGGCTTGATAAATTACAGCCATCGCCATCTTATCTACCTTGACGTCAATCGTGGAAATGGGGTCCTTCGGTTCAACAGCATCCCAAATCTCATGTGCCTGCATAAACACATGCATTTTCAACGACCAGGCCGTGTAGTTCATCTTCATCAATAGTGGGTAGGTCAAACTTAATGTGCTTTCTTTCGCCTTTGCTAGTTCCATTGTGTCTGTTTTTCTCGCCTTACGTCTGGACATTCACGACGCCTTTGCTCTGATACCCCAGGATACACACACAAATATGAAGCAAAAGTAATGTAGTGAATATGGAAAACAGAAACGTTATTATAAATTTGCTTAACAGAATAAAGAAATAAACTGCCTAAAAACAACAACTGCCTAAAAACGCAACTGCACTACCCCACGTTCTACCTAATAACAAAACTAGTTAATTTATTTCAAACAATTTATTTAGATTATTTCTAACAGATAGGACAGGTATTGGACTTGATAGAAAACCTTTTCCGTGGTTAAGAAGTATCATGAGAGACACTGGGCCCACTGGGATTCATTACCCAAAATGGCTTCAGGCGGAAACATTAGGACTCCATCTTCAACATGGACAAACCTCACCTTTTCAACATTCATACGTAAGCTGATGCATTTAGGCCGCGAGACAACATTGGCCCAAGATTGACGAAATGGGATTGGGATGGCAGTGGGTACGGTAGACGAAATGAGGTTAGAGGGTTTGAGGGAGTGTGTTGGTCGCTGGAGGTTGATTAAGAAGAAGGGGATGTTGGAAAACATTGACGGAGTGATGGTTTGGTAAGGCTGACATTTTTTAGAACGAGGTGTGGATGCTAAGGCCTACGAGGGTAAGTAGCCTGGACGGAGGCCATGGAAAGAGTTAGTTTTGTTAGGAGTGGGGTCGGGATATGTTGTGAATGAGTCGAATAGTGCCTTGACAGTGTACTGTGTCCGGCAGTTCGAATAGTGCCTTGACAGTGTACTGTGTCCTGCAGGACAGTTTTGTGTTGTGATAATGATATTGTCCAATCACTTCAAAAGGGCTAGTCTTGTGGTATGAGCCCATTAGGCCCATAGTCTAGTAAGTCTATTAATTCCCTATAAATAGATTACTAGGGCGACACAAAACACAATCTAAAATCTGTAACCTTTTCTATCATAGTGAAACTCTTTTCTCTGGCGGCGCCCGTGGACGTAGACAATTGTCGAACCACGTTAAATCCTGTGTTTCATTTAAATCTTTCATTCGCATATATTATGTGCTTGAGTCATTTAGTGATAATTGCATAGTATTTTATAACAAAATTGGTATCAGAGCCACGTGGTGAAATTAGGGCTTTTGCAATTAGGGTTTCACAATGGCGTCTACAGCAACAAAATACATGATTGAAAAATTTGATGGGGGATCCAGCTTTACGTTGTGGAAGATTAAACTGAAATCTTCATTGGTACTGCAAGGGCTGTGGAAGGCTGTGGAGAATAAGTTACTAGAAGAGATGAAAGAAGAGGAGAAACAAGATCTTCAAGAAAGGGCTTTGTGCTGGATTTTAATGAGTGTGAAAGACAATGTGCTTCGCGAGATTAGTGGTGAGAAGACTGCTGCCTGCGCATGGAGAAAGCTAGGAGATCTTTACTCAGAGAAATCAGTAGTAAACCGATTATATTTGAAGAAACGTTTGTATGATTTCAGATTGAAAGAAGGTACGTCCATAACAGAGCACCTAGCTAATTTTAAATCAATTATAATGGACTTGGAGAACATAGATATCAATATTGAGGATGAGGATCAAGCTTTGTTTGTATTGAGATCGTTACCAGCTCCCTATGAAAACTTCGTAGATACCATTATGTATGGTAAGGATAAGTTATCGCTAGCAGATGTCAAAGGGGCACCGAAATCAAAAGAGATGAGACAGTTGCAGCCAGACAATCAAGCTGAAGGGGAAGGTCTTATGACTAGGGGAAGATCTAAAAGCAAAGCGAGTTCTTTAAGAAGGAAGAACTTGAGGTCCAAGTCAAGGGTGAAGCACTCAAACTGTTATGAATGCGGTGAGCAGGGTCATTATAGGAGAGATTGTCTGAAACTGAATGGTAAGAAGGGAAATCAAAAGGAAAATGCAGCAAACATTGTTGAAGGTGTGAACGATTCTGACGATAGTGAAATTAGTGGTAAAGGAGATGTATTGTCCGTGAGTTCAGACTTTGGGCAAAACTCTTGGGTACTTGATACTGGCGCTACATATCACATGTGTCAGTTCAAGCAGTGGTTTGATACGTACAAGCCAATGCAGGGAACTGTCTATTTAGGGAACAATCATTCGTTGACTGTTGGTGGTATTGGTAACGTCAGAATCAGAATGTTTGACGGGGTTGTTAGAATCTTGACGTGCTGGCATGTTCCTGGGTTAAAAATAAACCTGATTTCTCTTGGGACTCTAGACTCTCGGGGTTACAAGTACCATGCAGAAAATGGTGTAATCAAAGTGACAAAAGGCTCAATGGTATGGATGAAAAGTAGTTTGCAGAAGGGTCTTTACATTCTCCAGGGGAGTGTTGTTATGGGCGATGCTGCAGTAGCATCATCAGGGAGTAATAGCCAAAGTAGGCAGGATCAAAATAAGTTGTGGCATTGGCGTCTTGGTCACATGAGTGACAGCGGATTAGCTGTTTTGGGAAAGAGAGATTTGTTGAAAGGGTATAAAGCAGAATCATTGGGATTTTGTGAGCACTGTGTGTTTGGTAAACAAACTAGAGTCAAATTCAGCAAATCGGCTGTAAGAAAGACTAAAGGCACAGTGGACTACATTCACTCAGATCTTTGGGGTCCAAACAGAATTCCATCCAAGAGCGGAGCCAGATACTACATGAGTTTGATTGATGATTATTCAAGGATGGTGTGGGTTTACTTTCTGAAAACGAAAGATGAGGCATATTCAACCTTTGTCAAATGGAAGACGATGATTGAGAAGCAAACAGGAAGAAAAATCAAACGTCTTAGGACAGATAATGGGTTAGAATATTGCAGTCGTGAGTTCAACGAGTTCTGCGAAGCTGAGGGAATAGTGCGCCATCGCACTTGTTCTAGAACACCACAACAGAATGGAGTCGCAGAAAGAATGAACAGAACGCTTTGTGACAAGGCACGAAGTATGCTCTCACATTCCGGTGTGGGAAAGGATTTTTGGGCTGAAGCTATCAATACAGCGTGTTACTTGGTGAATCGGTCTCCATCAACGGCTATTGATTGTAAAACTCCTTTTGAGATTTGGTCTGGATCGTCGGCTGATTATGAACATTTGAGGGTGTTCGGTTGTCCTGCGTATGCTCATGTGAGAGATGGTAAGCTTGAGCCGAGGGCAAAGAGATGCATATTTCTAGGATATGCTACTGGAGTGAAGGGATATAGGTTATGGTGTACCTCTCCAAAGTCTCCAGGTTTTCTCATCAGTAGGGACGTTACTTTTAATGAGTTTGCTTCGATAGACAGTCAGAAGGAAGTAGGAGAAATGGTCGAATCAAGATCGGTTGTGAGTAAACAGGTGGAGCTTGAAGTAGAATCAGTCCCTAGCAGGTCCAATAATTCAAGTGGTTCTGAGGTGGATCCAGAATCAGGAGGTGAAGCGTCAGCATCAGATGACAGTGACGATGATGCGCCTGAACCAGAACAACAACCTTATAGCATAGCATTGGGAAGAGAAAGAAGAGATATTAGACTTCCAAAAAGGTATGCGAATCTAGTTGCATATGCTCTGTCAGTTGCAGAAGAAGTTGAGATGCATGAACCTAGTAGCTACAGAGAAGCTGTAGCGAGTTCAGAGGCAGATCGATGGATTGGTGCTATAGGGGAAGAGATTGAATCTCTTCAAAAGAATACTGTGAACGTTGGCTTAACTTTTAACAAAACCGATATTGGTGAATCGCTGAATGATGTTGCAGGATCATTGGTTGGTTTTGTTGATTCTGATTTTGCAGGTGATATGGATAAAAGAAGATCTCTGACAGGATATGTATTTACTCTAGCTGGGAGTGCGATCAGTTGGAAAGCACAGTTGCAAGCTACTGTAGCTTTGTCTACAACAGAGGCAGAGTACATGGCGGTAACAGAAGTAGTTAAAGAGGCCATATGGTTTCAAGGTTTGGTGGCAGATTTGGGCTTGGATAGGACTACTACAAAAGTGTTTTGTGACAGTCAAAGCGCCATACACCTTACAGGGAACCAGATGTACCATGAGCGTACAAAGCACATAGATGTCAGGTATCATTTTATTCGTGATATAATATCAAAGGGAATTGTTGATGTGAAGAAAGTGTCTACACACGATAATCCAACAGATATAATGACCAAGGCAGTATCAGTTCGAAAGTTTAGGGAATGCCTAAACTGGATCGGTGTTCGCAGTATAGAGTGAATGCCTTAAGGGCATTTGGTGAGTCAGAAGAAGAGAAGATTCTTTGTTGATAGTGAAGAAAGGATATTCGCCTCAAGAGGAAGATTTGTTGTGAATGAGTCGAATAGTGCCTTGACAGTGTACTGTGTCCGGCAGTTCGAATAGTGCCTTGACAGTGTACTGTGTCCGGCAGGACAGTTTTGTGTTGTGATAATGATATTGTCCAATCACTTCAAAAGAGCTAGTCTTGTGGTATGAGCCCATTAGGCCCATAGTCTAGTAAGTCTATTAATTCCCTATAAATAGATTACTAGGGCGACACAAAACACAATCTGAAATCTGTAACCTTTTCTATTATAGTGAAACTCTTTTCTCTGGCGGCGCCCGTGGACGTAGACAATTGTCGAACCACGTTAAATCCTGTGTTTCATTTAAATCTTTCATTCGCATATATTCTGTGCTTGAGCCATTTAGTGATAATTGCATAGTATTTTATAACAGGATACAACATGACCTTTGCTGTTTTGACTAGGGAAGGATTGAGGGAATGACGTAGGGGCTGGCTTACTGACATGGTTAAACTCTGGAAGGATAGTGGAAGAGAACCAATATACAGACTCCTGTATGGTTTGAAATCAGCCATTCCATCGAAGCCAATAATTTATTCCATATAATTCTTGTAAACAAAGTATATAGCTCGTTTGTATGGTACGAATTTAATTAATTCCTAGGTTGTAATGTAATACTCACATGTCTTGTAATGTAAATATTGAGTTTAACTATTTAAGAAACTGGTGAAGAATTTATTTTTTATTCAATCCCACTATTATGTCATCCACATAAATTATGATTAATAGAACAAGTTGTTTATTGATATAAAAACCATATATGTGTAACCGATGTGATTTCTTAGTAAAGCCTTAGATACTGTTTTTATGGCTTGATTCGAATTATGATCATACTAAGCTTTGTAGGATTTAGTATGTTCAGTGGTTTTAAGTAAAGCCGATACAAATAGACTACTGTAAATTTATTTGGATTTAAAGATGCCAATCTTAGGTGAAGGTTGCATGATATGAGAATTTAACGAAGTAGGATCAGGATAGCTATTTGATTGATTATTTTATGCGTGCTCAATCGTTAAAATATTTTGAATGTTATTTTTTTATAAACAAAAGTGTATGCGTAGACCTATATTAAGTGATTGTGAGGTTGCGTACTGTTTTAAAGTGTAATGTAAGTCGTGACTATTTGGATGTTGATATGCAAGATTAAAAAGAGCTTTGTTGATGTTGATTACATGAGTAGAAGATGGTTGATTGGATAAATGAGTATAAAGACCAATTGGTTGTTGCAACAAGACAACAACTAGGTACATTCATACTTTTATTAGACTGCCTTAGACGGGAAGTGTAATGCATCTCTTTCCTACATTATCATAGAACCTAGGAAATACAGATAACTTGTTTAGAACTTGTTTAGAACTTGTTTGACTGTCACACTAGTATTGAAGACTCGCTTGAGTTAGTATTGAGCACACCATACTCATATGTTAAGTCATATTTAACGAATATGGTATTATTTGAAATAATCACTTTCCAGCCATGTTCACTTTATTATTTCAATAGTCAAAGGACCATCACCCGTGATTTTTTAGTGGACGGACCAAATGGCAGAAAATGTGATAGCGATTTAATATGGTTTCACATGCGAAGAAACTTACATTCACATAGGCACAAATTTTACGTAGAAGACGATTATAAAAAAATTATCTCTACCATAACTAGTTTTAATTTTTATGTTATAAAGCGCATTTGGCTAACATGAGATACTATCCATCTTCTATCTTGGTTGTATTCCCAAAATCAAACAAGATTGAAATTTTATCCGTTTAACATGAGATAGTATTTTATCTTCTATCTTGGTTGACTTCCTATAATCTAAATTTATATTTAGATTATGAATAATATTCGTAGGTTTATATTTGGGTTGAGATAGATAAAAACCTTAAAATTGGCTAATATTAGAAAACATAAGCTGCAATTTTGTTGGGTATATTTTTAGATTGCTGATAAATATGGAAGACCATCTTAGTCTCTGCGATATTTTCTTCTTAAATTAAATATCTATCCTATAAAATATTATAGTCTACCAAATCTAAACTTGATTATAATTTTTTTAATGTTATGTGGATTTTTTATACCAATCTTATTATTTTAAACGACTTATTTTATTTCCGTTATGAATCAAAATTTATTGGAATTTGACAATAAACTATTATCAGAACGTAAGGTTGTTATCGTAAAGTAAGGTTAGGTTGTGACTAAACCTCATGAGTTCGAATTCCTAAACAAACGTTTTTTTTTCTAACTAACGAGTAGCCGCTACAGGTTGCTTTGGAAAAAATAAAATAAAAATATAATAAAGCAGTACTAAGATTCCCTTCGTACCATGTAACTTATCATATACTTTGTGTTACATGTACAGGTAACTGCTAGTAATAAACAAGGTCCATAAGGAAATACACATAACACAAAAACACACATGAAATAAGAGCACACTTAGTTTTATTCGAATCCATTAAGATTATATTATGTATATATAGTTGTAGTAGGCAGTAGTCGATATCAGAAAGGTTTTTGGCCATCCAAGTTTCCTTGAGGATCATAGCTGCAGATGATATACGTCCCACCATCGCTACACCTGGATTTGCCACACCCTAAACGAACCGAGTCGCTCCATACAACCTGAGTATAATGACCACACATTTTTCCTGCATCACAAGTATTTGAGTCGTAATCGTAATTAACTTGCTCATCAACCCACATCTTAACTGCCTCCGTCCCCGACATCTCTCCGGAACTTCCGGCGAGATTTTCACCATAGGGCCCTTTGGAATTGACTAGATTGAGACAGCTTCCTCCGACTTGCTGGTCAGCATAGTTTTGCGCATACGCTTCCAGAGTAGTATCCCAAGTCATTTCTGGGACGCCCACTGCGAATCGAGCAGCATTATGGGCATCCAAAACATCTTGTGTTGTGTCCTGGGCGTGTGAGAGTAAAACTAGGGTAAGAAGCAGGAAAACACATGAAAGTATGGGCGTGTGAACTTGATATATATATATAAAAGTTTAGTTTGAATACTAGACTTCTGAATTATTGTTCTATTTTGTCTATTACTTCTATAATTCGTAATTTTATGACAAAATTTTCTAATCAAAGTGTTTGGTGGGATTCTTCATAACACCGAACCAATTATGCAACCATAGTGGAAGATGCGATGAGTACTTTTTTTACATTTTTTCATGATATTGCACCTCCCGCTATAACCAATAATTCTCAGTTCATATTTAACAAATGATTCGCAGTTCAAATTTAATAGATGATTTTCAATTCGCATTTGATCCATCATTCTCGGTTCACATTTAACTCATTATTCTCAGATTGTATATAACCCTTGCTTCTCAGCTTGGATTTAACATTTGATTCATGATTCGCATTTCACAAACGATACTCGGATCAGATTTAACCTTTGATTCTATCCTTGATTCTATGTTTGTATTTGGTATTTTCAACATTTTTAGCATATATTTTAGTATATATATTTGATAAAATATATTTTGAGGCGAAGAATTTAAACATACTTTTAATATCTTTAAGATAGATTTTACCATTGAAGTTTTTTAATATATATTTTTATTCAATATTTTTAAGTGAATAATTTATAAATCTAAAAAATATATTTTAACATATTAATTAGATAAAAATATTCAAAATATTTTTATTAAATATTTAATTATATATATATAATATATAGTACACATTACATAAAGGCTTCAAAAAATATATTTTGAACTGAATATTTTAGATAATTTTCACATCCTTATTATATATTTTAATATATTTTTATTGAATATAAATTTCTTTAGCTTCAGTTTTAATATTTTTAAAATAAAACTAAAATACTAATCTCTTATTGGTATTTAACTTTAACACTAATCCGATTTAGTTGAAAACGAAGGAGATCCGCCAATATAGTGGCAAAATAATGTTATTTTCCAATTTAGTTAAAAATGAAGAAGATCGGCTGATTTAACAATTGGGTACGAAGATAACATTATTATCTCAGTAAATCAGCCGATCAATCATCTCAGTATCTTCCCTTTCACTTGTCAATAACCATTCTGTCACTTGTCAATAACCATCGGAAGAAACGCCTCCTCATACATCTATATTACCAGTTCTAAAAATATCTAAATTTTGAGTTCGTCTTTGAGTTTGATTGTCAGAAAGAATACTATTCTCCGCCCATGTGGAAATTACTTTTTTCTTAGGTTTCCTTCTGCTTATATTCTCACAAGGATGACCCTCCAGGAGGAGGCTCACTGTCACGAGTTACTCCAACTTGATCAGAAGTGTCATCCTCAGAATCATTTGATAAAAAATACTGTTCCTGGCGAGTGTTAAGATATTGTTGGTTCACTAGCTGATCATCACTGGATATTGTCAAAAATCAAAGAATTCATCTTCACTGCAGCGAGTACTGTCTGATGATGCCATAAAAAATATGAATCTGCTGATAGTTGTAAAAATTCTTCAATTAAATCGTGGCGTTGATGCAAACTGCCTTCTTGGTAATGAGGTGGTGACCCAAGACGAGCTGAGGTTGACCTAGTCTCTGTTATGTCATCAATAGTCACAAGCATAACCTCATCTTTCTTCATGACGCATATGACTTTTCTTGCTTTTGATACTATTCTGTTTCTCATGTTGAGAATCCCAATTATACATAACCACATCAACTGAATTTTAAAATGAATGATGCATCCAATCCTTAAACTCGTGCAACCAGTGAACATAACACTATTTCTTCAAGATTTCCACCTTCTTTATTAGCATCCTAAATTCCAATCTTCACTTCATATTGTCAAGCCGTCGCTCGTCATCTCCGGTGTTGACCTTGTGAGAATGGCTCCAATAGTTCTTCACACCCCCTTTCAAACGAAGAGGCGAATCACTAAAACCAAGTTTGTCCCGAACAAAAGAGAATCGAGAAGACGTCAAGGGTTTGGTGAGGTAGTCTGCGACTTGGTCCTGACAGGGTACATATCGATTTTGACTCTTTGAGGATTTGATATTATATGAAATGGACGTTAAGTTTTATGTGCTTGGTGGGAGCATGGAAGACAGGGTTTGAGGCTAGGGAGCTCGAACCAAGATTGTCGCACAAAAGAACAAATGAGAGTGGGAGTGGGATCTGAATCTCAGTTAAAAAGGAGTGTAACCACAAGAGTTCTAATGCAAATTGGCTAGTGCTCTGTATTCAGACTCAGGAGAAGATCAAACGACTACATTCTGCTTCTTGAAGGACCATAATATGAGAGAATCGCCAAAGTAGGCACTGTAAGGTCCTACACTACGTATGTCTTCTTGAGACACAGCCAAACATAACCAGATAAGCAACTAAGTATCCGCTTTAAACTTTGTCAATGGACTGTTGTTGGGCTCTGCTGATATTGGCTGGGGTTGTTCACAACGAAGGCAATATCACGTTGCAGTATGTGTTAAGTACTAAAGAACACCTAATAGATTTCTATATGGTGTAGGATCTGCATGAGGATTCCCACAAGTGTCGGATAGACTGGTGCCAACAACCATGAGTGTATGACAGGACTTGGATAAGGATAGTCCCTGAAAAGCAAGTAAGTTCTTGATATATTGATGTTTTGTTAAATAAATCTTGGTGGAGTCATAGTGAACATCTATTCCAAGGAATAAATGGAGTGGCTCCATGTCTTTTATGGAAAACGATGCATTGAGTTTGTGAATGAACTGAGATAAACATTTTGGTTGAGAACCTGTGACCAATGTATCATCAACATAAAGAAAAATCAATAGAGCAATACACTTAGAAACAAAGTATAAAAGAGAGCAATCATCTCTCGAGTTTTTAAATCCCTTGTTAAGAAGAGTATCCGTGAGTCGTGAGTACCAAGCTCTTGGAGCTTTTTTTAGACGATATAGGGCTTCGTGAAGTTTACACACATGTTTAAGGTTCACAAAGCCCTTGAAACCCTATGGCTGAGCCATCTAAACACCTTCTGTTAGGTAGTCATAAAGGAAGGCATTATTAGTGTCCAGCTGACGAACTTGCCACTCCTGAGAGACTGCAATGGTTAGGATTAACTTTACTATATAAGCATTCACAACAAGACTGAACATTTCAGAAACATATATGCTTCGAGTTTGGTGAAACCTTTGGCAACCAACCTATCATTGTTCATGTAAACGAAGCCATCCATGTTGTATTTTAGCTTATAAACCCACTTGCATCCCACCATATTCATCTTAGGAGACTAATCCACAAGTGTCCACATGTGATTAAACATAAGAGCATTGTACTTTGTCTTCATAGCTTGCACCCATTGAGAATTAGCTAAGGCATACGAATATTTGGTAGGTTCAAGAGGGGTTAGTGGTGGTGAGAGAGCCAACATAAGGTGTCTTACGTTTAAGAGTCCCATCTTGAGCACTAGTTTTCATGATATGTGTTTTAGATGGATAAACAAGACTAGATGAGTAAGTTGGATGAGATAATGGTCGTTGAATAGATAAAGTAGGAGTGAATAATGGGTGAGAGGTTTCTGATAAAGGGTCATTAGTTGTCTTAGTGTTTAGTTTAGCAGGCGAGTAGATATGAATGTCATTGGATGGATATGAAGGATTAATAATAGTGTGTGTATCTGATTGAGAGGTGTTGGTATATGTATATTGAGAGGGATTGTGTGTATAGTGAGGAGGTGTTTGCGACTTTGAGGGACTAGAAGATAGAGATGTAGACTTTTCAGGCGAGGAATATTGGTAGACTGTTGCAGATGACAAAGTACCATTAGTCACAAAACTTGAAGGCAGAATTAGGACACCAAGAACTTAGAGGATAGACTAGGGATGACTCAAACCTTAGGGTGTTTATGAAACCTTTTAACTAGGGAAATTCCCTTTCATTGAAGATTAGACATGTGTAGCCTTTTTAGTATTCGTCATACCCAAGAAAAACAAAATTAAATAAATAAAATTGAAACTTGTGAGACTGGTATGGTCTGAGGAATGGATAACATGTATAGGTATAGTTTGGTGTTTTATGATGTAGGACTTCGTAGGGATACTTGTTAGACAAGGCTTAAATCGGTGCTTCGTCCCTCGACTATCACGTTTTGTGTCATTTAGTCTCTCGACAAAAAAAAATCATGGGTGAGGGTCCTTCGACTATAAAAAATCTATAATTTTAGTCCCCTCGCGTGGTTTTTGCTATAATACTGTCACGTGTCGCTATAGTTAAATGGTTTTTGTTTCATAGATAGTCCTTCGACTTTTAATTCCATTTTTACCCTTCGAATTTAATATTTTCTAAATATATTTTTATTTTATATTATTTTTAGTTTTAGTTTTTCTCAAAACAGAGTATATCAAAAGTTGCTATACTCTATTTTTCTTTTTTTTGTTTTCCTCTCACAACCCCACAAGTATGACAACATAGAGAATACATGTATTTGTAATACTTAATGTGTGGAAATTGGTTGTTTTGAAACCAGCATTGTTCATGGCGCATAATTTTAATACAAACAACAATAGACTATATGTGCCATGAACTATGCAGCCCCGTTAATTCTTTTAAGCCTATATATTCGAGAGCGCAACAAAGTAAATTTAGGTGCTGTAAAATCTTTGTGTTTGCATCATGCTTGTAGAACTTGACAGTGAACTACCTCACTTTTAAGCGGGTTCCGACCAGTAAGTCTTGACAAAAGATTCTTAACTAAAGTCTTGAATTTCCCTCTTCTTGCTAGTGTTTCCCATAGATGTTAAGTAAGTATTTATAGAGACCGGTTGTTATTGGTAGGTGGAGCAGTTGGACATCCATCAATTTATTATTTATCATCGCATTATTTCCTAATTAATTAATTAATTATTCTTCAGAGATGGCTCAAACCAAGGTGACTAAAACCATCGCCTGCTTATATTACTTTAACTACGCACGCCATCTAATTAAATTACAAATTAGGCCTCTTATGGTTTGTTTCTTTCGCTAGGCATTCCCGAGCATGACTTTTTCTACATTCTACTGCAAAACCTATCTATCACTGTCATCTATATATTTGTTATACAGATTCAACCTGATGGCTTTTCTTATGTATTGTCTTCGTCTCAACGCTGTTAATATTAGGTCTTTCAAACTTGTTTAATCCTATATTCATATAACCACCTTTAAAAAAATCTAAAATAATACATTTATCCCTCACTTTAAAGATTATACCTAAATTAAAGAGAAACAAGAGGATCTTCGGAAAAGGATAATAATAAACAACACATACGTCATTAATATATTTGACCAGTTCATTGCCCTATTGCAAATATAAAAAACAAACGGATCTCAATCCTTATCACCAAGGCCCTAACAAAATATAGATTACAATACCTAGTTAGTAAAAAGGAAGGAAGACAAATTTAGGTTAAGAATTACTGTTTCTAAATTTTATTCTTCAAAAGCTTATTTAGTATATTACATTGATTTTCTATATAGGCTCTAACAATAATAAGATCGAATTTGTTATTTTCTGCCGAGATTTACAGTTAGTAGTAGCATGGTTATTTTATTTTTTTGGCTTGTGATTGATGAGTTAGTTTGAAATGGCTTTTGGGCTTGCTAATAGGTTTTTCAGACAATCTTGAATAAACATGAAACTTGGGTAACCACACGTGTTAAGAATAATGATCCAGGCTGACTCATTAAGAATCACAATACACATCCACCAACTATCAATCTTACAATTTCAAAAAGAAGGCAGACCTAATAAAAGTCACAATACTCATCCACCAACCAATTTTGATATCAAAGTGTTGGGCGGGATTCTTCATAACACCCAACCAATTCTGCAACCATAGTGGAAGATGCGATTCTTCCATGATATTGCACCTCCCGCTAAAAGAAACATAATGCCTGAAGTCGAACGACGAAAATCCTCACATCCAATGAAAAGTGAGTAAGAATATCATATGATAACTAACTTATATAACTAACTTATATAACTAACTTATATGAAAAGAACACCTTCGAACTCACATCCAAAAATAACAATTGTTCTTCCACACATCTGACCTAAAATCCTTATTTCAACATAAATCGAACCAAACCACGTGAACATATCACTGAAAACACTTGTACAACCCTAGATTTATCTGTAAAACCCTAAATACCTTCAATCTAGCAAAATCGTTTCTAAACTTAAGAAAACGAAAATCTAATTATATAAGAATCTTACTCTGTTCCTTTGCCTTTTTACTGGTGTTGTTGAGTCGATTGGATTACTCTCATGCTGATGAAGAATAAAATTTGGTGAGGGAAGAAGAGTTTTATGATTTATGGTAAATTTTACGATTTGATAGATTAAAGATAATTTTATAAGCGATGGAAGAAAAAATATTTGAAATTGGTCTTCTTTTAAGGATTGGTTAGAGAAATTAGATTCCAAGTGAGTCTTTATTTCGAGTAAAAAATGGGGATGCTTATAAAAATTGTCGGGCCTACATAAAATTAGGGTTTCGTATAATTTTGTTCCACGATACAGCGAAAGCCTTTGTTTATATAAGAGTTGATTAAATTTCCTTTTTATATTTTATATTTTTGATTGATAACATGAACATTTAATGGTTTGTGATTCATAAATCTCATTATTACTCTAATTTTTTTATCACAACAAATAAAATACATAGATAAATAATATTAAATGGTACATAAATCTCTTCTGAATAACAACAATAATTTTTTGACTGCGAATATATGGAATGGGTGCATAATCAACATGCATACACATAAAGATGTAATGGATGATGATCTTCCTACTTTTCCTTGCTTTACACCACCGGTTTTCAACTTTAACGATCAAGCCGCTTACTTTTCTAACTTTGTAATGTTTTTCTTTTTTTTACTTTATTGAAAAACATTGTTATTCGGTTGAATTAGTTATTTGTTTTGTTTTATTTATGTCTATATTAATTTATTTTTTATCGCTACATAAATATCTTTCAATTCTTTTTATATACGATTGTACAAGTATTATGTATATAAATATATAAACATCTGTAAATACTTTAAATATACAGTTTATGATGTGACGGTAATGGTAACGGTGACGGTAATGGTAACGGTGACGGTAAACTATTTATAACATCTAAATGTATACACTTGAATGATCTAGAGAACTATTAGAAGTATATATTAGTTTGAAGATCTGAATATAATTACATATGTGATGGTTAGACATTATAAATAGTTTCAAAGATTTAATCAACTATTTAAAATATCTAAATATAATTATTATTAAAAATATCAAATAAATATTACAATTTTTTTTATTATATACATATATCAATTTCTTGAAATATAAGTAAATTAAGCCATAGAAATTAATTTTTAGATTGTTTTCAAAATATGATAAACTCTTAGTTAAGTGTGATACGGTAACAATTATCACGCATGTGACATACTGTTATCACGCTTATGTAATGCCACAGAGTGTAAGACATCAATACTGTTGCATATGACAGTCTGTCATAAATAACAATGTAGTGCGTGAATCTGTCATGTCACGCCATGCAATTCCAAAAAAACGTTGTAAAAACATAAACATTTTAACACCACACCATGCAATAGCAGTAATAGTTAAACATGTCGTGGGAATGGTTTGTGATGTCATATTTTCTCATAGTTATATCCGTATAAAAATAATTAAAAATTAACAAAAATAGTTGATAGGCGTTCGAAAATACCATATGTGTTTATTACATTATCTCAATGAAATGGAAAATAATCGAAACCAAATATGATATGATACATATATACACACGAGAGATATTGATTAAAGATATTTTTTTGGAATATGTATTTCCATAACATTATACATACACAACCAAAAACGAGAAGGAAACACCTAAACCTTATAATTATCTTGAAAACACAACATATTTTTTTAATTCATTCCAAGAATATTGGAGAAGTTTGTGACATAAGCATTTCAGATTTTATTAGTTGTCATATTTTCAAATTAAAATTGATTTAACAGATCAATATTTTATTAGTTCTTCTTGTTCGAAAGAAGTGAGGGTTTATGAAATAATGTATGTGGAGCAGCCGAATGAATATATGTCATTTAAGACATGCAAGATAACATGTTTTTAGACCGTAGACTAAATGAATTGTATAAATATGTATTATGGTGGTTATATACGAAGAAGGGAAGTTATTGGTATGACCCTTATTAATTTGGATCTTGGTTCGTTTTGGTATATTTTTAAGGAAACAAGAAAAATAACTTAGTGTCGTTATATTTTGACCGAGCAAAATATAGATAACAGCTATTGTTAGTTATGTTTACATTTGAACACCAAACATGAATTATTCTCTCATTTAGTTGCAGTAGTTGTTAGGGAAATTGTGCAAGAGATATATTGATGCAATCCAATAAACAAAACATAAGAATCAAATATATAATTTGTGGTACATAAAATGGATTTTATATGTTTTACTTACTATTTGACATTTAGTCTAAATATATTTCTAATATTTACCTACACATTTTAAGCATATTTTCATATTCTACTCTATTAACATAAATAATATATGCTTCAATATGACTACTTATTTTTATTAGTTTTATCCAATGATCAAATTTTAATTATAAATATGACACAAATGTATTTCATATATATACTATAAACTAAGTCTAAAATGTAGAGGATGCAAATAAATAATCGTAACGTTTTGTTATGTTTAGTGCTGATACTTTATGTGTCTTCGTGCTCTAAACGTAGAGGTAACCAGGCCTATCCAGCAAAGAAGCATCGTGCTTTGATGGATAAAGCAAAAATGATATTATATCAAGCATATACGAGACCGCATCTTACTGTTTCAAAAAGAACATTTACATGCGGACCTAATTAGGGGTCACAATACCCATCAACAAACCGCGTATCTTATTGTTTCAAAAAAAAATAGTTCCAGGCGTACCTAATAAGAGTCACAACACCCATCCACCAACAGCGCATCTTACGGTTTCATAGATAAAAATTCCAAAAGTCACAAATAAAAGTCACAATACCCATCCACCAACAGCGAATCTTATTGTTTCAAAAAGAATAGTATCAGGCGGACCCATTAAAAGTCACAATACACATCAACCAACTGTCAATCTTACTATTTCAAAAAGAACAGTTCATAGGCGGACCTAATAAGATTCACAATACTCATCCACCAACAGTGCATTTTAGTTTGTGTTCATAAAGAAGTAGTTCCAGGCCGATCTAATAAGCGTTAAGAACCTCAACAACCAAACGTCAGCATAAAGATATTAATCTATATAAGCATGGATTAAATTTATGTTTTTTTTGTTATTTATTCTGAACTTGTAATGAATAATGGGAAGATTTAATGGTCTGTGATTCACAATTCTCATCATGACTCTAACTTTGTACGCGAACAAAAAATATACATAGACAAATAATTTTAAAAAAATATACAGGTATAACAATATCTAATAACTTAATAATCACAAAACGTAAATATGAAAATATATAATTAAATTGTTAAAAAAATAATTTAAAAAAATCAACATAGATAAATAATTTAAATGATATAAATAAAAACTTAATTATCACAAAACATAAATATTAAAATATACAATTTAATTGTTTTTGTCCCATTTGCATGTCGGCAAAAAATAATAATTCTATAGATGAGTATAAAATTAAGAATTAAATTTTATACTAACTTAATTTACAAATTTAAAAGTAACTGAAGTATTTCAAGCTTACCAGTTTAAATTAAAACTACAACATCTATGTATTTGAAAAAGAATACAAATGTTCTCCATATAAACCTAAACGAGGTTTATAATGACAACAAACACAATGAGTGGTAAATGGTATTAGTATAATGTGGAAATGTGTTTTTAAGTACAAGATAGCTATAGACAAATTATTTACATATAAATCTAAAAATCATATGTAACATTGTCCACAAGGTTATAAAACAACTTGTCATAATAGTCAATAAATGATAAAAAAAAATCATGATGTAAAGTGATACGAGAAATCTTTGTCGAATGTGATACCAAGATAATAAAATATCATTAAAAAAGATATAGGATGCTTTGAATTGCGAAGTCTTTTGTTTTTTAGAATTTGATCTCTCAACACAAATAGAAAAACGAATCAGTTCCGGATCCAGCATCAAACAAAATGTAAATTTGAACATATTCGAAATTTCTCGATCAGTATTTATATTATAGTATAAATGATATGTTTTATTCATAAGTCTTAAAGTATAAATAAATAAAATAATAAATGAAAATCAAAGTCTAATTGTTTTACTCAAATTTTAAATTAAACCATATTTAGATTGTTTTATCCTTAATAGTGTATTTTTCAATAATAAAGTATCGATAGCTAAAATAACACATTATTTATTATATATATGATTATATAATCTATTTTACAACTTTGAACAAACTATCATTGAAAACTAATAATCTTTTAAATACACAATCTCTATATTAATAATCGGTTCAATAAAATATGAGTTTCTCCCCATGTGGTCTATATTGATTGGACAAATCTAAACTCTCAAGTGGACATACGAGAACTTGATATATATATATATATATATATATATAGAAAAGTTTAGTTTGAATACTAGACTTCTGAATTATTGTTCTATTTTGTCTATTACTTCCATAATTCGCAATTTTATGACAAAATTTTGTAATCAAAGTGTTTGGTAGGATTCTTCATAACAACCAACCAATTCTGCAACCATAGTGGAAGATGCGATGAGTATTTTTTTTACATTTTTCCATGATATTGCACCTCCCGCTATAACCAATAATTCTCAGTTCATATTTAACAAATGATTCGCAGTTCAAATTTAATAGATGATTTTCAATTCGCATTTGATCCATCATTCTGAGTTCACATTTAACTCATTATTCTCATTCTGAATTTCATACACGATTCTCAGTTCATATACACTATTCTCAGATTGTATATAACCCTTGATTCTCAGCTTGGATTTAACATTTGATTCATGATTCACATTTCACAAACGATACTCAGATCAGATTTAACCCTTGATTCTATGTTTGTATTTGATATTTTCAATATTTTTAGCATATATTTTAGTATATATATTTGATAAAATATATTTTGAGGCGAAGAGTTTAAATATACTTTTAATATCTTTAAGATAGATTTTACCATTGATGTTTTTTAATAAATATTTTTATTTAATATTTTTAAGTGAATAATTTAAATATCTAAAAAATATTTATAAGTAAACAAATATCATTACTTAACCAGTCTAAAAAATCAATATCTAATTTTAATAAAAATGGTTTTTACAAATTTTATAAATATCAATTTTTAACAACTAACACTTTTCAAAATTATAAACTAAGCATAATAATTATGACTAAATAAAATATTAAATACAAATAAAGCCTACATGTCTCTTGAATATTTGTACCAAGAATCTTGCTCTAGTATACAAAGGCTACACGCTTTTGGGTTCGAGAATCAGCAACATGCATCTCGAAATAGTCTTTTAAATCATGCTCTCGATGGGCTCGAATTCCAGCAGATACAAGCACCAACATCGTTACTCCGATCAGTCATCTCAGTGTCTTCCCCTTCACTTGTCAATAACTATTCCGTCACTTGTCAATAACCATTGGAAGAAACGCCTCCTCATACATCTACATTACCAGTTCTAAAAATATCTAAATTTTGAGTTCGTCTTTGAGTTTGATTATCAGAAAGAATACTAGCTACTCTCGGCCGATATGGAAATTATTTATTTCTTAGGTTTCCTTCTGCTTCTATTCTCACAAGAATGACCCTCCAGGAGGAGGCTCACCGTCACGAGTTACTCCAACTTGATCAGAAGTGTCATCCTCAGAATCACTTGATAAGAAATACTGTTCCTGGCCGTGTTAAGATATTGTTGGTTCACTAGCTGATCATCACTGGATATTGATTGTCAAAAATCATAGAATTCATCTTCACTGCAGCTAGTACTGTCAGATGATGGCATAAAAAATATGAATCTGCTCATAGCTGCAAAAATTCTTCAACTAAATCGTGGCATTGATGCAAAATGCCTTCTTGGTAATGAGGTGGTGACCCAAGACGAGTTGAGGTTGACCTGGTCTCTGTTATGTCATCAATAGTCAGAAGCATATCGTGATCTTTCTTCATGACGCATATGACTTTTCTTGCTCTTGATACTATTCTGTTTCTCATGTTGAGAATCCCAATTATACATAACCACATCAACTGAATTTTGAGATGAATGATCCATCCAATCCTTAAACTCGTGCAACCAGTGAACATAACACTATTTCTTCAAGATTTCCGCCTTCTTTATTAGCATCCTAAATTACAGAGAGGTACAATTCACATACTAATTTAAGCAACTTATCCCAACAAAGTTGATTTTTACCAGTATCTACGAAAGAGAACTAATTAGTACTAAATATATAAAAATAAAACATTATCTTAATTAAATGCAGGTAAAGATGGAGTAACTTCAGAACACATGAAATTCAACAATTAGGAGAGAATCCCAAGAAATAATACTACTCTCCACTTTCAATTCAATAGAGAGAAAAAAATCTGTAGTAGTAGGCAAACACAAACACTTACAGTAGGCCTCAACTCAAGCAAACCTTTTGCAGCAGCCGAGGAAGACAAATCACAGTGAATATTACTAGTGCGAGTAGAAAATATTATTAGTGAATTGCTCAAAGTTTTTTCTTTTCTAGATATTCGTAGTATTACTTACGTTCCCATGTAGCTGTTCTATATATAGCAACCTCTGCCTTTTTATTAGCATATCTGCTACTAATGCTTAAAAGCCGTAAAAATGTTGCATTGTGTATTTGTGTGTAAATATATTTAAAGTGTTGATGAGTTGGTATACAGCTACGTACCTTATTTCGTCAATCATCTCACGTTCTTTACTGAAAAAATTAGTCCACAAAACGGATTGTGTAGGAATTATGGCTGCATTTAGATTGAAAGATCACATTGTTATTGTGGCACACACGCATATCTAAAAGAGGGTAGAGAGAGAAGGGAGAAGAGGTTTGGTTTTACATAGAAGAAGGAGAAGTAAATGGAGAGAGTGGCTGTGATAAGAGGAGACTGTATTAAGAAGAAAAAAAAATGAAATGCTAGGGGTAAATATGGATTAAAAGTCAAGGGACTATATGTGATACAAGAACCTTTAACTATGGTGATGCACGGAAGAATAGAGAGAAGATCGCATGCGGGGACTAAATTTATAGATTTTCAATAGTCAAAGGACCATCACCGGTGATTTTTTAGTGGATGGACTAATCGGCAGACAATATGATAGCGATTTAATATGGTTTGACATGCGAAAAAACTTACATTAACATAAGCACAAATTTTATGTAGAAGACAATTATAAAAAAAATCTCTCTACCAGAACTAGTCTTAATTTTTATGTTATAAAGCACATTTGGCTAACATGAGATAGTATCTATCTTCTATATATCTTGGTTGTCTTCTAAAAATCAAACAAGATTGAAATTTTATCCGTTTAAAAGTTTGCACTAGTGCCGCTCTAGCAACTTCGTACAATTTTTCCATTATCTATAAAACTAACTATCAGTAAAATGAATCTCCTCCAAATTTACGGTAACAACTAAACTTCCAGAATGTTATCCAGACCGGCTGCACGAAAACCCGGTTGCAATACTGGTCGTACACTTACATCAGGTAATAGTGAAAATTAAACAATACTGTCAAGTATAAGGCTCCGGTGAAGCTCACCGTCGACGATGACTGCTCTGATGAAGGTGAAGCAGCATCGCACGGCCACACATGTTGAGTTCTGTCCCAAGTGTTATAACCTTGGGCTTATGACCCAGGGTTATGACCTTGGGCTTGTGGGTGTTGAGTCCAAATCTCAGACTCAACACCTTGATCTATTGGACTCCTAAGGTGGTCCTAAAGCCCAACAAGAGTCCCTCTAAAAGGACTCATGTGCTATCTCTATTGCCAAACATTGGCTCTCATCCTACCCCTATTGACAAACACCAAGACACATTTTGAACAGCATTGTAACAAACTAAAATAATATTCCAAATGTTAGTTACATCTCAAAATCTGTATTTAAAGACCATTTGGTCACATTGAATCATTAGTGAAAAACATTTACATTTTCTATCCTATTTGTTCACTCACAAAATTCTACTTGGTATCAGAGCCATTCTGATCTGAATGGCCAACTCCGATGAGTCTCCGTCACTGTCCTCAGACTCTATGGGCTCCATCCTTCCCAATGACTCTGCTGCTGCTCCAAGAAACCTTCAACTGCATTCAACCAACAATGCAAATAGCATCAGACTTGATAGAAGTAATTACCTCCTTTGGAGGACAGTTGTGTTACCTATGATCAAAGGTAACAAGTTGGGAGGCTACATCTCAGGAGAGAAGATATGTCATCCCAAACACTCTGTTGACACTGAAGGCAACATTACAGAGAATCCAAACTATGAAGAATGGATCTCAAAGGATCAACTGCTGCTTGGATGGTTGTATTCCTCTGTAAGAGTTGCCTTGACCTCTGTAGTTAGAATTGAACCTGCCTCTGTAATTTCTGTTATAGTTCCTGTTCTGCCCAGAGTAGCTCCTTTGATTGACATTGTTAGCTTGTTGCTTTGTGTCATTTCTTTGTGCATAATTGACATTTGATAAGCTGACTGTGGACATTATATTTTGCAAGTCATTGAGCTTTTCTAGCCTGCTTTCAAAGGTCAGGAGACTTGTCTGCAGATCAAGCCAGGAGAGACTGTCTTTGTCAGCCAAACTGACCACAATTGGTGTATAGTCACCATCAAGGCCTGCAAGAACCTGAGCAATCAGGTCATCCATGAAGGTAAGACATCCTACCAAAATCAAGTTATCAAAAATCATTTTCATCTTGTTCAAATAATCAGACATTGTGGTGGACCCTTTTCGGGTCTTCTGAAACTCTGCCTTGAAGTAAGTGATTCTGGCCCTTGTCTGAGAGCCAGATAGCTTTCCAGCTGCCTCCCAAAGACCTTTAGAGGTCAAGGCAACTCTTACAGAGGCAGGGGTGGAAGGTTTCCTCAAAACAAACCAACATGCCAGATCTGTAGCAGATATGGTCATTCTGCTGTGGTGTGTTACTATAGAGATGACCCTTCAGTTATGGGGTCAACCTCTTCAGAACATCCTAAGTCAGAGGGTGATCACAGTGCCTTGCTTGCAGCACAAGACACACCATCTGATGGAGTCTGGTATGCTGACAGTGGAGCCAGCCACCATGTCACAGGTAGTACCAACCAGCTCACTCAGAAACATAACTACACAGGTACTAAACATGTCCTAGTTGGTAGTGGTGAGAGACTTCCAATCTCTCACATAGGTGAAACCTCTCTTCTATCTTTACATAAACAGCCTATCTTCCTAAAATCTATACTACATTTTCCCAAAATAAACAAAAATCTACTGTCTATCTCTCAACTCACCAACTGTAATGATTTTTTTGTTGAATTTCACAAAACTTTTTGTCTTGTGAAGGACAGGTTAACAGGGACAGTATTGCTCAAAGGGAGATGTGAAGATGGCTTGTACAAGATGGACACTCTCTCTCAAAATCTACCTATCAATCCAGTCAGTTTCAATACTCAAGTCTGTGTTTCTAAGGGTCTTCTTTGTTCTCCTAGTGTGTGCCTCTCTAAAGTGTCTAAGGATGGATGGCATAGAAAGCTTGGCCATCCATCACAGTCTGTGTTGCTTACTACTATGAAGTCTTGTAATTTTCAAACTGTTTCAAGTAATGAGAAATCTTTTTGTGAGGCTTGTCAGCTAGGCAAGTCTCACACTCTTTCTTATCATATCTCTACCTCTCATGCTAGCAATGTATTAGACCTTATACACACTGATGTTTGGGGTCCATCCCCTGTTCTATCTGCTGAGGGTTTTAGGTTCTATGTGCTGTTTCTTGATGATTTTTTTAGGTATTCCTGGGTCTATCCTCTCAAAACAAAATGGCAAGTTATTGAAGTATTCAAAATTTTTAAAGCATTTGTTGAAAACCAGTTTGAAAGAAAGATTAAAACAATTCAGAATGATTGGGGGGAGAGTTTAGACCTCTAGCTACCCTAGCTGCAGAACATGGTATCCTTCTACGCAGGTCCTGCCCTTACACATCAGCTCAAAATGGAAGAGCTGAGCGTAAGCACAGGCATCTTGTGGAGACTGGACTAACTCTACTTGCTAAATCTAAATTACCCTATAAATATTGGGTGGAAGCCTTTGAAACAAACATCTATCTTATCAACAGATTACCTACTCCTATTCTTAACAACATCTCTCCATTTGAGGCATTATTTCACAAAAAACCCAACTATCTAGTCCTCAAAACCTTTGGGTGTGCCTGTTTCCCCTGTCTCAGACCATATCAAACTCACAAGTTTCAATTTCACTCTCTTAAGTGTGTCTTCCTAGGCTACAGTCACAATCACAAAGGGTACAAGTGTCTAAGTCCTACAGGGAGAGTCTATCTGTCTAGAAATATTGTTTTCAATGAGACTGACTTTCCTTTCACCTCAGGCTTTCTTCATCAACCCCCAGGTAGTCAGTCTCCCTATCAGTCTGTCAATCTTTGGCTTCCCTCACTGTCTTCTTCTATGGTTTCTGAAAGGGTGTCTATCTGTACTAGTCCTCCATCTGATCTCTCCCCTGAGCCTCATACTTCTCAGCCTACTTCTCAAACAGAACACCAGACCACTCACTCACACCCTCTACCCAACTCACCTTCTAAACCTTGTTCAGATCCCTCTACACACTCACTATCTGACCCTGACATTGCTACCCTTCCTCACCACTACATCAATACTCACACTAGCCCCACACCATCAATCATCATTGACCTACCCTTCCCCACTCCAACTCCTCCTAACCCTTCTCCACAACCTCTAAACACTCACATCATGCAGACAAGACACAAAAGTGGTATTCATAAACCTAAACTACCTTATATTGGAACTCTTAACACTACTGACAGGGACATGTGTACACCTTCTAGTTTCTCTAAAGCTGCAGGGAATCCTAATTGGGTAACTGCTATGAAGGCTGAATTCAGTGCTCTAATGGCTAACAACACATGGTCTCTAGTTCCTCTACCACCTCATTCCACTATTATTGGCTGCAAATGGGTTTACAAGGTCAAGCATGGTATGGATGGGTCTGTTCAACGTTATAAAGCCAGGCTTGTAGCCAAAGGCTTTCACCAAACTCCTGGTATTGACTTTTATGATACATTCAGCCCTGTTGTTAAGGCCTCTACAGTGAGGCTCATACTCACCATTGCAGTCTCAAAGAATTGGTCTGTCAGGCAGTTGGACATCAACAATGCCTTTCTAAACGGGGAACTACAAGAGACTGTCTATATGCAACAGCCTCAGGGTTTTGAAGATGTCAATCAACCCACCTATGTGTGCAAGCTAAACAAGGCTCTCTATGGTCTGAAGCAAGCACCCAGGGCCTGGTTTTCTAAGCTACGTGACACTCTAACTGACTAGGGATTCAAGAACTCAAGAGCTGACTGCTCTCTCTTCTATCTGGTTACAAAAACTACAATCTTACTCATTCTAGTGTACGTGGATGACATCCTGGTCACAGGAAATGATGCAGCATGCCTCACAAAATTTACTCACAACCTCAATGCCAAATTCTCACTTAAGGACATGGGATCAGTCTCTCTATTCCTTGGAGTAGCTATTCATCGTGATAATACAGGTATCTACCTAACACAGCACAACTATATCGAGAACTTACTTGCAAACCATGGTGTTGCTCTCTCCAAACCTTGCCATACTCCTCTTGCTCCTGGCACTGCCCTGTCTGCAACCTCTTGCTCTCCACTTCTTTCATCTACACAATATCAAAGTGTGTTAAGAGCTTTATAATACCTAACACACACCAGACCAGACATTGCATATGCTGTTAATCCACTGAGTCAATTTCAGCAGGCTCCTACTTCTATTCACTCGCATTGCCTCAAAAGAATTTTGCGATACTTATCTGGGTCTCGTTGGCTGGGGCTTCATATCAAGCCGTGCTTTCATCTTCAATTACATGGTTACTCCGATGCTGACTGGGCCTCCTCTGTTGATGATCGACGCAGCACTGGAGCATACTGTGTTTTTCTTGGAGAAACGTTGATCTCCTGGTCCTCCAAAAAGCAGAGCGTTGTCTCTCGATCCTCCACAGAGTCTGAGTACAGAGCTCTCGCTAACCTCTCTGCTGAGTTAATCTGGATTCGTTCGCTATTTACTGAGCTTCAAATCCCTCTCATACCTCCGTCTGTTTTATGGTGTGATAATCTGGGAGCCAATGCTTTGGCTTCGAACCCAGTCTTCCATGCCCGCACCAAGCACATCGAGGTTGACGTGCATTTCATTCGAGACCAAGTGCTTGGAGGGACCATCCAGATCCGCTATGTCCCTACTCAAGACGAGGTGGCCGATTCACTCACCAAAGCTCTGCCTCCGTCTCGATTCACTTATCTCCGGGACAAACTCGGGCTCCTTGACTCACCGCTTCATTTGAGGGGGGATGTCAAGTATAAGCCTCCGGTGAAACTCGCCGTCGACGATGACTGCTCTGATGAAGGTGAAGCAGCATCGCACGACCACACATGTTGAGTTCTGTCCCAAGTGTTATAACCTTGGGCTTATGACCCAGGGTTATGACCTTGGGCTTGTGGGTGTTGAGTCCAAATCTCAGACTCAACACCTTGATCTATTGGACTCCTAAGGTGGTCCTAAAGCCCAACAAGAGTCCCTCTAAAAGGACCCATGTGCTATCTCTATTGCCAAACATTGGCTCTCATCCTACCCTTATAGCCAAACACCAAGACACATTTTGAACAACATTGTAACAAACTAAAAGAATATTCCAAATGTTAGTTACATCTCAAAATCTGGATTTAAAGACCATTTGGTCACATTAAATCATTAGTGAAAAACATTTACATTTTCTATCCTATTTGTTCACTCACAAAATTCTACTAATACTAATAATACTAACATAAAATTTATACGATTTTAGCATTAGCTATCTAGCATTATCAACTACTAATAATAGTTTAATCTATTAATTGTTTATGGTAATCTTTAGATATGTACACATTATTGATGTATCTAGTTAATTTTATAAGTAATAGAAGCATATTTTGCCTTTTTTTTTCCAATGGGATCACAACACGAAGTTAAGGTTAGACCCCATTTTGATTTGGTTATATTTTTTTCATTTTGATTTGTGTGTTTTCGCTTTTTTTATATGGGGAAGAGTTTTGAATTTTGTATAGACTAAGTTTTTTGGAATGTATTTGTTGAGGAATAACAAATATGGTTTATTTTTTTCTTTTATTTGATGGGATGGATCGGTTCTATTGAAGATTAGAAAAGGGTAAATGAAATTTATATTTAGATTATGAATAATATTCGTAGGTTTATATTTGGGTTGAGATAGATAAAAACGTTAAAATTGGCTAATATTAGAAAACATAAGCCACAATCTTATTCGGTATATTTTTAGGTTGCTGATAAATATGGAAGACCTTAGTCTCTGCGATACTTTCTTCTTAAATTAAATATCTATCGTATAAAATATTATAGTCTACCAAATCTAAACTTGACAATAAATTATTATCATAACGTAAGGTAAAATATTATAAATCTTTTAATGTTATGGGGATTTTTTGTACCAATCTTATTATTTTAAACGACTCATTTTATTTCATGCATTCTAAATCAAAATTTATTGGAATTTGACAATAAATTATTATCATAACGTAAGGTAAAATATTATAGTCTACCAAATCTAAACTTGATTATAAATTTTTTAATGTTATGTGGATTTTTTATACCAATCTTATTATTTTAAATGACTCATTTTATTTCCATTATGAATAAAATTTATTGGAATTTGACAATAAACTATTATCATAACGTAAGGTTGTTATCGTAAGGTAATTAAGGTTGTGACTAAACCTCATGAGTTCGAATTCCTAAACAAACGTTTTTTTTTCTAACTACCGAGTAGCTGCTACAGGTTGCCTTTGAAAAATAAAATAAAAATATAATAAAGCAGTACTAGATTCCCTTCATACCATGTAACTTATCATATACTTTGTGTTACATGTACAGTACAGGTAACTGCTAGTAATAAACAAGGTCCCTAAGGAAATACACATAACACAAAAACACACATGAAATAAGAGCACACTTAGTTTTATTCGTAGTCGCCAAATCCATTAAGATTATATTATGTATATATAGTTGTAGTAGGCAGTAGTCGATATCAGAAAGGTTTTTGGCCTTCCATGTTTCCTTGAGGATCATAGCTGCAGATGATATACGTCCCACCATCGCTACACCTGGATTTGCCACACCCTAAACGAACCGAGTCGCTCCACACAACCTGAGTATAATGACCACACATTTTTCCTGCATCACAAGTATTTGAGTCATAATCGTAATTAACTTGCTCATCAACCCACATCTTAACTGCCTCCGTCCCCGACATCTCTCCGGAACTTCCCGCCAGATTTTCACCATAGCGCCCTTTGGAATGGACTAGATTGAGACAGCTTCCTCCGACTTGCTGGTCAGCATAGTTTTGCGCATATGCTTCCAGAGTAGTATCCCAAGTCATTTGTGGGACGCCCACTGCGAATCGAGCAGCATTATGGGCATCCAAAACATCTTGTGTTGTGTCCTGGGCGTGTGAGAGTAAAACTAGGGTAAGAAGCAGGAAAACACATGAAAGTATGGGTGAAGATGCCATATATCTTTCTTTCTTTCTTTCTTTTTAGGTTTCTTTATGTTATATGTTTCTTTGATAGGTTCAAGTAAGTATTTATAGAGACCGGTTGTCATTGGTAGGTGGAGCAGTTGGACATCCATCAATTTATTATTTATCATCGCATTATTTCCTAATTAATTAATTATTCTTCAGAGATGGCTCAAACCAAGGTGACTAAAACAATCCCGTGCTTATATTACTTTAACTACGCACGCCATCTAATTAGATTACAAATTAGGCCTCTTATGGTTTGTTTCTTTCGCTAGGCATTCCCGAGCAGGGCCTTCATGACTTTTTCTACATTCTACTGCAAAACCTATATATCACTGTCATCTATATATTTGTTTTACAGAATCAACCTGATGGCTTTTCTTATGTATTGTCTTCGTCTCAACGTCTGTTAATATTAGGTCTTTCAAACTTGTTTAATCCTATATTCATATAACCATCTTTACAAAAATCTAAAATAATACATTTATCCCTGACTTTAAAGATTATACCTAAATTAAAGAGAAACAAAAGGATCTTCGCAAAAGGATAATAATAAACAACACATACGTCATTAATATTTTTGACCAGTTCATTGCCTTATTGCAAATATAAAAAACAAACGGATCTCAATCCTTATCACCAAGGACCTAACAAAATATAGATTACAACACCTAGTTAGTAAAAAGGAAGGAAGACAAATTTAGGTTAAGAATTACTGTTTCTAAATTTTATTCTTCAAAAGCTTATTTAGTATATTACATTGATTGTCTATATAGGCTCTAACAATAATAAGATAGAATTTGTTATTTTGTACCGAGATTTACAGTTAGTAGTCTGGTTCTTTTATTTTTTGGCTTGTGATTGATTAGTTAGTCTGAAATGGCTTTTGGGCTTGCTAATAGGCTTTTGGGACAATATTGAATAAACATGAAACTTGGGTAAGCACACGTGTTAAGAATAATGATCGAGGCGGACTCATTAAGACTCAGAATACACATCCACCAACTATCAATCTTACAATTTCAAAAAGAAGACGGACCTAATAAAAGTCACAATACTCATCCACCAACAGCGCATCTCGGTTAGTGTTCAGAAAGCAGCAATTCCACGCGGATCCAATAAGCGTCACAATCCTCAACAACCAATGTCGGCATACACATATTAATCTATATAAGCATGGATTAAATTTATGTTTTTTTTATTTTTGTTTTTTATTCTAAACTTGTAATGAATAATGCGAAGATTTAATGTTCTCTAATTCATAATTCTCATCATTACTCTTAACTTTGTACGCGAACAAAAAACATACATAGACAAATAATTTTAAAAAATATACAAATATATATATTTAAAAATAATATATAATAACTTAATAATCAACAAAAGTAAATATAACAATATATATTTTATATTGTTACAAAAAATATACATTGAACAATAACTTTACAAAACGTAAATATTAAAATATACAATTTAATTGTTTTTGTGCGATTTACATATGGGCAAAATAATAATAATTCTATAGATTAGTATAAAATTAGAGTTAAATTTTATACTAACTTAATTTACAAATAATTAAAAGTAACTCAAGTATTTAAAGTTTACAAGTTTAAATTAAAACTATAGTATTTATGTATTTAAAAAAAACAAATGTTGAGGTTTAGGATGATCACAAATAGAATGAGTGGTAAATGGTATTAGTATAATGCGAAAGTTTTTTTAAAGTACAAGATAGTTATAAGACAAATTATTTACATATAAATCTAAAAACGAACGATATGTAAATCAGGGATGTTATAAAACAAATTGTCATAATAGTCAATATATCTTATGTCCTAAAATGATAAAAATTTTTAAACCATGATGTAAAGTGATACAAGAAATCTTTGTCGAATGTGATACCAAGATAATAAACTATCATCGAAAAAGATATAGGATGGTTTGAATTGTGAAGTCTTTTGTTTTTAGAACTTGATCTCAACACAAAAAGAAAAACGAAACAGTTCCATGTCCAACAACAAACGAAATATAAATTTAAACATATTTGAAATTTCTCAATCTGTATTTATATTATAGTATAAATGATATGTTTTATTAATAAGTTTTAAATTTTAAGTAAATAAAATAATAAATGAAAATCAAAGTCTAATTTTACTCAAATTTTATATTAACCCATTTTTAGATTGTTTTTTCCTTAATATTGTATTTTTTAATAATAAAGTATCGATAGCTAAAATAACACATTATATATATATATATATATATCATTATATGATTTATTTTGTAGCTTTAAACAAACTGTCATTGAAAACTAATAATCTTTTAAATACACAATCTCTATATTAATAATGAGTTCGATAAAATTATGAGTTTCTCCGAATGTGGTCTATATTGATTGGACAAATCTAAACTCTCAAATGAACATACGAGAACTTGATATATATATATATATATATATATATAAGCTTAGTCTGAATACTAAACTTTTGAATTATTGTTCTATTTTGTCTATTACTGCCATAATTCGCAATTTTAGGACAAAATTTTGATATCAAGGTGTTGGCGGGATTCTTCATAACACCCAACCAACTCTGCAACCATAGTGGAAGATGCGATTCTTCCATGATATTGCACCTCCCGCTCAAAGAAACATAACGCCTGAAGTCGAACGACGAAAATCATCACATCCAATGAAAAATGAGTAAAAATATCGTATGATAACTAATTTATATGACTTTCTAAATGTCAAATTGGGATGATTTGTTTGTTGTAAATAATAGAGAATTATTTTAAGGGCAAGGCTAAGAACACCTTTGAACTCACACCCAAAAATAACAATTGTTCTTCCACACATCTGACCTAAAATCCTTATTCCAACACAAATCGAACCAAACCACGTGAACATATCACTGAAAACACTTGTACAACGCTAGATTTATCTGTAACACCCTAAATACCTTCAATCTAGCAGAATCATTTCTAAACCTAAGAAAACAAAAATCTAATAATATAAGAATCTTACTCTGTTCCTTTGCCTTTTTACTGCTGTTGTTGAGTCGATTGGATTACTCTCATGCTGATGAAGAATAAAATTTGGTGAGGGAAGAAGAGTTTTATTATTTATGGTAAATTTTACGATTTGATAGATTAAAGATAATTTTATAAGCAATGGAAGAAAAAATATTTGAAATTGGTCTTCTTTTAAGGATTGGTTAGAGAAATTAGATTACAAATGAGTCTTTACTATAAGGGTATTTCGATTAAAAAATATGGATGCTTATAAAATTGTCGGGCCTACATAAAATTGGGGTTGCTTATAATTTTGTTCCACGATACAGCGAAAGCCTTAGTTTATATAAGAGTTGATTAAATTTCCTTTTTATATTTTATATTTTTGATTGATAACATGAACAGTTAATCGTCTGTGATTCATAAATCTCATTATTACTCTAATTTTTTATCACAACAAATAAAATACATAGATAAATAATATTAAATGATACATAAATCTCTTCTGAATAACAACAATAATTTTTTGACTACGAATATATGGAATTGGTGCATAATCAACATGCATATAAACACATAAAGATGCAATGGATGATGATTTTCCTACTTTTCCTTACTTTACACCACTGGTTTTCAACTTTAACGATCAAGCCGCTTATTTTTCCAACTTTGTAATGTTTTTCTTTTTTTACTTTATTGAACAACATTGTTATTCGACTGAATTAATTATTTGTTTTGTTTTACTTATGTCTATATTAATTTATTTTTTATCTTTACTGAAATATCTTTCAATTCTTTTTATTTACGATTGTACAAGTATTATGTATATAAATATATAAACATCTCTAAATACTTTAAATATACAGTTTATGCTGTGACGGTAATGGTAACGGTGATGGTAAACTATTTATAACATCTAAACGTATACACTTGAATGATCTAGAGAACTATTAGAAGTATATATTAGTTTGAAGATCTGAATATAATTACATATGTGATGGTTAGACATTATAAATAGTTTGAAAGATTTAGTCAACTATTCAAAATATCTAAATATAATTATTATTAAAAATATCAAATAAATATTACAATTTTTTTTATTATATACATATATTAATTTCTTGAAATTTAAGTAAATTAATGCATAGAAATTAATATTTAGATTGTTTTCAAAATATGATAAACTCTTAGTTAAGTGTGATACAGTAACAATTATCATGCATGTGACATACTGTTTTCACGCATATGTAATGCCAAAGAGTGTAACAGATCAATACTGTCGCGTATGACAGTCTGTCACGAATAACAGTGTAGTGCGTGAATCTGTCATGTCACGCCATGCAATTCCAAAGACGTTGTAAAAACATAAATTTTTTAACACCACACCATGCAACAGCAGTAATAGTTAAACATGTCGTGGGAATGGGTTGTGATGTCATATTTTCTCATAGTTATATCCGTATAAAAATAATTAAAAATTAACAAAAATTGTTGATAGGCGTTCGAAAATACCATATGTGTTTATTTCATTATCTCAACCAAATATGATATGATATATATATATTAGAGATATTGATTAAAGATATTTTTTTGGAATATGTATTTCCATAAAATTATACATACACAACCAAAAACGAGAAGGAAACACCTAAACCTTATAATTATCTTGAAAACACAACATATTTTTTAATTCATTCGAAGAATATTGGTGAAGTTTGTGACATAAGCATTTCAGATTTTATTAGTTGTCATATTTTCAAATTAAAATCGATTCAACAGATCAATTTTTTATTAGTTCTTTTTGTTCGAAAGAAGTGAGGGATTATGAAATAATGTATGTGGAGCAGCCGAATGAATATATGTCATTAAAGACTTGCAAGATAACATATTGTTAGACCGTAGACTAAATGAATTGTATAAATATGTATTATGGTGGTTATATACCAAGAAGGGAAGTTATTGGTATGACCCTTATTAATTTGGATCTTTGTTCGTTTTGGTATATTTTTAAGGAAAAAAGAAAAATAACTTAGTTTCGTTATATTTGTGTATGACACAAATGTATTTCATATATGTACTATAAACTAAGTCTAAAACGTAGAGGATACAAATAGATAATCTTAACGTTTTGTTATGTTTAGTGCTGATACTTTATGTGTCTTCTTGATCTAAATGTAGAGGTAAACAGGCCTATCCAGCAAAGAAGCATCGTGTTTTGATGAATAAAGCAAAAATGATATTATATCTAGCATATACGAGGCCGCATCTTACTGTTTCAAAAAGAACATTTCCATGTGGACCTAATAGGGGTCACAATACCCATCCACCAACCGCTCATCTTATTGTTTAAAATAAAATAGTTCCAAGCATACCTAATAAGAGTCACAACACCCATCCACCAACAACGCATCTTATAAAGACCGGTTGTTATTGGTAGGTGGAGCAGTTTGATGCTTTAAATTTCTTCAAACCAAGGTGGCTAAAACAATTGCATTCTTATATTATTTTAACTACATACACCATGCCATCTAGTTAGATTACAAATTATGCCTCTTGGGGTTTGTTTCTTTTGCTAGGCATTTCGATTAGCCACTTTATGACTTTTTCTACATCGTACTGGAAGACCTATTTTTAGCAGTAGCATGTATTTCATATGCCCCTCATCTATGCATTTATTTATATAGAGCTAATTTATTTATATAGAGCCAACCTTTTGGCTTCTCTTATCCAGTTTTCTCACGTCTCAACATCTGTAAAAATTAGGTGTTCGAAATCTATTTAATTGCATATTCCTAAAATCCAAACTCAAGAAAATCAAAATTACAATTTTATCGCGGACATGAATGAATGATTTCTTCACAGACAAGAAGAGGATCCTCAAAAATGGAGTAAAAGTTGGATCATCAAAATATATTGCCTAATATTTTTGGTGAAGTGTGTTTATTAATATTTCATAAATTATTCGAGCCTACTTATAACTTTTATTCTACTAGTGATATAACAATAAAGAAATTTAAAAATATAAATAGTTTAACATACTTGACTAGTTCATTTCCTTGCAAAACAAAAATATCTCCTGGAGTCAAGATGATATTTTTTAGATATAGAACAGAAACGTATCGTAAAATGCATCACAACTTATAGATTGCAACTATATAATTCTCAAATGATAAATTTTTAAGCTGACGTATTTATAAGATTGAAATCCATAAATACTCGTAAACTTACTTATCATATCCCTAAAGTATCACAATAAATATATTCCTAATGTATAATTATTACAAACGTTATTTACTGGTTAAGAAATTAAAATATTTCGCAATCGTAAACAGTTTATTACACTCCTTAGTCTCGTTATTATGAAAAAATTATGCTCTTTTAGTTTAATTCATCAGACTTCTTTTAAAAGCTATGGTTGGAGATAATCTAAAAGGGATACAAAAATTGATATTTTCAAATCAAAACAGAACCGACCAATGTAAAAAAAACTAAATACTCTTTAAAAAACACCATCTAACCAATCGTTCTTGAAAAATAACGGAATTTTATCGTACTAATTCCTTCAAAACTGACAAATCTATTGAAAGTAAGAAATGAAAGTAAGAAATGAAAGTTACTATGCTTAAGTTAGTGTGGAACTTTATCTAATTATATTTGATATCGAGATGAAATATTGCAATGAATAAACAAAGTCAAATAAATAAAGAAGTTGATTTGATGTGATAAAGTATTGGGGATAAAATTTGACAAATATGTAATAATAAGAGGGTCACGTGTAATTATTAATATGTATGATTAGAATTAGTAAAATAGCGGGGTGTAAAGAGGCACGTAAGAAGGGATAAATTTGTACACTACGAATATAACGCTTGTACTATCGATATAAAGGATAACCATTTTTTTGGGGGAAAATGGTTCAATCAGTAGTCAATTATTACTACATTATTCTTTTTTGTCTATTTCTCTCTCTAATCATCTCGTTTGTCTCTCTAAAAACACTTACATTCGAACATCAACGTGACAGGCAATATAATTGGAAATCTCTTGAATACATCATTGGCGCCGTCTGTGGGAATATCAATTGGTACCCGGAATCGTTGTTCAAAAACAATAATATTATTATAAAAAAATTGTGAGATTGATGGATATAAAAATATTAGAAGAACTAGTGACTGGTTCGAAACACCGTGTGATTGGAGACTCAACTGAAGATCTCTTGGTCGAGGAATAATTAGTTAACGATGGAAACGAAAATGATCGATATGGAAAAAATCAACTAGAAAGGATAATAAGTTTACGAAAACGTAAATCAAAAGTCCGAAAAAAAACAGACAATTTGAAAAAAAGACGTAGAAGATGTTCCTCGTACTGAAGAAAACCGTCATAAGAAAAACCATTATTCCTAAAAAAAAAATCATATATGGACATCGTTATGAATCCACAAATTCAAATGAATATTAATTATACAATTCGATTAAATCCTTTTATGAGACGAAGGATAATCGAGATAAAAAAAATTACAAAAAACAAATTCTCAGAAGAGGTAAGCCTTTGACATCTTACATGGATGTCGGATGTTATAATATACAAAAAATGCATCTAATTTATAATGAATAAAATATAATTATAGTTTTGTTAGTATCTTATTATTTAAAATTAATAACTTAAACACATAAAATTATATAAAGTATGTATAATATATGCAAAAGAAAATATATCGTAACTTTTTTTAATATACCTTTTATATATATATATATATATATTAATAAAACTTAATTTTGTATAGTTATGCAAGAGTCGATGCAAACCGGATGACTTTTCTGGCACGTTCTTTGTTTATACGAGTATATTATATTTATATTTTAATATATAAATAATATATATATATATATATATATATATATATATATATATATATATATATAATCAACTTAAGATGTTAAGATGTATATTTAAGTATGTCAAATTTATAAATAGATTATCAAAGAGTTTGGACCATAGGTGAATAGTACTTTGTAAATATTAATAGAGTCGTATAGTAAGTATATAAATCTATTGAAAGGGTCTTTTTCGTGAATTAATTATTTTAAAGTTTTGATATGTCTATGATTGATAAGTATATAAATTTAAATCGGCCCAAACGAAGTTCAAAATTTGACATAGTCAATCTTAGATAAGTATTTATGAAAATAAAATTGAACTTCGCGAAATCGGAAGAGCCGGTTGTGTTAAGTGAGATCATTATCGAAACGCTTAATTATGTGTGTGTGTCCGTCGTTGTAAAACTCATCTTCGTCCGGTTGTAAAAATTGAACTGAATATTTGTTGTGATAGTTATTGTAAATATGTTGTTGAAGTTTATGAATTTAAAAAAAATTGTATTGCTATATAGCTATAATTTATTATTTGAAAATAAAAAATATAGCTTTTTATATTCATTGGTTTAATTACAGTAGCAAGCAAAAGGGTAATACACATATTTGCTTTCATATTTACATTTACTTTACGGTGGCTTATCACCCAATGAAATCTTAAAAAAAGACCAAAAGAAAAATAAATAATCTATTCGTAATGTTCCACTTATAAGAATCGCTTAAGATTACATGATACTTGAAATTTACAAGCACTCCCTTTCGTCGATAAGTAATAGCAACAGCAATCTGCAGATAACATTATACTAGTGTCAATAAAAAAATATGAGAAGTACAATATTGACCTAACTTCTGACTTTTTTTATTTTACTGGTTGTGGATAATACCTGAACTGACTAGCTTTTGGATATTGTTCATCACCATTGGTTCATGTGTTCCTAAGCAACTTTTGGATTATATTGGAAGTCCGATAGAGCCTGCAACAACATTCATTATCAAGTTATTCAAAAAAAACAAATAACCATCAAGTAATGGTAGTTATTGCCATTTTATTTACCTGGCTCTTCACTGGATCAGAAATAATGTTTTGGATTACGCACTTGAAATAAACAATAATTTGTGATTAATTGTAACATGTCTCTCCTTTAATTCTTTTGGGTCAAATGACCACGAATTTTCTCGTTGATTTGATAAAAAGTCTACATAACATTTAACCAACACGTGGTCAAATTAAGTGGATGAAAAACATAGCTACAAACTAGTTGCCATACTAAGTCATGTAGTATATGGCTGACAAACCTAGATAAAGATCAAGTTTATATTTCTATAGGTTCAACTCAATTTCTATTATGAAATTTAAAGACATGAGAAAAATATACAAAACAGATAAATGAACTACCATATAACCGAAGCCACGAGCAACCTGAATCTAGCAACCTAATAAATTAGCAAATAGATGACTTGTTACAAGTAACGATATAACAAAATAAATGACTTGTTACAAGTAACTCACCTTACAGTTGTGTGCATGTTGCTTCGAGACTGCAGACGGTTTCATGTTAAGGCACTGCAAATACAAACATAAAAAGTAGTTTATACATATACTTTAATGTTTTCGGCATTACACAGTGAAGGCAATATCACGTTGCAGTATGTGTTAAGTACTAAAGAACACATAATAGGTTTCTATATGGTGTAGGATCTGCACGAGGATTGCCACAAGTGTCGGATAGATGGGTGCCAACAACCATGGGTGTATGACATGACTTGGATAAGGATAGTCCCTGAAAAGCAAGTAAGTTCTTGATATATTGATGTTTTGTTAAATACATCCTAGGGGAGTCATAGTGAACATCTATTTCAAGGAATAAATGGAGTGGCTCCATGTCTTTTATGGGAAACGATGCATTGAGTTTGTGAATGAACTGAGATAAACATTTTGGTTGAGAGCCTGTGACCAATGTATCATCAACATAAACCAAAATCAGTAGAGCAGTACACTTAGAAACAAAGTATAAAAGAGAGCAATCACCTCTCGAGTTTTTAAACCCCTAGTTAAGAAGAGTATCCGTGAGTCGTGAGTACCAAGCTCTTAGAGCTTGTTTTAGACCATATAGGGCTTCGTGAAGTTTACACACATGTTTAAGGTTCACAAAGCCCTTGAAACCCTATGGCTGAGCCATCTACACACCTTCTGTTAGGTAGTCATAAAGGAAGGCATTATTAGTGTCCAGCTGACGAACTTGCCACTCCTCAGAGACTGCAATGGTTAGGATTAACTTTACTATAGAAGCCTTCACAACAAGACTGAACATTTCAGAAACATATATGCCTCGGGTTTGGTGAAACCCTTTGGCAACCAACCGAGCATTGTTCATGTAAACGGACCCATCCATGTTGTGTTTTAGCTTATAAACCCACTTGCATCCAACCATATTCATCTTAGGAGACTAATCCACAAGTGTCCACATGTGATTAAACATAAGAGCATTGTACTTTGTCTTCATAGCTTGCACCCATTGAGAATTAGTTAACGCATACAAATATTTGGTAGGTTCAAGAGGGGTTAGTGGTGGTGAGAGAGCCAACTTGCATCCATGTTGTATTTGATGAGGATAAAAGTAGCCTGAGGGTAGGCTGGTAATTTCAAATGGAGTCTTAAGGCGGTGTGAGGGTGTTTCAGGGTGTTTAAGGGTGTTTCACAGTGTTTAAGGGTGTTTCACAGTGTTTAAGGGTGTTTCACAGTGTTTAAGGGTGTTTCACAGTGTTTAAGGGTGTTTCAAGGTGGAGAGAGAATTGTGCAGCTTGGCAGCAGTAAATTTTTCTTACCCATAGTTAATGCTGGTGGTTGGGCATTTATAGTGTGAAATTTGGGCCCTTATAGGCTTTCGGGTCAAGTTTAATGGACCCGGGTCATGTTTAAAGACCCATAAGTTTTAAGCAGATGTGCACGTAGCTTAGTCAGATAGTGTTTAGGTTTTTTAGTACTTTAGTCATAGTTCGAACTGCCTTAAGTTTACAGTGTTCGAAATCATCTGTCCGGTCAAAAAGTCCTGTTCGAATTAAATACTTGGAGCCTGTCCGAATTTACGGGGAGATTTACTTTGGACTACCCTTCCGGGGAGCACGAATTCGGACTCATCAGGAGCCCCTTTTTTAGGTATTTGAACAAGTGTCCTTGTTAAAGAACTGAAAACAGTCCGACTTTGGAAGTGGTCTTCCAATTCGAAGAGAGTTGAGGACATGCCCGGACAGTCCAATCGTTACGAATTCTAAACGGTTCTTGTCAGAGTTAGTGGGACACGTGTCACTCTCTGGTTGGTCACTTCAGCCGTTTTTTCACCTTGAAAGTTGCACCGCTTTCTCGAACAAGTTACCTCTTTAAATACTATTAATGACATCAGCGCCATCTTTTAATCATTGCCCAACTTTTCGGATTCTCCTAGGAATCAACCCCCCTTTTTTACATTTACTATAAATTCTATTCATTTTTCACACCCTCATTATCACTTTCACTCTGCCATTTTACCCAAAGCTTCATCTCTCTAAAACTTCAAGATTTCCTTAGTCGTTTATGTTCACAGCAAGAACAACTCTGATCAAGGGTGGCTGGCTTAACCTCTCAGAATTGGAGAAAGCTCAAAGGGTTGAAAAAGAGAAAAGACTTGCAGCAGGGCTTCCAGCATCGCCTGTCGAGAAACCAGCCCCTTCAATCGAAGAATCTGATAGAGGTTCATCTTCTTCTAAAGGTACAAAACCTAGAAAACTCTTTCAATCAACACTCTCTCCCATAGTATCTGGCTCATCAGTCCAAGAGTCAATCCCTATTGTTGAACCGGGGGTCACTGTTACAAGTGTCAGGAAGAAATCTACTTTCATTGCTATGGGGTCCGACTCCGACCATTCTCCAGATAAATTAATCATGAAAAGACCAAGCAGATTGGTTCGAGGACTTTCTTCAAAAAATACCAGTGATTCAGGGTCCGGGGTAACTGTTAGGACTCTCCGGGAAAGGCCAGTCGGTCCGGGGGCTAGCAGCCCACTACCCCCTAAAGAAACTTCAACCTCAGAAACTCAAACTGAGATAAGAACTCAAACTCATACAAAGAGCCAACAGTCCGGAGGATCAGCTGCGCCAAGCTTCATCCCTCCTCGGGCTGTTTCTGCTGAAGCTCCCCCAACAATAATGGAGGAGAGGATGGAAGACTCCACTGAGGAGGTTAGGTTTGAGTCCGAGTCTTCCGGAAAAGCTGAAACTGCTATAGTTGTTGCCAAGAAGGGCAAAGAGGACTTGTATCTGAGGCGTCCGGACCTGCCGGAGAGCCTCGAAGGGAGAGTAGGGCCCTGCTTTCACAAGGTAGAGTTCAAATATCTTTTATCTCTGTTAAAGACCAAGTATGCGTTTATCGAGACTAAAGATCTGGGACGATTTCGCACTAAGTGGGGGATCCCTGAAAATGTAAAAATCCGAATTCCCATCGATCCGGAGACCCCGATGGATTGCAAAAGGAACGAGATAGTCTTCTTTACGGAGCTATTCAACTGGGGACTTAGGTTCCCACTGGACCCAGAGATAGTGCGCTATTTCCACCTAGTCAAGCTATGTCCATCACAGCTAAGCCCTAACGGATGGTACACCTTGATGTCATGCATTATGGTGTCTAGGTTGTCCGGAATCCCTCTTCCAATGGAAGAGTTCGCTGCTGTAGCTAGTTTGTGCAAACATCATCAGTTCCCTTTCTATCACTTTAACATGGGGAACGATCTTAAAGCTGTGGATGATCTCCTGGAGTCGGGGAGCAAGTGGAGGAGCCAGTTCTTGTTTCTAAGTGGCTCATAGGAGAATGGCAAGAAAATCAAGGCCGGGGAGAATCCTAGCCTTCTTCGAAGTAGATGGAGGAGTGATCGTAAGTTTTACTTTAAGTTTCTGTTCGAATTTCTCTTTTCATTTAGTTTATGCTAATCAGTTACTTTCTTGTTTTATCAGAGCTGCCAAAGGAGTTCGGAGACTACCTAAAAGCCGGACAGGTCACCTGTGGCAAGATAAATACATGGGCCGCAGAGAACTGGGAGAACCGGTTTCACAAAGCTTTTACCCCTGGGAATTTAGCGAGATCCATTCTGTGGAACACCACAGGTCGAAGGGATCTAACCTGGGAGGAGTTCTCCACCCCACCTGATGAAGATGTAGTGCTGAGAAGGTCTCATGAATTGGATGGGACCCTCTTCCTTCCTGCCCGGGCCAAAGCCCCAAGTAAAATGAAGGGCAAGAAGAAGAAAGGCAGGAAAGCGGTAGAGGATACGGAGAAAGAGGCTCCCACAGGTTCAGAGGTGCCAGCTCAAGCTCAAGTCGATGCAAACCTTCTACAAGTGGTAGAACAGGAGAGCGAGAAGCAAGGGGTGAACTCCCCAAAACCTACAAGGGCTTCTAAACGGACTCGCAAACAAGCGAGTGACAGTGCTGACAGGGAAGTAAAAAAGAAAAAGACTTCTCAAAGTGAAGAGCTCACTCTCCGGGATCCGGAGCCCACCTTCCCAGCTGATCCGACATTGGCTGAAGAGATCCTAGGGAATCTTAATGAAGGGATTCCAAGGGAATTCCATACCGATGAGATTGAAAGGGGAGAGATTAACATGGATGAAGTGGACGTCACCGGTATGGGTCCTCTAGGTGACTACTTCCTTGGCCTGTCTAGAGATGAGTTCGCAGGGCCATATGTTCCCCCAAGTAGCTCCAACACAGTAAACTTCAATGGTAGGACTTTCTTGGTTTCCAGTGAGAGGGATGTTATAGCCCATTCCCTCCTTAGCAACGTACAACCAGTACTCACCCTGGAAAGGCAAGTCCGGAGTCAGGCAGAAACCATTAGAGACCTCAAGTCTGAGAAGGAGAAGCTGTCCGATGACCTCAGGACTGCTACTACTAAGGTTGACCTGCTTAAGGAGTCGAACGAACAGCTAAAGAAGAGTCAAAATGAAAGCAACATAAAAGTTGCTTCTTTAGAAGAGACCGTAAAAGATCTCCGGGCTAAGCTGTCCGGATTGGAGAAGGACTTGACAGCCTCAAGAGGAGAAACTGCAGCAAAGGAGAAGATTGTCACCAACGTGACCACTGACAAACTTGCTTTAGAGAATGCAGTGACTCAGGCTGTTCAGGAGAAAGCTGCTTTGGTGAAGGATCAAGAGGCCATGATCAAGGCCAAAATCAACGCTTATGCCAGGGAGATGATACGGAGTGAAGAATTAATGATTGAAAAAGTGAAGTCCGATATGGTCCTCCTGTTTCACGAGAAGTTCCCGAAGAGGAGACTAGGGGACTTATGGCGCTATGTGGATGACGATGATCTCCCATACTGGACCATGGTTGATGAAGGGTATACTGATATATCCTCGTCTGGTGACGAAGAGGAAACCGGAGAGAGTCCGGGTGAGGAAGAGGTTGACCCCAAAGGTAAGAAGATCATTGAGGAAAAAAGCGACATCAAGAGCAAGAGAACAGATGAGGGTGAGCCATCTTCAAAGGCTCCACCCTAATTTATAATTTGTTTTGTTTATCCTTTGCTTGAACCAAAGTCCTTGGAAGGCCAAGGCACCTTTTTTGTGATGGTGTCCGAATTATTCGGACATATTTTTGTACTGCACCCAAACTTGTTTAAAAAGTCCTTGGAAGGCCAAGGCAATTTTAAGTTGTTGAATGAATCATTCTCTTCTTTCATAGTCTGTTTAAATAGCTGGAGTTTAAGTAGTTTTGAGTTATTGTGTTGTGAGAGTGTTTAGTTTCTCTGGCTAGAATTTAAGTAGCCCTTAGACCTTTCTGTTCGGATAGTATGATAATCAACCGAATTTTGCAAAAACTTAGAAAATTATTTAAGAAGGCTCCAAGTTTTATTGAAAGCTCTCCGTGGCACCGAAGAGAGGAAGTGGTATGCCCCCAAATATTTACATGGATATTTAAACAAGTAAATATTTACACAAGTTCATTCCAAGTACATTCGAAGGTGTTCAATATTCCAAGGGTGAGTTAAAACCCTGCCATCTTTGTCTTCTAACCAGTATGTCCCAGGCTTGATTCTTTCAACCACAGTATAGGGACCCTCCCAAGTTGGGGCCAGCTTGCCGAAGAGCTTTTCCTTGGTATGCAAGAAAACCTTCCTCAACACCTTATCTCCTGGTTGAAAATCCCTTCTTTTAACTTTAGAAGCAAACCTGCTTCTCATCAAGCCCTGATAGTGTGCCATTCTAAGATGAGCTTTTACTCGTCTTTCTTCAATTAAATCAAGTTGATTTCTAACTGCCATTTCATTAGCTTGTCCGGAGAAGTTGTGGATTCGAAATGAGGGGAGTGTCTTCTCTACGGGTGCTACTGCATCCATCCCATAGACCAAGGCAAAAGGTGATTCTTGTGTTGCAGCCCCAGGCGTTGTCCGGTAGGCCCACAAGACTTCTTGTAAATAACTAGGCCACTTCCCAGCAGCCCCTTCCAAATTTTTCTTTAAACCGGACAGTATTGTTCTATTAGCCACTTCAACTTGCCCATTGGCCTGAGGGTGGAAAGGTGAAGAAAAGCAGTGCTGAATACCCCTCGAGGCACAGAAGCTCTCCATTTCTCTGTTGTCAAACTGTGGCCCATTGTCTGTTGTTATTCTCTGGGGGACACCAAATCTGCAACATATGTTGGATAGAATGAATTTTATAACAGCCTTTGATGTTGTCCCTGCCAAGGGGGCTGCTTCTATCCATTTCGAAAAGTAGTCAATGGCTACAATTATGGTTTTACGCCCTCCGGACGCCATAGGGAGAGGCCCAACTAAGTCCAATCCCCATCGAGCAAAAGGGATGGGCTCAGAAATTGATTCCAAAGGAATGGCTGGTACATGAATTTCATTGCTGTACCTCTGGCATGGGTCACACCTTCTTACCAGTTCCTTAGCATCTTTCATTATTGATGGCCAATAATATCCGGAGAGAAGCACTCTTCTTGTTAAAGCTCTAAACCCACAATGGGCTGATCCCTCACCATCATGCAATTCGGAGAGAACCATTTGTGACTCATGATCCCCTAAACAGCGCAGGAGAGGTTTGCTATAAGACTTTTTGTACAAGACTTCTCTAATCATAATGAAACCACGAGCCTTGTGTTTCAATGTTCTGGCTTGTGATTTATTCAAAGGCACGATGCCATCGGACAAGTATTGTATAAGAGGAGACCTCCAGTCTTGAGGCCGGTTTACTTGTATTTCAAAGACTTCTTCTTTTCCTCCTTCATCAAGTTGAATAGAAGGGCTTTCGAGCACATGGATCCATGGATAGGACTCCGTGTATGCTATTGTTGCCAATGAGTCTGCTAGCTCATTCTCTGCCCGGGGAATGTGCTCATAGACAACAGCTTTAAATTTCAATGCCTCACTTTTCAAGAGAAGTAAATACTTGACCAATTGTTCCTTCCTAGCTTCTGATAGGCCCAAGGCATGGTGGACAAGCAATTGGGAGTCACTTAACAGCTTGACCCTTTTTGCTCCACAGATGTAAGCCAATTTCAACCCAGCTATAGCTGCTTCGTATTCGGACTCATTATTGGATGCCCTGAAAGCAAAACAAATAGCTTGGAACATGTTGTCCCCATATGGGGAAGTGAGACATATTCCTGCCCCAGATCCTATGGCACTGGATCCTCCGTCTGTTCGGACAATCCATACTTTTTTGTCTTTTGAATCAGCAGGTTGTTTTGAGTCCATATCAGAATGGAATTCGACCAGAAAGTCAGCTACAGCTTGAGCTTTTACTGCTGTTCGAGGAGCAAAGTCTATGTCGAAGTCCCCCAACTCTACTGACCATTTTGTCATTCTGCTTGAAATATCTGCTTTTTGAAGGACATTCTTTAAAGGGTAAGATGTCCGGACAACGATAGGATGAGCCTGAAAATAAGGCCTCGTCTTTCTTGCAGCTATCACCAAGGCCAATGCTAGTTTTTCAAGTTTCAAGTAACGCTTCTCAGCATCAATCAAGCTTTTGCTGATGTAGTACACTGGGTGAGGATATCCATCAACCTCCCTTACTAACACAGCACTGATGGCACAACTTGAAACAGCCAGATATACAAAGAGAGTCTCCCCATTAATTGGTTTGAACAAAGTCTTGGGAGAGGACAGATGCTTCTTGATTTCATTGAATGCCTCATCACATTGTGGTGTCCACTCAAACCCCTTTGCACCCTTCAAGGTTTGAAAGAAAGGAGCACATCTGTTCGAAGACCTGGAGATGAATCTATTCAAAGCTGCTAGCCTCCCCGTTAACCGCTGTACTTCTTTAATGTTTCGAGGAGGCTCCATTTGGAACAAAGCATTGATTTGGTCCGGGTCGGGCTGTATTCCATGCTCACTTATGATATACCCTAAGAACTTCCCGGACTGCACTCCGAACACACATTTTTCAGGATTTAACTTTAAATTCACCTTGGCCAGGTTGGCAAAGGTCTCTTGGAGGTCGGACAAGTGCAGCTGCTCATCCACACTTTTTACCATCATATCGTCAATGTAAACCTCCATATTTCTTCCAATTTGATCAGCAAACGCCTTATTGACTAACCTTTGATAAGTAGCCCCAGCATTTTTCAAGCCAAAGGGCATCACCTTATAGCAGTGCAGACCTCTATCAGTAATAAAAGTGGTATGCTCTTGATCTCTTGGATCCACCTGGATCTGATTGTACCCGGAGAAAGCATCCATAAAGGAGAGTAGCTTGTTCCCAGAAGTAGAGTCTACTAACTGATCTATCCGGGGAACCGGATACAATTCTTTTGGGAAAGCTCGATTGAGGTCTGTGAAGTCAATGCACATTCGCCATTTACCATTTTTCTTTTTTACTAAGACAGGATTGGCAGTCCACAAAGGGTACTGAGATTCTTTAATGTGCCCCATCTTTGTGAGTCTGTCAACCTCTTGTACAATGACATTAGCTTTTTCTTTTGAGAAAGCTCTCCTCTTTTGCACCACTGGTGCCACGTCTCTCCGGACAGATAGGTGATGGGAAATTACCTCTGATGGAACTCCAGTAACATCAGCGTTGCACCAAGCAAAAACATGCTGATGGTCTTTTAAGAATTTCAACATCTCTTCTTTCAACATTGGTGGCATTCTGGACCCTATCTTGACATTATTTCCCTCTTCCAAGCAGTGTGTTTCAACCTCCTCAACTGGGATCAACACTCCGGGGGTCTCTCTGGGGTCATCAATTTCACCCTCACCCCCAGAAAGGCCCTCAAACTGCTATTGGTCATTTATACGGGCTTCCCCCAGCGTTCGCGGAGCCAAGGCAGTGGCATAGCATTCTCTTGCAACTTTTTGACTGCTCCGGACAACCCCAACCTGCCCTTGAACAGCATATTTCAGACACTGATGGACTGTCGAAGCCACTGCATGCATCCTAGAGAGCCAAGATCTCCCTAAAATAGCATTGTAGCAAGTGGGACAATCCACCACAATGAAGAATATTCTGACTGTTTTCTTGAATGGGCCCCTGCCCAACAACACTTCTTCTTCAAACTCACCGATCACATCGGCTGAGCTGCCCGTGAAGCCTACGATCGACCTGTCTGACTTTTGAATCACAGCTGGATTTTTCATTTTCTTGTAAGTGTCCAGGAAAAGGATATTGGCAGAGCTCCCAGTATCTACCAGGATTCGCCTTATCTCATTGCCCCCTATAGATGCTCCTATAACAACAGCATCCTCATGAGGGCCAGCAATGTCTCTCAAATCATCCCCATCAAAGACAATGAATGGGAATAAACTTGACGATTGATAAGAGGTCATGCCCCCCTCTAGCTGGGAAGCCAAATTATGAACATGCCTTTTTCTGGATGAAGTGGTAGGAGCTGTTACAGTGTCCCCTCCGAAAATTGTCAAGGACTCAAAGAATTTAATGAGCCCGGAGACCGATCTAGAACGCTCCTCTATAGCACCCACTTTGTTCCTTGTTGGATCAGGATCCAAGTATTCAGATTCCACATCAAACCTTTCAATGATCACCATAGCCCCCTCCGGGGCAGCATTAACCGGACCATCCCGGTGAGTGTTGTCAGGCCTGTTGCCTCCTCTCCTTTTGACGTATGCACCCAATTTTCCTCTTTCGATCAGGTTTTGGACCTCTTGTTTCAATGCTATGCAATCATCAGTAGTATGGCCAATATCATTGTGGTACTGGCAAAAAGAATTGTTTCGATGTTCTCGGGGAGACGGCAAGGTTGCTGGTCTCCGGTAGTGTACTTCATCTTTTGTTTTATCGAAAATGGTTGCTACACTTTCTTTGAGTTCTGCAAACCACTCTGGTTGGACCCATGACCCCCTTTTGTTTCTAGACTGTTGACTTTGTGCAGGAGCAGCTGGTTGAGACTGAGCTTTTCCCCTTCCATGCCCCTGTCCGGTTTCTCTTGCTTTGTTCCCGGACTGGTTTTGATTTGGAGTTGGTGTCACCGGGGTGGATCTCACCTGTCTGTGCACCCTGGTCTTCTTTGTTTCATCAACATTTATTTGCTTGCTAACTTGATTTAGCAATCCTCCCCAGGTCATAGCCTTCTTCCTGGTTACTGAATCGGCCAGGTTGCCCGGGTTCAAACCTTGTCTCAGGGATGCTATTGCCACTTGTTCAAAGCAATCAGCCAGCCCGTTTTTTGTGTTTACAAAGCGACTTATGTACTCCTTTAATGATTCGTTTGGTTCTTGGGCACAATGGATTATGGTATCTCCATTACCCTTTAGCTCCTTACTCCCCACAAATTGCCTTCGAAAGGCCACCCAAAAAGTATCAAAGTCTCTGATACAACCCTGAGGAAGGCTGTTGTACCACTTCAGAGCACTCCCCGTAAAAGATTGGGAGAATGCCCTGCAGAGTAGTTTATCATCATCATCAAAGTTCATCATGAAGTTCTTGAATTGCTCCAGATGATTGTCCGGATCAGTACTGCCATCGTACTTCTCCATCTTGGTGCTATCAAACCTCTTGGGGAGGTTCCCGGACAGAATTTTAGAGGACAATGGTGATTGCCTCCAATTCCTCCCACGACTGAACGCAGTATCCTCGTTAGGAGTTGCAAAGATACCTGGCTCATCATGGAAGGCAAAAGGATCCATCAGCATCCGGTCTACATGCCTCCGGTTGTGAGATGACCCTTTTCCAATGTGCCTTTTCATTCTTCCATGGTGATCTCTTTTTCTGGAATATTTCTTAACTTGTTTCTGTTTTTTCCTGGTTCGCCCCTCATCACTACTAGAGGACAAGGATTTTTCATTTCCCTCACTGTCCGAAGAGCTGTCCGAAGATTCTGAACTTGAATCAGAACTCTCCACGGGCTTGGACCGGTGAGACTTTTTAGAACTGGCATGTGTCTTTTGAGTGCTCACATGAGTTTTTGAAGCCTCATGCTCTCGAGGGTTATCAGAGCGATGAGCAACTGACGCCTTGGATTTCTCTTTTACGCCCATCTTGGCCTTTTCAGCCCTCAGAGCTTCTATTTCAACCCTCAACCTGTCACGCTCTTGGACAGTATATTCATCGTTCTCTTCCACCACTTCGAGCAAAGCTGGTGGAAGCTCTGGATTATCCGGATTCATTCGGAGAGAATTTCTTTACTTGGTTTTGAATACTTGATTCAGGCACCGTCGCCTCCCACTGTGGTCGCCAATTTGATGAGGATAAAAGTAGCCTGAGGGTAGGCTGGTAATTTCAAATGGAGTCTTAAGGCGGTGTGAGGGTGTTTCAGGGTGTTTAAAGGTGTTTCACAGTGTTTAAGGGTGTTTCACAGTGTTTAAGGGTGTTTCAAGGTGGAGAGAGAATTGTGCAGCTTGGCAGCAGTAAATTTTTCTTACCCATAGTTAATGCTGGTGGTTGGGCATTTATAGTGTGAAATTTGGGCCCTTATCGGCTTTTGGGTCAAGTTTAATGGACCCGGGTCATGTTTAAAGACCCATAAGTTTTAAGCAGATGTGCAGGTAGCTTAGTCAGATAGTGTTTAGGTTTTTTAGTACTTTAGTCATAGTTCGAACTGCCTTAAGTTTACAGTGTTCGAAATCATCTGTTCGGTCAAAAGGTCCTGTTCGAATTAAATACTTGGAGCCTGTCCGAATTTACGGGGAGATTTACTTTGGACTACCCTTCCGGGGAGCACTTCGAATTCGGACTCATCAGTATTTAGCTTATAAACCCACTTGCATCCAACCATATTCATCTTAGGAGACTAATCCACAAGTGTCCACAGGTGATTAAACATAAGAGCATTGTACTTTGTCTTCATAGCTTGCACCCATTGAGAATTAGTTAACGCATACAAATATTCTGTAGGTTCAAGAGGGGTTAGTGGTGGTGAGAGAGCCAACATAAGGTGTCTTACGTTTAAGAGTCCCATCTTGAGCACTAGTTTTCATGATATGTGTTTTAGATGGAGGAACAAGAGTAGATGAGTAAGTTGGATGATATAATGGTAGTTGAATAGATATAGTAGGAGTGAATAATGGATGAGAGGTTTCTGATAGAGGGTTATTAGTTATCTGAGTGTTTAGTTTAGCAGGCGAATAGATATGAATGTCATTGGATGGATATGAAGGATTAACAATAGTGTGTGTATCTGATTGAGAGGTGTTGGTATATGTAGGTTGAGAGGGATTGTGTGTATAGCGAGGAGGTGTTTGCGACTATGAGGGACTAGAAGATAGAGATGTAGACTGTCCAGGAGAGGAATCTTGGTAGACTGTTGAAGATGACAGAGTAGCATTAGTCAGAAGACTTGTAGGCAGAATTAGGAAACCCAGCACTTAGAGGATAGACTAGGGATGACTCAAACCTTAGGGTTTTTATGAAACTTGTTAACTAGGGATATTCCCTTTCATTGAAGATTAGACATGTGTAGCCTTTTTAGTATTCACTATACCCAAGAAAAACAAAATTAAATAAATAAAATTGAAACTTGTGGGACTGGTATGGTCTCAGGAATGGATAACATGTGTAGGTATAGTTTGGTGTTTTATGATGTAGGACTTCATAGGGATACTTGTTAGACAAGGCTTAAATCGTTGCTTCGTCCCTCGACTATCACGTTTTGTGTCATTTAGTCCCTCGACAAAAAAAATCACGGGTGAGGGTCCTTCAACTATCAAAAATCTATAATTGCAGTCCCCGCGCGTGGTTTTTGCTATAATGCTGCCACGTGTCGCTATAGTTAAATGGTTTTTGTTTCATAGATGGTCCTTAGACTTTTAATTCCGTTTTTACCCTTCGAATTTAATATTTTCTAAATATATTTTTATTTTATTTTATTTTATTTTTATTTTTAGTTTTTCTCAAAAAAGAGTATATCAAAATTTGCTATACTATATTTTTCTTTTCTTTTTTGTTTTCCTCTCACAACCCCACACGTATGACAACATAGAGAATACATGTATTTGTAATACTAAATGTGTGGAAATTGGCTATTTTGAAACCAGCATTGTTCATGCCACATAATTTTAATACAAACAAAACAGACTATATGTGCCATGAACTATGCAGCCCCGTTAAATCTATTAAGCCTATATATTCGAGAGCGCAACAAAGTAAATTTAGGTGCTGTTTGCATCATGCTTGTAGAACTTGACAGTGAACTACCTCACTTTTAAGCCGGTTCCGACCAGCAAGGTTTGATAAAATATTCGTAACTAAAGTCTTGAATTGCCCTTTTCCTGCTAGTGTTTCCCATACATGTTCATTGTTGGTATCTTTCCCACAATCGGATTTCAAAACATAAACGAGCGATATACTCATGTTATGACGGAAAATGAAAAGTTTACCATTTAACAGAACAAGAGCTGCTGCTTCTAAAGCTCGAGAATTTCCCAAATGTGTCTTACCGTCAATGTGTTTGTTCCAAGAATCAGCCGCTTCATCGTAAACCCTAAGTTTGCAGCCGTCTTTGCAGTCCAAAGCGTAAAGTTGGCCGTTTAGGGCAGCACTTGGGTTCGTCAAGCCTGAAACCATACCATCATAAACATGGTACCAACTGTTGGCTTCTGGTTCGTAGACTTCACTTAGAACCTGACTATATGATCCAAAACCTTTAAGAACCATTTTCCTTTAAAAACAACCCCCAAGAAAGGGACTATTGCCGTACTCATGTCTGATATGAAAGCCCACCTATTCCTGTTTGGATTGTATATTTCTGCCGATTTTAAAGACCAGTGCATCCCATCATTTTCCCCTCCGGCAACATACAAGCAGTTGTAGATCACATGAACCGAAAAAAGGTCGCATAAAACTAAAGGGGTGTGAAAGGAAAAAAAAAAGAAAACTAGAGTATAGAAAATTTTGTTATACTCTATTTTGAGGAAAAACTAAAAACAAATTAAAAAATATTAAATTCGAAGGGTAAAAATAGAATTAAAAGTCGAAGGACTATCTATCAAAGGCTTAAATCAGGAAATAGTCCCTCGACAATCACCTTTTCTTTCATTTATTCCCTTGACTAAAAAACTACCGGTGAGGGTCCCTCGACTATCCTATTTTATTTCATTTAGTCCTTCGACTTTAAAACTATCGGTGAGGGTCCCTAGACTTTGAAAAAATCTATAAATTTAGTCCCTGATTTGGGGTTTTTTTTCTTGGATTCAGAGACTAAATTTATAGATTTTGCAAAGTCCAGGGATCCTCACCGGTGATTCTAAAGTCGAAGGACTAAATGAAAGAAAATGGGATAGTCGAGGGACCCTCACCGGTGATTTTTTAGTCGAGGGACTAAATGACAGAAAACGTGATAGTCGAGGGACTAGATAGCGATTTAAGTCATCTATGAAACAAAAACCATTTAACTATAGCGACACGTGGCAACATTATAGCAAAAACCACGTGCGGCGACTGAAATTATAGATTTCTGATAGTCGAAGGACCCTCACCCATGATTTTTTTGTCGAGGGACTAAATAACACAAAACGTGATAGTCGAGGGACGAAGGAACGATTTAAGCCTGTTAGACAATATAGGTGTAGGTAGTCTATTTATAAAGTAAATAGCAGTTTCAAAAAGCATAAACCCAATACTTATATGGTCAGTCCAATCACTCAGCCCTGTCCGTTTTGGCTAAAGAGTGATGACAAGACCTCCTTAACACAAAACCCTGTTCTATGGCCATGGATAGTAGTCGTCTATACTCACCATCCTAATCACTTTGTAACAGATTAATGGGTCTTCCAAACTATTTTTCAACAAGAGTTTTGAAAGGTTTAGAAACATCAAAGACCTGACCTTTATACTTTATTGGATACATCCATGTGAACCTGTTATGCTCATCAAGAAACTATACATAGAACCTGTGACCTTCTATAGAAAGAATATGTGAAGGACCCCATACATCATTATGGAAAGCCTCACAAAAGATCATTTCATTTTTTAAAATATAATTCAACTTACATGATTTCAAATAAGTAGACACAGTGGTGAGAGATGGATGGCCAAACTTCCTATTACATTCATCGTTTATGGCATTTGAAATGAGACTAGACAGAAAAGTAAGAGAATTGAATTGAGAAGTAGAAGGTGATGCCTTGTAGACTTGTCACTTAAGGTACCTGAGCATCTTGTATAGTCCATTCTCAAATGTCTCTATGCTAAGTATAATCCTTGTATCCTTGTTCTTTTAAAAACAAAACCCTTTATGAAACTCTAAAAAAACATTATTGTGGTTAGTGAGCTAAGAAACTGATAAAAAGTTCTTGTTAATCCTAGATACATGTAAGATACTTTAAAGTACAACATTCCTTTTAGTGTTTGAATGTAATTTAGAGTTTCATACATGTTTTATAGCTAATAGCTCACCATTACGAGGCAAGATTACTCGATTACCTTAATGTTCAGACTTTTGTGTCAACAAGCTATGGTTACTTGAGACATGGTAGCTAGCACGACTGTCTGAAAACCCTTCATTGTCCCCTGTATACTATTGAATAGTAATATAAGATCATTGATCTCCTTGAGTCTTGGGTTGTTCATCTGATGTTGACCCCATTACAAAAGGATTATCACTCTAGTAGCACACCGGTGCAGGATGGTCATACTTGTTGCATATCTGGTAGGTTGGCTTGTTTTGAGAAAGAACCCTTTTGTCGCTCTGCATTAACTAATCATTCCTCTAGTGTTGTTAGAATAGCTAGTTCTTCCATAAATTATTTTGTATTGGACTTTGTTTTGGCCATGGATTCCCCTTCAAGTGTTACTACTTTGTTTTTGTTTTATCTCTGGCTTGTGAATAAAGTTAGCAAATGCTAGGCTTAGACCTGAGACTGTGTTTTGAAGATTAACAAGTTGCTCTAGTCTGCTCTTAAAGGTGAGCACACTAGTTTGGAGATCCAGTGAACTTAGAGTTTCTTTGTCACTTGTTGCTCTTATTGTTATTATTTATTGTGTGTAGGTGAAGGACTTTATTGGTGCTAGAAGTGTTGTTGGGAATAACACTGCCTAAAGAGTCAATGCTAAAGGAGGGAGAGTTATTGATTGTCCTTAGATGCTACATTGGCTCTGATACCAAATTAGGAAAATGAATGAAGACTAATTTAGGTTAAGAATCACTTCTAGTAAAGTTTATTCTTCAGAAGCTTCTTCGGTGTATTACATTGATTGTCAAGCTTTGAACAGTGAGTCGTCCCTCGACTATCGCGTTTGGTGGCAGATAGTCCCTGGACTTTTAAATGTGCGTTGGCAGTCCTTGGTCTATCGCGTTTGGATAAAGTTAGTCCAGAGGATCCTCTGATCCACCAGATGCTGCCACCTGTCCCCATACTCCCCAGTTTTTTGTGTCACCAGTAGTCCGTTGAATTTAGGTCAAACTCCAAACTTAGTCTGCGACATTAAATGACCCACCTACCCCTTTAATTTCCAACTTGGCATTGAAAATTAAGTCAGTTTATCCATGTGGCATTATTTAGCCTACGTGGAATATTTGTCCCCAAATTCATTTATAACATTATCAATCGGTGCGTTACATTTTATGTTTTAATTAATTTAATTTAATTTAATAAAATAATTAAACCAAATCTAAACCCTAGATTTTCTGCATCCCTGAAGAGACTATCTCTTTTCGAATTCCATCCCAAGACTTTCTCCTCTTCACTCTCTCTTGTTCTAAATCAAATCCCCAAATCGAATCCCTAAATCTAAACCCTAATCTATACCCAAATCTAACTTCTATTAAATCTACACCCAAATCGAAACAGAACCCTAAATGTCCTAAATTAGTATTACTCTCAAACTATTGTTTTCGTTTTTTTTTAAATTAAGTTCTTGCTTTGTATTACTCTCTCGTTCTTTTTAATGGAAGACAAATGTTCTTATCATGGTAAATGAATCTTGAATCCGATCTAATTTGAACTTTATTTTCGTTTGAATCGAATCGAATAGTTTTTTTTATTGATTGGTCATATTCGAATTCGATTTCGATTTAGATCTGGAGTTTATTTGGGTTTTTTTTCTTAATTCTAGTACGGTAGAGAATTAATGAAGTTGTGTTTGCTAGAGAATTAATCTTTGAATGATATTATTTTAAGTTGGATTATCTAACAAAACCCTTTTTTCTCGTATTTTGGTTTTGGAAATAAAGAAATTTTGAGATATACTAACTGGACATGTGCTTAATGATCTAAAAACGAATTTTGAAAGGAATTTCAATTGTAAAAAACTTTGGGTATATCAACTTAAAACAAAAAAACAACAAAACCAAGAATTTGATTCACGGATCGGAATGAAATAAAATGTTATAGATTTAGAGAGAGAGAGAGAGAGAGAGAGAGAAAAAAAAGTAAAAAGCTTTGGGTCGGATCCAAACTTAATCAACAATTTTAGGTTAAAGCATGGTCACAGTAAGAAAAAAGAAAACGTTAAAAAGAACCGAAAAAAGTGAGACAAAAGAAATATTTACAGAGGAAGAAAAAGAAGAATGGTGGGTTAAAGCTTGGTTACAATATTTATCTAATCAAATAACATAAAAAATTATTTAGCTTGTGCCACGTCAACTAAAATGGCCACCTAGCAATCCTAATGCCAACAAGGATTTTAGTCAAAGGGTAAAATCGTATCTAAAGTCAATGGACTATTGGTGACACAAAAAACTGGGAAGTATGGGGACATGTGGCAGCATCTGGTGGATCAGAGGATCCTCTGGACTAACTTTGTCCAAATACGATAGTCCAAGGACTGCCAACAGACATTTGAAACTCTAGGGACTATCTGCCACCAAACATGATAGTCGAGGGACGACTCACTTTTCAAAACCTTGATTGCCATATATAAGTGATAACAACGATATGATATAATTTGTTATTTTATAAAAAGAATTACAGCTAGCAGTAGTAAAGTCCTTTTATTTTTTTTCTTGTGAGTGGTTAGCAAGAGAGAGGCAATCACCTCTCTTTATGTTAAAAAACCAAGAGAGAAGTAGCCGCAGGAAGCGGCTTAAAGAGACAGAGAGACAGTGGGGGCATAATCAGTTACTAAGAAACATCAATCCTTTTTGTATTTTTATTTTTTTTAGAATGCAAACCCAAGTAAGGCTCTCAATATATAGAGAACTTAGAGGCCTATACAAGGAAACTTAATACACTGAATATTCTAACATTATACACTGAATATTCTAACACTCCCCCTCAAGTTGTATAGTGGGATCACCAATACCCAACTTGGATAAAACTGATTCGAATGTTCTTGCAGCAACCGCTTTCGTTAGGATGTCTGCCAGTTGGTCTTCGGATCTAACAAACGGAAGTTCGATTGTCCCATCTTCAATCTTTTCTTTTATGAAGTGTTTATCTATTTCAACGTGCTTTGTTCTATCGTGTTGTACCGGGTTCTCTGAAATCTTAATCCCAGCTTTATTATCGCACATTAACTGAGTTGGACACTTCAGGGGGGATCCGATTTCTTTCATTATCTTCTTTAACCAAAGTATCTCGGTAATCCCCTTAACGATTCCTTTAAATTCTGATTCAGCACTTGACAGTGAGACTACTTTCTGTCTCTTACTCCTCCAAGTCACCAAGTTACCTCCAAGAAGAGTAAAGTAGCCAACAGTTGATCGCTTGTCGTTAGGATTCCCTCCCCAATCAGCATCTGTGAATACTTCAACATCAAGGTGTCCATTTTTCTTAAAACTTATGCCTCTTCCTGGTGTGCCTTTGAGATATCGAATAATCCTCATTACTGCCTCCATATGGTGTTCCTGAGGATGATGCATGAACTGGCTAACTACTCCCACCGCATATGCAATGTCGGGTCGAGTGTGAGCCAGGTAAATCAATTTTCCCACCAACCTTTGGTACCTTTCTTTACTCGCTAGTATGGCCCCTTCAATTATCTTTAGTTTATGATTCACAACCATAGGAGTGTCATTTGGTTTGGAATCCACCATGCCAACTTCAGCTAATAAATCCAATATATATTTCCGTTGGGAGATATAAATCCCTCCTCTTGACCTAAGAACCTCGATTCCTAGGAAATACTTCAATCTCCCAAGGTCTTTCATTTCGAACTCCTTGAAGACGTTTTTCCTAAGAGGGTTAATTTCTTCTTCGTCATTCCCCATAATAATCATATCGTCGACATATATTATAAGACAAGTGACTAATTCTCCTCTCTTTTTGTAAAACAAGGCATGATCCCCATTACTCTGTTTGTAGCTATACTGGTTCATTGCCATTATAAATCTCCCAAACCAAGCACGAGGAGACTGTTTGAGCCCATATAATGCCTTTTTCAGTTTACATACCTCATTTTCTTGAAAACCATCAGAGAACCCTGGTGGGGGTTCCATATATACCTCTTCTTTCAAGTATCCATGTAAGAAAGCATTCTTTACATCATATTGATAAAGAGGCCAATCTTCATTCGCGACTATTGAAAGTAAAACTCTGATAGTGTCAATCTTTGCAACCAGAGAGAATGTTTCAGAGTACTCTATACCATATGTTTGTGTATATCCTTTGGCAACCAATCTTGCCTTGTGTCACTCAATAGTGCCATTGGATTTATATTTTATATTAAACACCCATATACACCCGACTGCTTTTTTCCCTTGTGGTAACACACAGTTCTCCCATGTACCATTCATTTTAAGAGCGTCCGTTTCGGTATTCATTGCCTCATGTTATTCAGTCATCTTCTTAGCTTCTTGGGCTGTTTTAGGGATTTGTTCAGAGAGAATAGTAGCTGAAAACACCTTTGCAATCTTTGTCATTTCTTTCTTGTCCGTTTATACCGGATATGTAGAAGCACGAGGAACGTGTTTCGGTGAATACCGGTCAGGAGGAACCCCTCTATTTTTTCTTAAGGGAAGAACCGGAGTTTGAGTTTTCAATAGCATTTTGTGAATTATGACATTGTAAATTGTTTACCTCTTGATGGACATTTTCTTCGGCTGATTCACTGGTAGTATCCATGGCATTTATTTTTTGTTGGACATTGTCTTCGGGAGAATCATTGGTGGTAAGAACTACCTCGTCAGTCTCCTTTATGTTAGAAGAGGTGTGTTCGGTGGCGCCATCTACCGACTCTGTTAGCACATCCTCAAAGTAACTTTCATATAGCAACCAGTCGAGTGATTCACTTACTTTCTCCCCCTGAGCACGAGATTGATGGTCAAAAAAATAATCGGATTCTAAGAAGTCACAGTCCATGGTGACATGGATTCGACGAGTAACCGGATTGTAACACCGATATCCCATTTGATGAACACTGTACCCAACGAATACACACTTTTCGGCACATGGATTAAGTTTGTTTCGACTAGTTTTAGGGATATGAACAAACACGAAACAACCAAAGGCACGAGGTGGTAAGGTCATAACAGATGGAATTGTAACTTGGGTGGCAAGCACATGTAATGGAGTTTTATTTCCTAGACATCGGGTTGGTAGACGATTTGAAAGATACGTGGTTGTAGCAAGAGCTTCTGGCCAAACAGAATGAGGAACTCTAGATACATTCATAATAGCACGAGTTTTTTCAAGTAAAGTACGGTTTTTTCGTTCTGAAGTACCGTTTTGTTGAGGTGTGTTTGGGCAAGTGGTTTGATGGATAAGACCATTTGTTTTGAAACAATTATGCATTGTTTGGTTGACAAACTCTGTTCCATTATCATAATGGAGAATCTGTATTTGTTTTCCAAATTGAGTCAAAATCATTTTGAAAAAACAAACAAATATATCTGGTACTTCCGAATTATGTTTCATGAAGTATATCCAAGTCATTCTTGAGAAATTATCCACAAATAAAACAAAGTATCTCATTTGATTGTTAGTGGAATTTGGTGTTGGACCCCAAACATCAGAATGGATTAGCGAAAAAGCATAATCAACTTTAGTATTACTTTGATTAAATGAGACCCTACGATTTTTTGCAAGAATGCAGGTTTCACATTTCTCATGAACGATATTATTCAAAAAAGACTAGGAAACAAACTTTTAAGATAGCTAAAAGAAGGATGACCAAGTCGTCGGTGCCATAACAAAAGTTGCCTTTCGGTTGTTCCGTGAGCAAGCATGACATGTCCCTTATGAACTACCTCATCAACATAATAGAGACCTCCTTGTTCAGTACCACGCCCAATGATCTCTTTCGTACGAATGTCCTATAAAATGCAAAAAAATGGATACAAAAGAACCACACAGTTGAGTTGAGTTATTTTGTCACTTGACTAACAGATAATAACTTTAAGGATAGTGAAGAAATGTAGAGGCAGTTTTTAATTTCCATTTTTTCCGAAAAAATAATTGAACCTCCCCCTTTGACTTCACATATTTCTCCACTAACAGTCTCAATATGGGATTTCTTTAGAGATGACATGTCACCAAAGTCTTTAGGATCATAAGATATGGTGTCTGTAGCCCCGCAATCAAAGATCCAATTCATTGATTTCTCAAACCCTTTACCTCCAAGTTTTTCATAGGAGTTCGCCGTCATTCCTCCAAAACCAGTGCAGCTTCCTTGCTCATTTTTAGTCGGATATTCACCGCCACTTTTAGACGAAGCCCGTTTGACATTAGATCTGAAATGCTGGTTATTTTTCTCCTTATGACTGTCCTCCTACCATTCTGGATAGCCAACAAGCTGGAAACATGTCTCTTTAGTGTGTTTCTTCATCCCACAATGAGTGCAATACAACTTGGATTTATCTTCTTTCCCTTTGGATCGGAATTTAAACCTCTGTGCAGAATCTTTAGCAGCCAAACCCATTCCAATTTCAATGGAGTCACTATCAGAAGAACTTGATTTTAGTATATTAAGCTTGGCCACTTACCTTCGTATTGTAGCATATGCTGTTTCCACGGAAGGAAGATGATCCTTTTTCAGGATATCTCTCTTGACTGGTTCCAGCTTGTCATTAATCGTCATTAGCAATTGATACAGTCTTTGTTCTTGAGTCTTCTTATTGTAGATCTGAATGTCTTCTGGTTCTTTCATAGGGTTTGGATCTCGCCTATCTATAGACATCCAGATGTTCGGCAGTTTATTCCACAAGTCTTCTAGTGTATCGGACCCTTGCCTTAATGAATTAACCCTCTTATGAAGGTCAAACGTATGTGGTGGCTAACCCATCCCAGAGGACTTTTGCAGTTGGATATTGCGAGACATTATTCACCAAGTTGGATTCAAGCTTCTGGATAATCCATGTGAAAACACATTGATCATCTTGTTCCCACCTTGTATATGTGTTGTCAGTTTTGGATAGAGGTGTCGGCTCCCCTGTAATGTGAGAACCTCTCCCACTTCTCCAGATTTCTTTCTTCATCAGGTTTTCCCATAGGGCATAGTTGTCACCACCGAGTTTAATCCCTAGGGATAAATTATCGGGGTTAGTTGTTTGTTGTTGTGTTCCGAGACCATTTCTCAGAATGGCAGCAATCTGCATTTTTAATTCATCAGGAATTTGACTGACCACGACTTCATTGCCAGCCATCTTTGTTGAGGATGTTCAGAAGTCCCAGAATCACATGTACTTTGATACCATGTTAAAAAACAAAGAGAGAAGTAGCCGCAGGAAGCGGCTGAAAGAGACAGAGACACAGTGGGGGCATAATCAGTTACCAAGAAACATCAATCCTTTTTGTATTTTTTTTTATAATGCAAACCCAAGTAAGGCTCTCAATATATAGAGAACTTAGAGACATATACAAAGAAACTTAATACACTGAATATTCTAACACTTTAGTTTGACATGGTTCTTGAGCTTGCTAAATAGGCCTCTGGGCCATTCTTGAATAAATATAAAACTCGGATAGCAAGATCCATTAAGTCTGTTAAGGGTACTACAAAGACTAAAAGACTTTCTTCCAGTTTTTACTTCATTTAGTCAAGTCCTCACTCATCATCATTGATGTCAAACTTGTGAACTTTGCTCCAATTGTTCTTCACATACTTTCATTTATTAAAAGATAATTTCCCAATACAAACTATATTTCCCAACTTCTTTAAACCCTCACAAAAATCAAAATAAAATAAATTATTGCATCTTGATTATAGTTTTAAAAAGTCGGCCTATTTGTTGAAGCTAAAATATTATGACTAAATTAATATCTCATATATCTTGGCTAAAATTTAAGGATGTTTGATGTATTTTAATTCATATCCATAAATGTAATTTTTTATAACAATAATAATAAGATAGATAGTAATTTTTCATTTGGATTAAAGTTACAAAAACAAAAACATTTGTAGCACATATGTGAACGTTCCACTTATTTTTGTAATGGATTGCATACATCTATTGATAAAATCTATTGAGCCGGTGAGTACTATAAATGCTTAAATAATTAAATAAACTTTAATTGAGTTATATGTAGTAATAAACCTATATATAGAATTATATATATAATTAGTTATGATTATAAAAATCCTAATGATTTCAACCAACCTCAAAATCAACTACACTCGTTCTAATGGTGTTAGAGGAAATCCTTAAATAATATTACCTTTCTAAAAGGATTTGTCAAAATTTTATGTTTAACGAACATAAAATTTATGTCCAAGTGTTTACGCACTACTAAAAACGAATATTTTCAACAATCTGTGTCATGTTGAAGATTGTAGGCCAAATTATTTCGACGAGCGAAAAACCTATAAAATTTGAACCAAACCTACTAAAATTTGAAATGTCTTGATATATGATTTTTATTCTAATTTCTATGCATCGTGGTATATTTTTACCCTAGTAATATATTTTTGGATTAAAAATTTATTTGTTAATAGCTTTTCTAATATATATCCTAACTTGTTTTTTGCACAATGAATCTCCGTAAGAAGCCCAATAGATTTTTATGTACAAGTAATATGATAGATGTTACTGAGTCAGATTCGCAACTTCTAAGTCATAGATGGTCCGCTTTCTCACCGTTATTAATATGAAAATAGTTGAATAGTGGCATGCAAGTTTTTCTATTCCAAACCCTCACATGGTTTCTTCTAGACACACGAGCATATAAATTGTGTTTTTATTATTATTATTATTATTATTATTATTATTATTATTATTATTATTATTATTATTATTATTATTATTATTATTATTATTATTATTATTATTATTATTATTATTATGGAGATCAAGTCATTCTACAGCGGGGAGCGTTCGGGAGGGTCATTGAATCCATAAATAACGGTGGTGAAAAAACTCTTTATATTGGAAGTCCAGGTAATGTTGCAGTGCATGAGCTGGGGAGAGGAATATATAGGATTAATGCTGAATACGCTTCGGTTCCAAACAGTCCGAATACGACCATAGTGGTGGCAATGATGGTTAGTGAGATAGTGCCACCAAAGAAGGTTAACATTGTTAGTATTGGAGAAAACATTGTTAGTATTAACTTTTATTTCTAGTATTAACATTTTCATAATAAGGTTAACATTGTTAGTATTAACTTTTATTTCTAGGAGACATATCATATTAATGCTATTGGAGAAAACAAAATCTCAGACGTCCTTTTGACGGACACGATCATTTAGGCCGTGAACATTCCAACATGCTAATTTCATATTAATAAACATAAAGGAGATTCAAGGGAGGGAAAAGCGTAATCTTATAGTAATTTAAATAAGACACTAAATTATTAATAAGGAAAACAAGAGTATAACTAAAAAAAGGTCCACTTTATAAATCACATGCGTACCCATGTGATTTATTATCTGGAATGACAAAGCAAAGAAAAATACATGAAGGGGCGCAAAGGTAATAAGGCCAATTGCACAAATAAAGAAATTGTGATTAAAGCTAAAAGAAGACAAAACGTGAGAGTTTTTCACGGGTTTTGAGGACAACCTCACTTGCTTGAAAAGCAACATGCCCTTACTCAAAGCAACACCATAATTTTGAACGAAACTTAAATAACCAAATCTACTGACCAAACCATGCCAGAACAGAGCCATAATTTGCTATGTACTCCAAGCCACACATAACTCAATAACGTGCCTCACTTGATATAACCAAAACTAGAGTTTGCGCCGAGTCGATGTCGTACTGAGCCAAACCAGACTCGGCACCGAGCTAGACCCTAACCGTACCCGATAATTCTTTAATATAAAAAACCAGCATCACTCTCACAGCACCAGTCACTGTTAACCAGAGTCAACGCCAAACACGATATGCTTGAAGAGGGTGCGTCTCTGCTCCACGGACGAGAACTCCCCATTCGAGAGTTTTGAAGATCAGCCCTACACCTTTGCACCTCTTTTTAAAAAGGTCGAGTGCAATCCAAAAACTTACCTTCGAGGAACTGCACCACCCTGAACCATTGTGCCCACTGCGAAGGCTCTGCGAAGCACGGAAGAAACAGACCACCCGGTAAAGGTTTTAGCAAATCTACCGGAGAAGAAGGATGAAACACCGAAAAGATACCAAAGAGATTTACTTTCGGCGAGCATAGCAGAACCAGAGAGAAATCGATGGAAATCGCTTCCAATGCGAATAATAGAGCAAGAACAAAGAAAAGTCAAGTCGAGAAAGAGTAGGGTGTTTGCAGTTGACGACATTCGAAGCTGGCAAAAAAACCAGAGATTGTGAAAGAAGACACCAGATAGGCTTATTCTGTTGGAAATAATCTAAATAAATTGTTTGAAATAAATTAAGTGGTTTTGGTATTATTTGGATAGGTAGCAGTTGCTTATTTTTCGGCAGAAAGTGGGGTAGTGCAGTTGCTTGTTTTTAGGCAGTTTATTTCTTTAAGTACCAGTTTAGTATTTCCTTTATGTTAAGCAAATTTATAGTAACGTTTTTGGTTTTCCATATCCACTTCATTATTTTTGCTTCATATTTGTGTGTATCCTGGTGTTTAAGACTTTATTTGGTATCAGAGCAAAGGTGTGGTGAATGCCTAGACGTAAGGCGAGAAAAACAGACACAATGGAACCAGCAAAGGCGAAAGAAAGCACGTTAAGTTTGAGCTACCTACTATTGACGAAGACGAACTACACGACCTAGTCATTTAAAATGCGCGTGTTTATGTAGGCACATGGGATTTGGGATGCTGTTGAACCGAAGGACCCCAAAGCCACGATTGACGTCAAGGTAGATAAGATGGCGATGATTGCAATCTATCAAGTCATGACAGCAAGGGAAGTATGGATGGCAATACAAACCATGTGTTTGGGAGCGGACAAGGTCAAGAAGGCTAAGGTTCAAACTTTAAAAGCTCAGTCTGAGAATTTACTCATGAAGGAAAGAGAGTCCATAGACGATTTCTCCATAAAGCTGATAACTCTGGTTACTAACATTCGAACACTTGGCGAAACTATTGAGGAACATTACGTTGTCAAGAAATTCCTTAGGTTCTTGCCATCACGGTTCTTGCAGATCACTTTATTTATCAAACAGTTTGGTGATCTAGAGAAAATGTCAGTTGAAGAGATTATTGGATCTCTTAAAGCACACGAAGAAAGGTTTTGTGGACAGGTTGAAAACACTGGAGGACACTTACTCCTGATAGAGGAGGAACGGTTAAAACGAGAAAACGCTAAGGGACAACTTTTATTCACAAGGGAAGAGTGGATAAAAAGGAAGAAATGTGGGACAGAGAAATCCCAAGGCTTGAGAAATAGAGGAAGTGGCAGCAATCTAGGCGGACGAGATAGGAGTAAAGTTCGATGCTTCAACTTTGGTTTGATGGTTCATTATGCAACTGAGTGTAGCCGCCCACGACGTGACAAATAATCGAAGCCAGAAGTCAACTTGACTCAGATAAAAGATGATGAACCCGCCCTCCTTGTAGCAGAAAGAGAGATTGTGCCAAAGCTTAGTAGCGTTGTAGAGAATCTAGGTGTATCAAATGTGTGGTACCTGGACAATGGTTCCATCAACCACATGACGGGGGATCGATCCAAGTTCTGGGATCCTGATGAAAGCGTGACAGGTTTGGTGAAATTTGGCGATGGTTCAACAGTTGCAATCAAAGGAAAGGGAACTATTATATTCAAAGGCAAAACCGGAGAGGAATTACTTTTTTGTGAGGTATACTTCACTCCAACTCTCTATAATAATATCATAAGTCTTGGTCAATTATAAGAGAGTGGAAATAAAGTTGTGTTTAATGGTAATTATTTATGGATGTACAACGAGACTGGGAGGCGGATAATGAATGTTAAGCGATCAGTAAATCATTTATATAAGATTGTGATAGAAACTAGCAAGGCTGTATGTCTACTTTCGAAAACTAAGGAATTATCGTGGCGTTGGCACTAGAGATTAGGACATGTTAACTTCCAAACTATGTTGTTGATGTCTAAAAATAGAATGACATATGGCCTTCCTGAACTTGTTCATCCTAAAACCGTGTGTACAGGCTGCTTGATGTCAAAACAAACAAGGAAAGATTTTCCTTGTCAAACAAAATTTTCATGCTTCACAGATGCTACAACTGGTATACAGAGATTTGTGCGGACCAATCTCACCATCTACACCTCTGGAAATAACTATTTTTTTTGTTGGTGGATGATTTCAGCAAGATGATGTGGATTTATTTCTTGGTGAGGAAAGACTAAGCTTTGGAGGTGTTCAAAAGGTTTCGAGCAATTGTTGAGAATGAGTCGTGCAAGAAGATAAAGACTTTCAGAACCGATCGAGGGGGTGAATTCACTTCAAATAATTTCAACTTCTATTGTGAAAGCACAGGTATTACCAGACATCTCACCGTCCCATATTCTCTGTAACAAAACGGAGTTGTCGAACGGAGAAACATAACGGTTGTAGCCATGAATCGAAGTTTCTTGAAAGAAAAACGACTTCCAGCAAATTTATAGGGAGAGGCAGCACGTCATTCTGTCTATATGTTGAACAGACTCCCAACTCGATCGTTGACAGCAAAGACACCTTATGAAGCCTGGACAGGAGACAAGCAAGACATAGAACATCTCTGTATATTCGATTGTATTGCACATGCCAAGGTACCAAACATTTATACTAGCAAGCTTGATGACCAAAGTAAAATGTTGATTTACTTGGGGAGAGAACCAGGAACTAAGGATGTCGTCTATACAATCCCGAAGACAAAAACATCTCTATGAGTCGAGATGTAGTTTTTAAGGAAGATAGATCCTGGGTATGGAAAAATCAAGACGCTTTCGACACTTGGCAACAAGGCAGTTTCTCTGTGGTTAGTATCACTGTCGATGCAACACCAACAGGAAACAACCTACTTGCAGATGTGGGGGAGAGTAATTCTAAGACAACATCTGCAAGCAGTGCAGTTCGTACATATAGCAGTGGTGGCGATTCTCAGGACAATACAAGTGGTGGTGGCGATTCTCAGGGCAGTAGGTCAAGTAGCAGCGGTGATGACTCTCAGAGTAGTGCAAGTAGTGGACCTCGACGTTTTCGACTGTAGAGTGATGTGTATGATCAAACAAAAGAGATTGAGGTGAAGCAAGAACTCTTGTTGGGAACTACGAAGGAAGAGCCTACGACGTATGTTCAGGCAGCAGGTGAACACAAATGGGAAATGGCCATGAAGGATGAGATTGATGCCATAGAAAAGAACCACACCTGGGAGTTGGTGACATTACTAGCTGGACACAAACCCATCAGCCTCAAATGGGTTTATAAACCAAACGATATTTAGATGGCCAGATCATCAAATACAAGGCTCGTCTCGTAGCCAAGGGATATGTACAAAAAGCTGGGATAGATTTCGAAGAAATATTAGCTCCAGTTACATGTATGGAGACCGTTAGACTATTTTTTGCTCTAGAAGCAAGGAATGAATGGGAGGTCCATCACTTCGACATCAAATCAGCGTTTTTGATCGGAGAATTGCAGGAAATAGTGTTCGTCACGCAGCCTGAATGTTTTGTGAAGGAGGGTAAAGAACGCATGGTGTACAAGCTTCTGAAGGCTCTTTATGGTTTGCGACAGGCTCCAAGGGCCTGGTATTCGAGGTTGAACAGATGTTTGGAGGATCTAGGCTTCACCAAGTGTCCCTATGGACATGTTGTTTACTTCAAACTCGAAGGATGTGAAATTCTGATCATCGGGGTATATGTCGATAACTTGTTGATTACAGGAACAAGTGTTGACAACATCATCAAGTTCAAAAGGCAGATAGGGACAGAGTTTGAAATGAGCGACATGGGCAAGCTCTCCTACTACTTGGGAATTGAAGTGAGTCAGGATGGCTGCATCAAGTTGAAGGAAAGTGCTTACGCAAACAAATTATTGGAAAAGGCTGGCCTTAGTGAGTGCAACTCTATTCGATATCCGATGGAGCCCAAAATTCAGATTGTGAAAGACGAAAAGGGGAAGGTTGTTAACTCTACACAGTCTAAGAGTCTTGTTGGAGGTTTGAGTTATTTAGTCCATACACGTCCTCATATTGCACACTCAGTTGGTGTAGTTAGCAGGTATATGGAGAGACCTACAGTACTGCATATGGGAGCTGTAAAGCGAATATTTCGTTACATCAAAGATACACTACACTATGGGTTAATGTATACCAAAGTAGCTGGAGACTATATGTTAGCAGGGTACTCCGACAGTGACTTGGCAGGTAACATTGAGGACAGAAGAAGTACTGGAGGGATGGCTTTCTATCTAAATGAAAGTCTAATTGCATAGGTATCACAAAAGCAGAGGTGTGTAGCATTATCCTCATGTGAAGCGGAGTTCATGGATGTTACTGCAGCGGCATGTCAAAGTGTGTGGCTAGACAATTTACTAGGTTAGTTGACAAACTCAAAACCTCGCCCAGTAGTTCTTTACATAGACAATAAATCTGCGATTGATTTGGCGAAGAATCCAGTCTTTCATGGGCGTAGTAAACATATCGATATACGTTATCATTTTATTTGTGAGTGTGTTGAAAGAAGGGAGATAATAATTAAACATATAAACACACAGGAGCAACGAGCTGCCATCCTAACGAAGTCAATGCCAGCAGTGAAGTTTGAGCAAATGCGTGATCTACTTGGAATGAAGGAGGTGCAGACAAGTATTTAGATTAGGGGGAGTATGTTGGAAATAATCTAAATAAATATTTTGGAATAGATTAATTAGTTTTGTTATTATTTGGATAGGTAGCAGTTGTTTGTTTTTAGGCAGCAAGTGGGGTAGTGCGGTTGCTTGTTTTTAGGCAGTTTATTTCTTTAAGTACCAGTTTAGTATTTCCTTTCTGTTAAGCAAATTTATAGTAACGTTTTTTGTTTTCCATATCCACTTCATTACTTTTGCTTCATATGTGTGTGTATCCTGGTGTTTAAGACTTCATATTCGGCATAGAGAGAAGGACGAAAGCAACCATGGTTTTCAGGTCATGAGGCCTGAACCCCGTCGGAGAACAAGAGAGTTACCATTATAAGATATGTTACAGTTGGCGGTAGAGAGAGAAGAAAGAGAGAGAAGTTTACTACTCTTATGTTACATAACACATGGGGCTAATGGAAGCAACTATAAATGATAATGTTTATCTTCTACCTTGCTTTTCTTCCCAAAAACATATAGGTTTAAGGATTTCTCCCTCCAGAAATTTATATTCACACCGATCTAGCAACGACTTCATACCTCTTTTACACTATATATAAAATTAATGATGAGTGAGCGTACAAGTTTTTTTCCAAAGCAGTTCAACCAAAACGACGTTGTTTCACTGACATCGATATGGTTGTACACTACATTTGGTAATAACACCACGATTATGACAAATGATGTTGTACTTATGTATTATCATACTCACTTCTCAAGCATTCTAAAACAATGGTAACTTAGTCAATGGTTGCGATTGACTCGTTAATTTCATATTCTTCAACACACTTGTTAATTAGTTTTTTCAAGAGTTAGATATAATCAATACATTCGACATCATTTTTCTACACTAATTTCTATCATGTAATGATCCAACAACTTTAATCTTCAGCAATAACATAACACTATTTTTCCAGAAAACTCATCCATAAGTTTCTGCATACATTTCTACCCTTTGGTCTTCAATTAAATATCGTGGCAGTTAGACATTTATGATTGATATAAGTTAAGTAAAAATAAGAATTAGAGCTAGATAAATCATATTCTTAGAGTTTTTAGAACTACGAAAATTCAAAAAATAATTTTCCAATTAGCAAAAACTATTTATGATGCAAGTTTTTAGTGCCTTGAAAATAAACGTTCCAAACCCTAATCCAAAATTACACAAATATAAAAGAATAATAAAATACAGCTCACCCTACTTTGAATACATTTAGACTTTCTGGGCTATTTAATTAAATTCATAAAGTATTTAAAAATTGCAAAAAAAAAATACTAAAATAATTGTTTGTGGTCCTAAACGATGAAATTTTAGTATGTAAACTTTGTGACAGGGCCACGGTCTGTGTTAAGTGTGGTGAGGTTTATTTTTGTTTGAGGGTAATTTTGTCTAGAGTTTTTTTGTGTTTCAAAGGTATTTAATGTTTAGATGGATTGTAGTGAGAGATTCGAGCTTCCTGGTTGTATTTAATTTTCATTACCCTCTTTAAATGAAAGTGGTTGAGTATTTATACCCTTAATTGTGGGCCACATGGGCTTTCGGGTTGACTTATGGATTCGGGTCTCGTGAGGTTAATTATCGTCTGAGGGTAAATTGGTAATTTGTTCGAAGTTTTATAGAAGTATATAGGTGTTTAATGTTTAGAGTAGAAAGTAGAGGGAGAATTAAGCAGCCTGGTCGTACTTAATTTTCATTACCCACATTTAATGCAGGTGGTTGGGTATTTATACCCTTACATTTGGGCTTTATGGGTTTTCGGGTCATCTTTAATGGACCCGGGTCATGTTTAAAGACCCATGAGCTTTTTAGTAGAGGAGCAAGTAGCTTAGTCAAGAAGTGTTTAGGTTTTTTAGTACTTTTGTCATAGTTTGAACAGTCCAATAGGCTAAGTGTTCGAAGTGGTCTGTCCGGTCCGGAGGCATTGGACCGATCTGTCCCTGTCCGGGGAGCAAGCAGAATTCAGACTCATCAGGAGCCCCTTTTTTAGGTGTTTGTTCAAATACTTTTGTCAAAAACCTGAAAAACAGTCCGACGCCAGAGGTAGTTTTAATCTGGACAAGTCTGTTTGCCTTATGGTTTTATCCGGACTGATAAAGCTTCATGAATCCAAACGGTTTTTTGCTAGAGTTCATGGGACACGTGTCGCTTTCCGATTGGTTGCTTCAGCCGTTTTTTCACCTTGAATTTCGAACCCACCTTCTTCGAAAAGCAACCTCTTCATTAAAGATGGTGACATCAGCGCCGTCTTTAATCATTACCAATCTTTTCGAATTCTCCTAGGAATCAAACTCCTTTTTCAGATTCACTATAAATTAAAACACTTTCTACTGGTTTACCATCACTCTCATATTTACTCTGCAACTTCTTAAATCTTTCTCTCTCTAAAGCAAAAATTTACCCAGATAGTTTATGTTTACAGCGAGGAACGCTCTGATCAAAGGTGGGTGGCTCAACCTCTCTGAACTAGAAAAGGCTCAAAAGGTCGAAAAGGAAAGACGCATTGCAGCTGGATTACCCGTTTCACCCGTCGACAAGCCAGTGACTTCAGCCACAGAATCAGATCAAGGTTCTTCTTCCTTAAAAGGCATCAAGCCGAAAAAGTTATTTCATACTAATATCTCCCCCATTATCTCTGGTTCTTCGGTTCAAGAATCGGAACCTGTTGTTGAGCCAGGGGTAACCGTTACTAGTTTCAAAAAACCCTTCCCCTTCATAGCTATGGGGTCAGACACTGCGCACTCCCCTCAAAAGTTAGTCGACCGGAGGAAAGGCCGGCTGGTCAAGGGTCCGGCTTCTAAGAGCACTCCTTCAAAATCGGGTGCTAAAGATAGCAGCACTGGGTCAGAAGTGCCCATCAGAGCTCCCAAGGGCAGACTGTCCGGTCTGGAGGGCACTAGTCCAAGCCTTCGAAGAGAAACATCTGCATCAGAGCCCCAATCGGAGGCCTGAAACCAAAGGAACATTGAAGCCCAACAGTCCGGAGACCAGGCTGAGCCAGATTTGAACCCTCCCCCTACTACTGCTACTGAAAATCCTTCATCAATTATGGAGGAAGTAATGGAGGACTCTGTCGAAGAGGCTTCATTTGAGTCTGAGCCCTCCGGTCAGACCAGTAGTGCTGTTGTTGCCAAAAAAGACAAAGGCAAGGAGAAGTTGTGCTTGAGGCATCCGGATCTGCCGGAGAGTCTTGAAGGAAGGGTGGGACCTTGTTTTCACAAGGTCAGTGTCAAGTACCTCCTCGCCCTGCAAAAAATTAACTACGCATTCATCCACACAGCTGAACTGGGCCGGATGCGCACAAAGTGGGGAATTCCGGAGAACATAAAGATAAGGATCCCCATAAACTTAGAGACTCCCATGGACTGCAAGTTGAGCGAAATTGTAATCTTCACGGAGTTGTTCAACTGGGGGCTTAGATTCCCTCTGGACCCTGAAATTGTGAGATACTTCCATCTGATAAAGCTCTGTCCGAGCCAACTGAGCCCCAATGCCTGGTACACCCTCATGGCCAGTATCATGGCTTCAAGGCTCTCCAGGATTCCTCTACCAATGGAGGAGTTTGATGTTCTGGCCAGCCTCTGCAGAAACCATCACATCCCCTTCTACCATTTCAACGTGGGGGATAACTTCAAAGCTGTGGACGACTTGCTGAAGTCGGAGAGGAATTGGAAGACCCAGTTCCTGTTCGTAAGTGGTGCATTGGAGAATGGGCAGAAAATTAAGTCTGGTGTCAACCCAAGCCTTCTCACAAGCAGATGGAGGAGCGATCGTAAGTCTCCTGCTTTACACTCTTATCTTTTTTTTTTTAAAGTTAGTTTAAATTAATTTGTTTTATTTTTGCCTTAGCAGAACTGCCCAAGGACTTCAGCGACCACCTGAAAACTGGGCAGGCTACTTGCACCAAGATCAATGCTTGGGCTGCTGAGAGGTGGGGGAACCGGTTCCATGATGCCTTTACTGGAGGCAACTTGGCAAGGTCTCACTTGTGGAACACCACAGGTCGGAAAGACTTAACTTGGGAGGAGCTCACCATTCAGCCTCCTCCGGATGTTTTGCTTAAAAGGACGCATGAACCAGATAGGACACTCTACTTGCCAGGCCGGGCTAAAGCCCCGAGCAAGATGAAAGGCAAAAAGGAGGGCAAGAAAGTGGTTGGTGAAGCTAACCCTGGAGAGGTGGAGGAGGATGCTCCAATACATCCGGAGGGGCCAGTCCCCAGTCAAATTGATGCTGCTCTCTTGGAAGTAGTGGAGCATGAGACTGAAAGGCAAGAAGTGCACTCCCCAAACCCTCCAAGGGCTTCCAAAAGAGATCGTAAACGGGGAGGTGAAAGCAAAGACAGGGAGGCCAAGAAGAAGAAGACCTATAAAGGTGACGAGCTTTCTCTCCATACTTCGGAGCCTCCTCCCCAAGTTGACCCCTCTGACCCAAAACAAGCAGAAGAGATACTTGGTGACTTCCAAACCGATGAGGTCGAAGGGGGAGATCTCAGCATTGATGGTGTGGACATCACTGGTCTTGGTGGGCTTGGTGAGTACTTCATGAATCTTCCCAGAGACAATTTCGCCGGGCCTTATCTCCCTCCGATCACTTCAAACTCAGTCACTTTTAATGGTAAGACCTTTACTGTTTCAAGTGATAAGGATGCTATAGCTTACTATTTGTTAAGCAATGTTCAATCGGTGCTCGCGTTGGAAGAGCAAGTTCGAAATCAGGCAGACATCATCAAAGACCTCAAGTCTAGCAAAGAGAAGTTGTCCGGCGATCTTCTTACTGCTACCTCGAATACTGCCATTTTAAAGGAAGAAAACGAAGAGCTGAAGAGAAACCAGGAGGAGAGTACCACAAAAGCCACCACGCTGGAGAACACTATCACAGAGCTCCGGGAGAAGCTGTCCGGATTGGAGAAAGATCTTGCCACTTCAAGAGGGGAGACCAAGGCCAAGGACCAAATCATCACCAACTTAACTAGTGACAAAATTTCTCTTGAGAATTCAGTGTCCAAGGCTGCCGAGGAGAAAGCTACTTTGCTAAGGGAGCAGGAGGCCAAAATCCAAGCCAAGATCGACGCTTATGCCAACAACGTGATCGAAACTTAAGAGGAGAAGTATGCCAAGGTGAGGTCATACATGGTCCTGCTTTTCCATGAGAAGTTTCCGAAGAGGAACCTAGGGGATTTATGGTTTCACGTAGAGGTTGACGACCTCCCATATCACACAATGGCCGAAGGCGATCGGTTTGACTTCTCCAGTGCATCCTCATCTGATGACGAAGAACATACCGGGGAGAGCCCAAACGAAGAGAAAGATGATCCTAAGGGAAAGAAAAAGGTAGATGAAGCTGAGCTATCTTCAAAGGCTCAGCCTTAACTTATAAATTACTTTTTACTTTTTATCCAAACTAAAGTCCTTGGAAGGCCAAAGCACTCTTTTTTGTAAGCATGTCCGGTATTTGACCGGATAGGTCTTTTATTCTGTTTTGACAATTTGAAAGTCCTTGGAAGGCCAAGGCACTTAAGTTATTTTAATGAATGTTTTTGTTTTGCACCATTCTCACATTCTTTCATAGTCTGTTCCAATTTTTTTGGCTAGTGTTTAAATAGCCCTTAGTTGTTTCATAGTGAGAGTATTTAAATTCTCCGATGACGAATGTTTAAGTGGTCATCACTCTTTTATTTCAATCCGGATGGTGTGACAAGGGACAAAATTAAAACACTTCAAAAAAAATTTAAGAAGGCATCAAATTTTATTTAGAAACCGAACACCTTATTAAAACCTCCCCATGCCACCAGGGAGGAAAGAGTATGCCCCCAAATATTTACATGGATGTTTAAACAAGTAAATATTTACACAAATACTACTCCAAGTACATCCGGAGATGTTCGATATTCTAAGGGTGGGTCAAAACTCTTCCATCCTTGTCTTCTAGCCAATATGTTCCAGGTTTAAGCCTTTCTACAACCATATAAGGTCCTTCCCAAGTCGGAGCCAATTTGCCGAACAGTTTTTCTTTAGTGTGTAAGAAGACTTTCCTCAATACCTTGTCCCCCGGTTGGAAATCTCTTCTTTTAACTCTGGAAGCAAATCTGCTTATCATCAAACCCTGATAGTGTGCAACTCTAAGGTGGGCTTTAACTCGTCTTTCTTCTACCAGATCGAGCTGACCTCTGATTGCCACTTCGTTAGTTTATTCGGAGAAGTTGTGAACACGAAACGATGGGAGAGTTGCTTCTATGGGAGCTACTGCATCCATCCCATAGACCAAAGCAAAGGGTGACTCTTGTGTTGTAACCCCAGGTGTTGTCCGGTAGGCCCACAAGACCTCTTGTAAATAACTAGGCCACTTCCCAGCAGCCCCTTCCAAATTCTTCTTCAAACCGGACAGTATAGTTCTGTTAGCCACTACAACTTGCCCATTTGCTTGTGGGTGGAATGGTGAAGAGAAACAATGTTGTATACCCCTTGAGGCACATAAGCTTTCCATTTCCTTATTGTCGAACTGTGACCCATTGTCTATTGTTATCTTTCGTGGGACACCAAATCTGCAACAGATGTTGGATAGAATGAATTTTATGACAGCTTTTGACGTTGTTCCTGCTAGAGGGGCTGCTTCAATCCACTTCGAAAAGTAATCTATAGCAACAATTATAGTTATGTGCCCTCCAGATGCCATAGGGAGAGGCCCTACCAAATCCAACCCCCATCGAGCAAAAGGTATAGGCTCATAAATTGACTCTAAAGGAATGGTTGGGACATGAATTTCATTGTTGTACCTCTGGCATGGGTCACACCTTCTTACCAGTTCCTTAGCATCTTTCATGATAGATGGCCAATAGTAACCGGCCAGTAAAACTCTCCTTGTTAAAGCCCTGAATCCACAATGAGCTGATCCCTCACCATCATGCAATTCGGAGAGGACTACTTGAGACTCATCATCCCCCAAATAGCGCAGAAGAGGTTTACTGTAAGACTTTTTATACAACACGTCTCTCAATATGATAAAACCACGAGCCTTGTGTTTCAATGTTCTTGCCAGTGATTTATCCGGAGGCACGATACCATCGGAGAGGTATTGCAGGAGAGGAAACCTCCAGTCCTGAGGTTGTTTCACCTGTACTTCAAAAATTTCCTCTTCTTCACCCATATTAAGTTGAATTGAGGGGCTTCCCAGCACAAGGATCCATGGATATGACTCCGGGTACGCTATGGTTGCCAATGAGTCTGCTAGCTCATTTTCTGTCCGGGGTATATGCTCATAAACAATACTTTAAAACTTGAGTGCTTCATTTTTAAGGAGGAGTAAATATTTCACAAGCTGCTCCTTTTTAGCCTCAGATTGACCTTGGGCATGGTGAATAAGAAGCTGAGAGTCACTCAGTAGCTTGACCCTCTTAGCCCCACAAATGTAGGCTAACTTTAATCCAGTTATAGCCGCTTCGTACTCAGACTCATTATTGGAAGCCCTGAAAGCAAAACATATAGGTTGGTACATTTTGTCACCATACGGAGAAGTCAAACATACCCCTGCACCACATCCCATGGTGCTAGATCCACCATCTGTCCGGACAACCCAGACCTTTTTATCTTTCATGCCAGTAGTCTGCTCTGAATCTCTGTCGGAGTGAAATTCAACCAAAAAATCAGCCACAGCTTGGGCCTTGACTGCTGTTCGAGGAGCAAAATCTATGTCGAAGTCCCCCAATTCTACTGACCATTTAGTCATCCTGCTTGAAATGTCTGCCTTTTGGAGGACATTTTTCAAGGGAAAAGAAGTCCGGACGATGATAAGATGAGCCTGGAAATAAGGCCTCATTTTTCTTGCAGCTATTACTAGGGCTAATGCTAACTTCTCGATTTTCAAGTAACGCCTTTCTGCATCTATCAAACTTTTGCTGATGTAGTACACTAGATGGGGATAACTATCCACTTCTCTTACCAACATAGCACTGATAGCACAACTTAAAACTGCCAAGTATACGAAGAGTGTCTCCCCATCTACTGGTTTAAACAAAGTTTTGGGGGAGGATAGGTGCTTCTTGATCTCATTGAAAGCCTCATCACACTGTGGGGTCCAATCGAATTCCTTTGCACCCTTCAAGGTTTGAAAGAACGGGGCGCACCTATCCGAAGACCTTAAAATAAATCTGTTTAAAGCAGCTAATCTCCCCATTAGTCGTTGTACTTCTTTAATATTTCGAGGAGGCTTCATTTGGAATAGAGCATTAAGCTGGTCCGGATCGGGTTTTATACCATGCTCAGTTATAATATAGCCTAGAAACTTCCCGGACTACACTCCGAACACACATTTTTCTGGGTTCAACTTCAAATTCACTTTTACCAAGTTGGCAAAAGTTTCTTGGAGATCAGCCAAATGCAATTGCTCATCCACACTCTTCACCATCATGTCATCAATGTATACTTCCATATTTCTCCCAATCTGATCAGCAAAGGCTTTGTTTACTAATCTCTGCTAAGTAGCCCCAGCATTGTTTAACCCAAACGACATTACCTTATAGGAATGAAGACCTCTGTCAGTGACAAATGTGGTATGCTCTTAATCCTTCAGATCTACTTGGATCTGATTGTATCCGGAGAAGGCATCCATAAAGGATAGCAGCTTGTTCCCAGAGGTGGAGTCTACTAACTGATCAATCCCGGTGACTGGATACAAATATTTTGGGCAAGCTCTATTGAGATCTGTGAAGTCAATGCACACGCGCCACTTGCCATTTTTATTTTTCACCAGGACCGGATTGGCAGTCCACAAAGGATATTGAGACTCCTTGATATGCCTCATCTTTGTGAGCATGTCAACCTCTTGCACAATGACATCAGCCTTTTCCTTGGAAAAAACCATTCTCTTTTGAACCACTGGTGCTATGTTTTTCCGGACGGATAAGTGATGTGATATCACATCTGCTGGTACCCCAGTAATATCAGCATTGCACCAAGCGAAAACGTGCTGATGATTCTTCAAAAAATTTAACATTTCACTCTTTAAAACGGGTGGCATCTTAGACCTTATCTTAACATTTTTTCTTTCTTCTAAACAATGTGTCTCTACCTCCTCGATCGGTATTAACACTCTAGGGGTCTCTCTGGGGTCATCAATTTCACCCTCACCCCCAGAAAGCCCCTCAAATTGCTATTGCTCGTTGATACGAACTGCCCCCAATGTCCGAGGAGCCAGGGCTGTAGCATAGCATTCTCTTGCAACCTTCTGACTGCTCCGGACAACTCCCACCTGTCCCTGAACAACATATTTCAAGCACTGGTGGACTGTTGAAGCCACTGCATGCATCCTAGAGAGCCAAGACCTCCCCCTAGAATAGCATTATAGCAAGTGGGACAATCCACCACGATAAAAAGTATCCTGACCATTTTCTTGAAAGGTCCCTTGCCCAATAGAACTTCCTCTTTGAACTCTCCGATCACATCTGCTGAGCTGCCAGTAAAGCCCACAATTGATCTGTCCGAACTCTGAACTACAGCTGGATTTTTCATTCTCTTGTATGTGGTTAAGAAAAGGATATTGGCTGAGCTTCCAGTATCCACCAGAATTCGTCTTATGTCATTGCCTCCAATAGATGCTCCTATGACAACAACATCTTCATGGGGGCCAGCTATATCTGTTAAATCATCTTCATCAAAAACAATGAAGGGGAATGGATTTGGTGACTGGTAGGAAGTCATGCCTCCTTCTAGCTGAGTGGCCAAAGTATGAACGTGCCTCTTCCTCGAAGAAGCATTAGGAGTTGTCATAGTATCCCCTCCGAAAATTGTAAGTGACTCAAAAAACTTAATGAGCCCGGAGACCGTCCTAGAACATTCCTCAATTGCACCCACTCTATTTCGAGTTGGATCAGGATCAAAGTACTCAGATTCCACATCAAACCTCTCAATTATAACCATGGCTCCCTACGGAGCAGCATTACTTGGACCAACCCGGTGAGTATTGGCAGGCCTGTTACCTCCTCTTCTTTTGACATAAGCCCCCCAGCTTTCCCCTTTCAATCAAGTTCTGAACTTCTTGCTTCAAAGCTATACAATCATCAGTGGTATGGCCAATATCATTGTGATATTGGCAGAAAGAGTTATTGCGATGTTCTCTAGGAGATTGCAGTGTGGCCGGTCTTCTATAGTGCACTTCTTCCTTTGTTTTATCATAAATAGTGGCCACACTTTCTTTCAATTCTGTGAACCACTCCGGTTGAACCCAAGGGCCTCTCTTCTTTCTGGATTGCTGACTCTGAGCAGGAGCAGTTGGCTGAGACTGAGCTTTAACCCTACCATGCCCCTATCCGGTCTCTTTTGCCTTGGTGCCGGACTGATTCTCATTGGGATTTGGAGCCACCGGGGTAGACCTCACCTGCCTGTGCACCCTGGTTTTCTTCGTTTCATCAACGTTAATCTGTTTTCCAACCTGATTCAGCAACCCTCCCCAAGTCATGGCCTTCTTTCTGGTCACTGAATCAGCCAAATTTCCAGGGTTCAATCCCTGTCTTAGGGATGCTATTGCCACTTGTTCGAAGCAATCAGCCAGCCCATTTTTGGTGTTCACAAAACGACTTATATATTATTTTAAGGACTCATTTGGTTCCTGGGCACAATGGATTATTGTGTCCCCATTGCCCTTTAATTCTTTACTCCGAACGAACTGCCTTCGAAAGGCCACCCAAAAAGTATCAAAATTCTTGATATAACCCTGTGGTAGGCTGTTATACCATTTTAGAGCACTCCCCGTAAATGATTGGGAGAATGCTCTGCAGAGTAGCTTATCATCGTCATCAAAGTTCATCATGAAGTTTTTAAATTGTTCCAGATGGTTGTCCAGATCAGTACTGCCATCGTACTTTTCCATTTTGGTGCTGTCAAACCTCTTAGGGAGGTTGCCGAACAGAATTTTGGAAGATAATGGAGATTGCCTCCAATTTCTTCCACGACTGAACACAGTATCCTCATTAGAAGTTGCAAAGATACCCGGTTCATCGTGGAAAGGTAAAGGATCCATCAGCATCCGGTCTACATGCCTCCGGCTGTGAGATGACCCTTTGCCGATATTCTTCTTCATCTTTCCATGCCTATCCCTTTTTCTTGAATATTTTTTTATCTGCTTTTGCTTCTTTTTAGTTCGACCCTCATCACTGCTAGAGGATAAGGATTCTTCAACTCCTTCATCATCCTAGGAGCTATCAGAAGATTCTGAGCTTGAGTCAGAACTCTCTACTGGTTTAAACCGGTGAGACTTTTTGGAGCTGGCATGAGTCTTTTTGGTACTCACATGAGTCTTTGAAGGCTCATGCTCTCTGGGTTATCGGTGTGATGAGCAACTGATACTCTGGACTTTTCTTTCATGCCCATCTTAGCCTTTTCTGCCCTCAGAGCTTATATTTCACCCTTTAGCCTATCGCGTTCTTCGATAGTGTACTCATCGTTTTCACCCACCACTTCGAGCAGAGCTGGTGGTACTTCCGGGTCGTCCGGATTCATTCGGACTGACTTTTCTTGCTGGTTTCGAATGCTTGATTCAGGCACCTTCTCCTCCCACTGTGGTCGCCAATTTGGTGAGGTTAATTATCGTCTGAGGGTAAATTAGTAATTTGTTCGAAGTTTTATAGAAGTATATAGGTGTTTAATATTTAGAGTAGAAAGTAGAGGGAGAATTAAGCAGCCTGGTTGTACTTAATTTTCATTACCCACATTTAATGCAGGTGGTTGGGTATTTATACCCTTACATTTGGGCTTTATGGGTTTTCGGGTCATGTTTAATGGACCCGGGTCATGTTTAAAGACCCATGAGCTTTTTAGTAGAGGAGCAAGTAGCTTAGTCAAGAAGTGTTTAGGTTTTTTAGTACGTTTATCATAGTTCGAACAGTCCAATAGGCAAAGTGTTCGAAGTGGTCTGTCCGGTCCGGAGGCCTTGGACCGATCTGTCCCTGTCCAGGGAGCAAGCAGAATTCGGACTCATCAGGGTCGAGTTCGAATACTCATTAGTTTTAAGCAGGTAGGTAATTAGCTTAGTAATGAAGTGATTAAGTTTTTAGTACGTTAGTTCAGCTCAGATGGTCCAGTGGGTGGATGTTGTCCGAGTTGCCCCTATCTGGTTCTCATAAAGAGTGGCAATAAATTCCGGACTCATCAGTAACCCCTTTTTTAGGTTGTGTTCGAAGGCCTTTGGCAAGACCTAAAAAATATTTCAAGTGTAATCATAACTTCGTCTGGATAGTTTGAAAAGCGTAACGACTTTATCCGGACAGACTAAAACCCTTAGAAGTTGAGCAGTTTTGCCAGAGATAGTGGGACACGTGTCCTCCTCTAATTCGCCTCACCGGCCGTTTTCCTCCTAGAAAAGCGCTTCCACTTGTTTCGAAAAAGTAACCTTTTAATTAATTTTGGTGATATCAGCGCCGTCTTTAATCAATATACCTATCTTTTCGTCTTCTCCTAGGTATCAAAGCATCGTTTATCTCAATAGTATAAATCAGTTCACTTATCACTATTTTATCATCTTCATTATCTCTACTCTGTTAAACTTCAAAGCTTTAATCTCTCAAAAAACCTTTCTTTGGGTGTGAGTTTATGTTCACAACAAGAAACGCTTTAGTATAAGGTGGGTGGCTCAATTTATCGGAGTTAGAAAAATCTCAAAAGGTCGAGAGAGAAAAGCGCATTGCTGCATGCCTCCATGTTTCTCTTGTTGACAAGCCTAATACACCAAGCTCAGAGCCTGATCGGGGTTCATCTTCTGCCAAGAATTCTACACCCAGAAGGTTATTTCAGTCCATTCTTTCTCCAATCGTCTCGGGCTCATCGGTTCAAGAGTTAGAGCCTGTCGTTGAACCAGAACGGGTGGTTACAAGCCTTAGAAAACCTTCCCCATTCATCTCTATGGGGTCAGATGCTGATATTTCCCCGGAGAAACTGGTAGATAGACGAAGGGGTCGTCTAGTAAAAGGACAGGCTGTTGGCACACAGCCTAAACCACAATCCACGCCTTCGAAATCCGGGGAAAAAAGTAAAACCACAGGTCAGAAGCACCCATCAAAATTCCCAAGGACAAGTTGTCCGGTCCAGAGGCAACTAGATCAAGTCTTCGAAAAGAGACCTCCGGGTCCAAGCCCCAACCGGACTCTAGACCACAAGAGGGAAAGGATGCTCAACAATCTGGAGGGCCTACTAAGCCAACTACTAGCTCTTCTCTTCCTAAAACAGCTGGCAATCCCTCCATGGTAATGGAGGATGTAATGGAGGACAGCATCGAAGAAGCCCCTTTTGAGACTGACAACTCCAGGAAAACAAGCGAGACTGCCACTACTAGGAAGAGCAAAGGCAAGGAAAAAGTATGTTTGCAACATCCGGACCTGCCGGAGTACCTTGTGGGAAAGGCGGGGCCTTGTTTCAGCAAAGTAAGTGTTAAATATATGCTGGCCATGCAGAAAATAAAATACGCTTTCATTCACATAGCTGAACTTGGCCGAATGAGGACGAAGTGGGGAATTCCAGAGAATGTTAAAGTAAGGATTTCAATAAATCCGGAGACGCCCATGGACTGTAAGCTCAACGAGATTGTCTTCTATACTGATCTATTCAAATGTGGACTTAGGTTTCCCTTTGACCCAGAAATAGTCAGATCTTTCCATCTGATAAAGCTTTGCCCAAGCCAGCTAAGCCTTAATGCATGGTTCACCCTCATGGCATGTATCATGGCTTCAAGGCTCTCCAGAATTCCTCTTCTGATGGAGCAATTTGCTGTTGTAGCAAGCCTCTGCAGAAATCATGTCATCCCTTTCTATCACTTCAACATGGGTGACAACTACAAGGTAGTTGGTGACTTACTCGAGTCGGAGAAAGGTTGGAAGACTCAATTTCCGTTCGTCAGTGTTGTTTGGGAGAATGGGAAGAAAATTAAAGCTGGTGTCAAAACAAGCATGCTTACCAGAAGATGGCGAAGTGATAGTAACAATCTCACCAGATACTTCTACTTTTACTTATAAAAAAATTATCTAATTCTTTTTTCTTTTGCTTTTTGGCAGTGAAGTCCAAGGACTTCAACGATCACTTAGAGGCTGGGCAGACTACATGTGCCAAGCTAAATGCTTGGGCTGCTAAAACCTGGGGAAACCGCTTCCACAACTGCTTTACTGGAGGCAATCTAACCAGATCCTATCTTTGGAATACCACCGACCGGAGGGATCTGTCTTGGGTGAAATTAACCACTCCACCCCTCCGGGAGTAATTCTCCAGAAGACAGAGGGGAAAGATGGGAAATTGGCCTTGTCGGGTATAGCTAAAGCCCCTAGCAAGATGAAAGGAAAAAAAGTTAAGGCCAAGCAAGGTGTGGTAGAGGCTTACCCTACCGAGGTGGAGGATGCTGCCCCAACAAACCCAGAGGGACAAGATCAAGGGCAGATTGATGATGCCTTATTACAAGTGGTGGAGCACGAGAGCACCAAGGAAGCAGCTGGGTCTCCAAAATCTCAAAAGGTCTCCAAAAAGGTCAGAAAACGGGGAGCAGAAGATGGAGGCCGGGATGCCAAGAAAAAGAAAACCTCCATGGGAGACGAGGTTTCTCTCCGGGATCCAGAGCTACTACCTCATGTTGAACCTACTGACCCCACTCAAGAAGAAGAGATCCAATTAAAGCAATCCGTCCTGGAAAGAGACCTCCCTTCATCAAAAGAGGAGGTGAAGGCCAAAGATAGCACCATTCATGCCTTAACTAATGACAAGATCTCTCTTGAGAATAGTGTGTCCAAGGCTGAGCAAGAAAAAGTCTGACTTGTTAAGGGAGCAGGAGAAAACAATCCAGGCTAGGATGGATGCTTATACCAATGAGGTGATAGATTCTCAGGAGGCAATGTATGCTGAGGTCAGGTCAGATATGGTTCTGCTTTTTCATGAAAAAATTCTGAAGAAGACCTTGGGAGATTTATGGCGATTCGTGGAGTACGAAGACATTCCTCATCATACCATGTCTGTTGGTGATAAGTACAACTACTCCAATGATGACACTACTGGCGAAGAAGAAGAAACTGGGGAGAGTTCGGATGACGACCCAAAGAAGAAAAAGCCAAGTGAGGCTGAGCCGCCTACAAAATCTCAGTCTTAGAGTATCAATTATCTTTTTTAATTTTCTCGTGATTGAACCAAAGTCCTTGGATGGCCAAGGCATTTTTTGTAACCATGTCCGGTATCTGTCCGGATAAACCTTTCTTGTTTTGACAATTCAAAGTCCTTGGATGGCCAAGGCATTTCGTATGTTTTAATGGGTAGTTTCATTATGCACAACTCTTGCATTTTTTATAATTTTTCAACTTTGATGGCTAATGTTTAAACAGCCCATAATTATTTCACAAGTATTTTAAAGTGAGAGTGTTTAAATTCTCCGATGACAAATGTTTAAGTAGTCATCATTCCTCGAATTTAATCTGGTCTATTTAATAAAAAATTTCAACGAGAACTACTAACTGAAAATACTCCGAATATTTTAAGAAGGCATCATATTTTATAAAAAAGACTAGACACCTCATAAAAACCTCCCCGAGCCACCAGGGAGGAAAGAGTATGCCCCCAAATATTTACATTAATTTTCAAACAAGTAAATATTTACATAGTTTTTACTCCAAGTACAAACGGAGGTGCTCGATGTTCCAAGGGTGATTCAAAATCCTTCCATCTTTGTCTTGGAGCAGGTATGTCCCAGGCTTAAGCTTTTCAATGACCATATAGGTTCCTTCCCAAGTTGGAGCCAATTTACCGAACTGCTTCTCTTTAGTATGTAGGAAACCTTTTCTTAATACCTTATCCCCTAGTTGAAAATCTCTTCTCTTAAATTTAGCAGCAAACCTACTTCTCATCAAACCTTGATAGTGTGCAGCCCCTAAGGTGAGCCTTAACTCTTCTTTCTTCTATTAAGTCAAGCTGGCCTCTGATTGCCACTTCGTTAGCGTGTTCGGAAAAATTATGAACTCGAAATTAAAGGAGAGTAGCTTATATGGGAGCTATGGCATCCATCCCATATACTAAGGCAAAGGGAGACTCTTGTGTTGCAGCCCCGGGAGTGGTCTCGTAAGCCCACAAAACTTCTTGCAAGTAACTCGGCCATTTTCCAGCAGCCCCTTCTAAATTCTTCTTCAGACCGGACAGTATTATCATGTTGGCTACTTCGACTTAACCATTTGTTTGTGGGTGGAAAGGAGAAGAGAAACAATGTTATATGCCTCTAGAGGCACAGAAATTCTCCATTTCTTTGTTATCGAACTGTGGCCCATTGTTTGTGGTTATTTTTTGTGGAATTCCAAATCTGCAACAGATATTGGATAAGATGAATTTTATAACAGCTTTTAATGTTTTACCTGCCAATGGATCTGATTCTATCCACTTGGAGAAGTAATCAATAGCAACAATTATAGTTTACACCCTTCGGATGCCATAGGTAGAGGCCCAACCAAATCCAACCCCCAACGAGCAAAAGGTATTGGTTCAAAAATTGATTCTAAAAGGATAGCTGAGGTATGAATTTCATTGTTATATCTTTGGCATGGGTCACACGTTTTTACCAACTCCTTAGCATCTTGCATTATGGAGGGCCAGTAGTACCCAGCTAACAAAACGCTTCTTGTTAGGGCCCTGAATCCGCAGTGAGCTGATCCCTCACCATCATGTAACTCGGAGAGCACTATTTGGGACTCATCGACCCCCAAACATCGTAAGAGGGGTTTACTAATAATACTTCTTATAAAGAATATCTCTTAGGATGACAAAACCACGAGCCTTGCACTTTACTTTTCTTGTTTTTTTTTCCTGAGGCAAGATGCCATCTGAGAGGTATTGAAAGAGAGGAAATCTCCAATCTTGAGGCTGATTTGTTTATATATTCAAACTTTCTTCAACCTTATCCGGATTGATTTGAACTGATGGGCATTCTTGCACATGTATCCAAGGGTAGGACTCAGAGTAGGCTATGGTTACCAAGGAGTCTGCCAGTGTATTTTCTGTTCGAGGTATGTGCTCATAAGTGACGCTTTTGAAATTGAGTGCCACTTCTTTAAGGATGAATAATTATTTAATCAGCTGTTCTTTCTTAGCTTCGAACTGCCTTGTGCATGATGGATAAGAAGCTGGGAGTCGCTCATTAGCCTGACTCTTTTGGCTCCACAAATGAGAGCCAACTCTAAACCACCTATAGCAGCCTCATATTCGGACTCATTATTGGAAGTCCTGAATGAAAAGGATATAACCTGGTACATTCTGTCACCGTACGGAGAGGTTAAACATATCCCAGCACCACAACCAATGGTGCTTGATCCACCGTCAGTCTAGATAATCCATACTATTTTATCTTTTACTTTGGTTGCTTGTTTAGTATCTCTATCTGAGTGAAATTCAACTAAGAAATCTGCCACCGCTTGGGCTTTGACTGTTGTCCGAGGGGAAAAATCAATATCGTAGTCGCCCAATTCCACTGACCACTTGGTCATTCTACTTGAAATGTCGGCCTTTTGGAGAACATTTTTCAAGGGAAAAGACGTCTGGACAATAATGGGATGAGCCTGAAAATAAGGTCTCATCTTCCTTGCAGCAATCACCAGGGCTAGTGCTAATTTTTCAAGTTTCAAATAGTGTTTTTCTGCATCAATCAAACTCTTGCTAATGTAATACACCCGACGGGGATAATTATCTACTTCCCTTACCAACACTTCACTTATGGCACAACTAGAGACTGCCAAGTATATGAAAAGATTCTCTCCACCAACGGGTTTAAACAAATTCTTGGGGGAGGACAAATGCTTCTTGATTTCATCGAAGGCCTCATCACATTGTGAGGACCAATCAAAGTCCTTTGCACCTTTCAAAGGCCGAAAAAACAGGGCACACTTGTCCGATGACCTTGAAATGAAACGGTTTAGTGCAGCCAGCCTCCCAGTCAATCGTTGTACTTCTTTAATATTCCGAGGAGGTTTTATTTGTAATAAATTATTAAGCTGGTCCGGATCAGGCTGTATCCCTTGCTCACTTATCACATATCCTAATAATTTCCTGGATTGCACTCCAAAGACACACTTTTATGGGTTTAATTTCAAATTTACTTTTACTAAGTTAGTAAAAGTTTTTTGCAGATCTTCCAAGTGTAACTGTTCGTCCACACTTGTCACCATCATGTCGTCGATGTAAACCTCCGTGTTTCTTCCAATTTGATCAGAAAAAGCCTTGTTTACCAACCTCTGATAAGTAGCCCTAACATTTTTTAACCCAAATGGCATCACCTTGTAACAATGAAGGCCCCTATCAGTAACAAATGTAGTATGTTCTTGATCCTTCGGATACACTTGAATCTAATTATACCCGGAGAAGGCATCCATAAAGGATAGCAGCTTGTTTCCAGATGTGGAGTCCACCAACTGATCAATTCGCGGGGCCGGGTATAAATCCTATGGGCAAACTCTGTTGAGATCTGTGAAATCGATGCACATAAGCCACTTGCCATTTTTATTTTTGACCAATATTGGGTTGGACATCTATAAAGGGTATTGAGATTGTTTTATGTGCCCCATTTTAGTAAGCCGGGTGACCTCTTGAACTATGACATCAGCCTTTTCCTTAGAAAAGGCTCTTCTCTTCTGTACCACAGGTGCTATGTCTCTTCGGATGGACAATTGGTATGATATAATATCTGATGGTACTCCGGTAACATCAGCATTGCACCAAGAAAAAACATGCTGATGGTCTTTCAAGAATTTTAACATTTTACCTTTTAATTCTGATGTCATCTTGGATCCTATCTTGACACTTTTTCCTTCAGCCAGAGAGTGAGTTTCAACTTCTTCAAATGGTATTAAAACACCAGGGGTCTCTCTGGGGTCATCTATTTCACCCTCTCCCCCAGAGGGCCCCTCAAACTGCTATTCCTCGTTGATCCGAACCGCCCCGAATTTCCGAGGAGCCAGTGCAGTTGCATAACATTCTCTTGCTACCTTTTGGCTGCTCCGAACAACTCCCACTTGTCATTGCACAGCATACTTCAAACACTGGTGGACTGTTAAGGCCACGGCATGCATCCTAGAGAGCCAAGATCTCCCCAGAATAGCGTTATAACAAGTGGGACAATCCACCACAATGAATAGTATTCTAACCATCCTTTTAAAAGGGCCTTTGCCCAACAACACCTCCTCCTCGAACTCCCCGATCACATCTGCTGAGCTTGCAGTGAAACCCACAATTGATCTATTCGAACGCTGAATCATTGCTGGATTCTTCATTTTTTTGTAGGAAGTTAAAAAGAGAATATTGGCTGAACTTCCGGTATCCACCAAAATTCGCCTTATATTATTGCCTCCAATGGATGCTCCTATGACCACAGCATCTTCATGTGGACTGGCAATATCCCTCAGATCATCCTCGTAAAAAACAATAAAAGGAAAAGGAATTTGCGATTGATAGGAGGCCATGCCTCCTTCAAGCTGGGTAGCTAAAGTATGAACGTGCCTCTTTCTTGAAGAAGTAGTTGGTGCAGTCATGGTGTCCCCTCCGAATATTGTAAGTGATTCAAAAAAGTTAATAAGTCTGGACACCGTCTTGCAACTCTCCACGATAACACCCACTTTATTCTGGGTCGGATCAGGGTCCAAGTATTCTGACTCCACATCGAACCTCTCGATTATCACCATAGCCCCATCCGGAGCCGGTGTGTCTGGATTATTTGGACCAGCCCGATGAGCACTATTAGGCCTATTTCCACCTCTTCTTTAAACATATGCCCCCAAGTTGCCTCTTTCAATCAAGTTATACACTTCTTGTTTCAACGCAATACAATCTTCAGTGGTATGACCAGTATCATGGTGATACTGGCAAAACCAATTATTACGGCTCTCCTTAGGAGAGTGTAATGCAGTCGGCCTTCTGTAGTGTACTTTGTCTTTTGTTTTGTCATAAATGGTGGCTACATTTTCTTTCAACTCAGCAAACCACTCCGGTTGAACCCAAGGCCCTCGTTTATTTCTAGATTGTTGACTCTGGGCTGGTGCAGCTGGCTGAGACTGAGCTTTGGCTTTGTGATGACCTTTCCCGGCCTCCCTAGCCTTGTTCCCGGACTGGTTTTAGTTTGGATTAGGTGCAGCCGGAACAGACCTCACCTGCCTGTGTACCCTAGTATTCTTTGTTTCATCTACATTAATATGCTTTCCGACCTGATTCATCAGACCTCCCCATGTCATGGCCTTTTTTCTGGTTACTGAATCAGCCAAGTTTCCAGGGTTTAAGCCCTGCCTCAGAGAAGCTATTGCTACTTACTCGAAGCAATCAGCCAATCCATTTTTGGTATTCACAAAATGACTTATGTATTCTTTTAAGGATTCGTTTGGTTCTTGGGCAGAATGGATAATCATGTCTCCATTGCCCTTCACTTCCTTACTTTCAACAAACTGCCTTTGAAAGGCTACCCAAAAAGTGTTAAAATTCATGATACAGCCCTATGGTAAGCTATTATACAATTTCAGAGCACTCCACGTAAAAGATTGGGAGAATGCCCTACAAAGTAATTTGTCGTCGTCGTCAAAATTCATCACAAAAATTTTGAATTGTTCTAAGTGGTTATTCAGGTCCTTGCTACCATCATATTTTTCCATTTTCGTATTGTCGAACCTCTTAGGAAGATTTCCGGACAGTATTTTGGAGGATAATGGAGATTGTCTCCAATTTCGGCCACGATTGAAAACCGTATCTTCGTTAGGAGTTGCAAAGATATATGGTTCATCATGAAAGGCAAAAGGATCCATCACCATCTGATCTATATGTCTCCGGCTATGAGACGATCCTTTGCCTATATGCCTCTTTAACCTTCCATGCCTCTCCGGCTATGAGACGATATATGGTTCATCATGAAAGGCAAAAGGATTCTTCGACTCCATCTTCACCTAAGAAGCTACTGGAAGATTCTGAGTCTGAATCAGAGCTCTCCACCGGTTTAGACCAGTGAGACTTTCTTGAGCTAGCATGAGTCTTTTTCGTACTCACGTGGGTTTTTGAGGGCTCATGCTCTCTTGGGTTGTCAGTATGATGAGCAACTTACGCCTTTTGATTTTTCTTTTTTGCCCATCTCTGCCCTCTTAGCATCCCTCAGAGCTTCTATTTCAACTTTTAATCTATCTCGCTCCTCAATCGTATATTCATTATTTTCACCCACCACTTCTGCCAAAAGTGGTGGTATTTCTTGCACGTCCGGATTCATCCGAACTGGTTTTTCTTGATGGTTTTGAATGCTAGATTCGGGCACCTTCTTCTCCCACTGTGGTCGCCAATTTGGTGAGGTTTATTTTTGGTTGAGGGTAATTTTGTCCAGAGTTTTGTGGTGTTGTAAAGGTATTTAATGTTTGGATGGATTGTAGTGAGAGATTCGAGCTGCCTGGTTGTATTTAATTTTCATTACCCTCAGTAAATGAAAGTGGTTGGGTATTTATACCCTTAATTGTGAGCCACATGGGCTTTCGGGGTGACTTATGGATTCGGGTCGAAATGGGGAAATTGTCTGCTTTTGTTAAAAAGAAATGGGGCAACATGAAAGTTAATATGCATGCCCAACCTAGTGTAAGTACAATACACATTATATTACCAAATGTTCAAAAACGGAATATTAATATGTTTAAACAAGAGGATACTATGGTAATTATCGAATGATTTGATGTAAATTTTGAATATTTAGACCCTGATCTCTGATGAGTCCGAATTCAGCATGCTCCCCGAACAAGAGCAAATTGGTCTAGTCTCTCCGAATACCAGACAGGTTACATGGACATGGATCGAACATGTCACATTCCCCGGACAGATTACTTTGAACACTATGAACATAGGACTGTTCGAACTATGAAAAAAGTACTAAAACACCTAAACACTTCTTGACTAAGCTACTTGCTCTCCTACTTAGAGCTCATGGGTCTTTAAACGTGACCCGGGTCCATTGAATATGACCTGAAAGCCCATAAAGGCCCAATATCAGGGTATAAATACCCAACCACCTGCATTAACTATGGGTAATGAGAATTAACTGCTACCAAGCTGCTTAATTATCTCTCTACTCCCTACTTTAAACAGTAAAAACACCCACACACCACCGTATAACACCCACACACCACCTTGAAACACCAGTTGAAATTACCAGCTTACCCCCAGACGATTATTATCCACACCAAATTGGCGACCACAGTGGGAGGCGACGGTGCCTGAATCAAGCATTCAAAACCAGCAAAGAAAATCTGTCCGAATGAATCCGGACAATCCTGAGCTGCCATCAGCTTTGCTCGAAGTGGTGGGAGAGAATGATGAGTACACGATCGAAGAGCGTGACAGGTTAAGGGGTGAAATAGAAGCTTTGAGGGCAGAAAAGGCCAAGATGGGCGTGAAAGAGAAATTCAAAGCATCAGTTGCTCACCACACCGACAACCCCAGAGAGCCTGAGGCTTCAAAAACTCACGTGAGCACCAAAAAGACACATGCCAGTTCTAAAAAGTCTCATCGGTTTAAGCCTGTAGAGAGTTCTGACTCGAGCTCAGAATCTTCAGACACCTCTTCGGACAGTGAGGGAAATGAAAAATCCTTGTCCTCTAGCAGCGATGAGGGTCGAACAAGAAAAAAGCAAAAGCAAGTTAAGAAATATTCAAGAAAAAGAGACAGACATGAAGGGTAATGGAGACACAATAATCCATTGTGCCCAGGAGCCAAATGAGTCCTTGAAAGAGTACATAAGCCGTTTTGTGAACACAAAGAATGGGTTGGCTGATTGCTTCAAACAAGTGGCAATAGCATCCCTAAGGCAAGGTTTGAACCCAGGCAATCTGGCTGATTCAGTGACCAGAAAGAAGGCCATGACCTGGGGAGGGTTGCTAAATCAGGTTGACAAACAGATAAACGTTGATGAAACAAAGAAAACCAGGGTGCACAGACAGGTGAAGTCCACCCCAGTGGCACCAACTCCAAATCAAAATCAGTCCGGGAACAAAGCAAGAGAAACCGGACAAGGGCATGGTAGGGCAAAAGCTCAGTCTCAACCAGCAGCTCCTGCTCAGACTCAACAATCCAGAAATAAGAGAGGGCCATGGGTCCAACCGGAGTGGTTCGCAGAGCTTAAAGAGAGTGTGGCCACCATTTTCGATAAAACAAAAGATGAGGTGCATTACCGGAGACCGGCAACTCTGCAGTCTCCCAGAGAGCATTGCAACAACTTTTTTTGCCAATATCACAATGATATTGGCCATACCACTGATGACTGCATAGCATTGAAGCAAGAAGTTCAAAATTTGATTGAGAGGGGGAAGTTGGGTGCATACGTTAAAAGAAGAGGAGGCAATAGGCCTGACAACACTCACCGGGTTGGTCCAAGTAATGCTGCCCCGGAGGGGGCTATGGTTATAGTTGAAAGGTTTGATGTGGAATCTGAATACTTGGATCCTGATCCAACTCGAAACTTAGTGGGTGCTATTGAGGAATGTTCTAGATCGGTCTCTGGGCTCATTAAGTTTTTTGAGTCGCTTACAATTTTCGGAAAGGACACTATGACAGCTCCTACTGCTTCTTCGAGAAAGAGGCATGTTCATAATTTAGCCTCCCAGCTAGAAGGAGGCATGACATCTTATCAGTCACCGAACTCATTCCCCTTCATTGTTTTTTATGAAGATGATTTGAGAGACATTATTGGCCCTCATGAGGATGTTGTTGTCATAGGAGCATCTATAGGGGGCAATGAAATAAGGCGAATCCTGGTGGATACTGGAAGCTCCGCCAATATCCTTTTCCTAACCACTTACAAGAAAATGAAAAATCCAGCTGTAATTCAAAAGTCGGATAGGTCAGTCGTGGGCTTCACAGGCAGCTCAGCCGATGTGATCGGAGAGTTCGAAGAAGAGGTGTTATTGGGCAGGGGCCCTTTCAAGAAAATGGTAAGAATACTCTTTCTTGTGGTGGATTGTCCCACTTGCTATAATGCTATTCTAAGGAGATCTTGTCTCTCTAGGATGCATGCAGTAGCTTCAACAGTCCACTAGTGCTTAAAGTATGTTGTTCAGGGACAGGTTGGGGTTGTCCGGAGCAGCCAAAAGATTGCAAGAGAATGCTATGCCACTGCCCTGGCTCCTCGAACGCTAGGGGCAGTCCGTATTAATGATCAATAGCAGTTTGAGGGCCTTCCTGGGGGTGAGGGTGAAATTGATGACCCCAGAGAGACCCCTGGAGTGTTGATACCAATTGAAGAGGTTGAAACGCACTGTTTGGAAGAGGGAAATAATGTCAAGATAGGGTCCAAGATGCCACCGATGTTGAAAAAAGAAATGTTGAAATTTTTGAAAGACCATCAGCACGTTTTTGCATGGTGCAATGCTGATGTTACTGGAGTTCCATCAGAAGTGATATCCCAGCACCTATCTGTCCGGAGAGATGTAGCACCAGTGGTTCAAAAGAGAAGAGCTTTCTTAAAAGAAAAGGCTGATGTCATTGTACAAGAGGTTGACAGACTCACAAAGATGGGGCACATTAAAGAATCTCAATACCCTTTGTGGACTGCCAATCCTGTCCTGGTAAAAAAGAAAAATGGCAAGTGGCGCATGTGCATTGACTTCACAGATCTCAATAGAGCTTGCCCAAAAGATTTGTATCCGGTCCCCCGGATAGATTAGTTAGTAGACTCTACCTCTGTGAACAAGCTGCTTTCTTTTATGGATGCCTTCTCCGGGTACAATCAGATTCAAGGAGATCCAAAAGATCAAGAGCATACCACGTTTGTCGCTGACAGGGGTCTACATTGCTACAAGGTGATGCCATTTGGTTTGAAAAATGCTGGGGCTACTTATCAGAGGTTAGTCAACACGGCATTTGCTGATCAAATTGGAAGAACTATGGAAGTATACATTGACGATATGATGGTGAAAAGTGTGGATGAGCAGTTGCACTTGTCCGATCTCCAAGAAACTTTTGCCAACTTGGCAAAATTGAATTTGAAATTAAACCCTGAAAAGTGTGTGTTCGGAGTGCAGTCCGGGAAGTTCCTAGGGTATATCATAAGTGAACATGGAATACAACCCGATCCGGACCAGCTCAATGCCCTATTCCAAATGGAGCCTCCTCGAAACATTAAAGAAGTGCAGCGATTAACGGGGAGATTAGCTGCCTTAAACAGATTCATCTCGAGGTCTTCGGACAGGTGCGCTCCTTTCTTTCAAACTTTGAAGGGTGCAAAAGGGTTCGAGTGGACCCCACAGTGTGATGAGGCTTTCAATAAAATCAAGAAACATCTTTCCTCTTCCAAAACTTTGTTCAAACCAGTTGATGGGGAGACTCTCTTTGTGTATTTGGAAGTTTCGAGTTGTGCCATCAGTGTTGTGCTGGTAAGAGAGGTCGATGGACATCCCCACCCAGTGTATTACATCAGCAAAAGCTTGATAGATGCTGAAAGGCGTTACTTGAAACTTAAAAAATTGGCATTAGCCCTGGTGATAGTTGCAAGGAAGATGAGGCCTTATTTCCAGGCTCATCCTATCATCGTCCGGACCTCTTTTCCCTTAAAAAATGTACTTCAAAAAGCAGACATTTCGAGCAGAATGACTAAGTGGTCAGTAGAGTTGGGGGACTTTGATATAGACTTTGCTCCCCGGACAGCAGTCAAAGCCCAAGCTGTGGCTGATTTTCTGGTTGAATTCCACTCCGATAGGGATTCGGAGCAAGCTACTGATATAAAAGATAAGAAAATGTGGATCGTCCGAACAGACGGTGGATCTAGCACTATGGGATGTGGTGCAGGAATATGTTTAACTTCCCCATATGGGGACAACATGTACCAGGCTATTTGTTTTGCTTTCAGGGCATCTAATAACGAGTCCGAATACGAAGCAGCTATAGCTGGGTTAAAGTTAGCCTACATTTGTGGGGCTAGGAGGGTCAAGCTGCTAAGTGACTCCCACTTGCTTGTCCACCATGCCTTAGGCCAATCTGAGGCTAGAAAGGAGCAGATTCTAAAGTATTTACTCCTCCTCAAAAATGAAGCACTGAAATTTAAAGTTGTTGTCTATGAGCACATTCCCCGGGAAAAAAATGAGCTAGCAGACTCATTGGCAACTATAGCATATACGGAGTCATACCCATGGATCCATGTACTTGAAAGCCCTTTTATTCAACTTGGTAAGGGTAAAGAAGAGGAAATTTTTGAAATATAAGTGAAACAACCTCAAGACTGGAGGTTTCCTCTCTTGCAATATCTCTCTGATGGTGTTGTGCCTCCAGATAAGTCACAAGCCAGAACATTGAAACAAAAAGCTCGTGGTTTCATCATATTAAGAGAAGTGTTGTACAAAAAGTCCTACAGTAAACCTCTCCTACGTTGTTTGGGAATGATGAGTCACAAGTGGTCCTCTCCGAACTACATGATGGTGAGGGATCAGCCCATTGTGGATTTAGAGCTTTAACGAGGAGAGTGTTACTCTCCGGATACTATTGGTCATCGATCATGAAAGATGCTAAGGATTTAGTGAGGAGGTGTAACCCATGCCAGAGGTACATCAATGAAATTCATGTACCAGTCATTCCTTTAGAATCAATTTCTGAGCCCATTCCCTTTGCTCGATGGGGATTGGATTTAGTAGGGCCTCTCCCCGTGGCATCCGGAGGGCGTAAAACTATAATTGTGGCCATAGACTACTTCTCGAAGTGGATAGAAGTCGCTCCCCTGGCAGGGACAACATCAAAAGCTGTCATAAAATTCATTCTATCCAACATATGTTGCAGATTTGGTGTCCCACAGAAAATAACGACACACAATGGGCTACAGTTTGACACTAGAGAAATGGAAAGCTTCTGTGCCTCAAGGGGTATACAGCATTGTTTTTCTTCACCTTTAAACCCACAAGCAAATGGGCAAGTTGAAGTGGCTAATAGAACCATACTCTCCGGTTTAAAGAAGAACTTGGAAGGGGCTGCTGGGAAGTGGCCTAGTTATTTACAAGAAGTCTTGTGGGCCTACCGGACAACACCTGGGGCTGCAACACAAGAATCACCCTTTGCCTTGGTCTATGGAATGGATGCAGTAGCCCCCATAGAGAAGACACTCCCTTCCTTCCCTGTTCACAACTTCTCCGAACACGCTAATGAGATGACAATCAGAAATCAACTTGATTTGATAAAAGAAAGACAGGTTAAAGCTCACCTCAGGATTGCACACTATCAGGGCTTGATGAGGAGCAGGTTTGCTTCCAAAGTTAAAAGAAGAGATTTCCAACCAGGGGACAAAGTATTAAGGAAGGTCTTCTTACACACTAAAGAAAAGCTCTTCGGAAAGCTGGCCCCAACTTGGGAGGGTCCGTATATGGTGGTTGAAAGAATCAAGCCTGGAACTTATTGGTTGGAAGACAAAGATGGCAGAGTTCTAACTCATCCTTGGAATATTGAGCATCTCCGGATGTACTTGGAATAGCACTTATGTAAATATTTACTTGTTTGAATATCCATGTAAATATTTGGGGGCATACTCTTTCCTCCCTGGTGGCACGGGGAGGTTTTAATGATGTGTCCGGATGGTTGAATAAAATTCGACGCCTTCTTCAAAATTTTCTAAGTATTTTCAAAGTTCTATCTTTTGTCATACTACCCGGACTGAGATATCTAAGGGCTATTTAAACTCTAGCAAGAGGATTTAAACACTCTCACAATGCAACAACTAAAAGCTACTTAAACTCTAGCTATCTAAGCTAAAACAAACAATGAAAGAAGATGAGGGTTGTGCAAAACGGAAATATTCATTGAACAACTTAAAATTGCCTTGGCCTTCCAAGGACTTTTGAATAAGTCAGGATACACCACAAAAAACCTGTCCGAACAAATACCGGACACCATTACAAAAAGAGTGCCTTGGCCTTCCAAGGACTTTAGTTTGAATGAAAAATAAACAAAGTAAACCATAAATTAAGGTTGAGCCTTTGAAGATGGCTCACCTTCATCTGATTTCTTACCCTTAAAGTCGCTCTCCCCTTCGACTACCTTCTTGCCTTTGGGATCATTCTCCTCTTCGCCTGGGCTCTCTCCGGTCTTCTCTTTATTATCAGATGAAGACGCACTGGAAACTCCATCCTCTTCGCCCATTGTATAATATGGAAGGTCATCATCATCCACATAGAGCCACAAGTCCCCCAGGTTCCTCTTCGGAAATTTTTCATGAAAAAGTAGAACCATGTCAGACTTCACCCTTTAAAGCAATGACTCTTCGCTTTTAATCATCTCACTGGCGTAGGCATTGATCTTGGCATTGATTGTAGCCTCTTGATCCTTTAACAAAGCAGTTTTATCCTCAGCAGCCTTGGTCACTGCATTCTCAAGAGCGATCTTATCAGTGGTCAAGTTGGTGATAATCTTCTCATTTGCCAGGGTCTCTCCTTTAGAGACAGTAAGATCTGTCTCTACACCGGACAGCTTCTCTCGGAGATCTCTTATGGTTTCTTCTAGGGTGGCAACTTTTGTGTTGCTTTCATCTTGGTTCCTATTCAGCTCCTCATTTGCTTCTTTAAGCAAGTCAACATTGGCAGTAGCAGTGCGAAGGTCTTCAGACAGCTTTTTCTTCTCAGACTTGAGGTCTTTGATGATGTCTGCTTGACCCCGCACTTTTCTTTCCAGTGTGAGTACTGGCTGCATATTGCTAAGCAAAGAATGGCCTATGGTGTCCTTTTCACTAGAAACAATGAAAGTCTTACCATTGAATTTGACCGTATTGGAGCTGCTCGGAGGAATGTAAGGCCCTGCGAATTCATCTCTGGGGAGGCCAAGGAAGTACTCACCAAGCCCAGCTAGACCAGTGATGTCCACTTCATCGAGGTTGAGCTCTCCCCCCTCTACCTCATCGGTATGAAAGTCCCTTGGGATCTCTTGGGCCAGCGTTGGGTCAGAGGGGTCAGTGGGGAAAGAGGGCTCCGGATCCCGGAGAGCAAGCTCATCTCCTTGTGAAGTCTTTTTCTTCTTGGCTTCCCGGTCAGCGCCTTCACATACTTGCTTGCGAGTCCTCTTGGGAGCCCTTGGAGGTTTTGGAAAGTCTGCTTCTTGTCTTTCGGTCTCTTGCTCCACCACTTGCAAGAGAGCTGCATCAATTAGACTCTGGGCTAGCCCCTCCTGGTCTGTTGGAGCATCCTTCTCGGCATCACTTGCTACCTTTTTGCCTCTCTTCTTGCCCTTCATTTTGCTTGGGGCTTTGGCCCGGGCAGGCAGGAAGAGTGTCCCATCTGGTTCGTGGGACCTTTTAAGCACAGTGTCTGGAGGAGGTTGGGTGGTAAGCTCCTCCCAAGTTAGGTCTCTCCGACCTGTGGTGTTCCACATGTGAGACCTTGCCAGATTTCCACTAGTGAAGGCTTTGTGGAATCGATTCTCCCAGTTCTCTGCGGCCCAGCCATTGATTTTGCCACAGGTAACCTGTCCGGCCTTCAAATAATCCCCGAACTCCTTAGGCAGTCCTGTTAGAACAAAAGAGAGACCAGTTAATTTAAACCAACTTAAAGAAAGAAGAAATGGACATAAATTTAAATTAAGAAACTTACGGTCACTCCTCCACCTGCTCCTGAGGAGGCTTGGGTTCTCTCCGGCCTTGATCTTCTTGTCGTTTTCCGAAGCGCCACTGACGAACAAAAATTGGCTCCTCCATTTTCTCTCAGACTCCAAGACATCATCAACAGCCTTGAGATCGTTCCCCATATTGAAGTGGTAGAAGGGGAATTGGTGATGCTTGCAAAGGTTGGCCACTGCTGCAAACTCTTCCATAGGAAGAGGGATCCCGGAAAGCCTAGATGCCATAATACATGACATCAAAGTATACCAGCCATTGGGGCTCAGCTGGCTCGGGCAGAGCTTGACCAGGTGGAAGTATCTAACGATCTCCGGGTCCAATGGGAACCTGAGTCCCCAATTAAATAGCTCTGTAAAGAAGACTATTTCGTTTCCGCTTACAATCCATAGGGGTCTCCGGATCTATGGGAATCCTTATCTTCACATTTTCTGGGATCCCCCATTTTGTGCGCATTCGACCCAGGTCAGAAGTATGGATGAATGCATACTTGGTCTTCTGTAAGGCCAAGAGATATTTGAGCTCAAATCTATGAAAACACGGCCCCACCTTCTCTTCAAGGCACTCCGGCAGGTCCGGATGCCTCAAGCACAGTTTTTCCTTGCCTTTTTTGGCAGCAGCATTATTGGTCTGGCCGGAGGACTCAGACTCAAAAGGGACTTCTTCAGCAGAGTCCTCAATTCTTTCCTCCATGATTGTTGGGGGAATATCTATGGTAGGTCTGGGGAGGATTAAAGCTTGGCTCAGCCTGGCTTCCGGACTGCTGGCCTTCTGTGTTTCTTTGACTTCTAGTCTCCTGCTGGGGCTCAGAGGCGGAAGTCTCTCTTGGGGGTACCGGACTGCTGGCTTCCGGACCAGATGGCCTTTCCCGGGGAGCTCTGATGGGCACTCCAGACCCAGGACTACTATTTTTTGCCCCCGATTTGGAGGGAGTATTTTTGGAGGATAGCCCTTTAACTAGCTGGCTTGTCCTCTTAACCATCAGCTTCTCCGGAGAGTGCTCTGTGTCAGACCCCATAGCGACAAAAGGCAAAGTTTTCCTAACGCTTTTGACTGTAACTCCTGGCTCAACAGCAGGTACTGACTCCTGAACTGAGGAACCAGAGACTATGGGCGAAAGGGTGGATTGAAAGATTTTTTTGGGCTTAGTGCCTTTGGAGGAGGATGAGCCTCGATCTGACTCTGTAACAGAGGCGACTGGTCTATCAACAGGTGATGAAGGTAGCCCTGCTGCTATTCGTCTCTCCTTCTCAACTTTTTATGCTCTCTCCAACTCTGAAAGATTGAGCCACCACCTTTGATCAGTGCTATTCTTGCTGTAAACATAAACTACCCAGAAAACCTTTGCTTTAGAGAGAGAAAGCTCTGAGTAAATGTGAAAGAGATAGTAAAACAATGGAAAATGAGTTTGAATTTATAGTAAATCTGAAAAAAGGAGTTGATCCCTAAGAGAATTCGAAAAGTTTGCAATGATTAAAAGACGGCGCTGATTGTCACTACTTGTAATTAAAGAGGTTTCTTTTCGAAGAAGGTGGTGCGAAATTCAAGGTGAAAAAACGGCTGGAGTGACCAATCAGAGAGCGACACGTGAAGCAAAGGTGAAAAAACGGCTGGAGTGACCGTTTTGAATTCGTGAAGCTTAATCTGTCCGGGTATACCCATAGATCTGTCCGGATTGAAAACCACTTCTGACGTCGGACTATTTTTCAGTTCTTTGACAAGAATACTTGCTCAAACACCTAAAAAAGGGGCTCCTGATGAGTCCGAATTCAGCATGCTCCCCGAACAAGGGCAAATCGGTCTAGTCTCTCCGAATACCGGACAGGTTACATGGACATGGATCGAACAGGTCACATTCCCCGGACAGATTAATTTGAACACTATGAACATAGGACTGTTCGAACTATGACAAAAGTACTAAAACACCTAAACACTTCTTGACTAAGCTACTTGCTCTCCTACTTAGAGCTCATGGGTCTTTAAACGTGACCCGGGTCCATTGAATATGACCCGAAATCCCATAAGGGCCCAATATCAGGGTATAAATACCCAACCACCTGCATTAACTATGGGTAATGAGAATTAACTGCTACCAAGCTGCTTAATTATCTCTATACTCTCTACTTTAAACAGTAAAAACACTCACACACCACCGTATAACACCCACACACCACCTTGAAACACCAATTGAAATTAACAGCTTACTCCCAGACGATTATTATCCACACCAATCTCGATCAGAACCAAGTTGGGGTGATAGTGGAAAGAACAAAAATGTTTTCCAATCTATGCAGTTACTTTAAATATTTGACCATTTTTGGGGGAGATATTGTGACTGCACCCTCAAGTTGCTCCAAAAAAAGATATGTGAATAATCTAGCCACTCAATTAGAAGGGGAACTATCTACACATCTCTATCAGAACCCATATCCTTTCATTGTCTTCGATGAAGATAACCTAAAAGAAATTACTGGCCAACATAATGATGATGTGGTAATATGAGCGACAATTGAAGGCAATGAAATTCGATGGATCTTTATTGATACGGGCAGTTCGACAAATATTTTGTTTTTATCAACCTATAAGCAAATGAAGAATAATTTAGTCATCGAACGATCAAAGAGACCCATAGTGGGGTTTAATGGCAACTCGACTAATGTAATTGGGGAATTTGAAGGAGAGGTCTTGTTAGAAAAATGACCATTTAAGAAGCTGTTAAGGGTTTTGTTGGTAGTGGTCGATTGCCCGACTTCTTACACTATTATATTTGGTAGGTTTTGGTTATCTACGATCTACGTAGTAGCATTCATTGTCCACCAATGTTTGAAATATTTTTTTGGACCTCAGGTATGCATCGTCCAAAGTAGCCAAAAATGGCAAGAGAATGTTAGATCATTGCCCTTTGTTGTAAAATTTGGTAAAGAATAGCAATTAGTGAAGTCTTCTAACGAGATACATAATCCAATGGAGGGTCCAAGTTTTGTGATCCCAGTTGAAGAAATTGAAGTTCATTACTTGGTAGAAGGGAAGAGTGTCAGGGTCATATCCAAATTACACTTATATTTGAAAAAAAAAATTATTATCCTTTTTATTTAGTAACTTACATGTGTAACGAGGATGTAAGTGGAGTACCAGCAAGTGTAATTAGCCACAAACTATCTGTTAGATCCGATGTTAGACCGGTGGTGCAAATATGGAGAGAGAATCTAAGTATCCTCTTAGGACTGCTAATCCGTTCATTCTCAAGAATAAGAATGAGAAATGATCCATTTATTTCATAGATCTTAATAGATCTTTCCATAATGACCCATTTCCAGCACCCCGAATAGATCAACTAGTAGATTATAGATCGAGAAACAAGTTGTTATCCTTCATGGATGCTTTTTTCCAGTAGAATTTGATACAGATGCATCCGAGTGATCAAGATCAAACTACTTTTATTACCAATTGGAAGAAATATAGAAGTTTATATCGGTGACCTGATATTAAAATCCTTAAAGAGGAGAATAACATCTCTAACCTCCAAGAAATATTTTCTAATTTGGAAGCCAATAACTTGAAATAAAATCCTGATAAATGTACCTTTGATGTGCGATTCAGAACATTTACGGGGTACATTATAAGTGAGAAATAAATTCAAGCTGATGCAGACCAATTCAATGCTTTGTTGGCTATGGATCCACCTCTGAATACTAAAGAAGTTCAAATATTGATCGGATGATTGGTAGCGTTAAACATGTTTATTTTAAAAAATGCCAAAGACTTCAATTGGTTTCCAAATTGTGATTAAACTTTCCTTAAAATCAAGTGACATATATCTTCACCCAAAACAATATTTAAAATTGTATACGAGGAAATACTTTACATGTATCTAGCAGTATCGGAGTATGTTATAAACGTAGTGTTCGTGCGAGAAGCTGATAATTATTCCCGCCATGTTTATTACGTGAGCAAAACCTTGTTTGAAGGTGAGAAAATATATTTTAAGTTGGATAAATTAACCTTATAATTGGTGATAGCAGCTAGAAAAATAAGGCCTTATGTTCAACCGCACTCTATTACTGTTCAAACTTATTTTCCCTCCAATAATATGTTATAGAAAGCCGATATATTGGGACGGTTGACCAAGTGGTCAGTTGACCTTGAGGATTATGATATTAAATTTTCACCCCAAACTCCAATCAAAACTAAAGCAGTAACCAATTTTCTATTTGAGTTTCGCTCCATAAAGCCTCATAAAGAAGCTCAAATTAGCAAGCCTAAGAAGTAATGGGTAATCCGAACTGATAGGGGATCCAATACAATGGGATGTGGAGTAGGTATTTGACTAATTTCCCCCCTTGGGGATTTGTTGTATCAAGTGATACGTTTTGGTTTCATAACATTTGACAATGAGTTAGAATATGAAGTATTAATAACATGATTGAGATTGGCTCAAATATGTTGTGCAAAAGAGTCTGATTGATAAGTGATTCATAGCTAGTAATTCATTAAGCGCATCAGAAATTTGAAACCATGAAATATCATTTGATAAAGTATCTAAGGGTATTAAAAGAGATCTCGGCCAATTTTGAACACGTTAGGTTTGAGCATGTCCTAATATCAAAAAAATTAATCGTTGATTCCCTAGCCACTATAGCTTATTCTGAAGCGTATCCTTTGATCCTTGTATAATGGTGTACTTCTATAGTCACAAAATCAGAAATAAAATAGGATGTGGGAGAGAATTTACATGTATCTACCAGAGCTTCTGAAGATTGGAGAGGTGAAATCTAAGAGTTTCTCACTAGTGGGGTTTTACCTCAAGACAAAGCTTTTGCCAAAACGCTAAAATACAAAGATCTTGGAGTTTTAGTTCTAATGGGGGTTCTTTATAAAAAAAAATACTTTAACATGCCTTTGTTGCGTTGCCTCTGATCCAACGAATCTCAAAATTTCCTATTAGAGGTACATGATGGGGAAAGGATTGACACATTGTGGTTCTAAAACTTTAACTAGAAGAGTTTTGTGGGTTGGGTATTATTGGCCTTCTATTATGGGAGATGATAGACACTTAGTGAAGAGATGTGACCCTTATTAGAGGTATGGAACTATAATACAATTAGTGGGGGATTGATCTAGTCAGACCTCTTCCAATCGTTTTTGGGAGGTTTCGCACTATAATTTAGCAATAGACTACTTTAGCAAGTGGGTAGAAGCTGCACCATCATCTGGTTAAACATCTAAAGTAGTGATAAAGTTTATTATCTCTAACAAAATATTGAAGTATTTTATGCATCAAGAGAGATTCAACATTTTTTCTTGTCTTATTTTCATCCTCTGGACAATGAATAAGTTGAGGTAGCGAACCGAATAATTTTATTTGATTTAAAAAAGGATTTGAATGGAATACCTGAGAAATGGCCAAGTTATTTACAAAAAGTACTATCGGAATACTGAACAACTCCCCACACGGCCACACAAGAGTTTCCGTTTTCTTTAGTCTATGGGATGGATGATATTACACCTATAAAACTGTTATTCTATCTTTTAGAGTTTAAAATTATTCCAAAGAAAATAATAGAATGGCAGTAAGGGCTCAGTTGGATTGAATTGAAGAAATGAGAGTAAAAGCTCATATAAGAAATTTACATTATTAAGGCTTGATGAGAAGAGTGTTTGGATTTAAAGTAAGAAGGATATATTTTCAAGTGAGTAATAAATTTCTAAGAAAACTGGTTTTACACACCAGATAAAACAAGTTCAGAAAGTTGGCTTCAAACTGGGAAGGCTCATACATCATATATGAGAAGTTGAGACAAAGAACATGCAAGCTTTTAAACAAAGAAGGCAACCTTTTGAAGAACCCTTGGAATGTTAAACGTCTAAGATTATACTTAGAATAAACTCAGTTTGTAAATATTTAATTTGTTCCAACTCAATGTAAATATTATGGTGCATACTTTTTCCTAATTGATGGCACGAGGAGGTTTTGATGAGGTGTCCAAATAGTAATTAATCTATTATTTTTTGCGTTTAAAAATGTCTTTGCTATTCTTGAGGGATTAAATTTGTGTTGTCTTCGAATAGATTACCTTCGAATGGCATGATGGATTAATGTTTTGTTTTCTTCCAATGGATTACCTTCGAATGGCCTGATGGATTAAAGTTTTGTTTCCTTCAAATAGATTTCCTTCGAATGGTCTGATGAATTAAAGTTTTTTTTTCTTTCGAATGAATTACCTTCAAATGGTCTGATGCATTAAAATTTTCTTTCCTTTGAATGGATTACCTTCGAATTTCCTAGATGGATTAAGGTTTTGTTTCCTTCGAATAGATTACCTTCGAATGACCTGATGGGATTAAAGTTTTGTTGTCTTCGAATGAATTACCTTCAAATGGATTGGTCGAATTTTGTTTATTTCTTTGATTAAAGTGTTTAATCATGTTTGATTAAAAATATTTAGTTGGGATCAGATATTAATAAAAGAAAGAATATACATTGAAACATAAAGATGATATTTAATACCTTTGAATTATAACACAAATCCAATCTACACAACAAAATTCCTTGTCTACAACAAGGATTTACACAAATAAGGTCTCAATAATAATAATAAGAATAATAAGAATAATAATAAGAATAATAATAATAATAATATCACTACATATTAGTTGAACTAGCTTTTGATAATACGTAAATATATAATTAGCACAATCATCCGTAATTTTCTAACAATCACTCATTTCGATCATCATACGTTGTCAATAGTTGACCTGAACAATCATGTACACGATCAATGAACAATAAATAACTAAATACTTCTTCCTCGTAATGTGAACAACTATATGCAGCATTAATCATATTTTCGTAAATAATCAGTTATGTGGATCAATTATGGTACGAATCATAAGAATAATATAATGTGGACATCTACTAAATTACTGACATTATTAAATAAAATTTAATTGAATTATATATTGCAATAAACCAAAATATATATATATATATATATACTTTAAAATTAAAAATATTAAATTAAATCCTATTATAAAAATCCTAATCATTTCAACGATCCTTGAAATTAACTATACTCATTATAATACGTGTTTCATGAAAACCTTAAACAATATTTCCTTTATTAGAGAATTTATCAACAAGTTTATAAACGGACATGAAATTTATGGATACGTATTTGGGAACTACCAACGACAAATAATTTCAACGATAGTGTTATGGTGAGGATGGTAGGCCTCATTCTCATAGACCAAGCAAAAAAACATATTAATATACGGTTCTTATTCTTTAATTTTACACTGTGGTATATATTTATGTTAGTTGTAATATATGTTCGGATTGAAAATTTATTCGTTAATAATTTTTCTAACCTATTTGTTGACTCAATTGTTTTGCACAATGAATCCCCGTAAACAGCTCGATAGATTTTTATGGACAAGTAACATTTTGGATATTACCGAGTCAGATTTGCGACTTCTAGTAATGGATTGTCAACTTTCTCATAATGCAGAGGTTCATAAGCATTGAGATATTCGTTATTCATTATTCAATGAAGATCATACTCCTTCAGCCAGTATGAGGTTTTTACAGTGGGAAAACAATGGAGCAGTGTAGTTTCTGCAAGTTTTTCCATCCCAAACTTAACATGGTTTTTTCTTGGCACACGAGCACATATATTGAGTTTTTTACTTTTATGTGGCACAAATACAACCATCCAATATAGAAACACTTTGTAGGTCATTCTTATACATAACTCTTTTTAAAATAAGAGTTGGAATTTGTACATTATTTTACTTTTGTGGGAGTTCATCATAGGGAAATTTGAAACCGGGTAGACTAGTTAAACATGGAAAATATGTCATCTATGTGCATTTTATACAACGCTCGATAAAAACACAACTTCGTGAAGAAAGTCGGTCAGTCGTAGTTGCAATTAATACAGGTTAGGAAAACTAAAAATGTTAATTTATTTTGAACGGTATAGTATCAACAAATATTGAAGTGACACAATTACAAATATTTTTCTTGCGCATCTAGTTAGTGTAGAGTTGTTACATTTCTAATAATGAATTTCACCTTTCTGATAATAAGTATGGGATGTCGTTGTTTGAGATCGTCAGAGCAACCTCGGCCTATTTAACGTTTTACGTTAGATTTGTGAAATAATCCTACATCGACGGGAAACAAATACAAATTTTAAATAGAATAATGTTACAAGAAGACTATCTCTAACAAAACTACTACTCTTATGTTACACAACACATGCGACTAATAGAAGCAACTATGGATCACAATGTTTATCTTCAACCTTCCTTAATTTTTTCCTAAAACCAGACAAGTTTGACGATTTCTCCCTCTAGAAATTCGCATTCACGCCGCTCTAGTAAAGGTTTCATACTTCTTTTTCACTATATATAAACCAATGGTGAATGAGTTTACATATATTTATCCAAAGCAGTTCAACCAAAACGACGTTGCAACACTCGCATTCGTACGGTTGTCCACTGCATAAGGTAATGACACCACGATTATGACACCTGACGTTGTACTAATGCATCATCATTCTCATTCCGCAAGCATTCCCAAACAACGGTAACTTGGTCAATGGTTGCAATTGACTCGTCAATTTCATATTGTTGAACATATTAGTTAATTAGGTTTTATTTAGAAACAATTAGATATAATAAGATGCATTCGTCATCATTTTGCTACACTAAGTTCTATCATATAATGATCCAACAACTTTAGACTTCAGCCATAACGTAACAATATTCTTTCAGATAACTAATCCATAGGTTTCTCCAGACATTTCAACCACTAAATCTTTGGCTGAGCATCGTCGCAGTTAGTTCAATAACTTATTAGCTTATATAAATTTGTGGCGGATAAAAATTTGGATGAACTCATGAGTGATTTCTAACCTACAACTAACAATAATTATTTTCATAATTTTGTTGTATATTCAGCGTTTATGATTAATTTTTTCGATAAACTATAATTATATGGGCAATTTCTGTTCTTATTCTAGAAATATATTTTTTATTATTAATATAACTTAGCTTAATTTTAAAATTTTATGCAATCTTGAACTAGTCAACATATCGAAATCGAAGTAGATAGAAGAATACTTTGATACTTAGAATATGCACTTTATTTTGGTTTATAATCACTATATAACGTAAACTAGTGTATTTACGTAATATAATAGTTATTCGATTCGTGTGTTACATGTTTTTTACTTGGAGTGGTATTTGTTCGGCGGCTAAAAATAAAATTGTGAGAGGAACGACAATATTTGTTTTGTTTAAATTACTAAATAAACTAAAATTTGAATTGGATTTGACCGGATAATTTAATATTTGAAATAGTATTTTGGGGATAAAATCTTGTCATACCATCTTGTCACACTCTTTGTCCACATATCCATCAAAATATATTTTTCTTTTTCTGTTATGTTTTGGCTTCTCACGAAACATAGGTTCGATTTGTATTTTTTTTGAAATCTTAATTGCCTCAAGTTTTGCTTTCTCAAAACCTATTTCAATATATTCTTTCAAAAAAAATGAGAGAAACCCGATTAGATGGCATTCTTCTAGCATATACTTATCAATAGTTGCATTGAAGTCCCATTTCCAACTATCTCAATTTAACTATACATTGAATATGATTATGACTAGTTTCATGACTTTTCAAATCACATGAAGCTTTTTTCAAATCACAATACCCAACACGTCAGCATATGAGGATCTTCTTTTTCACTAAATTACTTACAACAAAAACAAAAGATAAGATCTTTTGATTTTGAGTAAAGTAGCCATCGCCTATCATACTTTTCTCCATTGCTCATTTTTCTTGTATATGATAAATAAGAAAAATACCTACTAATAGTGTTTTTCAGAAACTGATCGTCAACTAGTGTTTTAGGTGGAGGACCTTTTTCACCAAAATATCTCTTAGTACTTTCCTAATTTTTTCCCAGCTTCCTAGATCACTAAAATAACTGTTTTTATTTTTCTTGTTGTATTCTTCATAAATGTTATCCTCACCATCTTCCATAAATTAATCTTCAACAATATTATATTTTCTTCACCATTCTCATAAGCATCAATCTCAATTATATTTTCATTGTTTCCACGTTTAACTATCACAGATCTTATTACAAACTTAAGCATAGAATTTTCTTGTGTTTTCTTTTTTTTATCCAGAAGCATATTGTCTAAAATTTGTCGGAGGCATGTCAAATAACATTAATAATTAGGAATATAAAAACATAATAATTAATAAAATATATATATCCATTACAGCGGGTAAAATAAATTGTATTACAAAAAAATTAAAGAATACGTTAAAAATGGTGCTAATGGATCTTGATAATGGATCTTGAACAGTAGAGCCCAAGGAAACAGCCTTATGTGACTTAAGGGAGGTTCGGTCTCGTCTTTAACTAAAACCAACAAAAGGAAAAAGAAAAAGACTAAGTATATTTATCTTCTTTATCTTTGTATTTTTTTAGGTTTTTAATTTATGTTTGTATATTGAAAGCATTTAAGGTGTTAAACTAGTTAAAACTAGGGTTAAAATTGTGATTTTAATCAATTATTGTTGTGGTATAGTATGATTTACGTTATAATAAATTTTTACAACTTTAGATTTTGATTTTTGTCACAAAACAACGTCTGTTTTTTGTAGGGCTTTGCAGGTGTTTTTTGTTCACGTCGGTTCGAAACATCCATACTGTTTGGTTTGGTGCTTTGTACCGCCGGGGAATAAATTTTATACAAGCTTAATTTAGTCCCCATCAAAGCAGGGATGTTCGACCCTGATGTGGTTTATTTTTGTTTGAGGGTAAGTTTGTAACTTTTTTCTAGAGTTTTGTGGAATTTTGTGGGTATTTAATGTTTGGGTAGAATGTAGAGGGAGAATTGAGCTGTCTGGTTGTATTTAATTTTCATTACCCTCATTTAATGTTGGTGGTTGGGTATTTATACCCTTACTTTTGGGCCTCATGGGCTTTCGGGTTGTGTTTAACGGATTCGGGTCGAGTTTAAAGACCTATTAGTTCTAAGTAAGTAAATATGCAGCTTAGTCAAAAAGTGATTAGGTTTTAAGTACTTTAGTTCTGTCCGGATAGTTCAGTGGATGATAGCCGTCTGAACTGCCCCTATCCGGTGAGGTGTACATTGTCACAATTGACCCTGTCCGGTTCCCATAAAGTTTGGTAACAGAATCTGGACTCATCAGTAGCCCCTTTTTTAGGTGGTGTTCAAAAACCTTTAGCAAGACCTAAAAAATAGTTTGTTGATGGTGACAGTTACATCCGGACAGGTCTTTCGAACTGTGTTATAACTTTATCTGAACTAAAAAAGCTCTTGAAAACTAAACGGTTCCTTGCCAGAGTTCGTAGGACACGTGTCTCACTCTGGTTTGTCACATCAGTCGTTTTTTCACCTAAAATAGCGCTCCCACATTCTTCAAAAAGTAACATCTTCATTTAATGAAGATGACATCAGCGTTGTCTTTAATCATTGCAATCCTTTCGAATTCTCCTAGGTATCAAAGCACTTTTCTGCACATTTACTATAAATTCGTCACTCCTTTAGTGTTTTATTATCTTCTTCATTCTTACTTTGCTAGACTTCAGAGCTTTCTCTCTCAAAAAAACACACTTCTTTTTTGTGTTAGTTTATGTTCACAGCTAGGAACGCTTTAATCAAGGGCGGGTGGCTTAATATATCAGAGCTAGAAAAGGCATAAAAAGTTGAACGGGAAAGGCGCATTGCTGCAGGCCTCCCTACTTCCCCTATCGACAAACCAGAAATCCCAAACCCAGATCCTGACCAGGGCTCTTCTTCAACTAGAAGTGTTAAACCGAGGAGATTGTTTCAAACCAACCTTTCACCTATTGATGTGGTTTATTTTTGTTTGAGGGTAAGTTTGTAACCTTTTTCAAGAGTTTTGTGGAATTTGGTGGGTATTTAATATTTGGGTAGAATGTAGAGGGAGAATTGAGCTGCCTGGTTGTATTTAATTTTCATTACCCTCATTTAATGTTGGTGGTTGGGTATTTATACCCTTATTTTTGGGCCTCATGGGCTTTCGGGTTGTGTTTAACGGATTTGGGTCGAGTTTAAAGACCCATTAGTTCTAAGTAAGTAAATAGGCAACTTAGTCAAAAAGTGATTAGGTTTTAAGTACTTTAGTTCTGTCCGGATAGTTCAGTGGATGATAGCTGTCCGAACTGCCCCTGTCCGGTGAGGTGTACATTGTCCAAATTGACCCTGTCCGGTTCCCATAAAGTGTGGTAACAGAATCCGGACTCATCAGTATTTGATGTGGTTTATATTTGTTTGAGGGTAAGTTTGTAACTTTTTTCTAGAGTTTTGTGGAATTTTATGGGTATTTAATGTTTGGGTAGAATGTAGAGGGAGAATTGAGCTGCGTGGTTGTATTTAATTTTCATTACCCTCATTTAATGTTGGTGGTTGGGTATTTATACCCTTACTTTTGGGCCTCATGGGCTTTCGGGTTGTGTTTAACGGATTCGGGTCGAGTTTAAAGACCCATTAGTTCTAAGTAAGTAAATAGACAGCTTAGTCAAAAAGTGATTAGGTTTTAAGTACTTTAGTTCTGTCCGGATAGTTCAGTGGATGATAGCCGTCCGAACTGCCCCTGTCCGGTGAGGTGTACATTGTCACAATTGACCCTATTCGGTTCCCATAAAGTGTGGTAACAGAATTCTGACTCATCAGACCCGATGATAACAAACTATCTATCCGTCGGGGCCACGCACGAGCACCAGCGCGGACTAAATTAAGCATGTATAAAATTTAGTCCCCGCTTGTTCGAAGCACCGAACTCAGCGATAATAATGCATTAAATCGACGTGAGGTTGCCTAATGTTACATTTTTCATTATTTTCCGTACAATTATAAACCAGTAAAATTAATTTATTGTTGTTGCAGGCAACATATTTCTAGGCCAGAAAAATTATTTTGAGGTCGGCGTGATGAAGAGAAACCTAGCGCAAACAGTGCCGTATGCAACCGATAGTGATAGTAGTAAGGCAGAAGGTAGTCGGGGTGAGCGTTTTGAGCATTCAGATCGCTCAATAAGAAGTATAAAGATAGAAAGTTCTAGGTAACGTACTCTTCGGGATGAATCACCTATTAAGGAGTTGTGCAACGATGAATATGAACTACACAGTCGTACCCAAGTACGTCAGACCAATCCGGAGAGCCTGAAGAATTTATATATTTCTCAAAACAGAGCATATTGTTTATGGATAAATATTTCTCCATCGGGCCAGATCTACCTCCAGAAACTCTTGCTACATGCTCCCACACTACAAGAGTTGTTGCTATACGCAATAAAAAATATTTGTTACAGAAAAAATTATTCGTTGTTAAAAGCTTTTACCAACGAAAAAATGGTTCCAAAAGATTTGTTTCCATAGGTTGGACGCTTAAAGTTTTTAGAAACGACAAATATACTTATCGTGTAATTGCAATAATTCTATTTTTTGTTGCAAAAAATGTATAAATAAAATAATTTTATTTTCCCCTCTAAAGAAGTGTAACTGCAATAATTTTAGTTTCCACTAAAATAGATGTATAATTGCAATATTTTTAGTTTTCACCGTAAAACATGTGTAACTACAATAATTTTAGTTTTCGCTAGTAAAAAACATGTAGTTGCAATAATTTTATTTTTTGCTATAAAACATTTGTAATTACAATAAATTTATTTCTCGTTGTTAAAAAGTGTGTAATTACAATAAAAACAATAGTTTTTCTAAAAAACCATAATTATATATTTAGCATCAAAACATATTTTTGTTAAATATAACTTTATGCAACTAACATTGTTTTGTAAAATACAACTTTATACAACAAAAAAATATTTTTTTTTTTTTGATAAATTATATATATAATTGATTATATAGAATATTAAATTTTGTTAGTAAATTTAATATCTTTAATTAAAAAAAATATTGAATTTTATAGAACAAAAGAATTGATTTTTGTTTCTAGTGTCATATTTAAATTATTAATTAACAAAGATATATTGAACAAAAAAAGTACATACATATATAAACAAATAACACCAACATCTTTACAAAAAACTAAGTCACTAAATTTGAAATTCAACCCAACTAATAAAAGATAAATCAGTCATGCCACTAGTATTAAAACTGGTGGCTTTCAAAATAGAGCTAATTCTCTCTATTAATTTAGTTTCACATTCAACAATAAATTTTTCTTGTTCTATTTTTGAAGAACTATTACATTTTCTAGCATGTTCACTATGTTCCTTAAATGTATAACCTCACAAATATTTGACTTAGCAGTAGACTCAGAACTACTTAACCGAGAATAGGATCTAGCACACTCTACATGTTTCGTACCAATCGAGTTCTTGAGAATATTTATTGAAACGACTGGATCTGGTTCAGATTAAGCAACATTAGGATCACTCTATGATAATTCTAAATCCATAAGTATGGTCTCCATCATCCCTTCCATTTTGTTCTAACAAAAATTGAAAAACTAAAACAATTATAACATTATTCATATAAGCTTATTCACCTAACTAATAAAATAGAACAAGAATAATAAAAAAAATAGAAAAGAGAGCAAAACAGCAATTATAATAACTACAAGGTATTAGATATAGGTTTTAACATAACCGCAATACACAAACATAATTCCATATTAAAAATTCTAACACATAAATATATGAAAGACCGTGACCTCTTGTTAAAAACGTACACCAGAAATAAATGAACATATCTTAACATAAACTGACCTATAGACATGCATACATATACATTGCTAATTAGAACTGTTAAGAATTTAAAGAGGAAAAAATAATAGTTCTTTATAATGCATGCATACCTACATATTGCTAATTAGAATAGTTAATTACTATAAAGCTTAAAAGAGAATAGTTATTTAAAAGGCATGTACTCAGAGTTATCCAGATACATAAAGACACTGAAGATTTTAGACATTTGTTAAAGAAAAAGAAATTAGAAACAAATACGAGGAAGCATTCATTTCAAAATTTACAGCAAAATTATGATGCTTAAGTTAAAAATAATTAGCAACTTTGAGATGGTTATTAACAAAGTAATAATTTCAAGATACACTTATTAAGTATTCTTGGGCAAGAGGTTGATTAGAACGCACGTAAAGATCTTTGAAATTTTCAACTTCGGGAAATTTTCAACTTCGGGAAATTTTGATCATGCAGAAATCATATATTTTAACATACTTGTAGCGTCTGAAAAATAAACTTAAATCGAACACAATTAGTTACCTAAAGCAGCTCATACATTGAGATCTTGGAATATTCTAAAGTTTCTTACCATAATGGAGCCATCATTTGATATCTTGTTCATGTTATCACCCCAATGACATGTGATACGTCATAGTCTAATCTGTGCGTTATCGCTCCTTATGAATCTCAGAATACTTGTATTCGACACGTGATTCTGGATCTTGAACGATTCTTGCTAATCTAAGGGTGCGATATTTGCCCCGTTTTTTTTTTTGCATGTGTAAGTGAATCGACAGGTCCATTATATGCAGACAAAGCATTGCGGCATGCACTAAAGACAGTTTTTATTCATGAAAAACCACTTCGTCAGATGCATGAGTCTCAAGACCGGTGCGAGATTCGGATCCAGTATCCATCACGCGGTCAAAATTTGAAGGAAATGGTAGTCTCATTTCTAAAATTCCTGATAAATATGGAATTAATTCAATTATGTTCTTGTTAACTCACAATTATGACAAAAGTATCTTACATTACTAATTGCACTCATTATGCAATGATCAAGCATTAGTACTTAAATACTTATGTTGATGCGTGCTCAATAAATACTATTCAAAGTTTTGAACATTTTATTTATTACCCATCAGGACTTCTCATACTAATACAATCATATCAGTATATGATTCAAACTTTAGAAATTCAGTTTCAAGGAAAGCTATAATATTTCAATAATTGATCTTTCACAAAATTTGAATAAAGCTAAACAACTCAATAAATACTTGATATATGAACCTACTGATATGACATTATGTTGTTCTATTGCATGTAAAGTTAGAGACTACCATATGGAGACTACCGTATGACCTACTGATATAAACCTACTGATATGGAGACTACCATAAGAACCTACTGATACGGAGACTACGATATGAACCTACTGATATGAACCTACTGATATGAAGACTACTACTAATATGGAGACTACCATATGAACCTACTGATACAGAGACTACCTTATTAACCTACTGATATTAACCTACTGATATGAAGAGTACTACCCATGAACCTACTCACATGGAGAGTACCATATGGAGACTACCATATGAACCTACTGATATGAACTTGAACCTACTGATATGAAACTACTGCTATGAATTTACTGATATAAACCTACTGATATGAACCTACTGATATGAAGCTACTGGTATACAGACTACCATATGAACCTACTGATGTGAACCTATTGATATGGAGACTACCATATGAACCTATTGATATGAACCTACTGATATATGAATATAGTGATATGAACCGACTGATATGAACTTATACCTACTGATATGAACCTACTGGTATGGAGACTACCATATGAACCTACTAATATTGAGACTACTATATGAACCTACTGATATGGAGACTACTAATAAGTAAGCTAACAATAAGTTGGAGACTACCATATGAAGACTACCATATAAACATATTGATATGAACCTAATAATATAATATTATGCTTTTAAATTGCAAGTAAGCTAACAATGTGAAGAAAAAAAATCGACTTTAAACATGCATTCGTCTCACTTACCAGAGAGAATTGATAAATTGGAAATAAGATGTTGTCGATGAGCAGATTAAATGCAAAATGCTCACTATTTTATTAGGTTGTCTTTCTCCAATTACGAATCTTTCCCTCTCTTCATTTAAGCTCGGATGTAATTATATTAAATTTCCACGAGAAAGTTAGCGAACAAAAATTTAGATAAAAGGAGAAAGTGAAGAAAGAAAAGGAGAAAGTGAGGAAAAGTGATTTTTGAGTAGATTGGTAAATAAAAATATACACGTTTGCAGTATTTAATATAAACAAAAACCATTATTATACACTATAAAAGAAAATTTCACTCGTTGGGGCAAAATTTTCAATTTCTAACGCAAAAAATTGAAGTATAATATTTAAAGCAAAATTTTCAATTCCTAACGCAAAAATTATATTTTTTACAATAATAATAACTATATCAAACAAAATATTATTCAAATTTGTGATTGCAAACTCTAAAAGTATATAAATAATCTTACTTTCTATCTTTCCAATTCATTATTTAAAATTTCGTAAAATTTCAAAATATATTTAAAATAAAATTTAATATAAATTATTGAGTTTACCGCTTTTATTTTCAATTTTATATGAAGACTTAATGGGTATTGACTATATCTTATTCGATGTTAAACATACTAGTTTATGTGTTTAATTAATAAGTTAGACTTTTGTTTTTTTTATCAAAATCAATCTTAATATCAATTTTATATAAAAAAAACTAATATAATCTTAAATAATTTGTTACCATAACAATGTTATTAGCCTTATAAAATAAATAAAAAATATTTATTTATAAAATACATAAAGAAAAAGTTATGTTAATGCGCTGATAATTCTCTTAACTATTAATTTTGTAATTAAAATTAATTCACTGATATAATATTTCATTTTTAGAAAGAATATAATTTTTACGTAAGTATATGATTAATAATTTTGAAAAATTAATTTTAATTTTTAATAATTAATTAATATTTTTTAACATTGATTTAAAAGTTTATCTATTCAATTGATCTTGAAATTCTAAAAATAATTTAAAATTAAGTTAGTTTAAAAATATTACTAAATTGTCTTTTTTTATATTTAAAATATCATCATTTAAAAAACTAAATTCTTTCGAACAATATATTAAATGGACGCAAATTCAAGTGTATTAGTATTCCTTTCGAGTTTCACATTCTTCATCCTAATTTTTGGAGAACACAAATTCAAGTAGAAAATTTTGAGAAAATAAATATGTCATTTCTTTTCCAAACAACAAACATACCTATCTTTTAATTAATGAGAAAATGAAAAGATTAAGTTATTTTATGATTTATGGCTTAATTTGGTTTTCTAGTTTTGTATTGATTTTTGCAAGCTTTTCATTAGTTAAATCTAGGGTTATAATCGAGTTCGTAATAATATATTAGTTTGCATGTGCTTGATTTTTCTTATAACGTTTTTCCGGTTATGATTTGTTAGTTTTGTAGAGGTTTTGTCGAAGCACGAGCGGTTGTGTTTCGCACCTGTTCTTCGTCACTTTTAGTGTTTTACGATGAGAGTTTAAAGGCCTTACAATGGTAGCGACATGTATTTTTTCTCATGATGATGTTCGGGCGAAGGAGGCGGGAAAAATCTTCACTGATGGGTCATACCAAAGAAATCAAAATTGGTTCTCATTTTATCGAAGCAAGCCATCATTGCCAATACACATAGCGCTTGTTGCGGCGTAGCAAGTTCAACGTCGCTAGAAATCAAATTACGGGTGACGAAGGACCACTGATTGAAGAATCATCGAATTCAGTTTGGATTTAACACTTGATTCTTTGTTCGGATTTAACATAGGACTTCTGATTCGCACTTAACATATGATTCTCAGTTTAGATACCAAACCTAATCTGTCATTCGCGTTTAACCTGTGATTTGTGATTCATATTTAACCATCAATTCTCAATTAATATTTAATAAATGATTCGTGATTCGCGATTTGTGTTTAACAAACAATTCTCAGTTCAGATTTAACATATGATGCTCAGTTCATATATATTTACCATATGATTTTTAATTTGCAATTGACCAATGATTCTCAATTAGCAATTAACCCATGATTCTCAGTTTGAATTTCATACACAATTTATTAATCATACACGATTCTCAGTTCATATATCACCTTGATTCTCAGTTTGGATTTAACACTTGATTCGTGATTCGTATTTAACAAATGATACTCGGATCGGATTTAACCTTTTATTATATGTTCGTATTTAACACATGACTTGTGATTCCCATATAACCTATGATTCTCATACTATATATAACAAATGATATGTGTTTAACCCATGATTTATGATTCGTAATTAACCTTGATTATGAATTCAAATGTAATATGTAATTTGTGATTCAGTTTAACAAATAATTCTGGGTTTATATTAAACACATGGTTCTCAATTTAGATTTCACACATGATTTTTCATTCACAATTGACGCGTTATACCCAGTTCACAATTAACTCATGATTCTCAGATTAAATTTCATATACGATTCACTATTCATACACGATTCTGAGTTCGTATATAACCTTTGATTCTCAGTTTGGATTTAACATTTGATTCATGATTCACATTTAACAAATGATACTTAGATTGGATTTAACCTTTATTATGTGTTCGGATTTAACATGCATCACTTGTGATTTGTATTTAAACTATGATTCTCAATTTAGATATAACAAATGATCTTTTATTCGCTTTTAACCCGTGATTTTCTATTTATATTTAGCCATTGATTCTCAATTAGGATTTAATAAATGATTTGTGATTCTTAATCCAAACAAAAAATCAGTTCGGATTTAATAAATGATTTTAAGATTTAACACATGATTTTTAATTCTCATATGTCTAATGATTCCCAGTTTTCATTTAACTCATGATTCTCAATTAAAGTTTCATATACGATTCTAAGGTTATACACGATTCTCAGTTCGTATATAACCCTTGAATATCTATTTGGATCTAACACTTGATTCGTGATTTGCATTTAACAAATGATATTCGGATCGGACTGAACCCTTGATTCTCTGTTTAGATTTAACATATGACTTGTGATTCGTATTTAACATATGATTTTTAGTTTTGATATAACAAATGATCTTTCTTTCACGTTTAAATCCTTAATTTATGATTCATATTTAATCATTGATTCTCAATTCAGCTTTAATAAATGATTCGCGATTCGCATTTAACAAATAATTCTCTATTCGGATTTAACATATCATTCTCAGTTCAGATTTAACACATGATTTTTAGTTCGTAGTCGGATTTAACATATCATTCTCAGTTCAGATTTAACATATCATTCTCAGTTCAGATTTAACCTTTTTGTTTGGATTTTAAACATGACTTATGATTCATATTTAACCTATGATTCTCAATTTAGATCTAACAAATGATCTGTTATTTGTGTTTAACTTGTGATTTGTGATTCATATTTAACCATTAATTCTCAATTCATAAATAATAAACGATTCATCGATTCGTGTTAAACCAATAATTTTCAAGATTGGATTTAAAAAATGATTCTTAGTTGAAAATTAACACATAGTTTTCAATTCACATTTGATCCATGATTCTCAATTCGTATTTAATTCGCTGTTCTCAGCTTTTACTTTCATATACGATTCACCGTTCATACATAATTCTTAGTTCGTATGTAGCTCTTGATTCTAAGTTTGGATTTAACACTTGATTCGTAATTCACACTTAATAAATGATACTAGGATTAACTTTAACCTTTGATTCTCTGTTTGGATTTAAGCTTTGATTCTCTAATCGGATTTAAGCTATGATTCTCTGATCGGATATAACAAATGATCTGTAACTTGTATTTAGCCGTGATTCATATTTAATTCATGTTTCTCAATTTAGATTTCATAAATAATTCGCGATTTGCTTTTAACCAATAATTCTCAGTTTGGATTTAACGCATGATTTTAGGTTCATATTAACATATGATTTTTAATTCACATTTGACCAATGGTTCTTAGTTCATAAATAACTCATGATTCTTAGTTTAAATTTCATACACGGTTCTTGATTTGTATATAATCCTTGATTTTCAATTTGGATTTAACATTGATTTGTGATTCGTATTTAACAAATGATACACATATCAAATTTAACCTTTGGTTCCATGTTCGGATTTAACATATGACTTGTGATTCGCATTTAACCTATGATTTGTAAGTTTAGATATAATAAATGATCTATCATTCTTGTCTAACCCATGATTTGTGATACATATTTAACCCTTGATTTTTTATTCAGATTTAACACTTAGTTTTTCGTTCAAATTTAACATATGATTTATTATTTATATTTAACACATGATTCACGATTCACATTTAACCTAATATTTTTAATACAGATTTATTAAATGATTCAAAGTTCGTGTCCAACCCATGATTCGAAACTAACATATGATTCTTAGTTTGAATTTAGCCCTTGATTTGAAGTTCGAATTTAATATATTATTTGTGTTTCGCGTTGTACTATTTGATAAGGAAACAGAACTTCGACGACTAAAATATAAAGGAATAAAACTTGTTATAACAGATTGTATAATTAGAGGAGAGAATTAGATTTTTACGTTTTAATAAGGGACTGATGTGCAATTAAACCCATTTTTGTAACTGTTTCAGTTAAAGCTAAGTCACCTCTATATAAAGGCCAAGGTTGATCTAATAAAACTCTCTGACTTTTGAGATAAATCACTCTTGTTACTTGACTTTCTCTCTCTAAAATCTACTTATCTCTCTACATTCTTTACTTCTCTCAATCTTACATAGTGAATCCAGATAATAACATACCAAATTGGTGACTCCACTGGGACTGATAATTGATAACTGCTTAGATTACTTGTTCAAATTTTCTATTTTCTTCCATTTCGAATCTTTGGAAACAACTTCAAACTTGAAGATAAATCCAAGAAGTGAGAACGATCCATTAGTTCGAGTAATTGTTGAAACATCAAAAAACGATTTGCAATGAGCTGATGACAGACATGAAGAGTCCATTAAAGAGCGATGTCTGAAGATATGAAATTGGCTAAGAAGTTGTGAGGTAAAACATTTGGCTATATAGTATTAAATGAGATTCTGTACAAAATAGCTTTGAGTAGAACATTACTGCGATGCTTGAGCAAACAAAAATCACTAGAAGTTTTATCAGAAATACATGATGGAGAGGGTTCAACACATTACGGGTTCAAGGCATTGACTCGTCGAGTTTTGCTGGTAGGGTATTACTGGTCTTCGATTATTCACGATGCAAAAAATCTAGTTTGAAGATGTAATACTTGTCAACGGTTTGCAAATTCTATTTATAAACCGATAATTTGACTTATATCTATTACCGAGGCCATCCCATTTGATAGATTGGGAATAGATTTGGTGGGGCCTTTGTCGATGGCTTCTAAAGGAAGACAAATGAATATTATTGCAGTGGTTTATTTTACAAAGTGGGCAGAAGTTGAACCATTGTCTAGAACAAAAGCCAATGTTGTGATTAATGTTTTGTAAATAGTATTTGTTGTCGTTTTGGAGTATATCAAAATATTACTACAGACAACAGTCCTCAATATAATAACAAAGAAATGACTTTTTTTTTTTAAGGAGGGAACCCGCAGCCGTTACTCAGAGTGCAATGAGTGCGCACAGGGTAAACCCTCAGTCTGACGCGATAGCCTGCAAACCAACGCCAGAAGGTAAACCACACAAGGTGACAGGCTCAGCCGAGAAAGCGTATGTAGAGGGACTCGAACTCATGACCTTTTGGTTATAAGAATGCCATACTCAACCAACTCGGCTACCCCCTTGGGGGCAAGAAATGACTTTTTTATGTGCTTGGAAGGGGATAAAGCAATGTTTAACTACATCATTTCATCCCCAAGCAAATGGTCAATAGGATAAAGCTTCTTTTATTTTTCGAATTGAGCTTAGAGAGCGGTCATATCCTCTATCAGTGTCTTCTTCTCATCCTCAATCCGCTTAAGTGAAACTTAAAGATTTTTGGATTTATGTTTCTCTATAGCTAACTCCTCATAATGTTTGTGAGTTGATCTATTTCATTTTGGTGAGAAGTGTTGAGATCTTCCTTTTCTGTTCGATGCACATGTCTGATGTGACTCTTGAGATAGATGTGTCCTTTGAGAAATTCATATTCGTCCATTTACAATCTATGAAACTGTTTTTCCACGCGGCCACCAAATATGTTTCTCATGCTTTTTTCAGCAACAACAATTTTCCTGTAGCGAATCATATCTTTTTCCATTAATTGTAATTGACTTCGAGAGGATTCGATTTATTGGGTAATTTTTGTGTTGCAGCATCTAGATCGGCAAAAGGTTGAACAACAATTACAACTTCTTCAGATGGCTCCTCAGAAGGGATGAGCATTGGGCTAAGACGAGGTATGAGAGCAAGGAAGGTTGTAGGAAAATGGAGCAGGTCTTTTACCAAGATTATGTAGTTGATCTTTCAGTTCCTGAACAATTGGATCTTCATCTCTAGCAAACTCTTGAGATTGATCGAAGTTGATAAAGCTATCGGGATCAAATTGGTCATCACCTCAATCATTTTCTTAAACTGTTTCCCCTGGTTGAGTGCCACCGTCTTCAGCACCTGCTTCATTTTCTTTTTGCTGACCTTTTGGTTGTGTCTTTCTTTTTTTACGGGGTGACTATTTTTTTCTTTTTTTGAGAAAGCTCACCTTTTACTCATTCTTTGATAATGGGGAGGTTACTTTCGGTTGTTATTATCTTCGAACTCTCTGGCACCAGATCTACTGAAAGGCTAGGACCAGATGTGCTAGTTGCCTTTTTTTTTTCTTTCTTCTTTTATGGAAGGTGGCTATCTGATCTGTTTCGAACAGAAAGAAATACTTTACAGTCAGGATGCACCAATCTTTACAGTAAAAATATATTATGATAACTCACTTATTCATTTTTATTTATATATATATATATATATGAACTTGATCAATAGTGAACGAGTAAGCAAATCAATGCCCTAGAGATATTACTCGACAACGTTGCTTATTATTTTCTTCAATTACTTATATCTTAAGTAGGTTTTACCAGAATAATAAAATAAATAAAAGGCTAAACAAGTTGAACCGGAGTTCTCAAGATATCCTAAAATTGGCACGCATACAATTTGGGACTATGAAAATGCGTCCTTTAGTTGTGGGTCTTAGTTATAATCTAGGTAATAACAACCAAGTAAAACAACTTCTCACCAACGTAGATGAGGAATTGGAGGCGAATTGGTTCGCACCGAACAAGAATATCATAATCTCATAGTTGTTGCGGATAACATAAATAATAATTATAATATTATTTGAAAATGAAAGATGGTTCGTGACAAATTCCACAACTATGTGAAAGCAATGCGGTCAATCCCAACTCTCTAAACCCTTGACTAAGTCTACAAAGTATGAAGTATGTAAACCCTAGACTAAGTCAATGAATAAGAAGTTTTGGATTTATCCCCGCCGCCGAAAGAAAGCCTCTCCGCGTTACCTCTTATGCAAACATAAAGTACTATGCTTTACAATAAACACACTCAGAAGAAATATGTATACATATAACACAAAAACACACCAAACATGACTAAACTTGATTTTATTCGTACACCCCATACGTTTATATTGTTAAGTAGTATGCAGTAGTAGTTATCAGAAGGGTTTTTGGCCAACAAAGGGGATATAGCTACAAATAATGAAAGTTCCACGGTCCTTACATCCGACTTTGGCACACCCTAAACCAACCGTGTTACTCCAGACCACCTGAGTAACTTCTTCTCAAACAAGAGTCCAAAATATTTCCACACAAAAGCTCTACAAAAATTTCCAAAACTACCGTAAGAACGAAAGAGATACATGAAAAAAGTAGTTCAAACATATTGAAAATTGTACGTTTTTCTCTTCTTCTTCTAGTTTCTACATGTTTGTTTGTTTGTTTGATGTATGTATGTATTTATAGAGACTGATTGTTAGTTTGAGGAGTTGGGAAGTTTAATATTCCTAGTCCCATAACCATTAATTAATTATCATATTTTTTTAAATGTGTTTGGCAATGGCTTCAACCAAAGTGGTTAAATAAATTAGTATGCTACGTCATTTTGACTCTGTCATATAATTAGATCATTAAAATAGGCCTCTTACATTTTGTTTCTTTGGTTAGGGAGGGCTTTGAATTGGTCACTTTGGTTAGGGCCTTGAATTAGTCAATTAAGGACCTGTTCTATATCGTACGGCAAGTTAGTAACCATATATTATATTTTATAACTAATATAACTTATATTAACTAAACAATTTTTAACTACGGAAAATAAGTGAATTCGAATTAAGAGTTATGCAACTCTGAGTTATACACATGAATGTATATAACCCGTGAGAACCAAGTGAATAGTCAATTTCCTTTTTAAATATTTGTTATTGGTTACTTACTCATCTGTGTCTTAAATACATTGAGGATAACAAAAGAATAAAGTGTACTATATACTATAAAAATCCTATCTAAGCTCGTGATTTTTTAATTGTATTGAAATTCAAAATATAGGTGGGCTTGTTTTTTTAAGTTGTTTGGGTTTTAGAGTCATTGTAATTCCCATCTTCAACCCAAAATCAGTTGTTCTTCGTCGGATTTCGACCGGTCACCGTCTTTTACTCTGTCAAGCCAGTAAGCAGTATCCGTTCAACAAGTTGTCGTTATGTGTTCGTCGGCCGGTGAAGAGCAGAGCGTTACAGTAACCAAGTTTTTTTTCTCGTGAAAAATGTATTTTTTTTTTTGCTTTTGTGATGACTTCAAATCACTTGTTGCTGTTATTTGACGATCGACATGACTTATTTCTACCAAAATCAAGTATTTAGTGACGACATTTAGTATGTTAGTTTCTGGGTTTATCGTCGAACACAGGGGTTTGTTAGGTTGCATGTAATGTTAATACTATCATGAAAGTTGTGATGTATATTAGATGTGTACTAGGTGGTTGTTTGTTGGTTTTGGTGTTGTTTCCATATTTCTCAGATCCCCGCAACATGCATGCAAAAAATAGAACAGTTCGCGTCCTGTACATGTGCCTTGTAGTACAGTTCGCATCTTCATCACGTAGGAATGCAACAGTTCGCAGCATAATCACTATTTATAGTTGCAAGAAATTCACATCTTGATTGCGTTTATATTCCATACAGTTTGCATCTTATATATGCAAACAATTCGCAAGCTATCCTGAGAGTTGTTTGCAAATACAGGCTGATAGAGTTCTAAACAATTCGCAGTCTATCCTGCGAGTTGTTTGTAACTACAAGCTGATAGAGTCTCTTTGTGGGAACAATTCGCATGCAAATGATGATTTCTCTTTCTGCAGGAAGTATGACAACAAAACTAAGCTATTACAGGTTAGGATTGATGAGCCTTCTTAAACTGCTGAAAGAGTACCGTATTACTACTGCCCACATCGAAGTTGCAAGAAACACACCCTTCTACACGCTTTTGAAAGCGGCGTTCGACTTCCGGAATGTGGTAGAGCTGCCGAAGAAGAAGTTTTATTCGAACATTCAGTAGGTTGTGGAGAGGTTCTCGGTCGATAAAGACGCCTTCCAATTTGGGTCAAAATTTGTGAAGCTAATGACAGACGATGTGAAGGTCATATTCGAGATGAATCACGGCACAGAGAAAATATCGTTAACGAAAGACGGAGCATTCCACAGCAGATACGTAAACGACGAGGAGAACGAATCAAGGATGATGAAGAAATACTTCATGGGTGAAACGTCGTGGAAAATAGGACTGACGAATAGTAAAACCATCACGAACAATATTTTAAAGGTACCTGTAAATGGACTTTATCTTATAAGCAGGATGATGAACTTTACTAACATAGCATGTTGTCGTGGGTTTTACGGGAAGGTATAGCAAGAGCCATCAGCGGAGGGGGGGGGGCATGAGTTGGAAGATGTTGCACGACTGTTGATACTGTTTTTGTGCTCAACCCTATTCTACTCGGTATTTGGAGATGTAATGGGTTGCAGTATGCTTTATTTTGTTGAAGACCTCAGCAGATTAAACGATTACGACAGGTCCGAATCAATAGCGTTGAAGCTTCTCCAGTCTATCAGGATTTCTTAACTATCAAAAAACCTGATAGAGTCATTGGATGCGTCACAATTCTAATCGTAAGATTGATTTATTCAGTGTAAATTTTAGTTATATACAAAGCATCTTGATGATAATACTTGTCCCGATGCAGCTCTTCATCATGGAGGACTCAACAATCGGGCTAGAGGTCGTAAATCCGACCTTGATCCCAAGTTTATTCAAATGGTGGGGATTGAAGTGTCTATCATCGACCGTGTCGCTGCTTTTAAGAATACTTCTGCAGAAAGATGATGAGGTGTGATCTATATAGTTATATAGACAACTATCAGGCATTAGAGTTGCAGACAAATCTTTTCTGTCATAGTACCAAACAACTCTCAGGATTGGTGTGGTTTATTTTCGTCTGAGGGTAAGATCGTAATTTTTATTTAGAGTTTTGTGGAAGTTTGTAAGTATTTAATGTATGGGTAAAGAATAGAGTGAGAATTAAGCAGCCTGGTTGTATTTAATTTTCATTACCCTCATTTAATGTTGGTGGTTGGGTATTTATACCCTTGCATTTGGGCTTTATGGGCTTTTGGGTCATGTTTAATGGACCCGGGTCAAGTTTAAGGACCCATGAGCTCTTTAGTAGGAGAGCAGGCAGCTTAGTCAAGAAGTGATTAGGTTTTTAAGTAGTTTAGTTCTTGTTCGAACAGTCCAATGGATGAGGTGTTCGAACTGCCCTGTCCGGTTAGGTGGTCTCTGTCCGAACTGTCCCTGTCCGTAGAGGTAATAAAATCCTGACTCATCAAGGATATCACGAGAGTTGTTCGATATTCAATTGGTATCAATCAAATCTCAGGATATCTTGAGAGTTGTTCGGTATTCTATTAAAATGTGGTATCAAATAACTCGTAGCTTATAATTTATAAATAATGCTCAAGAAACCCTAAGAGATGTTAGTAACCCAATAGATGATAGAGTTACAAACAACTCTCAGGATATCCTGAGATTTGTTTGCAACTCCAACCTGATAGAGTTCCAAACAACTGTTAGGATATCATGTGATTTGTTTACAAAAAACAGTTGACTTATAACCTCATATTTTCCAAACAAACCGTGTGCAACTATTTACTCTCATGTTCCTCTCTTTGTAGTTTTTTTAAGGTCCACTATGTCTTACTAAGTCCGAAAGCAAAGCATTCGGAGGAGTAGTAGGTAATGGAGATCCACCACCTCACTAAAGACTCCCTCCATACCTATAAATAACTCTAGTAACCAGAGGCTAATTTAACTAAAAACAAACTCTATGTTTGAAACATTTTTTACATCTTCAATTTCCAATCATCATGTCTACCTCTGGTTCTTTTGGTGACTCATGGTCTTCCATAACCACCGACATAAGCTGAGACTTAATCACTCTGGCGGCACCACCAAACTGCCTAGCCTCTGTTATGAACTTTCATATCGAGGATTACTTTTTTGCTAACTCTGAACCAGTTGAAGTGGTTCCCCTGGTTGCTGCTAAAATAGCTAGCAGAGGTTCCAAACAGGAAACGGAAGAGGCAGGACGATGTTGGTCCATCGAGGATCAAATATATAAGCATAATGGAAGTAGATAACGAGGAGGAAGAGCACAATGTAGAGGTTGATGATGAGCATGAAGAGGATAAAAAAAGTGAAGAAGTGATGACTGATAGTCACAGCTTCAGTTTTTTGTTTTTTTTGGGCTAAAAACCCTGACAAGTCATTGGTGTATGACACATGTTGCATTCGTGCCACTACCTATCCTTCGTCCCCAAAACGAGTCATTTGTGTTTCAAAAAGTTGCATGTTTGCCACTGACGCGTGCAAAAGCACAGAAAACTGACACGTGTCACCCCAATGTACCCATGTCTGTTGCATATGCGGCAACCTCTTTTATCCGTCCCAAAATACCCTTATATATTAACTTTTACCTTTTATCTTTTACTTTTTCTTTAATTTTAACTTAGTTACTTTTATATTTCTACTTTTTATATTTATCTTTTTCATTTACATTTTACATTTACTTTTACTTATTTCTATTCAGTTGTCTCTTCCCCTTTTCTTCCCTTAAATGAGTCCAATATCTTTGATGGTGAATGCTTCATCCAACTTTTTAAATCCAAATCAAATATCGATTTTGTAAATCCAAATCGGATAATCTTGGTATTGGAGATGAATACGATTCAGATAAGCAATATTTTTTGAAGAGGGAACTGTATATCCAGTATCGTGATGGTTAAAAAAGAGGACTAACCATTTACGTTGTTACCTAAAATATTGAACTGCCGAAGAAGGAACTGTATACCTGTGTCGGTAAACTGATTATCCTGAAGAAATAGAGTACCCAACTGGGTGGAGTTAGTCACACTAGTCGAGATCTGACTCGTGAATCTCGCTGGTGAACAAGCTACCCTACAAGTAGTACCCAACCGAGTGGAGTTAGTCACACTAGTCAAGATCTGACTCGTGAATCTCGCCGGTAAACAAGCTACCCTGCAAGTAAATGTTTCGTATCGAACCGAGATTCGTGAAATCATAAGGAATTTGACCAGAGCGTGTTGCATCAAACCTAGAGTGTCTGAAGATCAGTCAAGTTTCCAATTTAGAGTGATAACGGACCGAAAAATCCCAGTCCAGGTAACCGTAATTTGGTGACTCGATTCGACTCACAGTAACACCAACCCATGAATAAGGACGCGCCGGAATATTCTATAAGAGTGGTCGACCATGAACTCTGGCACGAAGATCAAGCAGAGCCACCTTGTCGATGGTTAGATCTGGCGTAGCCGCCGTGAGATATAAAAACAAAATCGGAATCAATAGATTCTTGTCGTGTACCCGATCGGTTATTTGTTGATTTTTATTTTTTCCTGGAAACCGAAAACTTTGTTTTATATCTAAATAGATTTGTGGAAACTATGACATGAGTTTCCACGAGTTTTTGAAGATTGTGCTTATACTGTTTGATTAAAGTGACGAAAGAAATGTGAAAAAGAAACAGAGAAAAGAACAAAGAAAGCAATTTGAATTGGTTGTTGTCTTCTTTCTACTGTTAGATTCTTTTTAAGTTTTAATAGGTTTCTGAGTCAGTAATTAGAGAAGTCTATAATTAGAGTTGTTGATCTAGGTAAACTAATCACGAGAAATTATTGGCAAAAAAATAACATAGGTTGGGTAAAAAATTAAAAAGGATAGTAAAAAATTAGAGTAAAAAAAGTAAAAGTTAGTAGCAAAAATGTCAAACAACTGAAGAGGGATATTTTTGTAAGGGAAATAGGAGTGACCGTATATACAACAGAATTGTGTACATTGGGGGTGCCACGTGTCAGCTTTCTGTGCTTTTGCACGCGCCAGTGGCAAATGTACAACATTCTGAAACACAAATAACTCGTTTTGGAACGAAGAAAAAATAGTGGCACGAATGCAACAAGTGTCCCACACCAGTAGAGTTTTTAGCCTTAAAATCTTCTATAGGTTGTTAGGATAACTTGAATAAAGACTCTAAAGGTATTATAAACTAGAAATTCGTTTGGCCTTGACCAGCGACTTCTAAGTTGTACTTCTAAGTTAGTACAAACAATTTACATTTATTTTATAATAATAAAAAAACTATAGTAGAAACTCGTCTTTTAACATTTCATCTATGACTTATTTTTAATTTAATTTAAATATATTACAAAATCTATGCTTACTGTTAACTCCCAAAAACAAAATTACATACCTCAGACCGAATTACAATTATTTAAATACGTATAAAATCATGTCCAACTCGCATAAAGTTATAAAAAAGCTCAATAGTTTTTAGTTTTATTTTTGTTGGTTAATACTTGGGGAGGGAGCATTCCTTGGGGAGGCTATTTTGAAACCTTTTTGTGTCTTGACAGTAGTCATATATTACATGGTACTTCCTAACCCATTTGAACCGTCTCTTTTGCACTCTTGTTAAGCTACTAAACTCTTCTTTGTGCCACCAATTGGCAGAGCTTTCTACCCTACAAAACCTTGGGTTCCCTTTCCAAACACAACCATCAATCTTGTAGTCTCTAAATGAAGCAATGAACGGACCCTTTGACCAATCAATTTTGTCATGTCCGCCGCGTGTCGCCCAGCTGTCACCGTTCCATAGGCTAAATTTGATGCTCATCGGCTGCCATCTAGGGTATGCAACTCCCTTGTCAGCGTGGTTTCTATACACTCTTATAGGTATGGTATCCACCATAAACACAATCTGATGAAGGTTCCACAAGATGGAATAAGTATGGAAGTCTTTTGTGGGATCAAACCAAAGGATAACTCTCTCTTCCCTGTCGTCAAAACCATCAGCAAACACATTTGTTTGAAGTATATATGGTTGCCCCGCAACATTACCCAGGAACTCAAAGTCTATTTCGTCGCGGTTTGGTTGGTCAGAACTTAACTGCAAATCGATGGAAGAGCTTCTACTATAGGGTTAATTGTATTTAAAATATATAGTTGAAGAGAATATTTCGTGTCGACGAAGTAAAGAGAATAATGTATGCCAATGAAGTAGTTTAGGTTCAAAATCCTATACCATCCAAAATATATCATTCACTTTTTAGACATAACCGATGTGGATCAAGTTATATTTCTAACAAACAATTGTTTTTTCCGACAAAAACGAATAGAGAAAAAACTATTTTGTGTTAACGTAAAAGATAAATTTAATATCAAAATTAATTGAAATTGTCCACTTTTCTAAATAATATAAACTCTTGCAGAAATCAAAGCTGGAGGTCACTTACATTATAAGCCACGACCGTTCCTGCAGAGTGGCCTGGAACTAATTTGATTTGCATGTCAATTTGGACAAAATAAGAACATCTGGTTCGAATCAAATGCAGCCGCTGAGACAAAATTAAATTTCCAAAGAACATTCAGTTCAGTTTATCTACAAAAATAAAATCATTTTCTTACATTCAAGTATGAAAGTTTAGCTTACCAGATTCTTGATCAAGCCTCAATGTCCTCGAACGTCCATCGGCCGAAGTGTTAACATGGCTTGGAGACCATGTGACAAAGAAGTCCTTGTAAAAATCTCCTGTTGAAACAACTGAAGCTTCTGAAATCTGAAACAAGTTCAGAATTAAAAGAAACCCTAAAAAAACAAATATGTTTGATATCATTATTGTTAAGCCTACTACTAAGGCTTCTGGTGCTAACGCCGGCGACGGTGATGAAGACGGCGACGGCCAGAAGACACGGTGAAAGGGGAGAGGCTGTCTAGTCTCTTGAGAAACGACTCTCCTCTCAGTCGTTTCTCATACTCTTATAAGTTGGGCTTGGATCGACACAGCCCAATCTCCAAGCCCAGCTCGAGTCTAAAGACAGCTTATCACACATGCTAATGTTGTGAACCCAAAATTGATATTAAACCCAGCCTTGCAAAAATAATTGTTACATGTGTAAATGCACAAATTGTACTACCTTATCCTCATTTCTGTTGTAACAAGAAAGATTCCCACTGCTGTACTAACTGTCTATAAATAGCAGCAGTGGGATTCACAAAAATCTAAGGAAAAAGAATATACAAAATCTAATACAGAATTTCTACTCTAGTCTTCTTTTTTTGCTTCAAAATTCTACTTGGTATCAGAGCTCACCAAGCCTTCAATGGCAGATCCTGTATCTCCATCACTCAGCTGTGACTCTCTAGGCTCTGTCCTTCCAAACAACTTCACTAGCAGCACCAAAAACTCCAACCTGCAAAACATGAATAACAACAACAATCATGGTGTTAGACTGGACAGAAACAATTTTTTGCTATGGAAAACTATGGTTCTACCTATGATAAAGGGGAACAAACTTGGTGGATACATTACAGGGGACAAGCCCTGTCCAGGGAAGTTTATCACAAATCCTGAAGGAAATGTGATTGAAAACCCTGAGTATGAAGAGTGGGTTGCTAAAGACCAACTACTTCTTGGCTGGCTGTACTCAACAATGAGTTCTAATGTAGCAGCTCAGCTCATGGAAGAGGAGACCTCAAAGGATCTCTGGGAAGCTGCTAGCAGGTTATCTGGTTCACAAACTAGGGCCAGGATCACCTACTACAAATCTGAGTTTCAAAGAACTCGAAAAGGTAACACTCAGATGCATGATTATCTTAACAAAATGAAGTCTATAGCTGATAATCTACTGCTTGCTGGGTGTGGGGTGTCTATGGACGACCTAATCACTCAAGTCCTAGCTGGTTTGGACTCTGAATATACCCCTATTGTGGTGAGTCTAACTGATAAGGAAGATCTCAGTTGGCTAGATCTACAAACAAGTCTGCTCACATTTGAGAGCAGACTTGAACAATTGCTGAGCATTCAAAACAACTTGTCTAATGTTAGCCTAGCTTCTGTGAACTTTACTCAAAAGACAGATGCAAAACAACAACAACACAACAATAGCACTAGAGGTTTCTATGGTGGCTCTAGGGGACAGACTAGAGGGTATAGAGGCAGGTCTTACTACTCTAACAACAATAGAGGCAGAAATCAGTTTTACAGAGGGAGAGGAGGAAGATCATTTCAGAACAAACCTACTTGTCAAATTTGTGGTAGATTTGGACACACAGCTCCAGTATGCTACTACAGAGATGATCCCTCTGTGATGGGAGCCACACCTGCAAAGCAAAACAAAAGTGAAGGTGATCAGACAGCTTATATTACTACTCAGGACACTGCAGTTGACAATGCCTGGTTTGCTGACAGTGGTGCAAGCCACCATGTCACAGGCAACTCAGGTCTCCTAACTCAGAAGTCTGAGTATACAGGTACTAAGAGTGTTATGGTGGGCAGTGGTCAAAAACTTCCTATCAAAAACATTGGTCATTCTAAACTCTACTCCAACATTAAAACACCTATTTACTTGTCTGATGTTCTACATGTTCCCTCTATTAACAAAAATTTGCTATCTGTTTCCCAATTGACTAACCATAACAGAGTTTTTGTTGAGTTTCATAGTGGTTTTTGCTTTGTGAAGGACAAGGAAACAGGGACTATTCTTCTCAGAGGGATGTCTGAGAATGGGCTTTACAGACTGGACAGCTACCCTAAGTCACAAGAAAGTCAGGCCTCTTCTAGTTCACCTACAGCTTTTCAGTCAAATGTTCATGTCAATGTTTCTACTTCCCTAAAAGATGGATGGCATAGGAAGCTTGGCCATCCATCTCTAGATGTTTTGAATTCTGTTCTCAAACTTTGTAATCTCACTACCACTGGAAAGAATGAATTAAGTTTTTGTGAGTCTTGCCAATTAGGCAAGTCTCACAGTTTTCCTTATTCTGTGTCTAAGTCTCATGCTTCTAACGTTCTGGACCTCATACACACTAATGTATGGGGTCCCTCTCCTGTTGCCTCTACAGAGGGGCACAGATTCTATGTGGTTTTCATTGATGATCATACAAGGTATTCCTGGTTCTATCCACTAAAAGAGAAAAGCCAAGTCTTCAACACATTCAAAACATTCAAAACACTTGTTGAAAAATAATTTGAAAGACAAATTAAAGTTGTCCAAAGTGATTGGGGTGGGGAATACAGACCCTTTCACTCTTTTGCTCAAGAAAATAGGTTCATTCTTAGGAGGTCTTGCCCACATACCTCAGCCCAAAATGGCAGGGCTGAGAGAAAGCATAGGCACCTTGTTGAAACAGGTCTCACCCTTCTAGCACAGTCTGGTTTACCCTACAGTTTCTGGGTCCATGCATTTCAAATAGCTATCTTTCTCATTAATAGACTACCAACACCAACTCTATCTCACAAATCACCCTATCAACTTCTTTATCACAAACTGCCTAATTACCTTGTTCTAAAAACATTTGGTTGTGCCTGCTACCCCTGTCTAAGGCCCTATCAATCAAAAAAAATTCAATTTCACACTACTAAGTGTGTTTTCCTAGGGTACAGTCTCTATCACAAAGGTTACATCTGTTTGGATCCTAAAAATAGGGTGTATGTGTCTAGGAATGTCATATTTAATGAAAGGGAATTCCCTTTTCTCCTAAATTCCTTCTATGGCAAACTTTCTCATTCTGAAACTATGTCAACCACTACTTTGCTTCTAAATCTACCTACGTCTCTTGTGATTCCTGGTGGTCTATCCTCTACTGCAACTCATTCTCATGGCTCTTCTGACCAGATGACTCCCTCAACTCCTAGCTCCACTCAAGGTAAGATCACACCTCACTCTACTCACATTCATGACACTTTACCTACTGTCTCTACTAGCCCACTCTCTCACACAAAAGCTACTCACACTCCTCACACTAATACTACACCATCCATCTATCCTAACTCGGCACAGCCCAACACTACAACTACCTTCCTACATATGAACACTACACTATCCATACAACTACCTCTTGACCCTCCTGTTTCCACACAACATCAACCTTCATCTCTCAAAACTCACCCTATGCTAACCAGGTTTCAAGATGGTACCCTTAAACCTCACACACCCTATATTGGCTCTCTGACCACAGCTACTCATCTCACTCTTGAACCAACAAAATACTCAGAAGCTTCTCTCAATCCCAAATGGGTGGCTGCTATGAACTCTGAATTCCAGGCTCTCATGAATAACAAGACCTGGACCCTAGTTCCTTGGACACCTAAACTCAATGTTGTGGGCTGCAAATGGGTGTTTAAGGTCAAATACGACAGGGATTGCTCAGTTCAAAGACACAAGGCCAGGCTAGTAGCTAAAGGTTTTCATCAAACTCCTGGGGTTGATTTTTCAGAAACGTTTAGTCCAGTCATCAAACCCTCTACTGTAAGGTTGGTCCTGGCTATAGCAGTGTCTAAAGGTTGGGAGGTACGTCAGTTGGATATTAATAATGCTTTCCTAAATGGTGTTCTAAGTGAGGATGTCTATATGGCTCAACCAGAGGGCTTTAGAGACTCTGTGATATTATAGTGACAGGGTCTCAGTCTACATGCTTGACTCAGTTTATTCACAGACTTAATACATGCTTCTCCCTAAAGGACATGGGGTCACTCCATCTATTCCTAGGAATAGAAGCTCATCGTGACCAGACTGGCATTTACTTGACACAGCAACAATACATAACCAACTTACTTGCAAGCCAGGGTCTCTCCTTGTCAAAGTCGTGTCCAACGCCTATGGCAGCTGGTGCACTTCTCTCTAGCTCTTCTGGCACCCCTCTTCCTGATCCAACACCCTTTCGAAGCCTATTGGGTGCCCTTCAGTATCTCACTCACACTCGACCAGACATCTCCTTCGCTGTAAATAAACTAAGTCAGTATCAGCAACAACCTACTACTATACATTGGCAGTGTTTGAAGAGAATTCTACGATACTTATCTGGATCGAGGTGGACCAGTATTCACATCAAGCCCTGTACTCATCTGTATCTCCATGGTTTTTCTGATGCAGATTGGGCCTCTTCAGTTGACGACAGACGAAGTGTTGGGGCTTATTGTGTTTACTTTGGAGAGTCTCTGATTTCTTGGTCTTCAAAGAAACAACACGTCGTTGCACGATCCTCTACTGAGTCAGAATATCGTGCTCTGGCTGATCTGTCTTCTGAATTGCTCTGGCTTCGCTCCATCTTGACCGAAATCAAGCTTCCAGTCACACCACCGTCTGTCATTTGGTGTGACAATCTGGGTGCAAGTTCTCTTGCTTCAAACCCAGTGTTCCACGCACGAACGAAGCACATCGAACTTGATGTTCACTTCGTTCATGACCAAGTCCTTCAGGGAGGCTTACAAATTCGCTATGTACCGTCTCACGATCAACTCGCCGACTGCCTTACGAAGCCATTAACTCACTCCAGATTCGCCTTTCTTCGCGACAAACTCGGTCTCACTCAGTTACCCCTTCGTTTGCGAGGGGATGTTAAGCCTACTACTACTAAGGCTTCTGGTGCTAACGCCGGCGACGGTGATGAAGACGGCGACGGCCAGAAGACACGGTGAAAGGGGAGAGGCTGTCTAGGGTTACTGAATTGGGAACAGACCTCCCCTTTCCTCTCTTGAGAAACGACTCTAATCTGAGTCGTTTCTCATACTCTTATAAGTTGGGCTTGGATCGACACAGCCCAATCTGCAAGCCCAGCTCGAGTCCAAAGACATCTTATCACACATGCTAATGTTGTGAACCCAAATTGATATTAAACCCAGCCTTGCACAAATAATTGTTACATGTGTAAATGCACAAATTGTACTACCTTATCCTCATTTCTGTTGTAACAAGAAAGATTCCCACTGCTGCACTAATTGTGTATAAATAGCAGCAGTGGGATTCACAAAAATCTAAGGAAAAAGACTATACAAAATCTAATACAGAATTTCTATTCTAGTCTTTTTTTTTGCTTCAAAATTCTACTATTATAAATCATGGTTTGTGTTGATTCAGCTTTCATCATATTATAACTCTCGATATGAAAGTATATATATACTAAGGTATTGTGGCACAATAGGATATATGAGAAAGCATAGCTTTAGAAAGAAGGAAAATGATATTGAAAAACTACTAGATTTTTATAATCAGGTTGTTGCTTGCACAATCCAATTTACTTACCATCTTTATGTTAAAGAAAAATAAATGTTACATGATAATAAATAAATGTTCGCAGTAAATTTTGAGAAATGTGACATGATAATTATTGGAAGAATTCAAATTTAGCACGTTATAATTGTTTTTATATACAATCGACCAGATAAATTGTATTGTACGGTCATTTTTTTACTTGTAATTAAGATTTTAGATAAATAGCTTTCGAAGATAAAATCATTCGAAAATAAAATTATTGTATATATGCTCGTTGAAAGATCAAAATTCAGTTCGAAGCCATTTGGTACCATTGGAAAGAATGAATTAAGTTATTGTATATATGCTCGGTTCTTTCGGTTTTTTAAAACTAGTACCCATTTAGGAACTGATTAAAATTCAGTTCGGTTTGGTTCTTCTTGGTTCGGTTCGGTTACATTCGGGTTTCGGTTCCAAATGGTTACTTTCTAACCAAATGGTTATTTTGTAACCAGAAGAACCGTTTGGAACCGAACCCGAAAGGAACAAAATGGTTATTTTCTAACCAAATGGTTACTTTCTAACCAAAAAATCTATTTGGAAGTGAACCCGAAAAGAACCAAATGGTTATTTTCTAACCAAATGGTTACTTTCTCACCAAAAGAACTGTTTGAAACTGAACCCGAAAAGAACCAAATGGTTACTTTGTAGCCAAAAGAACCGTTTGGAACCGAACAGAACCATGGATATTCAAAGGTACTGTTGCTTATTCTGTTCTTTATGAGTACTATTCGGTTCTCGGTTCCAAACCGAACCGAACCGAGAACCGTGGGTATTTAAGATAAGGAACCGTATGGGTATTTATAAGGAACCGGAACCGAACCGAATCCGTTATTTCGGTTCGGTTCGTTTCGGTTCTTCGGTTCCATACCCATATGCCCATGCCTAGATCAAACATATGATTAGAATCTATCTAAAATATAATAATTTAGTAAAGTTACATAAAAGATGTTCTAAAATATATAAATTATAATATAAACATAAAGATACATCAAATTCAAAATATACGAAACTTAGCTCTCGTCTGTCTTACAATCCACTGTTTCGAGATTCTTTCTGCTTTATCATTACAGCGATTCTTGGACTTTTAGTTATATTCTTTTCTTCCATTCGATTACGACCTTTTCTATAAAACAATCCGGAGAAACAGAATATATATTAGGATATGTTCAAGGGATTAACGATTTCTTATGATTAAAAAGTTATTACCATAATAGATGCATGGTGACTAATTAGATTTTTTTTGGAATGTTGACTAATTAATGATGGTTGATTAATAAGTTTTAATTTAAAATATTATTTTGTGATCGAAGATTTTTATTAAATCGGTGAATAAAAAGGTATTATTTGCGAAGAAAATAGGATGTAGCGTGATAACTGACTACCAATAAACAAATAACAAGTTTGTTTTATGGATAGTGAAGTGTAAAATAAACATTTGGATATGCGTTTTAAAATTCAAGGTCTTTTGTAAGTTTAAATAAAGTTTTTTTAGCTTTATATATATATATATATATTTGTTTTTTTTGTTTGTTTGTTATCCATGTCGGTAGGATTTCTTCAATATCTGAACAACGTTTAATTTTTTGTTGTGCATGTAATTTATTTTATGCTATTTCATGTTAACTTGTTCTTGAAATATGGTAAGATTCGAAGCTCTAATTATCTTATATAACCTCTCGATATATGCTCGGCAATTGTCTGTTACTGCTTCGGTTGAGTGACTAAAATCGACATAGCAAGTCTTGTTAGGGCTGGGTCGGATCTTGTTCAGATGTTGTTGATTTCTTTAACAAGTGGTGTGGTAAACATGGACATTTGAACTTAATATTCATGGTTGGTTAAGAAGACAAAATAGAAGGATGAAGATTATAGATTTTGAAGTAAAGTCAAGCGCCCCCATAATGATGGATTCCATGAAGTTTAACCTTGAGAAATTCACTAGGTATAATGATCTAAATTTCTAGAGAATTAAGTTTAAATTATCCCTTATATATATATATAATAATATATGTTGTTATTGAAGATAATTGTACAAAGGAGATTGATGCCGAAGTGGTGTCCAAGGCACATCGTATGATGATCTTGAGCATGGGGGACGAGGTGCTTCGAGAGCAGTCTGAAGAGTCTTCAACCATGGGGATATGAAATATGTAGATATTATTGATTTCCCTAATAGTAGATAATCGTTGCTTGGCCATTCTAACCATTGATTTATTGAGTTTTCCCTCATCTTTTTATTGTTTTTGTGTTGTAGTAGGAAACGTTTGGTTAAATATTAACGTGAGGTGTTTCTTAACTATAGTTTATGCTAATATTTGCAAAACCTAGTTTAAAATATACGTATAAGCTTATATAACCAATTTGTAAAACGTGTAGTACATAGGTTGCAAATTGTGGTGAACTACAATCTACAAAACTTACACTTACACAGACTTACAAAATGATACTCTAGCGTATTTTGCCACATAATTGGCGAATAGAATTCTGTATTTTACCAAAGCCCTGACGAATTATTTTTGTCATGTTAACCACTAATCTATTATTATGTTTCTTATTCAGTCATTGTTTGGTATCATGGTAAGAAGACGTTGGTGAAATATTAATGTTAGATGATTATTTTTATCGTTTTGCAACATAATCGACTAATAGTTTATAGTCTTTTCAGACTAGTTTAAAACATATGGAAAGCCTTACATTATCAATTTTCAAAACATGTAATAGATATGTTAGGAAACCTAGAAAACTACAATCTGTGAAGCCTGAACTTTCATAGACTTTTGAAGTGATAACAAATAAATATTTTTAGTTAACTTTAACATATTTGTGTAATTTAGATATAAGTTGGTTGTACAAATATTATTCTTGTCATATTATGGATTGGGTAGATGGATCATATACTAGACAGATCAAACAAAATAACTTGGTCTGAGGGGATGCTCGTACTTTCGTGTAGGTAGAACTGGTATACTACACCAATCTAGATCTATATATAGGATCATCTATTGTGTCACTATAAGATACAAGGTCTATGCATCATGAGTTGTATATTGAAAAAAATGGATCCCTCTGTGATCGGGTATTGCAGTTATTTTTAAGTTTCAAAACATATGCGACCCACCAAATATGAAAAAGGCGAGGTTGTTAATCCAATTTGTTAAGTGTAAAATTCATTTCGAGAAAGAGAATATATAGGCATATACTAATTGTAGATAAATAAAGTAAGAGAGAAAGTAAAATTATTTTAATGAAAAAGTGTCTCTCTTTATTCATTATCTTAGCCTTTATTTATAGGTGCACCTGACTTTGTATAACTGAATTAGTTATACAAACGGGTAAATTGCTCTTTAACCCCCTTATATTTACCAATATTTTAAATACTCTATTTCAACTATATAATTTATCACATACAACCTTAATTGTATTACATTTAGGCCGTCAATATTTCATATCCTTATCAGTAGTCCCCCTAGTTCTTATGATGGTTAGTGAATAAGAACTAGTATTCGTCGGAAATCATGATTGACAAAAACTGTTTCTTTCCATAATCTAATTTTCTTCGGATTAGACCTTCTCATCTCCTTGTGAAAAGGGTTTGTCTCAACATTTGTTGTCCTCGAATATAAACACATACAGATTTTGCTTCGAATATAAAAATCGTTTATTAACTGATCTAAGAATGCCAGGTTATATACTTGTCTTCTTGAAATGAACTCGTACTGATGTTTACCTCGAAGCTGATTTGACCCTTTATTTGTGCTTCGAGTATTCATACATAGAATCATGAGGTGGCCTTTCCATAACGGTTAGAAATATTTGGAATGGTCTAGTACGCATGCGATAACCCACTATGCCTGCCATTGGGTCTGACGGCTAACATGTATCACAGTATTTCCTTAAAAGCAACTGTTTGATATTCTATCTTTCTACCCAAGAATCATCACCACCTCTTCCACTTTTCTAACCTTTCTCCATCTCTCATCTCCTTTATAAATGTTTCTCTCAGCCATTATTTGTGTTTCACAAATACCTTCTAGTGAGAGAAAGTAACTTTTTCATGAGAGAACCCTTAGCTACTTTCACATGAGAACTCAATTTCTTAGCTTTCTTCATCTGAAAAACTAATTTCTTGGCTACCTTCGTCGGAAAACTCATATTTCCCAGCCAACCTTCAAATTTTATGAACTAATTTTATCATTCTTCTTCGTTTTACTTTATGAAAGAATCCCCATCAACTAAAACCCTAATTTTGGCTTTTACGATTACTTGTGTATCACTGAAAGGGTTGTTGAATACAAAGTCGCGGAGGTAATAAACAATTCTCCGCAATTTTCAACTAAAAGTATTGTTTACGGTAATTTCAACCCCAATCAAAGTTCCCCTGAGTTTCCAAGTTCATCCAACCCAGAAAGAAACCATTCACCGAAATCTCCTCGACAACTGTTTTCACCTCCACAACTTCAACAGCTTTCACCAAAAACTTACTCACAATGAGTGCCTTGAAATTCTTCTCTAATACGTTTTGTCTTCACAAATGTTACTCTTCAAAACAACCGTAAAGTAACACAAAGCACATCTACTCATAAAAGATCAGAGGAAGTTTCATCACCCATCAATTCTGATCTACCTCGAACATTATGCAAGGAGACTTCTTGGATTCAAGCAAAATCTCATTTGTCCCAAAGTTTTCATGTTAAAAAAAAGCATTTATAGCTATTGGCGATCTCGAGGTTGATAAAAACTCACAAACTCAAAACATCACAAACAAATCTAAGTCACCATCTCCTCCCCTGAGTGAGATTGTTGAGACCAACTTGGAGTCACTATAAACTCCCTCAAATACTCAAGAAGAAAATCGAGCGTCAAAACCAAAACCTCCTCAACTAATAGACAAAACTTTTGAAGAATAAGTTGATTCAAAGGTAACTATGTCAAATATTGAGGCTAAAGGAAGTGGGGTTGCATCTGGTACCGAAGACGATGTTTCGAAGTAATGAGCACCTGAAAAAAAAATTAAAAAGGCTTCGGTTGAAATTCCCGAGGATGTTGTTGCCTCAGTAAGTTTGAATTTAAAACCACTCATCCCCAAATACATCATGGCGCCAAAAAATGTGTCATACATTTATTATAGTGAAACTCAAGCTAGTCATCTAAAAAATCAATAGGGAATGGCAGACAACATAACACTTCGATTACGAAAAGAAGAAGACTAAAACCAAAAGGAAAGAAACTGAAGTTATCCTTCTAGCAATCGAAGAATGAGTCGAAGTTGAACATTCTTCAATAAAAAAGAAAATTACTACCCTAAAGAAAAAAATTAGTTCGAAAACTTCACTAGCTAAAAAGTTTTAAGATGTTGTCGTAGAAGTGCGTCCTGTTGAAGCTGAAGAGACTACAATGGAAGATCGAAAAAGAGAAACTCCAGTAGAAGATCACCGAAAAGATGATCACTTTACTCCTAATGATCCTATTAGTGAGGAGCTTCAAGACCTCTACAAAGATATGGATCTGATGGTCTAATAGATCCAACAACAGCTTCAACAAATTGGCTATTAGTTTACTGCTCCTCTTTTTCCTGAAATTTGGAATTCAGATATTCCCTGGCTTCCTCATCTACTCTCATTCCTTACAATAACCAAAGGTTCATCTTTGTTCAAGATTCATCCAAAGAGGTTTTACTTGCATTGTAAAAAAAATCCAATCTTGAAACATCAGCAAAAGCATTGTGCACAAAGTAAATTCTGCTCGAAGCCATTTGGTACCATGGTTAAATATATGGTTCAATATAAAAAAAATGTTGTTGCAGAGAAAAGGATGAGAGAAATATTTTGTAAACAAATCAATGAACAATGTCATGTTTTCCAGGCTGACAGGTCGAAATATATTAAAGGAGTCATCCACCTCAAACGTCATCTACGCTTTATGCATGAACACCAAACAAAAGAGCTTAAGACTTACCATCAGGCTGATATGGATGAACTTAGAGTTAAACACGCTAAGAAGATAGATGATGAACAGATCATCTCCTCAAAAATCTATAAATAAGAGTGAAGGAGAAAAGAAGAAGCTGACTGATGATATGATTGCATTCAAGAAAACATTTAAAGAATAAAAACAAGTCGTTGTGCAAACTGCCAAGACTCAGTGTAGAGTTGACACCTTAGTTGCAATCAAAAATTCCAAGGAGAAAATGACAATCACTTTACTCCGTGAATTTCATGCATCATACCCAAAAGAAAATCTGTCAAGCTTTCGGGAACTGATCTCTAGAGATAACCGTCCTAGTGAAGCCTTTGACCATGTTCTAACTTATTATTTTGAAGAGACGATATCATAACATAATGAAAATGCCAGTGAACAAGAAAGAGATTCCTCTGAATAGATACCTAAGGAGGATGATTAATTTTCATTTCTTTTTTCTGTATTTTGAAGTCATCTTATGCTGATGACTTATTTTTGTGAATACTTAACTTCTTGGCATTCAAAAAAATCTTTGTGTAAGATCGGGTTCCAACTTTAATGAAAAACTACTCTTCTACTTTCCACATATATTTTCCAGGTTATAATGATCTCGAAGTCCAATATATGTAACACATATATCTATAATTTTTCAAATAAAAATAGAGTATTTAGAAAATGTTAGCACCTCAAATATAATTAGTGCATTTAAAGAAGGTAGCACCGCAAATATGATGAGTGCTTTTAGAGAACATAGCAGCTCGAATAACCTCAAATATGTACATGATACCTCATTAAAACTTCCATGGGCCAACATGATAGGAAATAGTGTTTCAATTATTCAAAAAAGTCTTAAAAAGACAAAATCATTCCATATATAGTCTTAAATGTTCTATGTTCCAAAGATGTTGAAGTAATTTGCCCTCTTTATCACAAAGGTGATATGTACCTGGATTTATTTTCTCCATCACAATATAAGGACCCTCCCAATATAGGGTCATCTTCAAAGTCGTTTGTCCTTCGTATGAAGAAATTATTTCTTTAAAACTTTGTCACCTACTTTAAAATCCCTCCATTTTACCTTCGAATTATAGCGACTTCTCATCAAAGTTTGATAATTAGTCATATTCAAATGTGCTTTAACTCTTTTATTTTTGGTTAAATCCAGATTCGTTATTTTTGCCTCTTCATTCACCTCTTCGGAATAGTGAAGTACTCTATAAGAAGGTAAAGTAGACTCTGCGGAACTAACAGCATTTATACCATACACCAGGGCTAAAGGTGTTTCTTGAGTAGCCTCTCTATGAGCTGTACAATAAGCTCACAACACCTCTTGCAAATAGTTAGGTCATTTCCCCATAGATACTGTTAAATGTTTCTTCAAACCTTCCAAAATAGATCTATTAGTCACTTTCACTTGACAATTTTCTTGGGGATGAAAAGGTGTAGAAAAATATTATATTATTATCCTCAAAGCACAAAAAAACAATTTTTTGTTGTTGAATTGAAGACCATTATCTGTGGTGATTTCTGAGGCACTCCAAAGCGTCAACATATATTATTCACAATAAACTTAATAACATTTATGGATTTTGTACTGGATAATGGTTTGGCTTCATCCCACTTTGAAAAGTAATCTATCGGTATCATAATCATCTGACATCCTCCAGTGGCCATAGGCAACGACCCTACCAAGTCTATTTGCCATCTATCAAAAGGAATAGCTTCGGAAATAGATATAAGTGGAACTGCCGCTTTATTAATAGAATTAGCAAAGCGTTGGCAAGTATCACAACTTCGAACTAAGACCTTAGCATCATTCATAACTGAAGGCCAATAGTAGCTGCCAACAAAACCAGACGTGTCAGAGACTTGAAACAACAGTGAGCTGAACCTTCACCATCATGCAACTCAGATAAAATCTTTTGAAATTCTTTCTTACCCAAACAACGCAACAATGGTGTAATTGATTTTTTGTATAACAATTCATCTAATACAAAAATAACCATGGGCCTTATACCTTAATTTTTTAACCAGCTGTGCATCTTGAGTTAACATATCTCTCTGTAAAAAATTAAAGATATCAGACCTACAATCACTTGGAATTATGTTTGGAGTGACAAATACATCTTCATCTTGCATTGTTTTGATCGTGTTAAAGTCGAATAACTCTCATGTAATAGTATCCATGGATATTCTTCTACATAAACAATTATAGCATTCTTCTCATCTGCTAAACTATGCACTTCAACTTGACTAGGAGTCTCTCTTGGATCATCTATCTTGTTTGGATCCGAAGAGGACGCTGGTAACTGATATTCTCTTTTAGTTATTACGATTTCCAAATATTTTGGAGCAAGTGCGGTGACATAACACTCATTGGCCACTTTTTGGCTGCTCCAAACCACTCCTACTTGATTTCTAACCGCATATTTTAGACACTAGTGAACTTTGGATACAAATACATGCATTCTTGACAACCACGATTTGCCGAAAATTGCATTGTAAGGGGTCGGACAATCCACTATCACAAACAAAACCCTTAAATTTTCTTAAATGGCCCTTTGCCTAACAACACTTCACCTTCGAGTTCTCCAATGATATTTGTAAAGTTTCTCGTAAGCCCCACTATAGTCCAGTTTGATCGTTGTATAATTGATGGGTTTTTTATTTGTTTGTAAGTAGACATAAAAAATATATTAGTCGAGTTACCCGTGTCAATCAAAATTATTCTCATCCTTGTGCCCTCAATAAACGCCTCTATTAACACAGCATCGTCATGTGAGCCTGTGATGCATCTCAAGCCGTCTTCGTCAAACACTATAAAAGGAGCAGGGTTTCGATAGAGGTGTGTAAATATTTTCATTTCTAATTGTATGGTTAAACTAACAACATCTCTCTTTCGGGAGCAACTCAAAGGTTCTGTCAATGTATCTCCCCCATAAATGGTTAATGATTTAAAGAAGCATCATATTTTGGAAACACTTCCAGTATTTTCTGTTACCATATTGATTTGACCCTTATCTAGATCGAGATCTAGATACTCTAAATCCAAATCGAATTTTTAATAATTATAATTGAACTTTCTTGTTTGGAAGCTTTAGTATTCTGTTGTCGGGCGTTGGGTGGTTCAGTTTGTGCCCTACTAGTACTAGGTTGTGTCCTTATGCTTACTTGCCTATTACTCCCTTGTGACTTAATAAACATAGTTACATTCATATTCTCGATCAAAGTTTGTACCTTTTGTTTTAGAGAAATACAATTATTTGTGTAATATCCCACGTCATTATGATATCTGCATAATCGTGTATTTCAATTTTCCCTCAAAGTCTAGATTGGTGTTGGCCTTAAAAAATGAACCACATTTTTTCCCTATCATAGATGGTAGCCACATTCCCAATTAACTATGTGTATTAATCAGGATAGACCTATTGATTCCCTCTTGGCTTAGACTATTGGCCCAAATTAAACTGGTTATGTCTGGGCCGATGAGGGACCTTTCTCTGAGTCTCTCAGATGGTTGCCGATTGTGGCTTGCGACTTGTTACTAGCTTGTGAGACAAAGGTTGTAGGGGCAGGCCTATATTGATGAGGTTGCCTCAGCCGATTGGTTTCCCCCACAGTACTCTACTTTCCGACCTGATTCAACAATCCACCCCATGTCATTTCTTTCTTTCGAGTCATTGAATCATCCAACTCTCTAGCTAATAAACCTTGTCGCATGGAAGCTATAGTCACTTGCTCAAAATAGTCTGCCAACCTATCTTAGTATTCACAAATTTTTTGATGTAATCCTTCAAAGATTTATTTGGATATTGTCCACAATGAATTATTGTATCACAATATCCTTTGAGTTCTTTACTTCCAACAATCTGTCTTCAGAATGTCATCCAAAACATATAAAAAAACTTCATTGATCCATGTGGCAATCTGTTATACCACTTCAAGGCAGTACCCTTGAATGTTTGAGAAAAATCCTTACATAACATTTTGTCATCGTCATTAAAACTCATCATAATTTTTTGGAATGGTTCTAGATGATTATCAGGGCCCTGGCTCCCATCATATTTGTCCATTTTGAACTATCAAATCTCATAGGAAAACTTTTGGAGTATCTACAACAGTAAACAATAATACCACCACCTTCTTCTTAAACAGCCCTCGATCCAACTTCACGACTCCTTCAAATTTTCCAGCTATCTCAACAGTCACTCGGGTCATTCCTATAATTATCCAATCGGACTAAAGTATAGTTTGAGGGTTCTCCATTTGCTTATAAGTTGTCATGAACAAAAAGTTGGCTGAACTGCTTATGTCAATTAGTACCCTCCAAACTTCAGCTCCCATAATCTCCACCACTATTACTGGTGTGGTTTATTTTTATCTGAGGGTAAGTTTGTAATTTTTGTTTAGAGTTTTGTGGAAGTTTGTGAGTATTTAATGTTTGGGTAGAGTGTAGAGGGAGAATTAAGCAGTCTGGTTGTATTTTATTTTCATTACCCTCATTTAATGTTGGTGGTTGGGTATTTATACCCTTATATTTTGGCCTTATGGGCTTTCGGGTCGTGTTTAATGGACCCGGGTCGAGTTTAAGGACCCATTAGTTCTAAGTAGGAGAACAGGCAGCTTAGTCAAGAAGTGATTAGGTTTTAAGTACTTTAGTTCTGTTCGACCAGTCCAATGGATGATGGTGTCCGAACTGCCCCTGTCCGGTTATGTAGACATAGTCCGAACTGACCCTGTCCGGTTATGTAGACATAGTCCGAACTGACCCTGTCCGAGGTGGTGACAGAATTCGGACTCATCAGTAGCCCCTTTTTTAGGTGGTGTTCAAAAACCTTTGGCAAGACCTAAAAAACAGTCTGTTGCTAGTGACAGCTACATCCGGACAGGTCCTTCGAATTGTGTTATAGCTTTATCCGGACTGAAAAAGGTTCCTTGAATTTAAACGGTTTCTTGCCAGAGTTCGTGGGACACGTGTCTCTCTCTGGTTCGTTATTTCAGCCGTTTTTTCACGTAGAATTTCGCTCCCCCATTCTCTGAAAAGCAACATCTTCATTTAATAAAGATGACATCAGCGCCGTTCCTTAATCATTGCAAATCATTTCAAATTCTCCTAGGAATCAAAGCACCTTTTTGGATGTTTACTATAAATTAATCACTTCTCCACTGTTTTACCATCATCTTCATATTTACTTTGCTAATTTTCAGAGCTTTCTCTCTCAAACACAAATTCTTCTCTTTGGTTATGAGTTTATGCTCACAGCTAGGAATATTTTAATCAAAGGCGGGTGGCTTAATCTATCAGAAATAGAAAAGGCACACAAAGTTGAACGGAAGAGGCACATTGCTGCAGGCCTACCTACTTCCCCTATCGACAAACCAGTAATCTCAAACACAGAGCCTGACCGGGGCTCCTCCTCAACCAGAATTGTCAAACCGAGGAGATTGTTTCAAACCAAACTTTCTCCTATTGTTTCAGGCTCGTCGGTTCAACAATCAGAGCCCACTGTTGAACCAGGGCAAGCAGTTACCAGCTTCAAAAAGCCTTCCCCATTTATCGCCATGGGGTCAGATACAGATGTCTCCCCCAACAAACTAGTCGATCGAAGAAGAGGTCGGCTGGTAAAAGGGCAGGCTTCCAAAGGCACCCCTTCAAAATCAGGGGCCAAAGACAGCAATACAGGGTCAGAGGCATCCATAAAAGTACCTAAGGACAGACTATCCAGACCGGAGGCCACTAGCTCAAGCCTCCGAAGAGAAACCACCACATCTGAGCCCCAGCCGGAGGCCATAGTCCAGGAAGCTATTGAAGCTAAACAGTCCGGAGGTCAGACTGAACCAACTTCTAACTCCCCCCTCCCAAAAACAACTGAAAACCCCTCCTCGGTAATGGAGGAGGTAATGGAGGATTCTATCGAAGAGGCTCCGTTCGAGTCAGAACCCTCCGGACAAACTAGTAATGTTGTTACTGCCAAGAAAGATAAAGGCAAAGAAAAACTATGCCTTAGGCACCCAGATCTACCAAAAATCCTCGAAGGAAAAGTGGGACCTTGTTTCCACAAGGTTAGTGTTAAATATCTTTTTGCCTTACAAAAAATTACTTATGTTTTCATCCATACAGTCGAATTGGGTCGGATGCGTACAAAGTAGGGGATTCCGGAGAACGTGAAAATAAGAATCCCCATAGACCCTGAAACCCCAATGGGCTGCAAGCTTAGTGAAATAGTTATCTTCACTGAGCTCTTTAACTGGGGGCTAAGGTTTCCCTTAGATCCGGAGATAGTTAGGTACTTTCACCTCATCAAGCTTTTCCCTAGTCAACTGAGCCCCAACGCCTGGTACACTCTTATGGCCTGTATCATGGCCTCCAGGCTCTCCGGAATTCCTTTACCAATGGAGGAATTCGCAACTGTGGCCAGCATCTACAGAAATCACCACATTCCCTTCTATCACTTCAACATGGGTGATAATTATAAAGCAGTGGATGACCTGCTTGAGTCGGAGAGAAATTGGAGGACTCAATTCTTGTTCGTGAGCGGCGTTTGGGAGAATGGGAGGAGGATCAAAGCCGGAGTCAACCCGAGTCTCCTCACCAGCAGATGTCGAAGTGATCGTAAGAATCCCACCTTACATTCTCATTTTTATTTTTATCAAATTTGTTAAACTGACTAATCTTGTCTCTTTTCTTGACAGAGCTGCCCAGAGACTTCAACGATTATTTAAAGGTCGGGCAGACCACTTGTACCAAGATCAGCACTTGGGCTGCTGAAAAGTGGGGAAACCGTTTTCATGACGCCTTTACCGGAGGCAATCTCGCAAGGTCTCATCTCTGGAACACTACTGGCCGGAGAGACTCGACCTGGGAGGAACTTACCACTCCAACCCTCCGGATGTAGTCCTTAAAAGAGCACATGCACCGGACGGGTCACTGTATTTTCCAGGTCGAGTTAAGGCCCCAAGTAAGATGAAAGGCAAAAAAGGGAAAGGCAAGAAGGCTGCGGGTGAGGCTAACCCTGCCGAGGTGGAGGAGACTGCTCCAACAAACCCAGAGGGGCCAGTTCCAAGCCAGATCGATGCTGCTCTGCTAGAAGTGGTAGAGCATGAGAGTGCTAGGGAAGAAGCAGGATCTCCAAAACCCCCAAGGGTTCCTAAGAGAGACCAGAAACGGGGAGCAGAAAGCAAGGAGAGGGAGGCCACGAAGAAGAAGACCTCCAGGGGCGATGAACTTTCTCTCCGGCCTCCGGAGCCTCTCCCTCCTCTTGACCCTACTGATCCAACAAGAGAAGAAGAGATTCCTGGTGACTTTCCAACTGATGAGGTTGGAGGAGGAGATCTCAGTATTGACGGCGTCAACATTACAGGGCTTGAGGGGCTTGGGGACTACTTTGAAAATCTCCCCAGGGATGACTTTGCTGGGCCCTATCTCCCTCCAAGCACTTCAAACACCGTTACCTTAAATGGTAAAACTTTCACTGTTTCAAGTGAAAGAGAGGCTATAACTCACTCTATACTGAGTACCGTTCAACCATTGTTGGTCCTGGAGAAGCAAGTACGAGGTCGGGCAGCAATCATTACTGCCCTTAATTCTGACAAGGAGAGATTATCCGGAGACCTACTTGCGGCCAACCAAAACGCTGATGTTTTGAAGAGAGAAAACAAGGAGTTTAAGAAGAACCATGAGGGTTGGGTCACCAAGGTAGCTGCCCTAGAGGATACCATCAAAGGCCTCCGGGAAAAGCAGTCCGAGTTGGAGAAAAATCTTACCTCTTCAAAAGAGGAGATGAAAACCAAAGATCAAGTAATTCTTACTTTGACCAAGGACAAGATCACCCTCGAAGACTCGGTGTCCAAGGCTATAGAGGAAAAAGCTGATCTGCTAAGGGAGCAAGAGGAAAAAATCCAGGCCAAGATTGATGCTTATGCCAACAATGTGATTGACAGTCAAGAGGAGATGTATGCCAAGGTGAAGTCGGACATGGTCTTGCTTTTTCATGAGAAGTTTCCGAAGAGGAATCTGGGAGACTTATGGTCTCTTGTAGAGTATCCAGACCTTCCCTTCCATACAATGGCTGAGGGTGACAGATATGATTTCTCCAGTGCGTCCTCATCCGACGAAGAAGAGAACACCAGGGAGAGTCCAAGTGAGGGGAATGATGACCCCAAGAAGAAGAAAACAAGTGAGGCTGAGCCGTCTTCAAAGGCTCAGTCTTAGAACATCAATTATCTTTTGTTTTTTTTTTGATTAAACTAAAGTCCTTGGAAGGCCAAGGCATTTTTGTAACCATGTCCGGTGTTTGTTCGGACAGATGTGTTTGTTTTGAAAACTTAAAGTCCTTGGATGGCCAAGGCACTTCAGTTATTTTAATGGATGTCTTTATTTTGCACAACTCTTGCATTCTTTCATAGTTTGTTTCAATTTTGGTGGCTAGTGTTTAAACAGCCCTTAGTTATTTCATAAATATTCTAAAGCGAGAGTGTTTAAATTCTCCGATGACAAATGTTTAAGTAGTCATCATTTCTTTAATTCAATCTGGATGGTGTGACAAGAAACAAAGTAAGAACACACCAAATTTTTAAGAAGGCATCAAATTTTATAAAAAAGCTCGAACACCTCATTAAAACCTCCCCGCGCCACCAGGGTAGGAAAGAGTATGCCCCCAAATATTTACATGAATTTTTAAACAAGTAAATATTTACATAGTTTCTACTCCAAGTATATCTGGAGATGCTCAATGTTCCAAGGGTGATTGAAAACCCTTCCATCCTTGTCTTTTAGCCAGTATGTTCCAGGTTTAAGCCTTTCAATAACCATATAAGGTGCTTCCCAAGTTGGGGCTAGTTTGTCGAGCAGCTTCTCTTTAGTGTGTAAGAAGACTTTCCTCAACACCTTATCCCCCGGATGAAAATCTCTTCTTTTAACGCTGGAAGCAAACCTGCTTCTCATCAAACCCTGATAGTGTGCAGCTCTAAGGTGAGCTTTAACTCTTCTTTCTTCTATTAAGTCGAGCTGACCTCTGATTGCCACTTCACTAGCGTGTTCGGAGAAATTGTGAACTCGAAATTAAAGGAGAGTTGCTTCTATGGGAGCTATGGCATCCATCCTATAGACCAAGGCAAAAGGTGACTCTTGTGTCGCAGCCCCAGGTGTAGTCCAGTAGGCCCACAAAACCTCATTAACTATTAGCCAAATTATTTATATATATATATATATAAACCATATGTAAACATCAACACGAAAGTTATAAAACAAATTGTCATAATAGTTGATATATACTATGTTCATAAATGATAAAAACAATTAAACCATGATGTAAAGTGATACGAGAAATCCTTGTCAAATGTGATACCAAAATAATAAAATATCATCGAAAAAGATATAGGACTGTTTGAATTACGAAGTCTTTTGTTTTTTAGAATTTGATCTCAACACAAATAAAAAACCAAACAGTTTGAGGTCCAAGAACAAAGAAAATCTAAATTTAAACAAATTTAAAATTTCTATTTATATTATATTCATGAATTATATATTTTATTAATAAATTTTAATATATAAGTACATAAAATAATAAATGAAATGAAAGTTTAATTGTTTTATTCAAGTTTTAAATTAAACCATATTTAGATTGTTTTGTCCTTAATAGTGTATTTTTCAATAAAAAAGTATTGATAGCTAAAATAACACATTATTTATATATATATACATATATTTCATTATATAATCTATTTTGTAATTTTAAACAAACCATCATTGAAAACTAATAATCTTTTTACACAATCTCTATATTAACATTGAGTTCGATAAAATTATGAGTTTCTCCCGATGTCGTCTATATTGATTGGACGAATATATATATATATATATATATATATATATATATATATATATATATATATATATATTTATTGGTTTGAATATTTTCAGAATATTGGTTTGAAGAATATTGGTGAAGGTTGTGACATAAGCATTTCAGAATTGATTAGTTGTCATACTTTCAAATTAAAAATCGATTTAAAATATCAATATTTTATTAGTTATTCTCGATCGATAAAAGTGAGTGGATTTATGAAATAATGTATGTTGAGTAGAGGAATAAATATATGTCATTAAAGACATGCAATAAAACATATTTTTAGACCGTCGACTAAATGAATTGTATAAATATGTATCATGGTGGTGCTATACCAAAAAGGGAAGTTCTTGGTATGACCCTTATTAATTTGGATTTTGGTTCCTTTTGGTATATTTTTAAGGAAAAAACTTATTCTCGTTATATTTTGACCGAAGAAAATATAGATAAGTATGTTTTAGTTATGTTTTCATTTGAACACCAAACATGAAGTATTCTATCATTTAGATGCAGTAGTTGTTAGGGAAAGGGTGCAAGAGATATATTAATGCAATCCAATAAACGAAACATAATAATTAAATATATATAATTTGTGGTACATAAAATGGATTTTTTATGTTTTACTTACTTTTTGACATTTAGTCAAATTTTTCAAATTTATTTCTAATATTTACATACACATTTTAAGCATGTTTTCATATTCTACTATATTTACATAAATAATATCTGCTTGAATATGACTACTTATTTTTATTTGTTTTGTCAATGATCATTTTTTAACAATAAATATAAGACGAATGTATTTCATATATATACTATAAACTAAGTCTAACACGTAGAGGATACAAATGGATAATTTTAACCTTTTGTTATGTTTAGTGTTGGCGTATCCAACAAAGAAGCATTATGCTTTGATGGATAAAGCAAAAATGATATTATCTCAAGCATATACGAGGCCGCATCTTACTGTTACAAAAAGAACAGTTCCAGGAGGACCCAATAAGGGTTACAACACTCATCCACCAACCGCGCATCTTACTGTTTCAAAAAGAACAGTTCCTGGGGACCTGATAAGAGTCACAACACTCATCCACCAACAGCGCATCTTACTAATAAGGGTCACAACACTCATCCACCAACCGCGCATCTTACTGTTTCAAAAATAACAGTTCCAGGCGGATCCGATAAGAGTCACAATACCCATCCACCAACAGCGAATCTTACTGTTTCAAAAAGAATAATTCCAGGAGGACCCAATAAGGGTCACAACACTCATCCACCAATGGCGCATCTTACTGTTTCAAAAAGAACAGTTCCAGGCGGACCTGATAAGAGTCACAACACCCATCCACCAACAGCGCATCTTACTGTTTCAAAAAGAACAGTTCGAGGAAGACCAAATAAGGATCACAACACTCATCCACCAACCGCGCATCTTATTGTTTCAAAAAGAACAGTTCCAGGCGGACCTCATAAGAGTCACAATACCCATCCACCAACAGTGCATCTTAGTTAGTGTTTAGAAAGCAGCAGTTCCAAGCGCATCCAATTAACGACAAGATCCTCAACAACGGACAACGGACGTCACCGTACACATATTAATCTATATAAGCATGGATTAAATTTATGATTTTTTTATTTATTTTTTATTTTATTCGAAATTTTTAACGAATAATGCGAAGATTTAATGGTTTGTGATTCATAATTCTCATCGTTGCTCTAATTTTGCACCCGATCAAAAAATACACAAAGAAAAATGATTTAAAAAATATACATATACATAGAATTTTAAAAAAATATCAAATAACTTAATAATCACAAAAGTAATATTAAAATATATACTTTAATTGTTACAAAACATATACATTGAAAAATAATTTTAAAAAATATACATGAATAAACAATTTAAATAATATATAAAAAACTTAATTATCCCAAAACCTAAATATTAAAATATACAATTTAATTGTTTTTGTCCCATTTACATATCGGCAAAAAATAATAATTCCATGAGTATAAAATTAGAAATTCAAATTTATACTAACTTAATTTACAAATAATTAACGTAAGTGAAGTATTTAAAGTTTACAAATTTATTACTTTTTGCCCCATTTACATGTTGGCAAAAAGTAATAATTCTATAGATGAGTATAAAATTAGGAGTTAAAAGGATGAGCTATAGTAATCAAATGTTATTAGAAAAAAAAGAAATTTCTGCCCTGATAGTATAATTTCTTCCCCTCGCTTTCTTTATTATACTTTGAAATTTTGCGCTAAGAATTGAAAATTTTGCGCTAACAATTGAAATTTTCTTTTAAAGTGTATAATAATAGTTTCTGTTTTCATTAAATACTCCAAACGTGGGTCTTTTTATCGACCCATCTTCTCAGAAACTCACCCTCTCATAAACCTCTTTTCTTCATTTTTTTTCCCTTTTCTCCAAATTTTTATTCGCTAAATTTCTCCTGCCAGAGAGAAGGATTCGTAGCTGGAGAACCTAATGGAAAGTGAGCATTTTGCGTTGATTCATAGTTTGAGAAAGAGAACCTAATATAAAAGTGAGCATTTTGCTGGACGACATCAATTCTCTCTAGTAAGTGAGACAAATGCATGTTTAAAGTTGATTTTTTTTTCACATTATTTGCTTACTTGCAATTGAACAACATAATCTTATAGCCTTAGAAGTTTTTACTTCAATTTTATGAGGTGCTTCACTTTTTGCAGTAAGAGCTTCACGCCTTATAAAACACTTAATGTCAGGGATCGGATGAGCCTCGTTAGATTCTGTACATTGTAAATAATGTTAATATAATCCTATCAACGGAGTTAGAAAACAGGAGTAAAGTATTAAAGTATCCTTTACTAAGGATAATTAACCTTTATTTGATAGAACTGTGCTAGGACTTTCCATTTTTGCAACATTGCAAGAGTCTCTAGCCACATCTACAGGGTTCCATTTAATGAGTCCGAATTCGGCATGCTCCCCGGAAGGGCAAATCAGTCTAAGTCTCTCCGAATACCGGACAGGCTACAAGGACATAAATCGGACATATCACTTGGACCGGACAGATCACTTTGAACACTGTAAACTTAAGGCTATTCGAACTATGACTAAAGTACTAAAAAACCTAAACACTTCCTGACTAAGCTACCTGCCCTCCTGCTTAGAACTCATGGGTCTTTAAACATGACCCGGGTACATTAAACATGACCCGAAAGCCCATAAGGGCCCAAACATCATACTATAAATACCCAACCACCAGCATTAACTATGGGTAATGGAAATTAACTGCTACCAAGCTGCTTAATTATATCTCCACCGTTAAACACCCTTACACCACCGTTAAACACCCATACACCACCTTGAAACTCCACTTGAAATTACTAGCCTACCCTCAGGTAGTTATTATCCACACCAAATTGGCGACCACAGTGGGAGGAGAGAGGTTCCTGAATCAAGCATTCAAAACCTGCCAAGAAATTCTGTCCGTATGAATCCGGACAATCCAGAGCTTCCACCAGCTTTGCTCGAAGTGGTGGAAGAAAATGATGAGTATACTGTCCAAGAGCGCGACAGGCTAAAGCTTAAAATAGAAGCTCTGAGGGCTGAAAAGGCCAAGATGGGCGTGAAAGAAAAATCCAAGGCATCGGTTGTTCATCACACCGATAATCCGAGAGAGCATGAGGCTTCCAAAACTCATGTGAGCACCAAAAAGACTCATGCTAGTTCTAAAAAGTCTCACCGGTCCAAGCCTGTGGAGAGTTCTGACTCGAGTTCAGAATCTTCGGGCAGCTCTTCGGACAGTGAGGGAAATGAAAAGTCCTTGTCCTCTAGCAGTGATGAGGGTCGAACCAAGAAAAAGCAAAAGCAGGTTAAGAAATATTCGAGAAAAAGAGATCACCATAGAAGAATGTAAAGGCATATTGGAAAGGGGTCATCTCACCACCGGAGGTATACGGACAAGATGCTGATGGATCCCTTTGCTTTCCACGATGAGCCAGGTATCTTTGCAACTCCCAATGAGGATACCGTGTTCAGTCGTGGAAGGAATTGGAGGCAGTCTCCACTGTCTTCTAAAATCCTGTCCGGAAACCTCCCCAAGAGGTTTGACAGTACTAAGATGGAGAAGTACCATGGCAGTACTGATCCGGACAATCATCTGGAGCAATTCAAGAACTTCATGATGAACTTTGATGATGATGATAAACTACTCTGTAGGGAATTCTCCGAATCTTTTACGGGGAGTGCTCTGAAATGGTACAACAGCCTTCCTCAAGGTTGTATTAAAGATTTTGATACGTTTTGGGTGGCCTTTCGAAGGCAGTTTGTAGGGAGTAAGGAGCTGAAGGGCAATGGAGACACAATAATCCATTGTGCCCAGGAGCCAAATGAGTCCTTGAAGGAATACATAAGTCGTTTCGTGAACACAAAGAATGGGTTGGCTGATTGCTTCGAACAGGTGGCAATAGCATCCCTAAGGCAAGGTTTGAACCCAGGCAATCTGGCTGATTCGGTGACCAGAAAGAAGGCCATGACCTGGGGAGGATTGCTAAATCAAGTTGGCAAGAAAATAAACGTTGATGAAACAAAAAATACTAGGGTGCACGGGCAGGTGAGGTCCACCCCAATGTCACCAACTCCAAATCAAAACCAGTCTAGGAACAAAGCAAGAGAAACCGGACAGGGGCATGGTAGGGCAAAAGCTCAGTCTCAGCCAGCTGCTCATGCTCAAAGTCAACAATCTAGAAACAAAAGAGGGCCATGGGTCCAACCGGAGTGGTTCGCAGAGCTCAAAGAAAGCGTGGCCACCATTTTCGATAAAACAAAAGATGAGGTGCACTACCGGAGACCAGCAACCTTGCAGTCTCCCAGAGAGCATCGTAACAACTCCTTTTGCCAATACCACAATGATATTGGCCATACCACTGATGATTGCATAGCATTGAAACAAGAGGTTCAAAACTTGATTGAAAGGGGAAAGTTAGGAGCATACATAAAAGAAGAGGAGGCAACAGGCCTGACAACACTCACCGGCTTGGTCCAAGTAATGCTGCCCCGGAGGGGGCCATGGTAATAGTTGAAAGGTTTGATGTCGAATCTGAATACTTGGATCCTGATCCAACACGAAATAGGGTGGGTGCTATAGAGGAGTGTTCTAGGACGGTCTCCGGGCTCATTAAATTCTTCGAGTCACTGACAATTTTCGGAGGGGACACTATGACAGCTCCTACTGCTTCTTCAAGAAAGAGGCATGTTCATAATCTAGCCTCCCAGCTAGAAGGGGGCATGACATCTTATCAATCGCCAAACTCATTCTCATTCATTGTCTTTGATGAGGATGACTTAAGAGACATTGCTGGCCCTCATGAGGATGCTGTTTTCATAGGAGCATCTATAAGGGGCAATGAGATAAGGCGAATTCTGGTGGATACTGGAAGCTCTGCCAATATCCTGTTCCTAACCACTTACAAGAAAATGAAAAATCCAGTTGTGATTCAAAAGTCGGACAAGTCAATCGTGGGCTTCACGGGCAGCTCAGCCGATGTGATCGGGGAGTTTGAAGAAGAAGTGTTGTTGGGCAGGGGCCCTTTCAAGAAAATGGTTAGAATACTCTTTATCGTGGTGGATTGTCCCACTTGCTATAATGCTATTCTAGGGAGATCTTGGCTCTCTATGATGCATGCAGTGGCTTCAACAGTCCATCAGTGTTTAAAGTATGTTGTTCAGGGACAGGTTGGGGTTGTCTGGAGCAGCCAAAAGATTGCAAGAGAATACTATGCCACTGCCTTGGCTCCACGAACGCTGGGGGCAGTCCGTTTAAATGATCAATAGCAGTTTGAGGGCCTTTCTGGGGGTGAGGGTGAGATTGATGACCCCAGAGAGACCCCTGGAGTGTTGATTCCAATTGAAGAGGTTGAAACGCACTGCTTGGAAGAAGGCAAAAGTGTCAAGATAGGGTCCAAGATGCCACCAATGTTGAAAAAAGAGATGTTGAAATTCTTGAAAGACCATCAGCACGTTTTTGCTTGGTGTAATGCTGATGTTGCCGGAGTTCCATCAGATGTGATATCCCATCACCTGTCTATCCGGAGGGATGTGACACCAGTAGTACAAAAGAGAAGAGCTTTCTCAAAAGAAAAGGCTGATGTCATAGTGCAAGAGGTTGACAGACTCACAAAGATGGGGCACATTAAAGAATCTCAGTACCCTTTGTGGACTGTTAATCCTGTCCTGCTAAAAAAGAAGAATGGCAAATGGCGCATGTGCATTGACTTCACAGACCTCCATAGAGCTTGCCCAAAATATTTGTATCCGGTCCCCCGGATAGATCAGTTAGTAGACTCTACTTCTGGGAATAAGCTGCTTTCCTTTATAGATGCCTTCTCCGGGTACAACTAGATTCAAGTAGATCCAAATGACCAAGAGCATACCACGTTTGTCACTGATAGGGGTCTACATTGTTACAAGGTGATGCCATTTGGTTTAAAGAATGCTGGGGCTACTTACCAAAGGCTAGTCAACAAGGCATTTGCTGATCAAATTGGAAGAAATATGGAGGTATACATTGACGATATGATGGTAAAAAGCGTGGATGAGCAGTTGCACTTGTCTGATCTCCAAGAAACTTTTGCCAACTTGGCAAAAGTGAATTTAAAACTAAACCCTGAAAAGTGTGTGTTCGGAGTGCAATCCGGGAAGTTCTTAGGGTATATCACAAGTGAGCATGGAATACAGCCCGACCCGGACCAACTCAGTGCCTTATTCCAGATGGAGCCTCCTCGAAACATTAAAGAAGTACAACGATTAACGGGGAGATTGGCTGCCTTGAACAGATTCATCTCCAGGTCTTCGGACAGGTGTGCTCCATTCTTTCAAATTTTGAAAGGTGCAAAGGGGTTCGAATGGACCCCACAGTGTGGAGAGGCATTCAACGAAATTAAGTAACATCTCTCCTCTCCCAAAACTTTGTTCAAACCAGTTGATGGGGAGACTCTCTTTGTATATCTGTCCGTTTCAAGTTGTGCCATCAGTGCTGTGTTGGTAAGAGAGGTCGATGGGCATCCCCACCCAGTGTACTATATCAGCAAAAGCTTGATTGATGCTGAGAGGCGTTACTTGAAACTCGAAAAACTGGCATTAGCTTTGGTGATAGCTGCAAGAAAGATGAGGCCTTATTTCCAGGCTCATCCTATCATCGTCCGGACATCTTTCCCCTTAAATAATGTCCTTCAAAAAGCAGACATTTCAAGCAGAATGACGAAGTGGTCAGTAGAGTTGGGGGACTTCGACATAGACTTCGCTCCCCGGAAAGCAGTAAAAGCCCAAGCTGTGGCTGATTTTCTGGTTGAATTCCACTCTGATAGGGATTCAGAATAACCTACTGATTCAAAAGACAAGAAAGTATGGATTGTCCGAAAAGACGGAGGGTCTAGCACCATGGGGTGTGGGGCAGGAATATGTCTCACTTCCCCATACGGGGACAGCATGTACCAGGCTATTTGTTTCGCTTTCAGGGCATCTAATAACGAGTCCGAATACGAAGCAGCTATAGCTGGATTAAAGTTGGCCTACATCTGTGGGGCTAAAAGGGTCAAGCTTCTAAGTGACTCCCAGTTGCTTGTCCACCATGCCTTAGGCCAATCTGAGGCTAGAAAGGAGCAGTTGGTAAAATATTTACTCCTCCTCAAAAATGAAGCGCTAAAGTTTAAAGCTGTTGTCTATGAGCACATTCCCCGGGCAGAAAATGAGCTAGCAGACTCATTGGAAACAATAGCATATACGGAGTCCTACCCATGGATCCATGTGCTTGAAAGCCCTTCTATTCAACTTAGTAAGGGTGAAAAAGAGGAAGTTTTTGAAATACAAGTGAGTCGGCCTCAAGACTGGAGATCTCCTCTCATACAATATATGTCCGATGGTATTGTGCCTTCATATAAATCACAAGCCAGAACGATGAAACACAGGGCTCGTGGTTTCATTATGTTGAGAGAAGTATTATACAAAAAATCCTATAGTAAACCTCTCATACGTTGTTTAGGGGATAATGAGTCACAAGTGGTCCTCTTCGAATTGCATGATGGTGAGGGATCAGCCCATTGTGGGTTTAGAGCTTTAACAAGGAGGGTATTACTCTCCGGATATTATTGGCCATCGATTATGAAAGATGCTAAGGAATTGGTGAAGAGGTGTGACCCATGCCAAAGGTACAGCAATGAAATTCATGTACCAGCCATTCCTTTGGAGTCAATTTCTGAGCCCATCCCTTTTGCTCGATGGGGCTTGGACTTAGTAGGGCCTCTCCCTGTGGCGTCCGGAGGGCGTAAAACTATAATTGTGGCTATTGACTACTTCTCAAAGTGGATAGAAGCAGCTCCCCTGGCAGGGACAACATCGAAAGCTGTCATAAAATTCATTCTGTCCAACATATGTTGCAGATTCGGTGTCCCACAAAAGATAAGGACAGACAATGGGCCACAGTTTGACAATAGAGAAATGGAAAGCTTCTGTGCCTCAAGGGGTATACAGCACTGCTTTTCTTCACCTTTCCACCCCCAGGCCAATGGGCAGGTTGAAGTGGCTAATAGAACTATACTGTCCGGTTTAAGGAAGAATCTGGAAGGGGCTGCTGGGAAGTGGCCTAGTTATCTACAAGAGGTCTTGTTGGCCTACCGGACAACGCCTGGGGCTGCAACACAAGAGTCTCCCTTTGCCTTGGTCTATGGAATGGATGCAGTAGCCCCCATAGAGAAGACACTCCATTCCTTTCATGTTCATAACTTCTCCGGACATACTAATGAGATGGCCGTCAGAAATCAACTTGATTTAATAGAAGAAAGACGGGTTAAAGCCTGCCTAAGAGTGGCACACTATCAGGGCTTGATGAGAAGCAGGTTTGCTTCTAAGGTTAAAAGAAGATATTTCCTACCAGGGGACAAAGTATTAAGGAAGGTCTTCTTGCATACTAAGGAAAAGCTCTTTGGAAAGCTGGCCCCAACCTGGGAGGGTCCGTATACTGTAGTTGAAAGAATCAAGCCTGGGACTTATTGGTTGGAAGACAAAGATGGCAGGGTTTTAACTCACCCTTGGAATATTGAACACCTTCGAATGTACTTGGAATAACACTTGTGTAAATATTTACTTGTTTAAACATCCATGTAAATATTTGGGGGCATACCTTCCCCTCTTCGGCGGCACGGAGAGCTTTCAATGAAATTTGATGCCTTCTTAAAAAAATTTCTAAGTATTTTCAAAGTTCTATCTCTTGTCATACTACCCGGACTGAAAGATCTAAGGGCTATTTAAACTCTAGCCGGAGAATCTCAACACTCTCACAATGCGATAACTAAAAGCTGCTTAAACTCTAGCTATCTAAACTAAAACAAATAATGAAAGAAAATGGTGGTTGAGCAAGATAGAAACATTCATTCAACAACTTAAAATTGCCTTGGCCTTCCAAGGACTTTCGCACAAGTTAGGGTACAGCACAAAAAAATCTGTCCGAATAATACTGGACACCACAACAAAAATAGTGCCTTGGCCTTCCAAGGACTTTGGTTTGATTAAAAGATAAATAAAGTACACCATAAATTAAGGTTGAGCCTTTGAAGATGGCTCACCCTCGTCTACCTTCTTGCCTTTGATGTCGCTCTCCCCTTCGACCACTTTCTTGCCCTTGGGATCATTCTCCTCTTCACCTGGGCTCTCTCCGGTTTTCTCTTCATTATCAGATGAGGAATCACCGGAAAATCCCTCATCAACCATAGTATAAAATGGAAGCTCATCATCATCCACATAGAGCCATAAGTCCCCCAGGGTCCTCTTCGGAAATTTTTCATGAAAAAGGAGAACCATATCAGACTTCACCCTTTGAACCATTAGCTCTTCGCTTTGTATCATCTCCCTGGCATAAGCGTTGATCTTGGCCTTGATTGTGGCCTCTTGGTCCCTTACCAAAGCAGCCTTATCTTCAGCAGCCTGAGTCACTGCATTTTCTAAAGTAATCTTGTTAGTGGTCAGGTTGGTAATGAGCTTCTCCTTTACAGCGGTCTCTCCCCGTGAGAGGGGGAGATCTTTCTCCATACCAGACAGCTTCTCCTGGAGTTCTTTTATGGTTTGTTCTAGGGTGGCAGCTTTTGTGTTGCTCTCATCATGACTCCTCTTCAGCTCCTCGTGTGCTTCTTTGAGCAAATCAGCATTGGTGGTAGCAATGCGGAGGTCTTGGGAAGCTTATCCTTCGCAGACTTGAGGTCTTTGATGGTGTCCGCTTGACTCCGGACTTGTCTCTCCAGTGTAAGAACTGGCTGCACATTACTAAGCAAAGAATGGGCTATAGTGTCCTTCTCACTAGAGACAACGAAAGTCTTACCGTTGAAGTTGACCGTATTTGAGCTGCTTGGAGGAACGTAAGGCCCTACAAATTCATCTCTGGGGAGGCCAAGGAAATACTCTCCAAGCCCAGCTAGACCTGTGATGTCCATCCCATCGAGGTTGAGGTCTCCCCCTTCTACCTCATCGGTATGAAACTCTCTTGGAGTCTCTTTGGCCAGAGTTGGGTCAAAAGGGTCAGTGGGGAAGGTAGGCTCCGGATCCCGGAGAGCGAGCTCATCTCCTTGGGAAGTCTTTTTCTTCTTGGCTTCCCGGTCAGCGCCTTCACCAACTTGCTTGCGAGTTCTCTTCGGAACCCTTGAAGGTTTTGGGAGGTCAACTTCCTGCCTTTCGGTCTCCTGCTCCACCACCTGCAAGAGGGCTGCATCAATTTGAACCTGGGTCGGCCCCTCTGGATCTGTTGGGGCATCTTTCTCAGCATCGCCCGCCACCTTTTTGCCTCTTCTTCTGCCCTTCATTTTGCTTGGGGCTTTGGCCCGGGCAGGCAAGTAGAGTGTCCCATCCAGTTCATGGGACCTTCTCAGCACAGTGTCTTCATCGGGCTGGGTGGTGAGCTCCTCCCAAGTCAGGTCTCTCCGACCTGTGGTGTTCCACAGGTGAGACCTTGCTAGATTTCCAGGGGTGAAGGCCTTGTGGAATCGATTCTCCCAATTCTCTGCGGCCCAAGCATTGATTTTGCCATAGGTAGTCTGTCCGGCCTTCAGGTAGTCCCCGAACTCCTTTGGCAGCTCTAATAGAACAAAAGAGGAACTGGTTAGTATAGACTTAACTTAAAAAAAAAGAGAAAAACGGACAGAGACTCAAGTTAAGAAACTTACGGTCACTCCTCCACCTACTCCTGAGGAGACTTGGGTTCTCTCCGGCCTTGATTTTCTTGCCGTTTTCCCAGGCACCGCTAACGAACAGAAATTGGCTTCTCCATTTGCTATCTGATTCCAGGAGATCATCAACAGCCTTGAGATCATTCCCCATGTTGAAATGGTAGAAGGGGAACTGATGATGCTTGCACAGGTTGGCCACTGCTGCGAACTCTTCCATAGGAAGAGGGATCCCAGATAACCTAGACGCCATGATACATGACATCAAAGTGAACCAGCCATTGGGACTTAGCTGTGTTGGGCATAGCTTGACCAGGTGGAAGTAGCGCACGATCTCCGGGTCTAGTGGGAACCTGAGTCCCCAGTTAAATAGCTCCGTAAAGAAGACTATTTTGTTCCGTTTGCAGTCCATTGGGGTCTCCGGATCAATGGGGATCCTTATCTTAACGTTTTTGGGGATCTCCCATTTTGTGCGCATTCTACCCAGATCAGAGGTATGGATGAATGCATACTTGGTCTTCTGCAAGGCCAAGAGGTACTTAAGCTCGACTTTGTGGAAGCACGGCCCCACTCTCCCCTCAAGGCACTCCGGCAGGTCCGGATGCCTCAAATACAAATTTTCTTTGCCCTTTTTGGCAACAACAGCAGTGGTATCAGCCTGTCCGGAGGACTCGGACTCAAAGGGGACCTCTTCAGTAGAGTCCTCCATTCTCTCCTCCATAATTGTTGGGGGGACTTCTATGGAAGTGGTTCGGGGGGGATTGAAGCTTGGCATAGCCTGCCCTCCGGACTGTTGACTGCCCGTATTCATCTGACTTCTCACCTCAAGTTGGGTTTCTAAGGCAGAAGATTCTCTAGGGGGTACTGGGCTGCTGGCCTCCGGACCGGACGGCCTCTCCCGAGGAGCTCTAATAGGCACCCCAGACCCTGAGTCACTGTTTTTTGCCCCCGATTTTGAGGGAGTATTTCTGGAGGTCAGTCCTTTGACTAACCGGCTAGGCCTCTTAACGACTAGCTTCTCCGGGGAGTGGTCAGAATCAGACCCCATGGCTATAAAAGGTGAGGGTTTCCTGACACTTGTAGTGGTAACTCCTGGTTCAACAGCAGGTATTGACTCCTGAACTGAGGAACCAGATACTATGGAGAAAGGGTGGATTGGAAGAGCTTTTTGGGCTTGGTACCTTTGGAGGAGGATGAGCCTCGATCCGATTCTGTAACAGAAGCAACCGGTCTCTCAACTGGTGATGATGGTAGCCCTGCTGCTATTCGCCTTTCTTTTTCGACCTTCTGCGCTTTCTCCAACTCTAAAAGGTTGAGCCAACCACCTTTGATCAATGTTGTTCTTGCTGTAAACATAAACAGCCAAGGGAATTTTTGTTCTAGAGAGAGAAAGCTCTGAGTAAAATTGGAGAGTAAGATTTGAAAGAGATGGTAAAACAGTAGAAAATGAATGTGAATTTATAGTAGATTTGAAAAAAGGAGTTGATTCCTAGGAGAATCCGAAAAGTTGGGCAATGATTAAAAGACGGAGCTTATGTCACTATTGGCAATTAAAGAGGTTACTTGTTAAAGAAGGTGGTGCAAAATTCAAGGTGATAAAACGGCTAAAGTGGCCAATCAGAGAACGACACGTGTCCCACTAACTCTGGCAAAAACCGTTTGGAATTCGTAACGATTAATTTGTTCGGGTATACCCACAGCTCTGTCCGGATCAAGAACCACTTCATACATCGGACTGTTTTTCAGTTCTTTGACAAGGACACTTGCTCAAACACCTAAAAAAGGGGCTCCTGATGAGTCCGAATTCGGCATGCTCCCCGGAAGGGCAAATCAGTCTAAGTCTCTCCGAATACCGGACAGGCTACAAGGACATAAATCGGACAGATCATTTGGACCGGACAGATCACTTTGAACACTGTAAACTTAAGGCTATTCGAACTATGACTAAAGTACTAAAAAACCTAAACACTTCCTGACTAAGCTACATGCCCTCCTGCTTAGAACTCACGGGTCTTTAAACATGACCCGGGTCCATTAAACATGACCCGAAAGCCCATAAGGGCCCAAACATCATACTATAAATACCCAACCACCAGCATTAACTATAGGTAATGGAAATTAACTGCTACCAAGCTGCTTAATTATCTCTCCACCGTTAAACACCCTTACACCACCGTTAAACACCCATACACCACCTTGAAACTCCACTTGAAATTACTAGCCTACCCTCAGGCAGTTATTATCCACACCACCATTGAGCTTTGAAACTTGCTACACCGCAACAACCACTGCGTATACTGGGAATGCTGGCTTGCTTTGACATAATGTGAACCAATTTTGATTTATGTATGTGAATATTTTTTCCCGCTTTCTTCGCCCGAACATCATTATTTCGGGATTTTGACCTTGTCTCGTTTGTATCTGTTTACTACAACAAAAAACAAAAAACATTTAAGATGTATTTAAAAGATAAGCCAAATCATGAGGAAAAATACATGTCGCTGCAATTGTAAGGCCTTTACTCTACCATCGTATGTTGGAAACACTAAAAGCGACAAAGAACAGGTGCGAAACATAAGAACGCGTGCTCCGACAAAACTTCTAAAAAAACTTCCAAATTATAACAGGAGAAACGTTCTAACAAAAATCAAGCACACGCAAACTAATATATTATTCTGAACTCGATTATAACCCTAGATTTAACTAATGAAAAGCTAGCAAAAATCAATACAAAACTAAAAAGCCAAATCAAACCATAAAACATAAAATAACCTATCTTTTCATTTGCAAGGTATGTCTGTCGTTTGGAGAATAAATGAGAGATTTGTTTACTCAAAATTTTCTACTAAATTATGTTCTCGAAAAATTGGGATGAAAAATATGAAACTCGATAAGAATATGAAAACATTTGAATTTGGGTCCACTTAATATATTGTTCGGAAGAATTTAGTTTTTTAAAGGAGGATGGTTTTAATATAAAAAGGAACAACTTAGTTGTATTTTGAAACCAAAAGAATCTTTCAAAATTTCAAGATCAATTAAATAGACAAACTTTTAAATCAATCTTAAAAAATATTTATTAGTTCATCAAAAATAAACATTAATTTTTCAAAATTATTAATCATATATTTATGTGAGAATCATATTTTTTTTAAAATGAAATTAGTAAATTAGTTTTAATTACAAATTTTATAATTAAAAAAAATCAGCCCATTAACATAATTTTTTCTTTATGTATTTTTAAAAAATGTATTTTATTTTATTTTATTTTATAATGTTGACAACGTTATTAGTTATTTAAGATCTTACTAGCGTTTTTATATAAAATTGATATTAAGATTGATTTTGATAAATAAAACAACACTAGTCTAAGCCATTAATTAAATACACATACTATATTGAATAAGATATAATCAATAATCTTTAAGTTTTCATACAAAATTTAACATACAAGTGGTAAGTTCAATAATTTATATCAAATTTTATTTTAAAAAATTTGAAGAAATTATAAATAAAGAATTGAAAAGATAAAAAAATAAAATTATTTATATACTTTTAGAGTTTGGAATAAAAAATTTGAATAATACTTTTATATGATATAGTAATTATCATTCAACGCAATCTAAAATTATTAGATTCATTAAAACAAATTGATATTTTGTAAAACAAAAATCGCAAAAAATAATTATAAATTAGAAAAAATATTTCTAAAATGGGTATTAAATTAATATCTTCACTTTTAAACAAATAAATTTTTAATTAATAAAAGGATGAGCTATAGTAATCAAATTTTATTAGAAAAAAAAAAGAAATTTCTGCTCTGATAGTATAATTTCTTTCCCTCGCTTTCCTTATTATACTTTGAAATTTTGCGCTAAGAATTGAAAAATTTGCGCTAAGAATTGAAATTTTCTTTTAAAGTGTATAATAATAGTTTCCGTTTTCATTAAATACTCCAAAAATTCTTTCTTCATTTTTTTTCCTTTTTCTACCCATCTTCTCATAAACTCATCCTCTCATGAAATTCTTTTCTTTTCTTCATTTTTTTCCCTTTTCTACCCATCTTCTCATAAACTCATCCTCTCATAAAATTCTTTTCTTCATTTTTTTTCCTTTTCTCCCAATTTTTGTTCGCTAACTTTCTCCTGCCAGAGAGAAGGATTTGTAGCTGGAGAACCTAATAGAAAGTGAGCATTTTGCGTTGGAGAAAGAGAATCTAATAGAAAAGTGAGCATTTTGCTGGACGACATCAATTCTCTCTAGTAAATGAGACAAATGCATGTTTAAAGTTGATTTCTTTTTCACATTGTTTGCTTGCTTGCAATTGAACAGCACAATCTTATAGCCTTAGAAGTTTTTACTTCAACTTTATGAGGTGCTCCACTTTTTGCAGTAAGAGCTTCACGTCTTATAAAACACTTAATGTCAGGGATCGGATGAGCCTCGTTAGATTCTGTACATTGTAAATAATGTTAATATAATCCTATCAACGGAGTTGGAAAACATGAGTAAAGTATTAAAGTATTCTTTACTAAGGATAATTAATCTTTATTTGATAGAACTGTGCTAGGAGTTTTTATTTTTGCAGCATTGCAAGAGTCTCTAGCCACATCTACACGGATCTATTGAGCTTTGAAACTTTTGTCCTATTGAAAATATGCTTCACCGCAGATACCATAAAGCATTGGATATAGTAGGTTCATATCAGTAGATTTATATAAGTAGGTTCATATTTGTACATTTGAAAACATTAAGTAAGTTCAGGTTCATAGCAGTAGGTTTATATGGTGGTTCATAGCAGTAGGTTTGTAGGTTTATATGGTGGTCGCCATATCAGTAGGTTGAGTAGGCTGAGTAGGTCATATGGTAGTCTCTAGCTTTCCTTTATACTAATTGAATTTCCTATGAGACGTTTTGAATAATGCTTGATTATTACATAATGATTGCGATTAGTAATGTAAGATACCTTTGTGATAATTTTGACTTAACAGAATATAGTTGAATTAATTTGATATTTATCAGGAGTTTTAGCAATGAGACTACCATTTCCTACAACCTATGATCGCGTCATGGGATCTGGCACCACTCTTGAGACTCTTGCATCAAAGGGATTGGTTTTTCCTGAATAAAAACCGGTCTTTAGTGCACGTCCCAAAGCTTTATCTGCATATAGTGGACCTGTCAATTCACTTACAGTGGCATTCCAAGATCGAGAACTACGTGTCGAATACAAGTATTCTGAGATTCATAAAGGAGTGGCAACGCAAGAATTAGACTATGACATATCTCATGTAATTGGGGTCATAGTCCGAACAAGATGAAAGAAATTCCAGAAGATATGATGTATGAGCTGCTTCAGGTAACAATGGTTTTCGATTTAACTTTATTTTCAGACGCTACAAGTATGTTAAAATATATGATTTCTGCATTTTTTTTAATTGTTAACAGCTTTTAGTTTTTTTTATTCGAGATAAAAACATTTTTTGTATTTATATCAGCTTAAAACTAAACAAGAATCAAATAGATCCAAATACCTTTGTAGGCACAGTTACATGCATCTCTATGTATTTCTATAGACCTACAGGAAAATTAAGTAGATCCGCCCACAGTTACCAGTACTTTTCTTAATTTTTGATGTTCTGCGTATTGGTGGATCGAGTCTTGAATCCTTGTATAAGCCACTAGACTTACTGCATCTTGAATCCTTGTATAAGCCACTAGACTTTCCGCTGCAGCAGCTTGGCTCAGCATTTTCTTCAAAACCAACTCTAATGCCTTGAACCTTCTCAATATTGATGTATCTTAATATATTATTTTTAAAAGATATATAAAATTAATAAAATATAACAAAACCAAATTTAATATCTTAAAAAAATATTTTAAAATTTACATAAAAGTAAATAAAATTTGTTATAAAAAATATATTTTTGAATAATAGATGAAAATAAATACAATTTGTTATATAAAACATATTTTTAACACATAGATGAAAATATTAATATATTATTTTTGAAAGATATTTTAAAAAATAAAATATAACAAAATCATTTAATATATAAAAGATATTTCAAAAGATAAATGTATAAAATATATTTTTGAAAAATGGATGGAAATAAATTCAATTGTCTTATATATAAAAAATATTGTTTTAATATATATAGATAAAATCAAAATTTTATGTAAAACTTATATAAAATTATATAAAATTAAAATCAAATTGGTATTAAACATAATTTATAATATAAATATATAATTTTATGTAAAAAAAACTAACAAATATTTCCATATATATTGTATTTAAACTAAGTAGATTTCCATATATATTGTATTTAAACTAAGTAGATGTATTTTCACTTTCCTAAATGACCACAAATCACATCAGAAAAAAATATTAATTAACAAGTGTTTTAATATCAAAATAATAATAAAATTTGAAAAGAAAAAAAAAATATACATACCTTAAAAAAAATGGTGAAACTCCTTCGGATCGTGTTCTTTCTTTACCCATTTTCTTTAATTTCTTTGATCTCGTTCAACTCATTATCTTTTTCTAAATCAAGTAAGAGATAATACATAATTAATTAGAAAGATTAAAGGAATATAAAATCAAAACAAATTATGGCAAAAACAAATTGAGAATACTTACAAAATCAATCGAGTTCTAATATTCTAGAGATTAAGATGTATAACTTAAAAAAAAAATTAAAATATTCAAGATTTCTAACTTAAATTATTCCTTAAAAATAGCCATAATCCAAGATTTTGTAAATTAAAATTTCCACTGTTATTTGAACTTTTTATCTAAAAAGTTTCTTAAAAATAGTCAACATACTAATTTTTAAATTAAAAAAATTCTACTATTATTTTGGAGATTAAATTTAAATATTATCTTAAATTTTTTACTTTAATATTATTTAAATAAATATTACCTTAAAAAAGTTAGATTGATACCGCTTCCTCGGACTTGCTAGTCGTCATAGTTTTGCGCATATGCTTCCAGAGTAGTATCCCAAGTCATGTCTTGGACGCCCACTGCGGATCGAGCAGCATTATGGGCATCCAAAACATCTTGTGTTGTGTCCTGGGCGTGTGAGAGTAAAACTAGGGTAAGAAGCAGGAAAACACATGAAAGCACCGGCGGATTTACTATGGGGCTAGGGGGGCGCGAGCCCCCCAAGCCTCAAGGAAGATTAGTATTGGGGAAATTTTTATTTTCGAAATTTTTAAAGAAGTTATGTTTAAAATGTTTGATCAATGGTCAAACGGTGTCGGTTTTGGCTGAAATTTGGACAGCATGTTTGGGACATATAAAGCTTTAATATGTCCGGTTGGATTGTTATTTGATGCTACGGTTCGGGAGAAATCATTTTTTGATGCTACGGTTCGGGAGAAATCATTTTTGGAATAGTGGAGTAGTTTTTGTAATATTATTCATTTTTGTTTCTTTTTTTGTTAGTTTATTATGTTTAAAATTGTTGGTGGGTTGTAGATATTTATTATATTGACTTGGATATACTTTTACCTTCAACTTATCTTAATAGTAGAAGTGTTTTTGGTGGAATCTTCATAAGTCTCCTGGTCTTTTACTCTTCAGAACGAAGTGGTCTTTTCATATAAATATTCTAATTGTTGATTTATTTTACGATTTATTTTGTTAATAAATCGGTTGTTTTATTATTTGGTTGGTTGTTCTGAAGTTAATCTCGCTTGTGGTTGATATACTATTATTTGGGTCTAATAGTTGGTATTAGAGCTCCATACCCACACGAAAACGTGATATGGATGAAATTAAACGGAGTGACTTTATTAGAGTGTATAAAGATAGTGTCACTTGATTAATTGAGGTGACGCTAAGGAACTTCTAAGATACTCTAATAAGAGTGAACAAATATATCCATTGTAAAACTTTATGACTTAGATATTAATCATGAAACAACCTAATTAGATGGAGCATTATGTGAGTCAACTAAGGGGAGGTAAAAATGGTAGAATTTGCTATGTGCGACCAAATTTCCACGTCGGGTAGGTATGAGAAGGATCAATGACAAATAAGTAAGAACATATCTCAACTAGTATGAAGCCTTTTGATTTTATACATAAATGCTATCACTGGTACTAACTCGTATATAAACATAAGATTATTTAGACATATGCTCCATAAATCAAATGTATAATTTTTTTTTATATATATTTAATTTCAATAAATATTCATGATTTTCTTAATCAATAAAAATGTCGGGATTAATTATTTTTAATATTTCGAGACAAATTATTAAAAAATAAATTAAAAGTACGAGGTGAATGGATTTTGTTTTTAAAACATATCTAATTTATGTAATACTTGAGTCCCTCCTAACTTGGATTCCTGGTTCCGCCACTGCATGAAAGTATGGGTGAAGATGCCATATATCTTTCTTTCTTTTTAGGTTTCTATATGTTATATGTTTCTTTGATAGGTTCAAGTACTTATATATAATTATTGGTAGGTGGAGCAGTTTGATGCTTTAAATTTCTTCAAACCGAGGTGGCTAAAACAATTGCATGCTTATATTATTTTAACTACGTAGGCCATGCCATCTAGTTAGATTACAAATTAGGCCTCTTGAGGTTTGTTTCTTTTTCGCTAGGCATTTCGATTAGCCACTTTATGACTTTTTCTACATTGTACTGCAAAACCTATCTTTATCAGTAGCATGTATTTCATATGCCACTCATATATGCATTTATTTATATAGAGATAATTTATTTATATAGATCCAACCTTTTGGCTTCTCTTATCCAGTTTTCTCACCTCTCAACATCGGTAAATATTAGGGGTTCCAAAACCTATTTAATGGCATATTCATAAAACCCAAACTCAAGAAAATCAAAATTACAATTTTATTGCGGACATGAATGAATGATTTCTTCACCGACAAGAAGAGGATCCTCGGAAATTGAGTAAAAGTTGGATCATCAAAATATATTGCATAATGTTTTTGGTAGTGTGTTTATTAATATTTCATAAATTCGAGCCTACTTATAACTTTTATTCTACTAGTGATATAACAATAAAGAAATTTAAAAACATAAATGGTATAAAGTGAAGTGAAAACTGTTGGTGAAAATTTATTAAAAAATTAATAAATAAACATGAAACTTGGGTGACCACTGGACTCATTAAGAATCACAATACACATCCACCAACTATCAATCTTACAATTTCAAAAAGAAGGCGTACCTAATAAAAGTCATAATACTCATCCACCAAAAGTGTTAAGAAAGCAGCAATTCCACGCGGCGACAATTCCACGCGGATCCAATAAGCGTCACAATACTCATCCACCAATAGTACATCTTAGTTAGTGTTCAGAAAGCAGCAATTCTAGGCGAGTGCATCTTAGTTAGTGTTCAGAAAGCAACAATTCTAGGCGGATCCAATAAGCGTACGTCAGCATATTGATATTAATCTATGAATAATGCGAAGATTGAAGATTTAATGTTTTATGATTCATAATTCTCATCATTACTCTTAACGCGAACAAAATATATATATAGACAAATAATTTTAAAAAATATACAAATATATATATATATATAAAAATAATATATAATAACTTAATAATCACCAAAAGTAAATATTACAATATATATTAACAAAACGTAAATATCAAGATATATAATTTAATTGTTTTTTTTGTCTCATTTACATATCGGCAAAAAATAATAATTCTATAGATTAGTATAAAATTAGAGTTAGTTAAATTTTATATTAACTTAATTTACAAATAATTAAAAGTAACTGAAGTATTTAGAGTTTACAAGTTTAAATTAAAACTATAGTATTTATGTATTTAAAAAACCAAATGTTCTCTATATAAACCTAAAGGAGGTTTAGAATGATCACAAATAGAATCAGCGGTAAATTAGTATAATGCGAAAGTGTGTTTTAAAGTACAAGATAGTTATAAGATAAATTATTTACATTTAAATCTAAAAACGGTATGTAAACATTATGAGGGAGGTTATAAAACAAATTGTCATAATAATCAATATATGTAACGTATTATGTCCATAAATGATAAAAAAAACTTTAAACCATGATTTAAAGTGATACGAGAAATCTTTTTCGAATGTAAATATCATTGAAAAAGATATAGGATGGTTTGAATTGCGAAATCTTTTGTTTTTTAGAACTTGATCTCAACACAAAAAGAAAAATGAAACAAATGGATAATCTTAACCTTTTGTTATGTTTAGTGCTGATACTTTCTGTGTCTTCGTGCTGTCAGAGTAGAGGTATCCAGGCGTATCCAACAAAGAAGCATCATGTTTTGATGGATAAAGCAAAAATGATATTATCTCAAGCATATACGAGGCCGCATCTTACTGTTTCAAAAGGAACAGTTCCAGAAGGACCCAATAAGGATCACAACACTCCTCCACCAACCGCGCATCTTACTGTTTCAAAAAGAACAGTTCCAGGCGGATCTGATAAGAGTCACAACACCCATCCACCAACACTAACAGCGCATCTTACTGTTTCAAAAAGAACAGTTCCAGGAGGACCCAATAAGGGTCACAACACTCATCCACCAACCGCACATCTTACTGTTTCAAAAAGAACAGTTTCAGGCGGATCTGATAAGAGTCACAATACCCATCCACCAACAGCGAATCTTACTGTTTCAAAAAGAACAGTTCCAGGAGGACCCAATAAGGGTCACAACACTCATCCACCAACGGCGCATCTTACTGTTTCAAAAAGAACAGTTCTAGGCGGACCTGATAAGAGTCACAACACCCATCCACCAACAATGCATCTTACTGTTTCAAAAAGAACAGTTCCAGGAGGACCCAATAAGGGTCACAACACTCATCCACCAACCGCGCATCTTACTGTTTCAAAAAGAACAGTTCCAGGAGGACCCAATAAGGGTCACAACACTCATCCACCAACCGCGCATCTTACTGTTTCAAAAAGAACAGTTCCAGGCGGATCTGATAAGAGTCACAATACTCATCCACCAACAGCGCATCTTAGTTAGTGTTTAGAAAGCAGCAGTTCCAAGCGCATCCAATTAAGGACAAGATCCTCAACAACGGACAACGGACGTCACCGTACACATATTAATCTATATAAGCATGGATTAAATTTATGCTTTTTTTATTTATTTTTAATTTTATTCTAAATTTTTAATGAATAATGCGAAGATTTAATGGTTTCTGATTCATAATTCCAATCATTGCTGTAATTTTGCACCCGATCAAAAAATACACAAAGACAAATGATTTAAAAAATATACATATACATAGAATTTTAAAAAATATCAAATAACTTAATAATCACAAAAGTAAATATTAAAATATATACTTTAATTGTTACAGAACATATACATAGAAAAATTATTTTAAAAAATATATATGAATAAACAATTTAAATAATATATAAAAAACTTAATTATCCCAAAACGTAAATATTAAAATATACAATTTAATTGTTTTTGTCCCATTTACATATCGGCAAAAAATAATAATTCAATAGATGAGTATAAAATTAGGAATTCAAATTTATACTAACTTAATTTACAAATAGTTAAAAGTAAGTGAAGTATTTAAAGTTTACAAATTTATTACTTTTTGCCCCATTAACATGTTGGCAAAAAGTAATAATTCTATAGATGAGTATATAATTAGGAGTTAAATTTTATACTCACTTAATTTATAAATAATTAATAAAGTATTTAAAGTTTACAAGTTTAAATTAAAAATACATTATTTATGGTGTGGATAAAAATAGCCTGGGGGTAGGCAAGTAATTTCAAGTGGAGTTTTAAGGCGGTGTAAGGGTGTTTCAAGGTGTTTCAAGGTGGTGTGAGGGTGTTTCAAGGTGGAGAGAGAATTAAGCAGCTTGGCAGCAGTTAATTTTTTGTTATCCATAGTTAATGCTGGTGGTTGGGTATTTATAGTATGATATTTGGGCCCTTATGGGCTTTCGGGTCATGTTTAATGGACCCGGGTCATGTTTAAAGACCCATGAGTTTTAAGCAGATGGGCAGGTAGCTTAGTCAGAAAGTGTTTAGGTTTTTTAGTACTTTAGTCATAGTTCGAACAGCCTTAGGCTCACAGTGTTCGAAGTCATCTGTTCGGTTCAAAAGTCCTGTCCGATTTAAGTTCTTAGTGTCTGTCCGGTTTACAGAGAGATTTACATTGGTCTGTCCTTCCGGGGAGCATTCCGAATTCGGACTCATCAGGAGCCCCTTTTTTAGGTGTTTGAACAAGCGTCCTTGTCAAAGAACTGAAAAACAGTCCGATTTAGGAAGTGGTTTTCAATTCGAAGAGAGTTGGGGAAAAACCCGGACAGACCGAACGTTACGAATTCCAAACGGTTCTTGCCAGAGTTAATGGGACACGTGTCACTTTAGCCGTTTTTTCACCTTGAACTTCGCACCACTTTCTCGAACAAGTTACTTCTTTTAAATGCCATTAATGACATCAGCGCCGTCTTTTAATCATTGCCCAACTTTTCGGATTCTCCTAGGAATCAACTCCTTTTTTCACATTTACTATAAATTCTAATTCACTTTTCACTGTCTCATTATCTCTTTCAAATTTCACTCTGCAATTTCACTCAGAGCTTTATCTCTCTAGAACTTCAAAACTTCCTTGGTTGTTTATGTTTACAGCAAGAACAGCACTGATCAAGGGCGGCTGGCTTAACCTCTCGGAATTGGAGAAAGCTCAAAGAGTTGAGAAGGAAAAACGACTTGCTGCAGGGCTACCATCGTCGCCTATTGAGAAACCAGCCTCTTCTGTCGCAGAATCTGATAGAGGTTCATCTTCTTCCAAAGGTACAAAACCTAAAAAGCTCTTTCAATCAACGCTCTCCCCCATAGTATCTGGCTCCTCAGTTCAGGAGTCGATCCCTGCTGTTGAACCGGGAGTTACTGTCACAAGTGTTAGGAAAAAATCTTCTTTCATTACTATGGGGTCTGACTCTGACCATTCCACGGATAAGTTAATCATGAAAAGGCCAAGTCGGTTGGTCAAAGGGCTTTCTTCTAAAAACACACCCTCGAAATCGGGGGCAAAAAATAGTGAATCAGGGTCGGGGGCAACTATAAGGGCTCCCCGGGAGAGGCTGTCAGGACTAGAGGCCAGCAGCCCACTACCCCCCAAGGAATCTTCTGCCTCAGAAACTCAAATTGAGGTGAGAAGTCGAGTAAATACGGACAGCCAACAGTCCGGAGGATTAGCTATGCCAAGCCTCAATCCTCCTCGGACTACTTCTACAGAAGCTCCCCCAACAATTATGGAGGAGAGGATGGAGGACTCCACTGAGGAGGTTAGATTTGAGTCCGAGTCTTCCGGACAGGCTGATACTGCTGTTGTTGTTGCCAAGAAGAGCAAATAGGACTTATATCTGAGGCACCCGGACCTGCCGGAGAGCCTTGAAGGGAGAGTAGGGCCATGCTTTCATAAAGTCGAGCTCAAGTATCTTTCAGCTTTGCTAAGGACCAAGTATGCGTTCATCCATACTTCAGATCTGGGTCGGTTGCGCACTAAGTGGGGGATCCCTGAGAATGTAAAGATACGAATTCCCATCGATCCGGAGACCCCGATGGACTGCAAAAGGAATGAGATAGTCTTCTTCACAGAGCTATTCAATTGGGGACTCAGGTTCCCACTGGACCCGGAGATAGTGCGCTATTTTCACTTGGTCAAGCTCTGCCCGACACAGCTAAGCCCCAACGGTTGGTTCACCTTGATGTCATGTATTATGGCGTCTAGGTTATCTGGAATCCCTCTTCCTATGGAAGAGTTTGCAGCTGTGGCCAGCTTGTGCAAACATCATCAGTTCCCCTTCTATCATTTCAACATGGGGAACGACCTTAAAGTTGTTGATGATCTCCTGGAATCGGAGAGTAAATGGAGGAGCCAATTCTTATTTGTCAGTGGCTCATGGGAGAATGGTAGGAAAATCAAAGCCGGAGAGAATCCAAGCCTTCTTAGGAGTAGATGGAGGAGCGACCGTAAGTTTTTACTTTAAGTTTCTGTTCGAATCTCTCTTTTCTTTAAGTTTATGCTAATCAGTTTCTCTTTTGTTTTATCAGAGCTGCCAAAGGAGTTCGGGGACTATCTGAAGGCCGGACAGGTCACCTGTGGCAAAATCAACGCTTGGGCCACGGAGAACTGGGAGAACCGGTTCCATAAGGCCTTCACTCCTGGGAACCTAGCAAGGTCTCACCTGTGGAACACCACGGGTCGAAGAGACCTAACTTGGGAGGAGTTCTCCACCCAACCTGATGAAGACATCGTGCTGAGAAGGTCTCATGAACTGGATGGGACTCTCTTCCTGCCTGCCCGGGCCAAAGCCCCAAGTAAAATGAAGGGTAAGAAGAAGAAAGGCAAGAGGGTGGCAGGTGACAATGAGAAGGAAGCCCCAACAGACACAGAAGGACTGGCACAGGTTCAAATTGATGCAGCCCTTTTACAAGTGGTGGAACAGGAGAGCGAGAAGCAGGAAGTGAACCTCCCTAAACCCTCAAGGGCTTCTAAGAGGACTCGCAAGCAAACAAGTGAGGGTGCTGACAGGGAGGCCAAGAAGAAGAAGACTTCCCAAGGAGATGAGGTTGCTCTCCGGGACCCGGAGCCTTCTTTCCCTACTGACCCAACATTGGCTGAAGAGATCCCAAGGAACTTGCAAGAAGAGATCCCAAGGGAATTCCATACAGATGAAGTTGAGGGGGGAAAGCTTAACTTAGATGAAATGGACATCACCGGTCTGGGTGGACTTGGTGAATATTTTCTTGGACTGCCCAGACACGAGTTCGCAGGGCCCTATGTCCCTCCAAGCAGCTCCAACACAGTTAATTTCAACGGTAAGACTTTTATGGTTTCCAGTGAGAGGGATGTTATAGCCCATTCTATCCTTAGCAACGTGCAGCCAGTACTTACTTTGGAAAGGCAAGTCCGAAGTCAGGCAGACACCATAAATACCTCAAGTCTGAGAAGGAGAAACTGTCCGAGGACCTCCGGACTGCTGCTACTAAGGTTGATTTGCTTAAGGAGGCAAACGATCAGTTAAAGAAGAATCAAGAGGAAAGCAACACAAAAGTTGCTTCTTTGGAAGAGACCATAAAAGATCTCCGGGCTAAACAGTCCGGACTGGAGAAGGACCTGACAATCTCAAGGGGAGAAACTGCAGCAAAGGAGAAGCTCATCACCAACCTGACCACTGACAAGATCGCTTTAGAGAATGCAGTGACTCAGGCTGCTGAAGAAAAGGCTGCTTTGGTGAGGGATCAAGAGGCCATGATCAAGGCCAAGATCAATGCCTATGCCATGGAGATGATCCAAAGCGAGGAGCTAATGATCCAAAAGGTGAAGTTTGATATGGTCCTCCTGTTTCACGAGAAATTCCTGAAGAGGAGACTAGGGGAATTATGGCGCTATGTGGATGATGATGATCTCCCATACTGGACCATGGTTGATGAGGGGTACTCCAGTGAGTCATCGTCCGGTGATGAAGAGGAAACCGGAGAGAGCCCAGGTGAGGAAGAGATTGACCCTAAGGCTAAGAAGATAGTCGAAGAGAAGAGCGACATCAAGGGCAAGAAAGCAAATGAGGGTGAGCCATCTTCAAAGGCTCAACCTTAATTTATAATTTATTTTGTTTATCTTTTATTCGAACTAAAGTCCTTGGAAGGCCAAGGCACTCTTTTTGTGATGGTGTCCGTATTATTCGGACAGATTTTTGTATTGTGCCCAAACTTGTTCAAAAAGTCCTTGGAAGGCCAAGGCAGTTTTAAGTTGTTGAATGAATATTTTATTTTGCTCAACCATCTTCTTCTTTCATTATTTGTTTAAATAGCTGGAGTTTAAGTAGTTCTATTGTATTGTGAGAGTATTAAGACTCTCCGGCTAGAATTTAAATAGCCCTTAGATCTTTTAACCCGGGTAGTATGATAAGAGACAAAATTTTGAAAATACTTAGAGAATTTTGAAGAAGGCACCAAGTTTTATTGAAAGCTCTCTGTACCACCAAAGAGGGAAAGGTATGCCCCCAAATATTTACATGGATGTTTAAACAAGTAAATATTTACACAAGTGTTATTCCAAGTACATTCGAAGGTGTTCAATATTCCAAGGGTGAGTTAAAACCCTACCATCTTTGTCTTCCAACCAGTATGTCCCAGGCTTGATTCTTTCAACCACAGTATACGGACCCTCCCAAGTTGGGGCCAGTTTTCCGAAGAGCTTTTCCTTAGTATGCAAGAAAACTTTCCTTAATACTTTATCTCCTGGTTGAAAATCTCTTCTTTTAACTTTAGAAACAAACCTGCTTCTCATCAAGCCCTGATAGTGTGCCATTCTAAGATGAGTTTTTACCCGTCTTTCTTCGATCAAATTAAGCTGATTTCCAATTGCCATCTCATTAGCCTGTCCGGAGAAGTTATGAACACGAAAGGAGGGGAGTGTCTTCTCTATGGGGGCTACTGCATCCATTCCATAGACCAAGGCAAAAGGGGATTCTTGTGTTGCAGCCCCAGGTGTTGTCCGGTAGGCCCACAAGACTTCTTGTAGATAACTAGGCCACTTCCCAGCAGCCCCTTCCAAATTTTTCTTTAAACCGGACAGTATTGTTCTATTAGCCACCTCAACTTGCCCATTGGCTTGTGGGTGGAAAGGTGAAGAAAAGCAGTGTTGAATACCTCTTGAGGCACAGAAGCTTTCCATCTCTCTATTGTCAAACTGTGGCCCATTGTGTGTTGTTATTTTCTGAGGGACACCAAATCTGCAACATATGTTGGACAGAATGAATTTTATGATAGCTTTCGAGGTTGTCCCTGCCAAGGGAGCTGCTTCTACCCACTTCGAGAAGTAGTCAATGGCCACAATTATAGTTTTACGCCCTCCGGACGCCACAGGGAGAGGCCCAACTAAGTCCAATCCCCATCGAGCAAAAGGGATGGGCTCAGAAATTGATTCCAAAGGAATGGCTGGTACATGAATTTCATTGCTGTACCTCTGGCATGGGTCACACCTTCTTACCAGCTCCTTAGCATCTTTCATAATTGATGGCCAATAGTATCCGGAGAGTAGCACTCTTCTTGTTAAAGCTCTAAATCCACAATGGGCTGATCCCTCACCATCATGCAATTCAGAGAGAACCATTTGTGATTCATGATCCCCTAAACAACGTATGAGAGGTTTGCTATAGGATTTTTGTACAACACTTCTCTTAACATAAGGAAACCACGAGCCCTGTGCTTCAATGTTCTGGCTTGTGATTTATTCAAGGGCACGATACCATCGGACATATATTGTACAAGAGGAGACCTCCAGTCTTGAGGCCGATTTACTTGTATTTCAAAGACTTCCTCTTTTTCACTTTTATCGAGTTGAATAGAAGGGCTTTCAAGCACATGGATCCATGGGTAGGACTCCGTATATGCTATCGTTGCTAGTGAGTCTGCTAGCTCATTTTCTGCCCGGGGGATGTGCTCATAAACAACAGCTTTAAATTTCAACGCCTCATTTTTGAGGAGAAGTAAATACTTGACCAACTGCTCCTTTGTAGCCTCTGATAGGCCCAAGGCATGGTGGACTAGCAACTGTGAGTCACTTAGTAGCTTGACCCTTTTAGCTCCACATATGTAGGCCAATTTCAACCCAGCTATAGCTGCTTCGTATTCGGACTCATTATTGGATGCCCTGAAAGCAAAACAAATAGCTTGGAATATGTTGTCCCCGTATGGGGAAGTGAGACATATTCCTGCCCCAGATCCCATGGTACTGGATCCTCCGTCTGTTCGGACAATCCACACTTTATTGTCTTTTGAATCAGTAGGTTGTTCTGAATCCCTATCAGAATGGAATTCAACCAGAAAGTCAGCCACAGCTTGAGCTTTTACTGCTGTTCGGGGAGCAAAGTCTATGTCGAAGTCCCCCAACTCTACTGACCACTTTGTCATTCTGCTCGAAATGTCTGCTTTTTGAAGGACATTCTTTAAAGGGAAAGATGTCCGGACAACGATAGGATGCGCCTGGAAGTAGGGCCTCATTTTTCTTGCAGCTATCACCAAGGCCAACGCCAGTTTTTCGAGTTTCAAGTAACGCCTCTCAGCATCAATCAAGCTTTTGCTGATGTAGTACACTGGGTGAGGATGGCCATCAACCTCCCTCACTAACACAACACTGATGGCACAACTTGAAACAACCAGATATACAAAGAGAGTCTCCCTATCAATTGGTTTGAACAAAGTCTTGGGAGAGGAAAGATGTTTCTTGATTTCATTAAATGCTTCATTACACTGTGATGTCCATTCAAACCCCTTTGCACCCTTCAAGGTTTGAAAGAATGGGGCACACCTGTCCGAAGACCTGGAGATGAATCTGTTCAAGGCAGCCAATCTCCCCGTTAATCGCTGTACTTCCTTAATGTTTCGAGGAGGCTCCATTTGGAACAAAGCATTGAGTTGGTCCGGGTCGGGCTGTATTCCATGCTCACTTATGATATACCCTAAGAAATTTCCGGACTGCACTCCGAACACACACTTTTCAGGGTTTAGTTTTAAATTCACTTTGGCCAAGTTGGCAAAAGTTTCTTGGAGGTCGGACAAGTGCAACTGCTCATCCACGCTTTTCACCATCATATTGTCAATGTAAACCTCCATATTTCTTCCAATTTGATCAGCAAATGCCTTATTGACTAACCTTTGATAAGTAGCCCCAGCATTTTTCAAGCCAAAGGGCATCACCTTGTAGCAGTGTAAACCTCTATCAGTGACAAATGTGGTATGCTCTTGATCCTTTGGATCCACTTGGATTTGATTGTACCCGGAGAAGGCATCCATGAAGGAGAGAAGCTTGTTCCCAGAAGTAGAGTCTACTAACTGATCTATCCGGGGGACCGGATACAAGTCTTTTGGGCAAGCTCGATTGAGGTCTGTGAAGTCAATGCACATACGCCATTTTCCATTCTTCTTTTTCACCAAGACAGGATTGGCAGTCCACAAAGGGTACTGAGATTCTTTAATGTGCCCCATCTTTGTGAGTCTATCAACCTCTTGTACAATGACATCAGCCTTTTCTTTTGAGAAAGCTCTCCTCTTTTGTACCACTGGTGCCACATCTCTCCGGACAGATAGGTGATGGGAAATCACCTCTGATGGAACTCCAGTAACATCAGCGTTGCACCAAGCAAAAACATGCTGATGGTTTTTCAAGAATTTCAACATTCCTTCTTTCAGCATTGGTGGCATTTTGGACCCTATCTTGACGCTTTTTCCTTCTTCCAAGCAGTGTGTTTCAACCTCCTCAATTGGAATCAACACTCCAGGGGTCTCTCTAGGGTCATCAATTTCACCCTCACTCCCAGAAAGGCCCTCAAACTGCTATTGATCATTTATACGGACTGCCCCCAGCGTTCGTGGAGCCAAGGCAGTGGCATAACATTCTCTTGCAATCTTTTGGCTGCTCCGGACAACCCCAACCTGCCCCTGAACAGCATACTTTAGACACTGATGGACTGTCGAAGCCACTGCATGCATCCTAGAGAGCCAAGATCTCCCTAGAATAGCATTATAGCAGGTGGGACAATCCACCACAATGAAGAGTATTCTAACCATTTTCTTGAAAGGGCCCCTGCCCAACAACACTTCTTCTTCAAACTCCCCGATCACATCGGCTTAGCTGCCCGTGAAGCCCACGATTGACCTGTCCGACTTTTGAATCACATCTGGATTTTTTATTTTCTTGTAAGTGTCTAGGAAAAGGATATTGGCAGAGCTTCCAGTATCTACCAGAATTTGCCTTATCTCATTGCCCCCTATAGATGCTCCTATAACAACAGCATCCTCATGAGGGCCAGCAATGTCTCTTAAATCATCCCCATCAAAGACAATGAATGGGAATGAATTTGGTGATTGATAAAAGGTCATGCCTCCTTCTAGCTGGGAGGCCAAATTATGAACATGCGTTTTTCTTGAAGAAGTAGTAGGAGCTGTCATAGTGTCCCCTCCGAAAATTGTCAGTGACTCGAAGAATTTAATGAGCCCGGAGACCGATCTAGAACGCTCCTCTATAGTACCCACTCTGTTTCGTGTTGGATCAGGATCCAAGTATTCAGACTCCACATCAAACCTTTCAACTATTACCATAGCCCCCTCCGGGGCAGCGTTACTCGGACCAACCCGGTGAGTATTGTCAGGCCTGTTGCCTCCACTCCTTTTAACGTATGCACCCAACTTTCCCCTTTCAATCAAGTTTTGTACCTCTTGTTTCAATGCTATGCAATCATCAGTGGTATGGCCAATATCATTGTGGTATTGGCAAAAGGAATTGTTTCGATGCTCTCTGGGAGACTGCAAGGTTGCTGTTCTCCGGTAGTGTACCTCGTCTTTTGTTTTATCGAAAATGGTTGCCACACTTTCTTTGAGTTCTGCAAACCACTCCGGTTGGACCCATGGCCCTCTTTTGTTTCTAGACTGTTGACTTTGAGCAGGAGTAGCTGGTTGAGACTGAGCTTTTCCCTTACCATGCCCCTGTCCGGTTTCTCTTGCTTTGTTCCCGGACTGGTTTTGATTTGGAGTTGGTGCCACCGGGGTGGATCTCACCTGTCTGTGCACCCTGGTCTTTTTTGTTTCGTCAACATTTATTTTATTGCCAACTTGGTTTAGCAATCCTCCCCAGGTCATGGCTTTCTTCCTGGTCACCGAATCAGCCAGGTTGCCTGGGTTCAAACCTTGTCTTAGGGATGTTATTGCCACCTGTTCAAAGCAATCAGCTAACCTGTTTTTTGTGTTTACAAAATGACTTATGTATTCCTTTAACGACTCATTTGGCTCCTGGGCACAATGGATTATGGTATCTCCATTACCCTTCAGCTCCTTACTCCCCACAAACTGCCTTCGAAAGGCCACCCAAAAAGTATCAAAGTCTCTGATACAACCCTGAGGCATGCTGTTGTACCATTTCAGAGCACTCCCCGTGAAGGATTGGGAGAATGCCCTACAGAGTAGTTTATCATCATCATCAAAGTTCATCATGAAGTTCTTGAATTGCTCCAGATGATTGTCCGGATCAGTACTGCCATCGTACTTCTCCATCTTGGTGCTGTCAAACCTCTTGGGGAGGTTCCCGGACATAATTTTAGAAGACAATGGTGATTGTCTCCAATTCCTTCCACGACTGAACACAGTATCCTCATTAGGAGTTGCAAAGATACCTGGCTCATCATGGAAGGCAAAAGGATCCATCAGCATCCGGTCTACATGCCTCCGGTTGTGAGATGACCCTTTCCCAATATGCCTCTTCATTCTTCCATGGTGATCTCTTTTTCTGGAATACTTCTTAACTTGCTTTTGTTTCTTCCTGGTTCGTCCCTCATCACTGCTAGAGGACAAGGATTTTTCATTTCCCTCACTGTCCGAATAGCTGTCCGAAGATTCCAAACTTGAGTCAGAACTCTCCACAGGCTTGGACCGTTGAGATTTTTTAGAACCAGTATGAGTCTTTTTAGTGCTCACATGAGTTTTGGAAACCTCATGCTCTCTGGGGTTATCAGTGTGATGAACAACCGAGGCCTTGGATTTTTCTTTCACACCCATTTTGGCCTTTTCAGCCCTCAGAGCTTCTATTTCAAGCTTTAACCTGTCGCGTTCTTGGACAGTATACTCATCATTCTCTTCCACCACTTCGAGCAAAGCTGGTGGAAGCTCTGGATTATCCGGATTCATTCGGACAGAATTTCTTTGCTTGGTTTCGAATACTTGATTCAGGCACCGTCGCCTCCCACTGTGGTCGCCAATTTGGTGTGGATAAAAATAGCCTTGGGGTAGGCAAGTAATTTCAAGTGGAGTTTTAAGGCGGTGTAAGGGTGTTTTAAGGTGTTTCAAGGTGGTGTGAGGGTGTTTCAAGGTGGAGAGAGAATTAAGCAGCTTGGCAGCAGTTAATTTTTTGTTACCCATAGTTAATGCTGGTGGTTGGGTATTTATAGTATGATATTTGGGCCCTTATGGGCTTTCGGGTCATGTTTAATGGACCCGGGTCATGTTTAAAGACCCATGAGTTTTAAGCAGATGGGCAGGTAGCTTAGTCAGAAAGTGTTTAGGTTTTTTAGTACTTTAGTCATAGTTCGAACAGCCTTAGGCTCACAGTGTTCGAAGTCATCTGTCCGGTTCAAAAGTCCTGTCCGATTTAAGTTCTTAGTGTCTGTCCGGTTTACGGAGAGATTTACATTGGTCTGCCCTTCCGGGGAGCATTCCGAATCCGGACTCATCAATTTATGTATTTAAAAAAAATACAAATATTGTCCATATAAACCTAAACGAGGTTTAGAATGATCACGAACACAATAAGTGGTAAATGGTATTAGTAAAATGCGGAAGTGTGTTTTAATTTAAAAGATAACTATTAGACAAATTATATATATATATATATATATAAACCATATGTAAACATCATCACGAAAGTTATAAAACAAATTGTCATAATAGTCGATATATACAATGTTCATAAATGATAAAAACAATTAAACCATCATGTAAAGTGATACGAGAAATCCTTGTCAAATGTGATACCAAAATAATAAAATTTCATCGAAAAAGATTTGAATTACAAAGTCTTTTGTTTTTTAGAATTGAATCTCAACACTGATAAGGAAATATATTCATAAGGGACTTAAATGTAATTAATAGGAACTTGAATGATAAGTTCTATTAATATTAAATAAGATTAAAGTTTTATAAGAAGAATAGGGACTGAACTGTAAATAAATCTCTTATGTAACCGAATTTGTAACTAACTCACTAGGCCTATTTAAAGATGTTGAGGAGGCTAATTACACCTATGAAATAATTAGAGAAGAAAGATCATATTCACATCTGAAAATCTCTGCTGATTCTTAGTAGATATTCTCAATCTTCTCTAGCTAATTTCTATTCTCACCAAATTGGCGCTAGAAAGAGGGGGCGAAGATACCTTGATCGATAGATCAAAAATCGAGTCTCGAATTTTTTCGTTTTCTGAAGCATTTCGTTTATATTTTCGTTGATCGGAGATGAATTCGGAAGAAGAAGATAATCCGTCTGTTCGAAAGGCTTTGGAGACATTGAAATCTGATCTGCAAGAGAAAGAAGCAGGTGAATCAGTTCCGATTCGATCAAACCAATTTGATTTTGAAGGTAAAATGAATGAGTTGATAAGAAAAGTGGCAGAACTTGATGAATTTGCTCAAAAGAAACAAGATAATAATGACGCTAGACTTAGATCTGAAGTATCAAGAGGTAATCGGGATGATCAGTCGGATCCATCGAATGATGTCGGCAATGTTCAAGATGTTCAACGTAAAATACATTTTGAGCGTAAAAAGCAACACAGTGGAATGAGAAAAAAGGAAAAGTTGCAGAAGCGACGGTATGTAGATTCTAGTGAAGAAGATTTTGAAAATTCGGAATCAGATGAATCACCAAGATATAAGCATTTTCGAAGTCATTCAAAAGAAGGAGGATATGAATTTCGGCCAGCTAAAATGTATAATGAAAGAAGGAAAAACGAGTGTATTCTCCTCAGAAATTTGAAGGTGAACCAAGTTTGTATGCTACTGTGGGAATGAGGAACGAAGACCGGTTTGTTCAAGGAATAGATTGGAGGGATTCGCCGTTGATTAGTGCAATCAGATCTGTACCGCTTCCGAGGCGGTTCAACATTTCTAAAATTGACAAGTTTGATGGAACTCAAGATCCAGATGATCATATAGAGCAATTCAAGAACTATATGACTAATTTCGAGGATGATGATAAGTTGGTTTGTAAGGCTTTCTCTCAGACATTCAAAGGAACTGCGTTAAAATGGTATAACAAGATTCCTAAGGAGTCCATTGCAAATTTTAGAGGCTTTTACACAGCGTTTCGAAGACAGTTTGTGGGAAGCAAAGAAATGAGAGCTAACGGAGATACGATAATACAATGTAAGCAAGCTGTGGGAGAAAAGTTGAAGGATTATACTAAAAGATTTGTGTCAACAAAATCAGGATTAGATGATTGTGAGGAAGTGGTGGCTATGGCAGCGTTCCGACAAGGATTGTTGCCAGGAGATTTAGCTGATGAAACAACAAGGCGTAGGGCATTAACGTTTGGAGCTCTCATGGCTCATGTTGAAGATCAGATCAAAGTCGAAGAGTCTACTCGAGTTCGAGGAAGAAATAGTATTGTTCAGAAAGGGAGTAGTCAGGTGGGAAATAATCAAGTGAACACTTCGAATAATAACTCGTCACGGGCGAGGGGAAGTCAAAATGTTTCCAACCGAGGAGGTTCGAACTCATACCAAGGGGGTTCTAATCATCACAATTTTAGTAATCAATACCAATTCAGACCAAGATCGAATGTGTGGGTAAAACCAGAATATTATGCGGATTTGACTGAAAATGTGGCATCGATATATGAAAAAACCAAGGGAACAGTAAATTTTAGAAAGCCGGCAGCGATTAATAGGCCAAGAGAGGAACGCAATAACAGGTTCTGTAGGTATCATGATGATATTGGGCATGATACAAATGATTGTATTGCTTTGAAGAAGGAAATGTAGGTTTTGATAGAGAATGGAAAATTGTTGGAGTATGTCAAAAGGAACGCTAAAGCTATAACTCAAAAGGATATAATCAAATTCGAATGAATCCAGAGGATGAAGAAATCACAACTTTTATCACTGATCGAGGTTTACATTGTTATAGAGTGATGCCGTTTGGATTAAAAAATGTTGGGTCTACATATCAAAGGTTGATGAACAAGGCATTTGCTTCACAAATAGGGAGGAATATCGAAGTATACATCGATGATATGCTTGTTAAGAGCAAAAGTGATGATGATCATATTGATGATTTAGAAGAGACATTTCTGAATCTTAGAGCAATACAGTTGAAATTGAACCTAGAAAAATGCACGTTTGGAGTCCGATCTGGCAAGTTTCTTGGATATGTGATAAGTGAAAGAGGAATTGAAGTGGATCCAGAACAGTTGAAGGCTTTGATATCGATGTCTTCGCCTCGGAATATCAAAGAAGTGCAAATGTTAACAGGCAGGTTAGCAGCTCTGAACAGATTCATTTCTCGTTTTTCAGATAAATGCTTGCCTTTTTTCCAGGTGTTGCGTCGACCGAATAATTTTGAGTGGACTTTGGATTGTGAATAAGCTTTTGTTAAGATCAAAAATCTTTTGTCCTCTCCTAAAATATTATCAAAGCCTCGAGAAGGTGAGCAACTGTTTTTGTATGTAGCAGTATCGGATTATATAGTGAGTGCAGTTCTGATTAGTGAAGATTCGGGAGTTTTGAAGCCCGTTTATTATGTCAGTAAAAAGTTTGGTTGATGCTGAAAAACGTTACTTAAAGCTCGAAAAATTGGCATTGTGCATAGTAGTGGCGGCGAGAAAAATGCGTCCCTATTTCCAAGCACATACAATTGTGGTTCGAACTTCTTATCCATTGAAAAATGTATTGCAAAAGCCAGATATCTCAGGAAGAATGACTAAGTGGTCTGTAGAATTGGGAGATTTCGATGTGTTATTCTCTCCACGAACGGCTGTCAAAGCTCAGGCCTTAGCAGATTTCTTTGTTGAGTTTCATTCGAGTAGATCCGAAGAGAAAGAAAATGAAAAAATAAACACGAATCCGATGTGGACGGTACGAACTGATGGAGGATCTAGTAATAAAGGGTCGAGTGCGGGAGTTGAATTGGTGGCACCGACAGGGGAGTATATGTTTCAAGCTATAAGATTTGGATTTCATGCTTCGAATAATGAAGCTGAATATGAAGCAGTGCTAGCAGGATTGCGGTTAGCGAAAATTTGTGGAGCAATATATGTGCACTTAGAAACAGATTCGCAGTTGGTAGTTAACCATGTTAAAGGAATATCAGAGGCTAAAAAAGACCGTTTAGTTTTGTATTTGCAAGAACTTCGAAGTGTGATGGCACAATTTGAAAATGTTGAGGTGAAGCATATTCGAAGAGGAAATAACACAATGGCTGATTCTTTAGCAACAATGGCTTACTCTGAAGAATATCCATGGATCATGACACAACCACTGCCTTCAATTATAACAAGCTCTGAGCAATGTGAATTTGTTGAGGAGGTAGTAAATGATTCGGTGCGCATTCGGGGTGATTGGAGAACTGACTTGTTAAATTTTCTTACAATGGGAATACTACCTCTTGATAAGCACTTGCTCAAGAAAATAAGGAATAAAGCTCTTGGTTATGTGGTGTTGGATGGGGTATTGTATAAGAGGTCTGTGTCGAGGCCTTTATTACGATGTTTGAGTAAGTAAGAATCTCAAAACATTTTATCTGAATTACATGATGGAGATGGATCAGCTCATTGTGGTTTCAAAGCTTTAACGTGTAGGGTATTGTTGGCAGGATATTATTGGCCTACTATATTGCAGGATGCCAAGTTATTAGTTCGAAGTTGTGATACTTGTCAAAGGTATGCACATTTGATACATAAACCAGCGACACCTCTAATGATAATCTCTGAGACGGTTCCTTTTGATAGATGGGGGATTGATTTAGTAGGACCATTGCCTATGGCTTCAGGTGGGAGACAGATGATTATTGTCGCAGTTGATTATTTTTCGAAGTGGGCAGAAGCAGAACCTTTAGCTGGAACAAAAGCTAAGGATGTGATCAAGTTTATTCAAAGTAACATCTGCTATCGTTTTGGAGTTCCTCGAAAGATAACAACAGACAACGGTCCCCAATTTAATAACAAGGAAATGGACTCTTTTTGCTCCTCAAAAGGAATACAGCAATGCTTTTCTACTCCTTTCCATCCACAGGCAAATGGGCAAGTGGAAGTTACAAATAGATCTATTTTGGAAGGTTTGAAGAAAAATTTAGCAGGAGCAGCGGGGAAATGGCCAAATTATCTTCAAGAGGTGTTGTGGCCATATCGCACAACTCCTAGAGAGGCCACAAAAGAGACTCATTTTTCTTTGGTATATGGAATGGATGTTGCGTTATCCGAAGTAGATAATGATGAAGCTAGAAGGATTGAGCTTGATTTGTTAGAGGAAAAGAGGGTCAAAGCACATTTGAATGTGGTTCATTATCAAACCTTAATGAGAAGCAGGTACGATGCTAAAGTTACGAAGAGGGAGTTCAAAGTTGGCGATAAAGTGTTGCGAAAAGTATTTCTTCATACCAAGGATAAACACCTCGGAAAATGGCTCCGAATTGGGAGGGTCCTTATGAAGTCAAAATGAAGGTCAAGCCAGGGTCATATAGGTTGTCTGATTATGAGGGGAGGATGCTCAAACACCCTTGGAATATAGAACATTTGAAATTGTATTGTGAATAAAATCGAACTTAGAATTTTTGAAAGACAGACATACTCTTTCCTTATCTGTTGGCCCAGAAAGGTTTTAAAGAGGTGTCTGGTAAAAATTGAATTTCATAATAAAATTTCTTTTGGCCATTGGTTGTTTAATATGATGAATGATTTGTTATTTTGGTAACTTGGCAAAGACTGATCATCTTTGAAAGTTGACCAAGAGTAATTTTCCAAAGCAATAGCTTTGAAGAAACAACCTATTTCGAGGTGCCACGTTTTATGAGCGCATCTAATTTTCGAGGTACCACGTTTTATGAGCGCATCTAATTTTCGAGGTGCCACGTTTTATGAGTGCATCTAATTTTCGAGGTGCCACGTTTTATGAGTGCAATAGAACTTTGAAATACTAAGATAGTCGATTATTTCATTGGACAAAGTTTGAAGCTTACAAAAAGGAGAAAACTACTTAATAAAAAAAACAACAACAACAAACACATGACATATATAATCTACTGTTTAGTCATCTTCTTCTTCCGATGACCCTTCAGAAGCGTCATCTTCTTCTGAGGAGCTTGATGCAACCTCGAATGCTTCCTTTGGGCGATCTTCCTCTGGAACTTATTTCCAAAATTCTATTAAATTTAACCTTGGATAAGCGGCATGGATTTCTCGAAGAAGATTGATAGCTGTTTGGATTTGAGCCTTCTTGATACCATCAAGCATCACAGAACCAACAGCAGCTTCGGCTTTCTTGATCGCGTCCTTCTTTTCCTGCTCGAATCCTGTTTGAAGCGTAGTCAATTGAGTTTGACAATTTTCTAGGCTTTCTTGAGTTTTCTTAACAAGTTCTTCAGCATCGGTAGATTTTTTCTTTTCCTTAGAAATGACAGTAGAATGTTGAGAATTTATACTTTCGATAGCGAGACGATGAGAAGTTTCCAAAGCTTCGATTTTTTTTTATGCTCCTTAAGAAGCTTTCTTTTTTCAGCTTCGAAATTTTGAAGTGCTTCATTTTTCGAAGCCTTTTCAGATTCTGTTTCCTTTTTGCTCCTGATTAATTCTTGTGCAAGGAGCTCTAATTGTGTATGTGAATTGTTTACTTCTTCACACAATTTTTTGGTTGCAGCACCTAAGTTAGTAAAAGGTCGAAGAGTTGAAGTTACCTCATCGGATCTGTCAGGGTTGGGCAAGTTTGATGGGTGATGATGGACAGGAATAATTGCGTTAGATGTTGAAGTTATGGCAGCCCCGGTAGAAGATGATGGAATGGTGTTGGTAGGCTGAGAATCTTCACCGGTGATTATAAAGTCCCCACTCGAGTTGAAATCTTCGAGGTTAAGATATTCGATTTCCTGGCTATCTCCTAGTGCCAATCCCCCTTGAGGATTTTCTTCAATGAAGGTTTTCTCATGGACCTCGGAAGCCAATATCTCTTCAAGCATTTCAGCTTCGTTCTTTTTCTTCGGGGTAGCAGACTTATTCTTTTTCTTCTTTGAAGCATTATCTTCTTTCTTTTTCCTTTTAAGGACAGGTTCGCCTTCTTCGGATATTGGAGGAAGTTGAGATGCAGGCGCTTTTCGTTTCCCTGTAGGCTTCGAATTTTTAGAAGGGTTAGGCTTACTTGGTTATGCTCCCAAGGTTATGCGCCAGAGATGACTATTGACGAAGTTGATTGGTTGAAAGGCGGAGTGAAAGCCATTTCCCCAGGCTTTCTCAGCCTATTCAGCCATTTTCGTGAAGATGGTCTTTGCAGTCTTCCGACGACCTTTGAATCGCCTCAAAATTTCTGGGAAGAAAGTATATAATTAGATAAGTATGCCTGGTTAGTTTGACTAGGCTTAATAAGTTGGGAAGAAAGTATTAACAATAATAACCATGATTTACTTACTGTTATCTCTCCAGATGAGAGTAAGTTTTGAAGGGTTGTCATCGGAAATCTCTTTACCATTTTCCCAGGCTCCTGATAAAAAAACAAACCTTTGCTTCCAAAACTTGTCAGCCTCGAGGAGGTCATCGATAATCTTCAGATCATCCTCCAAAGTTAGGTAGTAGAATGGTAAAACTGGCCCATTTGAGATTTTGGTCAGTGAAATGAAGTCCTCGATTTCGAGGGGGATGTTTCCTAACCTCGACACCATAATGACGGAGAATAAAGTGAACAGTTGGTTTGGAGTGACTTGTGTTGGGCACAACCTAAGAATTTCGAAGTACTTTACAATCATCGGATCGAGAGGAAATCGAAGTCCCCAACTGAAAAGCTCAATGTAAACTACCAATTCATTTTTCTGACAACTCAAAGGTGTTTCTCCTTCTACTGGTAGACGAAGAGTGATGTTGTCTATTAATCCCCAGAGTTTCTTAAGTTCTTCTTTCTTTGATTCGGGGTAGTAAGTATAAGGTACATTTTTTAGGGCTAGAATGTACCGAGGACAAAGTGGTTTTAGGTTTTCCTGAACCAAGGCGGCAACATCTTCGGGGAGGGTAACAGGAGCTTTCTTTCCTCGAATATTCCTTCAAGGGATTACTTCTTCTTCCGCCTCGGATTCGGCTTCGGCATTGGATTCAGTGGCCTCAGAATCATTTTCCTTATCATTTTCTTCATTAGTAGCTTCATCGCGAAGACTTCGAGTTTGGGTTTCAGTTTGAGATTGTTTTTCATTTTCCATAAGAATTGGTTGACTATTTTCTGGTGTAACGTCATACACTTCTTGTGGGGGAGGAGAGGAGGTTTCTGCATCATCACCCATTGCTAGGAAGGTTGGTTTTTTGCGAAATTTAACTTTAACGGCTTCGGATTGTAGGCTAGGTGATTTGGGTTGTGGTTTTTTAGGAGTTGGAGGTTTGTCAGAATTGACAGGCTTAGATTTTTTATGTGGTTTTAGTGATGGAGAAGTGGATTGATTTCGAGGAGGAGAAGATTGTTGGCTAGATTTTGGGTTTGATGCTAGGGGTGAAGATGAATTAACAAGATTGGGATTGAAGTCACCGTATTTGAAGGTGGTAGAGGAGAAACGAGGACCGTTGTAGATTAACCCAGCAGCTTTGTATTCCTCAGCTCTTTCTCCAATACAGAGATAGTCGTAAGCGCCAAACACTTGATTGTTAGGACCATGATTGAGAGATTTCTTTGGTTTTCTTGGTTTTTTGGGTTTAGATCTTTTGTATTTGGGATATTTTCTCATACAATAGACGTTAATCTGGGGAAACCATATGTAAACATCATCACGAAAGTTATAAAACAAATTGTCATAATAGTCGATATATATATTATGTTCATAAATGATAAAAACAATTAAACCATCATGTAAAGTGATACGAGAAATCCTTGTCAAATGTGATACCAAAATAATAAAATTTCATCGAAAAAGATTTGAATTACAAAGTCTTTTGTTTTTTAGAATTTGATCTCAACACTGATAAGGAAATATATTCATAAGGGACTTAAATGTAATTAATAGGGACTTGAATGATAAGTTCTATTAATATAGAATAAGATTAAAGTTTTATAAGAATAATAGGGACTGAACTGTAAATAAATCTCTTATGTAACCGAATTTGTAACTAACTCACTAGGCCTATTTAAAGAGGTCGAGGAGGCTAATTACACCTATGAAATAATTAGAGGAGAAAGATCATATTCACATCTGAAAATCTCTGCTGATTCTTAGTAGATATTCTCAATCTTCTCTAGCTAATTTCTATTCTCACCAAACACAAATAAAAAACCAAACATTTTGAGGTCCAAGAACAAAGAAAATCTAAATTTAAACAAATTTAAAATTTCTATTTATATTATAGTCATAAATTATATATTTTATTAATAAATTTTAAAATATAAGTACATAAAATAATAAATGAAATCAAAGTCTAATTGTTTTACTCAAGTTTTAAATTAAACCATATTTAGATTGTTTTGTCCTTAATAGTGTATTTTTCAATAAAAAAGTATTGATAGCTAAAATAACACATTATTTATATATATATATATATATATACATATATTTCATTATATAATCTATTTTATAATTTTAAACAAACCATCATTGAAAACTAATAATCTTTTAAATACACAATCTCTATATTAATATAGAGTTCGATAAAATTATGAGTTTCTCCCGATGTCGTCTATATTGATTGGACGAATATATATAAAAGTTTACTCTGAATATTGGTTTGAAGAATATTGGTGAAGGTTGTGACATAAGCATTTCATAATTGATTAGTTGTCATAGTTTCAAATTAAAAATCGATTTAAAAGATCAATATTTTTGTTATAAAATACTATGCAATTATCACAAAATGGCTCAAGCACAGAATATATGCGAATGAAAGATTTAAATGAAACACAGGATTTAACGTGGTTCGACAATTGTCTACGTCCACGGGCGCCGCCATAGAAAAGAGTTTCACTATGATAGAAAAGGTTACAGATTTCAGATTGTGTTTTGTGTCGCCCTAGTAATCTATTTATAGGGAATTAATAGACTTACTAGACTATGGGCCTAATGGGCTCATACCACAAGACTGACTCTTTTGAAGTGATTGGACAATATCATTATCACAACACAAAACTGTCCTGCCGGACACAGTACACTGTCAAGGCAATATTCGAACTGCCGGACACAGTACACTGTCAAGGCACTATTCGACTCATTCATAACAAATCTTCCCCTTGAGGCGAATATCCTTTCTTCACTATCAATAAAGAATCTTCTCTTCTTCTGACTCACCAAATGCCCTTAAGGCATTCACTCTATACTGCGAACACCGATCCAGTTTAGGCATTCCCTAAACTTTCGAACTGATACTGCCTTGGTCATTATATCTGCTGGATTATCGTGTGTAGACACTTTCTTCACATCAACAATTCCCTTTGATATTATATCACGAATAAAATGATACCTGACATCTATGTGCTTTGTACGCTCATGGTACATTTGGTTCCCTGTAAGGTGTATGGCGCTTTGACTGTCACAAAACACTTTTGTAGTAGTCCTATCCAAGCCCAAATCAGCCACCAAACCTTGCAACCATATTGCCTCTTTAACTGCTTCTGTTACCGCCATGTACTCTTCCTCTGTTGTAGACAAAGCTACAGTAGCTTGCAACTGTGCTTTCCAACTGATCGCACTCCCAGCTAGAGTAAATACATATCCTGTCAGAGATCTTCTTTTATCCATATCACCTGCAAAATCAGAATCAACAAAACCAACCAATGATCCTGCAACATCATTCAGCGATTCACCAATATCGGTTTTGTTAAAAGTTAAGCCAACGTTCACAGTATTCTTCAGATACCGAAGTATCCATTTCACTGCCTGCCAGTGTTCTTTCCCAGGACATCCCATGTACCTGCTAACTACACTAACCGCATGTGAAATATCAGGACGTGTGCATACCATAGCATACATGATACTACCAACTGCACTTGCATATGGAACCTTCGACATTTGTTCCAACTCAGCATCGTCCTTGGCCGCTTCTACTGCAGACAACTTGAAATGAGTAGCAAAAGGAATGTTAACTGCTTTAGCATCAAACATGTTGAATCGTTTTAACACTTTCTCAATATAGCTTCGTTGAGAGAAGTGTAATGTTCCTAAATTTCTGTTCCTGATAATCTCCATACCAAGAATTTTCTTTGCTCTACCCAGATCCTTCATCTCAAACTCGGCACTAAGCTGCTTCTTTAACTGCACAATGTGTGACATACTACAAGCAGCAATAAGCATATCATCCACATACAACAACAAGTAAACATAAGAATCATCTGACATCTTTTGATGATACACACAACTATCATATGGACTCCTCGTGAACCCTTTTGACACCATGAATGTATCAAAACGTTTGTACCATTGCCTAGGTGACTGTTTCAAACCATACAATGACTTTTTCAGCAGACAAACTTTGTCCTCCATATTAGGTTCGATAAATCCCTCTGGTTGTCTCATGTAGATTTGCTCCTCCAATTCACCATGTAGAAACGCAGTCTTCACATCCAACTGCTCAAGCTCTAAATCTTGCAAAACTACTATGGCTAACAAAACTCGAATCGAACTATGCTTCACCACTGGAGAAAACACTTCATTGAAGTCGATTCCTTCCCTTTGAGTAAAACCCTTAGCGACCAGTCTTGCTTTGAATCGAGATGCCTCAACCCCTGGATTACCTTCCTTTTTCTTGAACACCCATTTACTGCCTACTATCTTCTGTCCTTTAGGCAAATCAACAAGCTTCCATGTTTGATTCTTATGAAGAGATTCAATCTCTTCTCCCATAGCACCAATCCATCGATCTGCCTCTGAACTTGCTATAGCTTCTTTGTAGCTACTAGGTTCCTGCATCTCAACTTCTTCTGCAACTGACAGAGCATATGCAACTAGATTCACATACCTTTTTGGAAGTCTAATATCTCTTCTTTCTCTGCCCAATGCTATGCTATAAGTTTGTTGTTCTGGTTCAGGCGCATCATCGTAACTATCATCTGATGCTGACGCTTCACCTCCTGATTCTGGATCCACCTTAGAACCACTTGAATTATTGGACCTGCTAGGAACTGATTCTACTTCAAGCTCCACCTGTTCACTCACAACCGATCCTGATTCGAACATTTCTCCTACTTCCTTCTGACTGTCTATCGAAGCAAACTCATTAAAAGTAACGTCCCTACTGATGAGAAAACCTGGAGACTTTTGAGAGGTACACCATTACCTATATCCCTTCACTCCAGTAGCATATCCTAGAAATATGCATCTCTTTGCCCTCGGCTCAAGCTTACCATCTCTCACATGAGCATACGCAGGACAACCGAACACCCTCAAATGTTCATAATCAGCCGACGATCTAGACCAAATCTCAAAAGGAGTTTTACAATCAATAGCCGTTGATGGAGACCGATTCACCAAGTAACACGCTGTATTGATAGCTTCAGCCAAAAAATCCTTTCCCACACTGGAATGTGAGAGCATACTTCGTGCCTTGTCACAAAGCGTTCTGTTCATTCTTTCTGCGACTCCATTCTGTTGTGGTGTTCTAGAACAAGTGCGATGGCGCACTATTCCCTCAGCTTCGCAGAACTCGTTGAACTCACGACTGCAGTATTCTAACCCATTATCTGTCCTAAGACGTTTGATTTTTCTTCCTGTTTGCTTCTCAATCATCGTCTTCCATTTGACAAAGGTTGAATATGCCTCATCTTTTGTTTTCAGAAAGTAAACCCACACCATCCTTGAATAATCATCAATCAAACTCATGTAGTATCTGGCTCCGCTCTTGGATGGAATTCTGTTTGGACCCCAAAGATCTGAGTGAATGTAGTCCACTGTGCCTTTAGTCTTTCTTGCATCCGATTTGCTGAATTTGACTCTAGTTTGTTTACCAAACACACAATGCTCACAAAATCCCAATGATTCTGCTTTATACCCTTTCAACAAATCTCTCTTTCCCAAAACAGCTAATCCTCTGTCACTCATGTGACCAAGACGCCAATGCCACAACTTATTTTGATCCTGCCTACTTTGGCTATTACTCCCTAATGATGCTACTGCAGCATCGCCCATAACAACACTCCCCTGGAGAATGTAAAGACCCTTCTGCAAACTACCTTTCATGCATACCATTGAGCCTTTTGTCACTTTGATTACACCATTTTCTGCATGGTACTTGTAACCCCGAGAGTCTAGAGTCCCAAGAGAAATCAGGTTTTTTTTTTAACCCAGGAACATGCCAGCACGTCAAGATTCTAATAACCCCGTCAAACATTCTGATTTTAACGTTACCAATACCACCAACAGTCAACGAATGATTGTTCCCTAAATAGACAGTTCCCTGCATTGGCTTGTACGTATCAAACCACTGCTTGAACTGACACATGTGATATGTAGCGCCAGTATCAAGTACCCAAGAGTTTTGCCCAAAGTCTGAACTTACGGACAATACATCTCCTTTACCACTGTTTTCACTATCGTCAGAATCGTTCACACCTTAAACAATGTTTGCTGCATTTTCCTTTTGATTTCCCTTCTTACCATTCAGTTTCGGACAATCTCTCCTATAATGACCCTGCTCACCGCATTCATAACAGTTTGAGTGCTTCACCCTTGACTTGGACCTCAAGTGCTTCCTTCTTAAATAACTCGCTTTGCTTTTAGATCTTCCCCTAGTCATAAGACCTTCCCCTTCAGCTTGATTGTCTGGCTGCAACTGTCTCATCTCTTTTGATTTCAGTGCCCCTTTGACATCTGCTAGCGATAACTTATCCTTACCATACATAATGGTATCTACGAAGTTTTCATAGGGAGCTGGTAACGATCTCAATACAAACAAAGCTTGATCCTCATCCTCAATATTGATATCTATGTTCTCCAAGTCCATTATAATTGATTTAAAATTATCTAGGTGCTCTGTTATGGACATACCTTCTTTCAATCTGAAATCATACAAACGTTTCTTCAAATATAATCGGTTTACTACTGATTTCTCTGAGTAAAGATCTCCTAGCTTTCTCCATGCGCAGGCAGCAGTCTTCTCACCACTAATCTCGCGAAGCACATTGTCTTTCACACTCATTAAAATACAGCATAAAGCCCTTTCTTGAAGATCTTGTTTCTCCTCTTCTTTCATCTCTTCTGGTAACTTATTCTCCACAGCCCTCCACAGCCCTTGCAGTACCAATGAAGATTTCAGTTTAATCTTCCACAACGCAAAGCTGGATCCCCCATCAAATTTTTCAATCATGTATTTTGTTGCTGAGCCATTTTGTGATAATTGCATAGTATTTTATAAGGGATCCCCCATCAAATATACGGAGCCCTCCACAGCTCTGATACCAATTTTGTTACTGTAGACGCCATTGTGAAACCCTAATTGCAAAAGCCCTAATTTCACCACGTGGCTCTGATACCAATTTTGTTATAAAATACTATGCAATTATCACAAAATGGCTCAAGCACAGAATATATGCGAATGAAAGATTTAAATGAAACACAGGATTTAACGTGGTTCGACAATTGTCTACGTCCACGGGCGCCGCCAGAGAAAAGAGTTTCACTATGATAGAAAAGGTTACAGATTTCAGATTGTGTTTTGTGTCGCCCTAGTAATCTATTTATAGGGAATTAATAGACTTACTAGACTATGGGCCTAATGGGCTCATACCACAAGACTGACTCTTTTGAAGTGATTGGACAATATCATTATCACAACACAAAACTGTCTTGTCGGACACAGTACACTGTCAAGGCAATATTCGAACTGCCGGACACAGTACACTGTCAAGGCACTATTCGACTCATTCATAACAATTTTATTAGTTATTCTCGATCGATAAAAGTGAGTGGATTTATGAAATAATGTATGTTGAGTAGAGGAATAAATATATGTCATTAAAGACATGCAATAAAACATATTTTTAGACCGTCGACTAAATGAATTGTATAAATATGTATTATGGTGGTGCTATACCAAAAAGGGAAGTTCTTGGTATGACCCTTATTAATTTGGATTTTGGTTCCTTTTGGTATATTTTTAAGGAAAACAAAACTTACTCTCGTTATATTTGGACCGAAGAAAATATAGATAAGTATGTTTTAGTTATGTTTTCATTTGAACACCAAATATGAAGTATTCTAATGATTTAGATGCAGTAGTTGTTAGGGAAAGGGTGCAAGAGATATATTATTGCAATCCAATAAACGAAACATAATAATTATATATATATATATATATATATATATATATAATTTGTGGTACATAAAATAGATTTTTTATGTTTTACTTACTATTTGACATTTAGTCAAATTTTCCAAATTTATTTCTAATATTTTCCTACACATTTTAAGCATGTTTTCATATTCTACTATATTTACATAAATAATATCTGCTTGAATATGACTACTTATTTTTATTGGTTTTATCCAATCATCATTTTTTAACTATAAATATAAGACGAATGTATTTCATATATATACTATAAACTAAGTCTAAAACGTAGAGGATACAAATGGATAATCTTAACCTTTTGTTATGTTTTGTGCTGATACTTTCTGTGTCTTCGTGCTGTCAGAGTAGAGGTATCCAGGCGTATCCAACAAAAAAGCATCATGCTTTGATGGATAAAGCAAAAATGATATTATCTCAAGCATATACGAGGCCGCATCTTACTGTTTAAAAAAGAACAGTTCCAGGAGGACCCAATAAGGGTCACAACACTCATCCACCAACCGTGCATCTTACTGTTTCAAAAAGAACAGTTCCAGGCGGACCTGATAAGAGTCACAACACCCATCCACCAACAGCGCATCTTACTGTTTCAAAAAGAACAGTTCCAGGAGGACCCAATAAGGGTCACAACACTCATCCACCAACCGCGCATCTTACTGTTTCAAAAAGAACAGTTCCAGGCGGATCTGATAAGAGTCACAATACGCATCCACTAACACCGCATCTTAGTTAGTGTTTAGAAAGCATCAGTTCCAAGCGTATCCAATTAACGACAAGATCCTCAACAACGGACAACGGATTAAATTTGCATAATTTTATTCTAAATTTTTAACGAATAATGCGAAGATTTAATGGTTTCTGATTCATAATTCTCATCCTGGCTGTAATTTTGCACCTTATCAAAAAATATACAAAGACAAATGATTTAAAAAATATACATATACATTGAATTTTAAAAAATATCAAATAACTTAATAATCACAAAAGTAAATATTAAAATATATACTTTAATTGTTACAAAACATATACATAGAAAAATAATTTTAAAAAATATACATGAATAAAAAATTTAAATAATATATAAAAAACTTAATTATCCCAAAACGTAAATATTAAAATATACAATTTAATTGTTTTCGTCCCATTTACATATCGGCAAAAAATAATAATTCCATAGATGAGTAAAAAATTATGAATTCAAATTTATACTAATGTGATGTCATATTTTCTCATAGTTATATCCGTATAAAAATAATTAAAAATTAACAAAAATAGTTGATAGGCGTTCGAAAATACCATATGTGTTTATTTCATTATCTCAATGAAATGGAAAATAATTGAAACCAAATATATATATATATATATATATATGAGATATATTGATTAAAGATATTTTTTTGGAATATGTATTTCCATAACATTATACATACACCACACAAAAAAACGAGAAGGAAACACCCAGACCGTATAGTTATCTTGAAAACACAACATATTTTTTAATTCATTTGAAGCATATTGGTGAAGTTTGTGACATAAGCATTTCAGATTTTATTACTTGTCATATTTTCAAATTAAAATCGATTTAACATATCAGTATTTTATTAGTTCTTCCCGTTCGAAAGAAGTGAGGGATTATGAAATAATGTATCTTGAGCAGTCGAATAAATATATTCCATTAAAGACATGCAAGATAACATATTGTTAGACCGTAGACTAAATGAATTGTATAAATATTTATTATGGTGGTTCTATACCAAGAAGGGAAGTTATTGGTATGACCCTTATTAATTTTGATCTTGGTTCATTTTGGTATATATTTAAGGAAAAAAGAAAAATAACTTAGTGTCGTTATATTTTGACCGAGCAAAATATAGATAACAGCTATTGTTAGTTAGGTTTACATTTAAACACCAAACATGAATTATTCTCTCATTTAGTTGTAGTAGTGGTTAGGGAAAGTGTGCAAGAGATATATTGATGCAATCCAATAAACAAAACATAAGAATCAAATATATAATTTGTGGTACATAAAATGGATTTTTTATGTTTTACTTACTATTTGACATTTAATCAATTTTTCTAAATTTATTTCTAATATTTGCATACACATTTTAAGCATGTTTTCATATTCTACTCTATTTACATAAATAATATATGCTTATATATGACTACTTAATTTTATTAGTTTTATCCAATGATCAATTTTTAATTATAAATATGAGACGAATGTATTTCATATATGTACTATAAACTAAGTCTAAAACGTAGAGGATACAAATAGATAATCTTAACGTTTTGTTATGTATAGTGCTGATACTTTATGCGTCTTCATGCTCTAAACGTAGAGGTACCCAGGCCTACCAACAAAGAAGCAAAAATGATATTATATCAAGCATGTACGAGGCCGCATCTTACTGTTTCAAAAAGAACAGTTCCAGGCGGACCTAATAAGGGTCACAATACCCATCCACCAACCGCACATCTTACTGTTTCAAAACAAATAGTTACAGGCGTACCTAATAAGAGTCACGACACCCATCCACCAACAGCGCATCTTATGGTTTCATAGATAAAAGTTCCAGAAGGACCAAATGAGAGTCACAATACTCATCCACCAACAGCGAATCTTATTGTTTCAAAAAGAATAGTATCAGGCGGACCCATTAAGAGTCACAATACACATCAACCAACTGTCAATCTTACTATTTTAAAAAGAACAGTTCACATGCGGACCTAATAAGATTCACAACACCCATCCACCAACGGTGTATTTTAGTTTGTGTTCAGAAAGAAGTAGTTCCAGGACGATAGTGTTAAGAACCTCAACAACCATACATCAGCATAAAGATATTAATCTATATAATCATGGATTAAATTTATGTTTTTTTTTTTATTTTTGTTATTTATTCTAAACTTGTAATGAATAATGCAAAGATTTAGTGGTCTGTGATTCATAATTCTCATCATTACTCTAACTTTGTACGCGAACAAAAAATATACATAGACAAATAATTTTAAAAAGTATACAGGTATAAAACTATCTAATAACTTAATAATCACAAAACGTAAATATGAAAATATATAATTAAATTGTTAAAAAAATAATTTTTAAAAATATACATAGATAAATAATTTAAATACTATAAATAAAAACTTAATTACCACAAAACATAAATATTAAAATATACAATTTAATTGTTTTTGTCTCATTTTCATATGAGCAAAAAATAATAATTTCTATAGATGAGTATAAAATTAAGAGTTAAATTTTATTCTAACTTAATTTACAAATAATAAAAAGTAACTCAAGTATTTCAAGTTTACAATTTTAAATTAAAACTATAGTATTTATGTATTTAAAAATACAAATGTTCTGCATATAAACCTAAACGAGGTTTAGAATGATCACAAATAGAATGAGTGGTAAATGGTATTAGTATAATGTGAAAGTGTGTTTTAAAGTGTGTTTTAAAGTACAAGATAGTTATAAGACAAATTATTTACATATAAATCTAAAAATGATATGTAAACATTATCACGAATGTTATAAAACAAATTGTCATAATAGTCAATATATGTTATGTCCATAAATGATAATTTTCTTTAAACTATGATACCAAGATAATAAAATATCATCGAAAAAAATATAGGATGTTTTGAATTTATGATCTTCTGTTTTTTAGAAAAACAAAACAGTTCCATGTCCAACAACAAACGAAACGTAAATTTAAATATATTTGAAATTTCTCAATATGGATTTATATTATAGTATAAATGATATGTTTTATTAATAAGTTTTAAAGTTTAAATGAATAAAATAATAAATGAAAATCAAAGTCTAATTTTACTCAAATTTTATATTAAACCATTTTTAGATTGTTTTTTCCTTAGTTTTAACTAAAAAGCTTACAAAAATGGGTTTAATTGCACATCAGTCTCTTATTAAAATGTAAAGCTTTAATTCTCTCCTCTAATTATACAATCTGTCATAACAAGTTTTATTCGTTTACTTTTAGTCCTCAAAATTCTACTTCCTTATCAAATAGTAGAATGCGAAACACAAATAATATATTAAATCCAAACTTGGAATCAAAGGCTAAATTTGAACTAATAATCATATGTTAATTCTGAATAATGGGTTGGACATGAACTTTGAATCATTTAATAAATCTGAATTAAAAATATTATGTTAAATGTGAATCGTGAATCATGTGTTAAATATAAATAATAAATCATATGTTAAATTTGAATGAAAGATTAAGTGTTAAATCTGAATTGATAATCAAGGGTTAGACAAGAATGATAGATCATTTGTTATATCTAAACTAACAAATCATATAATAAATGCGAATTACAATTCATATTTTAAATCTAAACATAGAATCAAAGGTTAAATCTTATACGACTATCATTTGTTAAATGCGAATCACAAATCAAGTGTTAAATCAAAATTGAAAATTAAGGTTTATATACAAATAAAGAATTGTGTATGAAATTCAAACTGAGAGTCATTAGTTATTTATGAACTTGTAATGAATAATGGGAAGATTTAATGGTCTGTGATTCATAATTCTCATTATTACTCTAACTTTGTACGCGAACACATAGACAAATAATTTTAAAAAATATACAAGTATAAAGATATCTAATAACTTAATAATCACAAAACGTAAATATGAAAATATATAATTAAATTGTTAAAAAATAATTTAAAAAAATATACATAGATAAATAATTTAAATGATATAAATAAAAACTTAATCATCACAAAACATAAATATTAAAATATACAATTTAATTGTTTTTGTCTCATTTGCATATCGGCAAAAAATAATAATTCTATAGATGAGTATAAAACTAAGAGTTAAATTTTATACTAACTTAATTTACAAATTTAAAAGTAACTGAAGTATTTCAAGTTTACCAGTTTAAATTAAAACGACAACATCTATGTATTTAAAAAAGAATACAAATGTTCTCCATATAAACCTAAACGAGGTTTATAATGACAACAAACACAATGAGTGGTAAATGGTAATAGTATAATGTGGAAATTTGTTTTTAAGTACAAGATAGCTATAAGACAAACTATTTACATATAACTCTAAAAAGGGTGAAGCTATTTCCCCCATAAAATATATTATTTCCTCCATTATTCTTTAAAAAACCCATCTTGTTATTTCCTCCATAAAGGAAAATCCTAATTTATCCTTGTTTTAATTTTACACCAAAAACTCAAATTTCTCCAGTAACTATCCGCCTTCGCCTCTTCTCTTCTAACCTTAAAAAACTCTAGTCACCAAACAATTTTGAATTAGTTTCTGCAGTTCCAAAAAAAAAAATCTATCGGTAATCTTATTTTTATTTTAAATATATGGGTTGACATATCGAATAAAATCTTTTTTTAAATCTATGATTTTTTTGCATAATGAGTTATAGGAACTCTATATGCTGGAAAAAAAACTTGTTCTCCTGCATATCGAGTTACTAGTTTAATCGTTTTTTAATATCGATTTCTGGTTCAATTGTTTCTTTCTTGTATATTGAGTTCAAAATATAGATTTTTTATGGTTTGATTAGTGTCGGTTGATTGTGTTCTTTTTTAAAATATTATATGTTTTTTTAGAAAAAGACATTCAGAGTGGTTGTCTCAGAACTACATGTTTTCTCTTTAAAAAACATGTAATTTTGTGATTAATCTTAAAAATAATTGAGTTTTTATGTTTTTTAGGATTTAATTTTAGAAGTTAAATCATATATGTTGGCTTAATTTATCTTAACGATGTGTTTGTTGTTATAAGGGTTTGATATTGGATAGTGGCATCAAATTATAAATTAGAAAGTAAATAAAGAGTAAGAAAGTAAAAACAAGTGTTCAATGTGTTATTAAAAATTTGAAATGGAGGAAATAATAGATCTTATGGAGGAAATAGCTCCACCCATCTAAAAATCATATATAACATTAACACCAAGGTTATAAAACAATTTGTCATAATAGTCAATAAATGATAAAAAAAATTAAATCATGATGTAAAGTGATACGAGAAATCTTTGTCGAATGTGATACCAAGATAATAAAATATTATTGAAAATGATATAGGATGGTTTGAATTGCGAAGTCTTTTGTTTTTTAGAATTTGATCTCAATACAAATAGAAAAACGAATCAGTTCCGGATCCAGCATCAAACAAAATGTAAATTTAAACATATTTGAAATTTCTCGATCACTATTTATATTATAGTATAAATGATATGTTTTATTAATAAGTCTTAAAGTATAAATAAATAAAATAATAAATTAAAATCAAAGTCTAATTGTTTTACTCAAATTTTAAATTAAACCATATTTAGATTGTTTTAGCTTTAATAGTGTATTTTTCAATAATAAAGTATCGATAGCTAAAATACGACATTATTTATTATATATATATATATATATATATATATATATATATATATAATCTATTTTGTAACTTTGAACAAACTGTCATTGAAAACTAATAATCTTTTAAATACAAAATCTCTATATTAATAATCGGTTCAATAAAATATGAGTTTCTCCCGATGTGGTCTATATTGATTGGACGAATCTAAACTCTCAAGTGGACATACGAGAACTTGATATATATATATATATATATATATATATATAGAAAAGTTTAGTTTGAATACTAGACTTCTGAATTGTTGTTCTATTTTGTCTATTACTTCCATAATTCGTAATTTTATGACAAAATTTTGTAATCAAAATGTTTGGTGCGATTCTTCATAACACCCAACCAATTCTGCAATCATAGTGGAAGATGCGATGAGTACTTTTTTTATATTTTTCCATGATATTACACATCCCGCTATAACCAATAATTCTTAGTTCATATTTAACAAATGATTCGCAGTTCAAATTTAATAGATGATTTTCAATTCGCATTTGATCCATCATTCTCAGTTCACATCCAACTCATTATTCTCATTTTGAATTTCATACACGATTCTCAGTTCATATACACTATTCTCAGATTGTATATAACCCTTGATTCTCAGCTTGGATTTAACATTTGATTCATGATTCGCATTTCACAAACGATACTCGGATCAGATTTAACCCTTGATTCTATCCTTGATTCTATGTTTGTATTTGATATTTTCAATATTTTTAGCATATATTTTAGTATATATATTTGATAAAATATATTTTGAAGCGAAGAATTTAAATATACTCTTAATATCTTTAAGATAGATTTTACTATTGAAGTTTTTTAATAAATATTTTTATTCAATATTTTTAAGTGAATAATTTAAATATCTAAAAAATATATTTTAACATATTAATTAGATAAAAATATATAAAATATTTTAATTAAATATTTAAGTATATATATATATATATAGTACACATTATATAAAGGCTTCAAAATATATATTTTGAACCGAATATTTTAGATAATTTTCACATCCTTATTATTTATTTTACTATATTTATATTGAATATAAATTTCTTTAGCTTCAGTTTTAATATTTTTTAAATAAAGCTTAAATACTAATCTCTTATTGGTATTTAACTTTAACACTAATCCGATTTAGTTGAAAAAGAAGGAGATCCGCCAATATAGTGGCAAAATAATGTTATCTTCCAATTTAGTTAAAAACGAAGAAGATCGGTTGATTTAACAATTGGGTACGAAGATAACATTATTATCTCAGTAAATCAGCCGATCAGTCATCCCAGTGTCTTCCCCTTCACTTGTCAATAACCATTCCGTCACTTGTCAATAACCATCGGAAGAAACGCCTCCTCATACATCTACATTACCAGTTCTAAAAATATCTAAATTTTGAGTTCGTCTTTGAGTTTGATTATCATAAAGAATACTATTCTCCGTCGATATGGAAATTACTTTTTTCTTAGGTTTCCTTCTGCTTCTATTCTCACAAGAATGACCCTCCAGGAGGAGGCTCACCATCACGAGTTACTCCAACTTGATCAGAAGTGTCATCCTCAGAATCACTTGATAAGAAATATTGTTCCTGGCGCGTGTTAAGATATTGTTGGTTTACTAGCTGATCATCACTGGATATTGATTGTCAAAAATTATAGAATTCATCTTCACTGCAGCTAGTACTGTCAGATGATGCCATAAAAAATATGAATCTGCTGATAGCTGCAAAAATTCTTCAACTAAATCGTGGCGTTGATGCAAAATGCCTTCTTGGTAATGAGGTGGTGACCCAAGACGATCTGAGGTTGACCTGGTCTCTGTTATGTCATCAATAGTCACAAGCATAACCTCATCTTTCTTCATGACGCATATGACCTTTCTTGCTTTTGATACTATTCTGTTTCTCATGTTGAGAATCCCAATTATACATAACCATATCAACTGAATTTTAAGATGAATGATCCATCCAATCCTTAAACTCGTGCAACCAGTGAACATAACACTATTTCTTCAAGATTTCCACCTTCTTTATTAGCATCCTAAATTCCAATCTTCACTTCATATTGTCAAGCCGTCGCTCGTCATCTCCGGTGTTGACCTTGTGAGAATGGCTCCAATGGTTCTTCACACCCCCTTTCAAATGAAGAGGCGAATCACTAAAACCAAGTTTGTCCCGAACAAAAGAGAATCGAGAAGACGTCAAGGGTTTAGTGAGGCAGTCTACGACTTGGTCCTGACAGGGTACATATCGTTTTTGACTCTTTGAGGACTTGATCTTATATGAAATGGACGTTAAGTTTTATGTGCTTGGTGCGAGCATGGAAGACAGGGTTTGAGGCCAGGGAGCTCGAACCAAGATTGTCGCACAAAAGAACAAATGAGAGTGGGATTGGGATCTGAATCTCAGTTAAAAGGGAGCGTAACCACAAGTGTTCTAATGCAAATTGGTTAGTGCTCTGTATTCAGACTCTGAAGAAGGTCAAACGACTACATTCTGCTTCTTGAAAGACCATAATATGAGAGAATCGCCAAGGTAGGCACCGTAAGGTCCTACATTACGCCTGTCATCTGGAGACACAGCCCGGTCCGTCTCAGAGAAACCATGAAGTTGGAGATAATAGCTTGACTTAATGTGGAGTCACAGCCAAGCGTAACCAGATAAGTAACTAAGTATCCGCTTTAAACTTTGTCAATGAACTGTTGTTGGGCTCTGTTGATATTGGCTGAGGTTGTTCACAGCGAAGGAAATATCACGTTGCAGTATGTGTTAAGTACTAAAGAATACCTAATAGGTTTCTATATGGTGTAGGATCTGCACGAGGATTTCCACAAGTGTCGGATAGATGGTGCCAACAACCATGAGTGTATGACATGACTTGGATAAGCATAGTCCCTAAAAAGCAAGTAAGTTCTTGATATATTGATGTTTTGTTAAATACATCCTAGCGGGGTCATAGTGAACATATATTCCAAGGAATAAATGGAGTGGCTCCATGTCTTTTATGGAAAATGATGCATTGAGTTTGTGAATGAACTGAGATAAACATTTTGGTTGAGAACCTGTGACCAATGTATCATCAACATAAACCAAAATCAGTAGAGCAGTACACTCAGAAACAAAGTATAAAAGAGAGCAATCATCTCTCGAGTTTTTAAACCCCTAGTTAAGAAGAGTATCCGTGAGTCGTGAGTACCAAGCTCTTAGAGCTTGTTTTAGACCATATAGGGGTTCGTGAAGTTTACACACATGTTTAAGGTTCACAAAGCCCTTAAAACCCTATGGCTGAGCCATTTAAACATCTTATGTTAGGTAGTCATAAAGGAAGGCATTATTAGTGTCCAGTTGAAGAACTTGCCACTGTTCAGAGACTGCAATGGTTAGGATTAACTTTACCTATAGACGCCTTCACAATAAGACTGAACATTTCAGAAACATATATGCCTCGGATTTGGTGAAACCCTTTGGCAACCAACCTAGCATTGTTCATATAAACGGACCCATCCATGTTGTATTTTAGCTTATAAACCCACTTGCATCCAACCATATTCATCTTAGCAGACTAATACACAAGTGTCCACATATGATTAAACTTAAGAGCCTTCTACTTTGTCTTCATAGCTTGCACGTATTGAGAATTAGTTAAGGCATCCAAATATTTGGTAGGTTCAAGAGGGGTTAGTGGTGGTGAGAGAGCCAACATAAGGTGTCTTATGTTTAAGAGTCCCATCTTGAGCACTAGTTTTCATGATATGTGTTTTAGATTGAGGAACAAGAGTAGATGAGTAAGTTGGATGAGATAATGGTAGTTGAATAGATATAGTAGGAGTGAATAATGGGTGAGAGGTTTCTTATAGAGGGTCATTAGTTGTCTGAATGTTTAGTTTAGCAGGCGAGTAGATATGAATATCACTAGATGGATATGAAGGATTAACAATACTGTATCTGATTGAGAGGTGTTGGTATATGTAGGTTGAGAGGGATTGTGTGTATAGCAAGGAAGTGTTTGCGACTGTGAGGGACTAGAAGATAGAGATGTAGACTGTTCAGGCGAGAAATCTTGGTAGACTGTTGAAGATGACAGAGTACCATTAGTCACAAGACTTGTAGGTAGAATTAGGAAACCAAGCACTTAGAGGATAGACTAGGGATGACTCAAACCTTAGGGTGTTTATGAAACATGTTAACTAGGGATATTCCCTTTCATTGAAGATTAGACATGTGTAGCCTTTTTAGTATTCTCTATACCCAAGAAAAACAAAATTAACTAGGGAATTTCGACTGTAAAAAGCTTTGGTTGTTGTTGTTGTTGTTGGTTTGTTAATGTTGTTGTTGTTGTTGTTGTTATTATTATTATTGAGATCAAGTCGTTCCAGAGCGGGGAGCGCTCGGGAGGGTCATTGAATCCATAAATAACGGTTGTGAAAAAACTCTTGTTATTGGAAGTCCAGGTAATGTTGCAGTGCATGAGCTAGGGAGAGGAATATATAGGGTTAATGCTGAATACGCTTGGGTTCCAAGCAGTCTGAATACGACCATAGTGGTGGCAATGATGGTTAGTGAGATAGTGCCACCAAGGAAGGATAGTTTTCATAATGAGGTTAACATTGTTCGTATTAAATTTTGTTTCTAGGAGACATATCATATTAATGCTATTAGATAAAACCAAATCTCATACGTCCTTTTGACGGATAGGATCATTTAGGCTGCGGAAATTCCAACATGCTAATTTCATATTAATAAAAATAAAGGAGATTCAAGGGAGGAAAAAGCGTAATCTTACAGTAATTTAAATAAGACACTAAATTATTAATAAGGAAAACAAATGTATAACTAAAAAAAGGTCCACTTTATAAATCACATGCGTACCCATGTGATTTATTATCTGGAACGACAAAGCAAAGAAAAATACCTGAAGGACTGCAAAGGTAAAAAGGCCAATTGCACAAATAAAGAAATTGTGATTAAAGCTTAAAGAAGACAAAACGTGAGAGCTTTTCATGGGTTTAAAGGACAACCTCACTTGCTTGAAAAGCAATAGGCTCTTACTCAAAGCAACACCATAATTTTGAACGGAACTTAAATGACCAAATCTACTGACAAAACCATGCCAGAACAAAGCCATAATCTGCTATGTACTCCAAGCCACACATAACTCAACAACGCGCATTACTTGATATAACCAGAACCAGACTTTGCATCGAGCCGATGTCGTATTGAGCCAAACCAGACTCGGCACCGAGCTAGACCCTAACCATACCCGATAATTCTTTAATATAAAAAACCAGCATCACTCATATATCACCAATTACTGTTAACCAGAGCCAACACCAAACACGATATGATTGAAGAGGGTGCGTCTCTGCTCCACAGACGAGAACTCCCCATTCGAGATTTTTGAAGACCAGCCCTACACCTGTGCACCTCTTTTAAAAAAGGTCGAGTGCAGCTCAAAAACTTACTTTCGACGAACTGCACCACCCTGAACCAAAGATATTCACTTTCGGCGAGCATGGCAGAACCGAAATAGAAATCTATGACAATCGCTTCCAATGCGAATAATAGAGCAAGAACAAAGAAAAGTCAAGTCGAGAAAGAGTAGGGTGTTTGCAGTTGACGACATTTGAAGCCGGCAATAAAACTAGAAATGGTGAAAGGAGACACCATATAGGCTTATTCTGTTTGAAATAAATTAAGTGGTTTTGTTATTATTTGGATAGGTAGCAGTTGCTTGTTTTTAGGCAGAAAGTGGGGTAGTGCAGTTGCTTGTTTTTAGGCAGTTTATTTTTTTAAGTACCAGTTTAGTATTTCCTTTCTGTTAAGCAAATTTATAGTAACGTTTTTTGTTTTCCATATCCACTTCATTACTTTTGCTTCATATTTGTGTGTATCCTAGTGTTTAAGACCTCATTTCGTATCAGAGCAAAGGTATGGTGAATGCCCAGACGTAAGGCAAGAAAAACAGACACAATGGAACCAGTAAAGGCGAAACAAAGCACGTTAAGTTTGAACTACCCACTATTGACGAAGATGAGCAACGTCTGGGCATTGAAAATGCGCGTGTTTATGCAGGCACATGGGATTTGGTATGCTGTTGAACCGAAGGACCCCAAAGCCACGATTGACGTCAAGGTAGATAAGATGGCGATGGCTGCAATTTATCAAGCCATACGTGAAGATATTCTTCTCATCGTTGCTAAAAAAAGATAGCAAGGGAAGCATGGATGGCAATACAAACCATGTGTTTGGGAGCGGACAAGGTCAAGAAGGCTAAGGTTCAAACTTTAAAATCTCAGTTTGAGAATTTACTCATGAAGGAAACAGAGTCCATAGAATATTTCTCCATAAAGGTGAGTACTTTGGTAACTAACATTCGAACACTTGGTGAAACTATTGAGGAACATTACGTTGTCAAGAAATTCCTCAGGGCCATGCTATCACGGTTCTTGCAGATCACTTCATCTATCAAACAGTTTGGTGATCTAGAGAAAATGTCAGTTGAAGAGATTATTGGATCTCTAAAAGCACACGAAGAAAGGCTTCGTGGACAGGTTGAAAACACTGGAGGACAGTTACTCCTGACAGAGGAGGAATGGTTAAAACAAGAAGACCTTGAGGGACAACTTCTATTCACAAAGGAAGAGTGGATAAAAAGGAAGAAAGGTAGGATAGAGCAATCCCAAGGCTTGAGAAATAGAGGAAGTGGAAGCAATCTAGGCGGACGAGATATGAGTAAAGTTTGATGCTTCAATTGTGGTTTGATGGGTCATTATGCAGCTGAGTTTAGATGCCCACGACGTGACAAAAAATCGAAGCCAGAACTCAACTTGACTCAGATACAAGATGATGAACCCGCCCTCCTTGAAGTAGAAAGAGAGATTGTGCCAAAGCTTAGCAGCGTTGTAGAGAATCTTGGTGTATCAAATGTGTGGTACCCGGACAATGGTGCCAGCAACCACATGACGGGGGATCGATCCAAGTTCCGGGAGCTTGATTAAAGCGTGACAGGTTTGGTAAAATTTGGCGATGGTTCAATAGTTGCAATCAAAGAAAAGGGATCTATTATATTCAAAGGCAACACCGGAGAGGAATTACTTTTTCGTGAGGTATACTTCATTCCCACTCTCTGTAATAATATCATAAGTCTTGGTCAATTATCTGAGAGTGGAAATAAAGTTGTGTTGAATTGTAATTATTTGTGGGTGAACAACGAGACTGGGAGGCTGATAATGAATGTTAAGCGATCAGTAAATCGTTTATATAAGATTGTGATAGAAACTAGCAAGGCTGTATGTCTATTTTCGAAATCTGAAGAATTATCGTGGCGTTGGCACTCGAGATTAGGACATGTTAACTTCCAAGCTATCTTGTTGATGTCTAAAAATAGAATGCCATATGGCCTTCCAGAACTTGTTCATCCTAAAACCATGTGTACAGGCTGCTTGATGTCAAAACAAACAAGGAAAGATTTTCCTTGTCAAACAAATTTGCATGCTTCACAGATACTACAACTGGTTTACGGGGATTTGTGCGGACCAATCTCACCATGTACAGCCTCTGGAAAGAACAATTTTTTTTGTGGATGATTTCAGCAAGATGATGTGGATTTATTTCTTGGTGAGGAAAGATAAAGCTTTGGAGGTATTCAAAATGTTTCGAGCAATAGTTGAGAAAGAGTCGTGCAAGGAGATAAAGACTTTCAGAACCGATCGAGGGGGTGAATTCACTTCAAATAAGTTCAACTTTTATTGTGAAAGCACAGGTATTACTAGACATCTCACTGTCCCATATTCTCTGCAACAAAACGGAGTTTTCGAACGGAGAAACAGAACGGTTGTAGCCATGACTCGAAGTTTCTTGAAAGAAAAACGACTTCCAGCGCATTTATGGGGAGAGGCAGCACGTCATTCTGTCTACGTGTTTAACAGACTCCCAACTCGATCGTTGATAGCAAAGACACCTTATAAAGCCTGGATATGATACAAGACAGACATAGAACATCTCCGTATATTCGGTTGTATTGCACATGCCAAGGTACCAAACATTTATACTAGCAAGCTTGATGATCGAAGTAAAATGTTTATTTAATTGGGGCGAGAACCATGAACTAAGGGATGTTGTCTATACAATCCCGAAGACAACAACATCTATGTGAGTCGAGACGTAGTTTTTGAGGAAGACAGAGCCTGGGTATGGAAAAATCAAGACGCTTTCGACGCTGGGAAACAAGGCAGTTTCTCTGTGGTTAGTATCACTGTCGATGCAACACCAACAGGAAACACCCCACTTGCAGATGTGGGGGAGAGTAATTCTGAGACAACATCTGCAAGCAGTGCAGTTCGTACAGATAGCAGTGGTGGCAATTCTCAGGACAGTACAAGTGGTGGTGGCGATTCTCAGGGAAGTAGGTCAAGTAGCAGTGGTGGTGACTCTCAGAGTAGTGCAAGTAGTGGGCCTCGACGTTGTCGGCTGTTGAGTGATGTGTATGATCAAACAGACGAGATTGAGGTGGAGCAAGAACTCTTGCTGGTAACTACGGAGGAAGAGCCTACGACGTATGTTCAGGCAGCAGGTGAACACAAATGGGAAATGGCCATGAAGGATAAGATCGATGCCATAGAGAAGAACCACACCTGGGAGTTGGTGACATTACCAGCTGGACACAAACTCATCGGCCTCAAATGGGTTTATAAAACCAAACGAGATTCGGATGGCCAGATCATCAAATACAAGGCTCGTCTCGTAGCCAAGGGATATGTACAAAAAGATGGGATAGATTTCGAAGAAATATTCGCTCCAGTTACACGTATGGAGACCGTTAGACTATTGTTGGCTCTATAAGCAAGGAATGAATTGGAGGTTCATCACTTGGACGTCAAATTAGTGTTTTTTAACGGAGAATTACAGGAAACAGTGTTCGTCACGCAGCCTGAAGGTTTTGTGAAGGAGGGTAAAGAATGCATGGTGTACAAGCTTCTAAAGGCTCTTTATGGTTTGCGACAGGCTCCAAGGGCTTGGTATTCGAGGTTGAACAGATGTTTGGAGGATCTAGGCTTCACCAAGTGTCCCTATGAACATGTTGTTTACTTCAAACGTGAAGGATGTGAAATTCTGATCATTGGGGTATATGTCGATCACTTGTTGATTACATGAACAAGTGTTGACAACATCATCAAGTTCAAAAGGTAGATGGGGACAGAGTTTGAAATGAATGACATGGGAAAGCTCTCCTACTACTTGGGCATTGAAGTGAGTCAGACGGATGGCTGCATCTAGTTGAAGATTGGAAAAGGCTGGCCTTAGTGAGTGCAACTCTGTTCGATATCCGATGGAGCCCAAAATTCAGATTGTGAAAGACGAAAAGGGAAAGGTTGTTAACTATACACAGTTCAAGAGTCTTGTTGGAGGTTTGAGGTATTTAGTCCATACACGTCCTGATATTGCACACTCAGTTGGTGTAGTTAGCAGGTACATCAGAGACCTACAGTACTGCACATGGGAGCTGTAAAACGAATATTTCGTTACATCAAAAGTACACTACACTATGGGTTAATGTATACCAAAGGAGCTGGAGACTATATGTTAGTAGGGTACTCCGACAGTGACTTGGCAGGTAACATTGAGGACAGAAGAAGTACTGGAGGGATGGCTTTCTATCTAAATGAAAGTCTAATTGCCTGGGTATCACAAAAGCAGAGGTGTGTTGCGTTATCCTCATGTGAAGCGGATTTCATGGCTGCTACTTTAGCGGCATGTCAAGGTGTGTGGCTGGGAAATTTACTGGGTCAGTTGACAAACTCAAAACCTCGCCCAATAGTTCTTTACAAAGATAATAAATCTGCGATTAATTTGGTGAATAATCCGGTCTTTCATGTCGTAGTAAACATATCGATATACATTATCATTTTATTCGTGAGTGTGTTGAAAGAAGGGAGATAATAATTAAACATATAAACACACAGGAGCAACGAGCTGACATCCTAACGAAGTCAATGCCAGCAGTGAAGTTTGAACAAATGCATGATCTACTTGGAATGAAAGAGGTGCAGACAAGTATTTAGATTAGGGGGAGTATGTTGGAAATAATCAAAATAAATTGTTTGAAATAAATTAAGTAGTTTTGTTATTATTTGGATAGGTAGCAGTTGCTTGTTTTTAGGCAGAAAGTGGGGTAGTGCAGTTGCTTGTTTTTAGGCAGTTTATTTCTTTAAGTACCAGTTTAGTATTTCCTTTCTGTTAAGCAAATTTATAGTGACGTTTTTTGTTTTCCATATCCACTTCATTACCTTTGCTTCATATTTGTGTGTATCCTAGTGTTTAAAACTTCATATTCGGCATAGAGAGAAGGTAGAAAACAACCATGGTTTTCAGGTCATGAGGCCTGAACCCCGTCGGAGAACAAGAGAGTTACCATTATAAGATATGTTACCGTTGGAGGTAGAGAGAAACGAAAGAGAGAGAAGTTTACTACTCTTATGTTACATAACACATGGGGCTAATGGAAGCAACTATAAATGATAATATTTATCTTCTACCTTGCTTTTCTTCCCAAAACCATATAGGTTTAAGGATTTCTCCCTCTAGAAATTTATATTCACACCGAGCTAGCAACGACTTCATACCTCTTTTGCACTATATATAAAACTAATGATGAGTGAGCGTACAACTTTTTTTCCAAAGAAGTTCAACCAAAACGACGTTGTTGCACTGACATCGATATGGTTGTACACTACATTTGGTAATAACACCACGATTATGACACCTGATGTTGTACTTATGTATTATCATACTCACTCCTCAGGCATTCTAAAACAATGGTAACGTAGTCAATGGTTGTGATTGACTCGTTAATTTTATATTCTTCAACACACTTGTTAATTAGTGTTTTCAAGAGTTAGATATAATCAATGCATTCGACATCATTTTTCTACACTAATTTCTATCATGTAATGATCCAACAACTTTAATCTTCAGCAATAACATAACACTAGTTTTCCAGAAAACTCATCCATAAGTTTCCGCATACATTTCTACCCTTAGGTCTTCAATTAAATATTGTGGCAGTTAGACATTTATGATTGATAGAAGTTAAGTAAAAATAAGAATTAGAGCTAGATAAATCATATTCTTAGAGTATTTAGGACTACGAAAATTCAAAAAATAATTTTCCAATTAGCAAAAACTATTTATGAAGCAAGTTTTTAGTACCTTAATAATAAACGTTCCAAACCCAAATCCCAAATTACACAAATATAAAAGAATAATTAAATACAACTCACCCTACTTTGAATACATTTAGACTTTCTAGGCTATTTTAATAAATTCATAAAGTATTTAAAAATTGCAAAAAAATACTAAAATAATTGTTTGTGGTCCTAAACGATGAAATTTTAGTGGGTAAACTTTGTGACGGGGCCACGGTCTGTGTTAAGTGCTCGACATTCAACTCGTTCGTCGAGATCTTCAATTTGAGTACTTAAAGTGCCCAAATATGATACCCGATGTTGAAGCAATGTATGTTCGCGTTTGTCCATAATAGTTAGGTAGCTATAAGCTAGTTGGGCTACATCATCATTTCCTTATTAAGAAACTTTTTCGCTCAAATTCTTATCTTCTTGGTCATCAGTAGCATCAGTAAAAGGCTCTAGGTGTTTCACGTTAAATGCTTCATAGGTCATCATATGGTTGATGAGCTTCAACCTGTATGCATTTGAGTTTATCATTTCCACAACTTCGTACGCACCCACCTTTCTTGCTCCCAGTCTGTTGTACTCATGGGCAGAATAATAATCTCTGATCAAGCTAGTCCACATGTAATCTCCCACTTTATACTCGACTAGTCGACAATTCTTCTTAGTAGTAACTTTTATTTTTTACTCATGTTCTCGAGATGTTTCCTCGTATTTTGTGAATTTCCCATAATTCAGAAATATCGGTGTTGACCATCACATGAACCTTGTTTAAAGCTGGAAATGCCATGTTCATAGGCCTTGCACCAACATAAATGGAATATTTCATGTACTCTGTTTGTTGTGTGTGTTAAAGGTGAACTCAACATGAGAAAGCCTTGAATCCCACAAGTGGAAAAATAGATATTTGACTATAATCTTATTAATAGCTCGATTATCCACGGCCATCCGCACCAAAAAATATTTCTTAGGTGTTAAAAACGTCTGGAGTGTACAAGGATTAATGGTCTCACTCACATGAGCCTTAGTCGATGACTCCTCGACCTGCCTCTTCAGCTCATCATGCTTTATCAAACTCATTCTTTAGTGAGGAAAATTGGGTAGGATAGCATAACATAATAAATCAATCTGATATTGGATGTCTTAAAATGAAGGAATATTGTTATGTATATCATTTGGAAATTTATCAATAAATTCTAACAACAACGGGCGAACTCATTTAGGAACGCCGACAAATGGATCATTAGCATATTCTTCAACAACCAATAAATAACTGATTCCATAATCACTTATTTGTTCAAAAGATGCTTTACAAACTCGAAAGTTTATTTCAAGCTCTTGTGACACAGCAAGTGTAGGCTTTACGGTCACTTTTTTAGATGTGAGTAATGTAACTTTACCGTTATTCCATATGAAGCTATATTGATTTTTTCTAACGTTATACGTGCAACTCCTATCAAATTTTCTTGGCCGCCCAAAAAGAAGGTGACAAACATCCATACTAATTACATTACATCATGTCTTATCTGTATCATTACCAACAGAAAACATTACCGGACATTGCTGAGAAAATCTTACCTCACTGTCCTTTTTAGCCAGGAGAACTCATTGGGGCTTGGGTGATTTTCAGTCTGCAATGCCAACTTCTCCACAACTTCTTTAGAAGTTATTTTTTTGCAGCTCTCATAATCAATCACGAAATTGCACACTTCGTCTCCAATAGTGCAAGTGGACTAAATTATATTGTTCCTAAGACAAACACAACTTAGGACTAACAGTTGCCCAACGTCTCTTGTATATACGTATTATGTGGTAAGCTTATCAATAATAGTTTCCTCTTATTTATTATATTTTGGCTCTCCTTAGAACTGAAAGTCAACTGCTTTTGTGAACAAACTCTTTTATTGCAATGGTGGTTCAGCGCAGTAATGTGTCATGTCTCATGACCACGAAAATACATTGTTTGAGGTTGATCTTTTAAGCGACACCGTAGGCGATGCTTTCACAGTATTTATACCATATGGTCTTCTCGAAAGGGATTTCTCCAGACGCAAGGCATGTATATGTGTTTCATATACATTGACAGGAGCAAACATATTTTTGAATTCACTAGGTAACAGAAACTATTGTATTTACATATTATGATAGTCATTGCACCGATGTGTTATTTGTGTTCTGCTGGGGTGGTATTTGTTAGACGGTTAAATCTGAATGTAATTATGTGTATTTTTTTGGACTTGTTATTTTAGATAACTAAAAAATAAAATGTAAAAATAAAAGTTGGAGAATCCTAACAGTAAAAATAGTATTTTACGGTTGAATCAGATGAACGCAAACGGATTGGATTCAGGTTAAAAAAATATTAAATCTGCATAACCAACCTAAAAAAAGTTTCAAAAAGAGTGCATATTTAAATTTTAAATAATTTTTAAATTTAAACTTAGAATGAGAAATTATATAATAATTAAAATAATAATACAAAAGTTATTACACAGAATAATTAGATAACAAAAGATAAGCCTAAGATGGAACATATCACCAAATTTACAGTTATGTTTTAAAAGTGATTTCTCCCTATCTATAGTACTAATTAACAATCTAAGCAGTCAAATTGAAGCCTCTGATGTCCCAAACACGCTTTCAAAATATTAGCACAAACAGACGTCATTTGGCGTTCGATCCAGTCTCTTTACAGTGACTGGGTCTCCCAGAATCGAAAACCAAAAATCCAAAAATACTCTTTATGTTTGTATATTGTCGAAAATTTCTCTATCCGTTTATTTTTCTGAATCTTTTGGGTGTATGTGTATCTTAGCTCTAGCTCTCATATATATAACCCTAAGGAGATGAAAACCTTAGGTTATACATTGAGCTCAATTGGGCTAGGCCCTAACAATCTCCTTTTCGAGTCCAACAAGGAGAAGATACAATCATGAGGTAATCACTTGAACCCCATTCCGGTGAGCTTACTACAAAGCTCAACATTGCTTCCATTACTAGCGTTAGTCAACATATCTGCACTATTCTTGTCGGTGTGGACATTCTTCAATTTTATTTATTTTGTTTTGATCATATCTTGCAACCAATGATACATCACAATAATATGATTGGTTCTTGCGTAATACATAAGATTCAATACATAAGATTCTTGTTTAAATTCATAGCACTCTGACTATCATAAAATACGACATACTCTTCTTGCTTCAATTCCAACTGTTGAAAGAATCTCTTAAGCCAAAACATCTTTTTGTTTGCTTCTACTGCTGCAATGTATTCTGCCTCAGTTGTTAACACTGCTACACATTTTTTTAGCTTATGTTGCCATGAAATGGCGCCCATGAAAATGTAAACACATAACCTGAGGTAGACTTTCGGTTAGGAAGATCACCAGTCTTGTCAGAATCTATATGACCTCAAGTATAGGTTTTCCACCTCCATAAAAAAAACCTCAAATTAAATGTACCTCGCAAGTATAAAAAATCCACTTAGTTGCTTCGTAATGAATTTTAGCCGGATTCGATAAATACCTACTCACTGAACCAACAACATATGTAATATCTGGTCTTGTATACACCCTATCATACATAAAAGAACCAACAGCAGAAGAATAAGGAATATATGGTGTAATAATCGTGTTGGCATTCTTCATATTAAATTGTTCAAGTACACGTTCAATATATTTCTCTTGTGATAACCATAACCTTCAAGATTTCGTATCACGAGTAATATTTATGCCTAAGATTTGCTTTGCTGGATCCAAATCTTTCATGTTAAATGATTTGGTTAAAACTTGCCCAACTATTAACATATCATCTATAGATAAAAAAGTATGGAAAACATACCTCTAGGGAACAATTTATTTGTCATAAACAAGTTGAAATCCTGATACCACTACCTTGGCGCTTGTTTAAGCCTATCAAGACACTTCTGCAAATTTTTCTTTCCCTTTCTCTTCAAATCTATCAGGTTTCTCCATGTAGATTTCTCCATGCAAGTCACCATGTAAAAATGATATTTTTACATCAAGTTGTTCCAACTCAAGAAACTATCTCATCAAAATCAATGCTCTTTTTATGGTTGCATCCTTTTAATAGAAGTCTAGATTTCCCCTTGACAATTTTCTCACCATCTCTTTTGTTATTGAAAACCCATATATTCTTCAAGACTTCTTTCCAGTAGGAGGTTTCACTAGCTCATATGTTTCATTCTCTTCAATCAATTCATCTATTCCTTCATAGCCTAAAGCCAAAGTTTTTTCTCTTCGTGAGATAACATTTCTTGATAATTCTGTAGCTCACCGTATTCAGTGACTAGAATAAACTCTGAGCTTGGATAATTTGTTGAAGGTTTTCTCTCTCTAGTTTTTCTGCCAAACAATAGTCATATGGATCAGTGATACTAGATTTATAAATAGCAATGAGTCACTTACTTGCCAAGGTTTTCATCTTATTGTCACTCATGCATGCTAGTCTTTGATGCCACAAATTAGGGGAATTATTTTCCCCAACCACTTTACACTCACCATAACATATAGCCAAATATGTCTTATGTAAAAAGCAACACAAATGACCTCGAACAACTATCATTGAACCTTTGGACAATTTCCACTTACCATCACCAAAATTGTGACGGAAACCTTCTTGATCAAGTATATTTATAGACAACAAATTCAGACATAGATGAGGAATATGACGTACATCCTTTAGTGTAAGTATGCACCCAACACAAGTCTTCACACGAATATCATACAACCCCACAATACTAGTTCAACTATGATTTCCCATCTTGACACTACCAAAATCGTCACTTCTGTAGTTCAAAACATATTCCATATTCGGAACACAATGATATGAAGCATCTGTATCTACAAGTCATTATGAATCTGAACCACCAAAATGATAACACTCACCAATAGCAGAAATTAATGATGCATCATCATTATTAGTAAAAGTACAAACTGCAGTATTTGTATTATCACTTTCATTTTGTGAATCTCAGTTGTTACCTTGTTCTTTCTTCTATTTGTAACAAAATCTTTGTATATGACCACGTTTGCCGCAGTGGTAGCATGTCATATTATATTTCCCATCTATGAACTTGGTTCTTCCCTTTGAGTTACCACGAAATTCGGAACCTCTACTCTTGCTTCTTCCTCTATTCTCATTAACGAGAGCTTGTGAATTGTCAACTCGCATCTCCTTTCTTCTAACCTCTTCGTTGAACATACTTGTTTTAATATAGTGTAGATATAGAACAACATTTCGAGCAGAGTTGCTAATAGTTACAACAATAGTCTCCCAACTATCCGGTAACGAACTCAATTGAAAAAAAATTGTAGCTCTCTTCATGAGAGGGACAATAATGTTTGTTTTTTAAAATTACACAAAAAAATAAAATCTGAATTCAATTCATACCGGATCAGTTGACAAACAGTTTGAACAGTAAATATATTATTTGACTGATCGAGTTGGATTGATTTGCGGACACGAACAAATCAAACTCAAATTAAAAATATTAAACCAGCATCGAACAAACCGAATTGTGTTCGGATTGAGATATAAAAAAATCAATATTAAACCAGCATCGAACAAACCGAATTGTGTTCGGAATGAGATAAAAAAAATTCATTGATCCAAACTTGACGGATCATCATCTGTAATTCATGTGATAAACATTGTGCGAGTTCCTGTGACATCTGTGAAATAATCTATGTAAGCTATTAGTATCAAACAGGTTAACCGTATTTATAAGGATGCTAATAATCTCATTTTTTAAACCAAATAAAAATACATAAATTATTACGACAAGTTAAAATCTCATATTCCCTAACTAAATATAACAATAATTAATATATATAATATTTTGAGTAATAAATCAGGTTTATAAGTGTATAAAGATGTTTTAATCTATGGTAATATAACCTATTTAGGTTACCCTATTTAGGTTTATAAGTGTATAAAGATGTTTTAATCGAATTATTGTTTATTGTAAACCTTTGATACGTATACATTATTTATATATTTAACTCTTTGATAGGTATTATAAGCTAAGGAGAAATCGTAGCATACTCCTCTTTATTTTTATTTGGCATTATAATACGAAGCGTAGATTTGTGTTTTTTGTTTGTCTTCAGTTGTGAGACTTGTGCGCCGGAATATAAAATTAGTATAATGGTATTCAGCCTTTCCGCTTAACTCCGCTTTTCCTTTTTGCATTTTCGGTAAGTTTTACAGTATATTTTTTAAGATTTAATTGGTTTTTCTATCGAATTTTGTTTAGAGGAATAGTTTGGATTGGACAACTAAATTCAGTAAGTAAACAATATGTTTAGTGACTCAACTAAGTGTCCAAAACATTTGTTTATAGACATGAGATTCGTAAGATTGACCCAAACATATAACCCGACCTGAATGACCTAAGGATAAAATAAAATATAAATAGTTGAACAAACAACATTAAATGGGTTGGAGTTGTTTCCCACTCTATTAAATATACGCAACTCATTTCTCTATCTAGTTCTAACTAATAATTTAATATCATTGAAACTCCACAACTTCCGAAACTACCATAAAATCTGATTTTATCAGCATCAGGCTGCTGACTACAGTGGGAGCGGGAGGTGCCTCAATAGTTATATTCAAAACCATACTTGTGGATCGTACTTCAGAGTTCTTTGGAACATGGATTTTGACATGCAAGAAGCTCCCTCTCTTTACAATGAAAGGGTAAGACTTGATAATGAACAATCTACCATATCTCATATCAATCATAATACAGAACAAGGATAATTCATACAAGAAGAGCGTGATCAACTAAAGGCTGAGATTTAAGCTTTGAGGGCCCAAAGACAACCTTAAAAAGAATTAAACGAAACATTCGCTGCATGAAGTATTTTTACAGATGATACTGGTAACAATCACGAACAAGATGAAAGTAATCAGTTCTCGAAGGATCACAAGGGATAGAAAAAGGAACATCACGCTAAACAGTTGCAGCACACATCAGATTCTGTTGGAAATTCAACCACGTAATCTGACTGAGAAAATTCTTCTTCATCATCAAGTAGTGACCATGGCCGTTGGAAGAAGAAAGAAAGGTTAACTAGCAAGGGAAAAAGGAAAAATAAGAAATATTAAGGGAAAGTAAAGGAATCGGTACATTATGGTATTGATTCTTACTAGGCATATACCAATGTGCTTTGATAGCTCTACAATTGAGAAATATTATAGAAGCAAAGATCTTGATAATCACCTTGAAAATTTCAAAATTTTCATGATGATGATAAACTATTATATCGTGCCTTCTCACAGACTTTCAAGGGGAGTGCATTAAAATGGTATAATATTTTACCACATGCTTTTATTAAAAACTTTGATATAATATGGATGGCCTTTCTGAGGCAGGTTGTGGGAATTAAAGAGCCTAAAGGCAACGATGATACAATTATCCATTGCACACAAGAACCAAATGAGTCTTTAAAGTACTACATTAGCCGCTTTGTGAACACAAAGACTTGATTGGTTGATTGTTTTAAGCAAGTGGCTATCGTTTCTTTAAGAAAATGATTAATATCGGGTGATTTGGATGATTCGGTAACTCGAAAAAAAACGATGACATGGGAAGGATTATTGAATCGGGTTGGAAAGAAAATTACATTAGAGGATACTAAAAAGTATAAAGTACCATGCCACAATAGGTTTGCTCCTACGATTTCTATCACACTAGCTAGTACTCAGTCTCAATCTATAATCAACTACCGACTTAAGGATTCTGAACAAGGTTTACATCGGCCTAGGCAAAGCCAATCAAATCATGGCCAACAGTCGTAGACCAATGAGGATTCAATAGGTCCAACCTGAATGGTTTGCCGAATTAGGTGAAAATATAGCTACCATTTATAATGGAACCCACAAAAGTGTGCATTTCCTAAGCCCGGCACCAATTCAATCTCCTGAGATAAATTAAAACACTCTTTTTTTATATATACCATAGTGATGTGGGTCATGATACCCAAGATTGCATTTCTTTAAAAAGAGAAGTGCAAACCTTGATCGAAATGGGGAAATTGTCTGCTTTTGTTAAAAAGAAATGGGGCAACATGAAAGTTAATATGCATGCCCAACCTAGTGCAAGTACAATACACGTTATATTACCAAATGTTCAAAAACGGAATATGAAGATGTTTAAACAAGAGGATACTATGGTAATTATCGAATGATTTGATGTAAATTTGGAATATTTAGATCTTGATCTCGATCAGAACCAAGTTGGGGTAATAGTGGAAAGAACAAAAATATTTTCCAATCTATGCAGTTACTTTAAATATTTAACCATTTTTGGGGGAGATACTGTAACTGCACCCTCAAGTTGCTCTAGAAAAGGATATGTGAATAATCTAGCCACTCAATTAGAATGGGAACTATCTACACATCTCTATCAGATGCCATCTCCTTTTATTGTCTTTGATGAAGATAACCTAAAAGAAATTACTGGCCAACATGAAGATGATGTGGTAATATGAGAGACAATTGAAGGCAATAAAATCCGATGAATCTTTATTGATACGGGCATTTCGACAAATATTTTGTTTTTATCAACCTATAAGGAAATTAAGAATAATTTAGTCATTGAACGATCAAATAGACCGATAGTGGGGTTTAATGGCAACTCGACTAATGTAATTGGGGAATTTGAAGGAGAGGTCTTGTTAGAAAAATGATCATTCAAGAAGTTGTTAAGGGTTTTGTTGGTAGTGGTCGATTGCCCGACTACTTACACTACTATATTTGGTAGTTCTTGGCTATCTACGATCTACGTAGTACCATTCATTGTCCACCAATCTTTAAAATATTTTGTTGGACCTCAGGTATGCATCATCTAATGTAGCCAAAAGTGGCAAGAGAATGTTATGTCATTGCCCTTTGTTGTAAAATTTGGTAAATAATAGCAATTAGTGAAGTCTTCTTCTAGATAAAACGAGATACATAATCCAAGGGAGGGTCCAAGTTTTGTGATCCCAATTGAAGAAATTGAAGTTCATTACTTGGTAGAAGGGAAGAGTGTCAGGGTCAGATCCAAATTACACTTAGATTTGAAAGAAAATTTATTATTCTTTTTATTTAGTAAGTTGCATGTGTAACGAGGATGTAAGTGGAGTATCAGCAAGTGTAATTAGCCACTAACTATCTGTTAGATCCAATGTTGGACCGGTGGTGCAAATATGGAGAGAGAATCTAAGTATCCTCTTTGGACTGCTAATCCGTTTATTCTCAAGAATAAGAATGAAAAATGATCCATTTATTTCATAGATCTTAATTAGACTTTCCATAATGACCCATTTCCAGTACCCCCAATAGATCAACTAGTAGATTATACATCGGGAAACAAGTTATATCCTTCATGGATGCTTTTTCGGGTAGAATTTGATACAGATGCATCTGAGTGATCAAGATAAAACTACTTTTATTACCAATTGGAAGAAATGTAGAAGTTTATATCGATGACCTGATGTTTAAAGCCTTAAAGAGGAGAATAACATCTCTAACCTCCAATAAATATTATCTAATTTGGAAGCCAACAATATGAAATAAACAACTGATAAATGTACCTTTGATGTGCGATTCAGAACATTTATGGGGTACATTATAAGTGAGAAAGGAATTCAAGCTTGATGCAGACCAATTGAATGCTTTGTTGGCTTTGGATCCACCTCTGAATACTAAAGAAGTTCAAATATTGATCGGATGATTGGTAGCGTTAAACATGTTTATTCTAAGAAATACCAAAGACTTCAATTGGTTTTCAAATTGTGATCAAACTTTCCTTAAAATCAAGTGACATATATCTTCACCCAAAACAATATTTAAACTTGTATACGGGGAAAGACTTTACATGTATCTAGCAGTATTGGAGTATGTTGTAAACGTAATGTTTGTGCGAGAAGCTGATAATTATTCCCGCCCTGTTTACTACGTGAGCAAAACCTTGTTTGAAGGTGAGAAAATATATTTTAAGTTGGATAAATTAACCTTACAATTGGTGATAGCAGCTAGAAAAATAAGGCCTTATTTTCAACCGCACTCTATTACAGTTCAAACTTATTTTCCCTCAAATAATGTGTTATAGAAAGCTGATATATCTGGACGGATGACCAAGTGGTTAGTTGACCTTGGGGATTATGATATTGACTTTTCACCCCAAACTCCAATTAAAGCTAAAGCAGTAACCAATTTTCTATTTGAGTTTCGCTCCATAAAGCCTCATAAAGAATCTCAAATTAGCAAGCCTAAGAAGTAATGGGTAATCCGAACTGATGGGGGATCCAATACAATGGGATGTGGAGTAGGTATTTGACTAATTTCCCCCCTTGGGGATTTGATGTATCAAGTGATACGTTTTGGTTTCAAAGCATCTGACAATGAGTTAGAATATGAAGTATCAATAACAGGATTGAGATTGGCTCAAATATGTGGTGCAAAAGAGTCCGATTGATAAGTGATCAATAGCTATTAATTCATTAAGCGCATGGGAAATTTGAAACCATGAAATATCACTTGATAAAGTATCTAAGGGTATTGAAAGAGATCTCAGCCAGTTTTGAACACGTTGGTTTGAGCATGTCCTAATATCAGAAAATTTATCGTTGATTCCCTAGCCAATATAGATTATTCTGAAGCGTATCCTTTGATCCTTGTATAATGGTGTACTTCTATAGTCATAAAATCAGAAATACAATAGGATATGGGAGAGAATTTACATGTATCTACGAGAGCTTCTGAAGATTGGAGAGGTGAAATCTAAGAGTTTCTCACTAGTGGGGTTTTACCTCAAGACAAAGCTTTTGCCAAAACGCTAAAATACAAATATCTTGGAGTTTTAGTTCTAATGGGGGTTCTTTATAAAAAAAATCCTTTAACATACCTTTGTTGTGTTGCCTCTGATCCAACAAATCTCAAAATATCCTATTAGAGGTACATGATGGGGAAATGATTGACACATTGTGGTTCTAAAACTTTAACTAGAATAGTTTTATGGGATGGGTATTATTGGCCTTCTATTATGGGAGATGATAGACACTTAGTGAAAAGATGTGACCCTTATTAGAGGTATGGAACTACAATACAATTAGTGGCGGATCGATCTAGTCAGACCTCTTCCAATCGTTTTTGGGAGGTTTCGCACTATAATTTAGTAATAGACTACTTTAGCAAGTGGGTGGAAGCTACAGCATCATCTGGGAAAACATATAAAGTAGTGATATAAAGTTTATTATCTCTAACAATATTGCAGATTTTGCATTCTTAGGCGTATCACTATAGATAATGGTCCTCAATTTGACAAACAAAATATTGAAGTATTTTATGCATCAAGAGAGATTCAACATTTTTTCTTGTCTTATTTTCATCCTCTGGACAATGAATAAGTTGAGGTAGTGAACTGAATAATTTATTCGATTTAAAAAAGGATTTGAATGGAATTCCTGAGAAATGGCCAAGTTATTTACAAAAAATACTATCGAAATACTGAACAACTCCCCCACACGACCACACAAGAGTTTCTGTTTTCTTTAGTATATGGGATGGATGATATTACACCTATAAAATTGTTATTCCATCTTTCAGAGTTTAAAATTATTCCAAAGAAAATAATAAGATGGCAGTAAGGGCTCAGTTGGATTGAATTGAAGAAATGAGAGTAAAAGCTCATATAAGAAATGTAAATTATTAAGGCTTGATGAGAAGAATGTTTGGATCTAAAGTAAGAAGGATATATTTTCAAGTGAGTAATAAAGTTCTAAGAAAAGTGGTTTTACACACCAAATAAAAGAAGTTCAGAAAGCTGGCTCCAAACTGGGAAGGCTCATACATCATATATGAGAAGTTGAGACAAAGAACATGCAAGCTTTTAAACAAAGAAGGCAACCTTTTGAAGAACCCTTGGAATGTTAAACGTCTAAAGTTATACTTAGAATAAACTCAGTTTGCAAATATTTAATTGTTCCAACTAAATGTAAATATTAGGGTGCATACGTTTTCCTAATTGATGGCAGGAGGAGGTTTTGATGAGGTGTCCAAATAGTAATTAATCTATTATTTTTTGCGTTTAAAAATGTCTTTGCTATTCTTGAGGGATTAAATTTTTGTTGTCTTCGAATGGATTACCTTCGAATGGCATGATGGATTAATATTTTATTTCCTTCGAATGGCCTGATGGATTAAAGTTTTGTTGCCTTCAAATGGATTTCCTTCGAATGGCCTGATGAATTAAAAAAAAAATTCCTTCGAAAGAATTACCTTCAAATGGTCTGATGCATTAAAATTTTATTTCCTTTGAATGGATTACCTTCCAATGGCGTGATAGGATTAAAGTTTTGTTTCTTTCAAATTGATTACCTTCGAATTTCCTGATGGATTAAGGTTTTGTTTCCTTCGAATAGATTACCTTCGAATGAACAGATGAGATTAAAGTTTTGTTGTCTTCGAATGAATTACCTTCAAATGGATTGGTCGGATTTTGTTTATTTCTTTGATTAAAGTGTTTAATCATGTTTGAATAAAAATATTTAGTTGGGATCAGATATTAATAAAAGAAAGAATATACATTGAGACACAAAAGATGATATTAAATACCTTTGAATTATAACACAAATCCAATCTACACAACAAAATTTCTTGTCTACACCAAGAATTTACACAAATAAGGTCTCAATATCAATATCAATATCAATAATAATAATAATAATAATAATAATAATAATAATAATATCACTACATATTAGTTGAACTAGCTTTTGATAATACGTAAATATATAATTAGCACAATGATCCGCAATTTTCTAACAATCGCTCATTTCGATCGTCATACGTTATCAATAGTTTACCTGAGCAATCATGTACACGATCAATGAACAATAAATAACTAAATACTTTTTCCTCGTAATGTGAACAACTATATGCAGCATTAATCATATTTTCGTAAATAATCGGTTATGTGGATCAATTATGGTACGGATCATAAGAATAATATAATGTGGACATCTACTAAATTACTTACATTATTAAATAAACTTTAATTGAATTATATATTACAATAAACAAATATATATATATATATATATACTTTAAAATTAAAAATATTAAATTAAATCTTATTATAAAAATCCTAATCATTTCAACAATCCTTGAAATTAACTATACTCATTATAATGGCGTGTTTTATGAAAACCTTAAACAATATTTCCTTTATTAGAGGATTTATCAACAAGTTTATGTTTAACGGACATGAATTTTATGGATACGTATTTAGGAACTACCAACGACAAATGATTTCAACGATAGTGTTCTGGTGAGGATGGTAGGCCTCATTCTCATAGACCAAGCAAAAAAAACATATTAATATATGGTTCTTATTCTTTAATTTTACATTGTGGTATATATTTATGTTAGTTGTAATATATGTTCGGATTGAAAAATTATTCGTTAATAATTTTTCTAACCTATTTGTTGACTCAATTGTTTTGCACAATGAATCTTCATAAACAACTCGATAGATTTTTATGGACAAGTAACATTTTGGATGTTACCGAGTCAGATTTGCGACTTCCAGTAATGGACGGTCAGCTTTCTCATAATGCATACGTTCATAAGCATTGAGATATTCATTATTTATTATTCAATGAAGATCATACTCCTTCAGCCAGTATGAGATTTTTCCATTGGGAAAACAGTGGAGCCGTGTAGTTTCTGCAAGTTTTTCCATCCCAAACCTTAACATGGTTTTTTCTTGGCAGACGAGCACACATATTGAGTTTTTTAGCTTTATGTGACACAAATACAACCATCCAATATAGAAACACTTTGTAGGTCATTTTTATACATAACGCTTTTCAAAATAAGAGTTAGAATTTGTACATCATTTTACTTTTGTGGGAGCTCATCATAGGGAAATTTTAAACCGAGTAGACTAGTTAAACATGGAAAATATGTCATCTATGTGCATTTTATACAACGCTCGATAAAAACACAACTTCTTGAAGAAAGTCGGTCAGACGTAGTTGCAATTAATATAGGTTAGGAAAACTAAAAAGGTTAATTTATTTTGAACGGTATAGTACCAAAAAATATTGAAGTGATACAATTACAAATATTTTTCTTGCGCATCTAGTTAGTGTAGAGTTGTTACATTTCTAATAATGAATTTCACCTTTCGGATAATAAGTATGGGATGTCGTTGTTTGAGATCGTCAGAGCAACCTCGACCTATTTAACGTTTTATGTTAGATTTGTTAAATAATCCTACATCGACGGGAAACGGATACAAATTTTAAATAGAATAATGTTACAAGAAGACTATCTCTAACAAAACTACTACTCTTATGTTACACAACACATGCGACTAATAGAAGCAACTATGGATCACAATGTTTATCTTCAACATTCCTTAATGTTTTCCTAAAACCAGACAAGTTTGACGATTTCTCCCTCTAGAAATTCGCATTCGCGCCGCTCTAGTAAAGGTTTCATACTTCTTTTCCACTATATATAAAACCAATGGTGAGTGAGCTTACATATATTTATCCAAAGTAGTTCAACCAAAACGACATTGCAACACTCGCATCCGTACGGTTGTCCACTGCATAAGGTAATGGCACCACGATTATGACACCTGATGTTGTACTAATGTATCATCATTCTCATCCAGCAAGCATTCTCAAACAACGGTAACTTGGTCAATGGTTGTAATTGACTCGTCAATTTCATATTCTTGAACATATTAGTTAATTAAGTTTTATTTAGAAACAATTAGATATAATAAGATGCATTCGTCATAATTTTGGTACACTAAGTTCTATCCTATAATGATCCAACAACTTTAGACTTCAGCCATAACGAAACAATATTCTTTCAGATAACTAATCCATAGGTTTCTCCGGACATTTCAACCTCTAAATCTTCGGTTGAGCATCGTCGCAGTTAGAGATTCAATAACTTATTAGCTTATTTCAATTTGTGGCGGATAAAAAATTGGATGAACTCATGAGTGATTTCGAACCTACAACTAACAATAATTATTTTCATAATTTTGTTGTATATTCAACGTTTATGATTAATTTTTTCGATAAACTATAATTATATAGGCAATTTCTGTTCTTATTCTAGAAAGATATTTTTTATTATTAATATAACTTAGCTTAATTTTAAAATTTTATGCAATCTTGAACTAGTCAACATATCAAAATCGAAGTAGATAGAAGAATACTTTGATACTTAGAATATGCACTTTATCTTGGTTTATAATCACTATCTAACGTAAACCGGTGTATTTACGTAATATAATAGTTATTCGATTCGTGTGCTATATGTTTTTTACTTGAAGTGGTATTTGTTAGGCGGCTAAAAATAAAATTGTGAGAGGAACGACAATATTTTTTTTGTTTAAATTACTAAATAAACTAAAATTTGAATTGGATTTGACCGGATAATTTAATAGTTTGAAATAGTATTTTGGGGATAAAATCTTGTCATACCATCTTGTCACACTCTTTGTCCACATATCCATCAAAATATATTTTTCTTTTCCTGTTATGTTTTGGCTTCTAACGAAACAGAGGTTTGATTTGTATTTTTTTTGAAATCTTAATTGCCTCAAGTTTTGATTTCTCAAAACCTATTTCAATAGATTCTTTCAAAAATGAGAGAACCCCGATTAGATGGCATTCTTCTAGCATATGCTAATCAATAGTTGCATTGTATTGAAGTCTCATTTCCAACTATCTCCATTTAACTATACATTGAATATGATTATGACTAGTTTCATGACTTTTCAAATCACGTGAATATTTTTTCAAATCGCAGTACCCAACACTTGTCAGCATATGAGGATCTTCTTCTTCACTAAATAACTTACAACATAAACAAAAGATAAGATCTTTTGATTTTGAGTAAAGTAGCCATCGCCTATCATACTTTTCTCCATTGCTCATGTTTCTTGTATATGATAAATAAGAAAAATACCTACTAATAGTGTTTTTTTAAAACTGATCGTCAACTAGTGTTTTAGGTGGAGGACCTTTTTTCACCAAAATATCTCTTTGCACTTTCCTAATTTTTTTCCCACCTTCCTAGATCACTAAAATAACCGTTTTTATTTTTCTTGTTGTATTCTTCATGAATGTTATCCTCACCATCTTCCATAAATTCATCTTCAACAATATTATATTTTCTTCATCATTCTCATAAGCATCAATCTCAATTATATTTTCATTGATTTCATCTTTAACAATCGCAGATCTTATTACAAACTTAAGTATAGAATTTTCTTGTGTTTTTTTTATCCAGAAGCATATTGTCTAAAATTTGTCTGAGGCATGTCAAATATAATTAATAATTAGGAATATAAAAACATAATAATTAATAATATATATCCATTACAGCGGGCAAAATAAATTGTATTAAAAAAATTAAAGAATACGTTAAAAACGATGCTGATGGATCTTACCAAGGAAACAACCTTATGTGTCTTAAGGGAGGGTCCGCCCTGTCCTTAACTAAAACCAACAAAAGGAAAAAGAAAAAGACTAAGTATATTTACCTTCTTTATCATTGTATTTTTTTAGGTTTTTAATTTATGTTTGTATATTGAAAGAATTGAGGGTGTTAAACTAGTTAAAACTAGGGTTAAAATTGTGATTTTAATCAATTATTGTTGTGGTATAGTATGATTTACGTTATAATAAAGTTATACAACTTTAGATTTTGATTTTGTTGGGCTTTGCATGTGTTCTTTGTTCCCGTCGGTTCAAAGCATCCATACCATTTGGTTTGGTGTTTTGTACCGCCGGGGAATAAATTTTATACAAGTTTAATTTAGTCCCCATCAAAGCTGGGATGTTCGACCCGATGATAACAAACTATCTATCCGTCGGGGCCACGCACGAGCACCAGCGCGGACTAAATTAAGCATGTATAAAATTTAGTCCCCGCTTGTTCGAAGCACCAAACTCAGCGATAATAATGCATTAAATCGACATGAGGTTGTCTAATGTTATATTTTTCATTATTTTCCGTACAATTATAAACCAGTAAAATTAATTTGTTGTTGTTGCAGGTAACATATTTCTAGGCCAGAAAAATTATTTTGAGGTCGGCGTGATGAAGAGAAACCTAGCGCAAAAAGTGTCGTATGTAACCGATAGTGATAGTAGTAAGGCAGAAGGTAGTCGGGTGAGCCTTTTGAGCATTCAGAGCGCTCAATAAGAAGTATAAAGTTAGAAAGTTCTAGGTAACGTATTCTTTGGGATGTATCACCTATTAAGGAGTCGTGCAACGATGAATATGAGCTACACAGTCGTACCCAAGTACGTCACACCAATCCGGAGAGCCTAAAGAATTTATTTATTTCTCAAAATAGAGCATATTGTTTATGGATAAATATTTCTCCCTCGGGCCAGATCTACCTTTGGAAACTCTTGCTAGATGCTCCCACACTACAAGAATTGTTGCTATAGGCAATAAAAAATATTCGTTACAGAAAAAATTATTCGTTGTTAAAAGCTTTTACCAACGAAAAAATGGTTCCAAAAGATTTTTTTCTATAGGTTGGACGCTTAAAGTTTTTAGAAACGACAAATATACTTATCGTGTAATTGCAATAATTTTATTTTTTGTTGTAAAAAATGTATAATTAAAATAATTTTATTTTCCCTTGTAAAGAAGTGTAATTGCAACAGTTTTAGTTTCCACTAAAAAAAATGTATAATTGCAATATTTTAATTTTTCGCCGTAAAACATGTGTAACTACAATAATTTTAGTCTTCGCAGTAAAAAACATGTAGTTTCAATAATTTTATTTTTTGCTATAAAACATTTGTAATTACAATAAATTTATTTCTCGTTGTTAAAAAGTGTGTAATTGCAATAAAAAAATAGTTGTTCTGAACAACAATAATTATATATTTAGCTTCAAAAAATATTTTTGTTAAATATAACTTTATGCAACTAACATTTTTTTTGTAAAATATAACTTTATACAACAAAAAAATAATTTTTTTATTTTTATTTTTTTTATAAACTTAATATATATATATATAATTGATTATATAGAATATTAAATTTTATTAATAAATTTAATATCTTTAATTAAAAAAACATTGAATTTTATAGAACAAAAGAATTGTGTCGAATTTAAATTATTAATTAACAAAGATATATTGAACAAAACAAATACATACATATATAAACAAATAACACCAACATCTTTACAAAAGACTAAGTCACTAAATTCGAAATTCAACCCAACTGATAAAAGATAAATCAGTCATGCCACTAGTATTAAAACCGGTGGCTTTCAAAATAGAGCTAATTCTCTCTACTAATTTAGTTTCACATTCAACAATAAATTTTTCTTTTTCTATTTCCGAAGAACTATTACATTTTCTAGCATATTCACTTTGTCTCTTAAATGCATAACCTCGCAAATATTTGACTTAGCAGTAGACTGAGAACTACTTAACCGAGAATAGGATCTACCACGGCCAAGAATAACTCTACATGTTTTGTACTAATCGAATTCTGGAGAATATTTATTGAAACGACTCGATCTGGTTCAGATAAAAGAACATTAGGATCACTCTATGATACTGTAAATCCATAAGTATGGTCTTCATCATCCCTTTCATTTTGTTCTAACAAAAATTGAAAAACTAAAACAGTTATAACATTATTCATATAAGCTTATTCACCTAACTAATAAAATAGAACAAGAATAATAAAAAAATAGAAAAGAGAGCAAAACAGCAATTATAATAACTACAAGGTATTAGACATAGGTTTTAACCTAACCACAATACACAAATATAATTCCATGTTAAAATTCTAACACATAAATATATGCAATTAACTAAAGACCGTGACCTCTTGTTAAAAACGTACACCGGAAATATATGAAGATATCTCAACATAAACTGACCTACAAATATGCATACATATACATTGCTAATTAGAATTGTTAAGAATTTAAAGGAAAAAATAGAATAGTTCTTTATAATGCATGCATACCTACATATTGCTAATTATAATAGTTAATTACTATAGAGCTTAAAGAGAATAGTTATTTATAATGCATGTACTTAGAGTTATCCAGATACATAAAGGCACCGAAGACTTTAGACATTTGTTAAGGAAAAAGAAATTAGAAAAAAATATGAGGAAGCATTCATTTCAAAATTTACAGCAAAATTATGATGCTTAAGTTAAAAAATTAGCAACTTTGAGATGGTTATTAACAAAGTAATAATTTTAAGATACACTTACAAAGTATTCTTGGGCAAGAGGTTGATTCGAACGCACGTAAAGATCTTTGAAATTTTCAACTTCGGGAAATTTTGATCATGCTGCTCTTCTTTTAGGAATTCAATAAGTGAAAGGATCCAGAGTGATGATATATCTTTCTCTTGTTGCGATTCACTTTATTGATACCCGGTCTATGCTGCAAAACTCAGTAGAGATAAAAGGGTTGTAAACAACGAATCAATAAATGCACATTACGAGATAAAACAATTGAAGCAGTGTTACTTACTAACCTCCAAAAATATCAATCAAGTTAAGTCTTTTTTATCACTGAAAGAATAAGAATATGAATACTAATAGACAGAGTGATCTTATATCTTTCCCATTTCTTATTGTTAAACTTAATTAGGTATCCCATATATGAAATAGTTACAAGTACTAAAGATAATTTATGTGAAAGCCAAATTAATAGAACTAAAAACAAGACTCAAGAATCAATTTAAAAAAATATTATTACCTTAAATTTTTCAGAATTGAAATGATCGCAGAGGTATATCCACTGATCGAGCTTTTTTTCACCAAAAATCTCTTTTGGTGGATTGGCTATTGCATCCTCCTTATCTTTCTATAATTTGTAGCTTACATGAAGCATGCATTTCCAATGAGCATATCGTGATCTGAAATAACGGTCATTGCTATTTGCAGTATCACTATGCTCAAAATTAATAACAAAGATATCCTATAAAAACATCAAATGATCAGATAGTTAGTTATCTTAAAATTTATATTCGTTACATATTTTTATGAGCACATTCTCAAATATCTTAACTAACTTTTAAACTAAAAGTTGTTAACAATTAAGAAAAATGCAGAAATCATATCTTGTAAACAACTTGTAGCGTCTGAAAAATAAACTTAAATCGAAAACAATTTGTTACTTAAAGCAGCTCATACATTGAGATCTTGGTATCTTCTAAAGTTTCTTACCATAATGGAGCCATCATTTGATATCTTGTTTAGGCTATGACCCCAATGACATGTGATACGTCATAATCTAATATGTGCGTTGTCGCTCCTTATGAATCTCAAAATACTTGTATTTGACACGTGATTCTGGATCTTGAACGATTCTTGCTAATCTAAGGGCGCGATATTTGCCCCGTTTTTTTTTTGCCTGTGTAAGTGAATCGACAGGTCCATTATATGCAGACAAAGCCTTGCAGCATTCACTAAAGACGGTTTTTATTCATGAAAAACCACTTCGTCAGATGCATGAGTCTCAGGACCGGTGCGAGATTCGGATCCAGTATCCATGACGCGGTCAAAATTTGAAGGAAATTGTAGTCTCATTTCTAAAATTCCTGATAAATATGGAATTAATTCAATTATGTTCTTGTTAACTCACAATTATGACAGAAGTATCTTACATTACTAATTTCAGTGATTATGCAATGATCAAGCATTAGTACTTAAATACTTATGTTGATGCGTGCTCAAGACTATTCAAAGTTTTTTAACATTTTATTTATTACCCATCAGAACTTCTCATACTAATACAATCATATCAGCATACAATTCAAACTTTAGAAATTCAGTTTCAAGGAAAGCTATAATATTTCAATAATTGATCTTTCACAAAATTTGAATAAAGCTAAACAACTCAACTAATATTTGATATATGAACCTACTGAAATAACATTATGTTGTTCTATTGCATGTAAAGTTAGAGACTACCATATGGAGACTACCGTATGACCTACTGATATGGAGACTACCATAAGAACCTACTGATACGGAGACTACCATATGAACCTACTGATACGGAGACTACCATATTAACCTACTGATATGAAGAGTACTACCATATGAACCTACTCACATGGAGACTACCATATGAACCTACTGATATGAACTTGAACTTACTGATATGAAACTACTGATATGAATTTACTGATATGAACCTACTCATATGAACCTACTTGTATGGAGACTACCATATGAACCTACTGATGTGAACCTAATGATATGGAGACTACCATATGAACCTACTGATATGATCCTACTGATTTATGAATATAGTGATATGAACCTACTGATATGAACTTATACCTACTGATATGAACATACTGGTATGGAGACTACAATATGAACCTACTAATATTGAGACTACTATATGAACCTATTGATATGGAGACTACTAATAAGTAAGATAACAAGAAGTTGGAGAGTACCATATGGAGACTACCATATAAACATATTGATATGAACCTAATAATATAATATTATGCTTTTAAATTGCAAGTAAGCTAACAATGTGAAAAAAAACGACTTTAAACATGCATTTGTCTCACTTTCCAGAGAGAATTGATGAATTTGAGATAAGATGTCGTCGATGAACAGATTAAATGCAAAATGCTCACTATTCTATTAGGTTGTCTTTCTCCAACTACGAATCTTTCCCTCTCTTCATTTAAGCTCAGATGTAATTATATTAAATTTCCACGAGAAAGTTAGCGAACAAAAATTTAGAGAAAAGGAGAAAGTGAAGAAAGAAAAGGGGAAAGTGAGGAAAAGTAATTTTTTAGAAGATTGGTTTTATAAAAAGACACACGTTTGCAGTATTTATATCAAAAACCATTATTATACACTATAAAAGAAAATTTCACTCGTTAGGGCAAAATTTTCAATTCGTAGCGCAAAAATTTCAAGTATAATATTCAAAGCAAAATTTTTAAGGGCTAGGCTATATCGGACCCCATTTGGCTATAATGAGACCCCAAATCCAACATTTTTTCAACTCATGTAAAATTACTAATATATCCTTTATATATATAACCCATTTTTAATTAAAATTTTAACTTTTTTTTCTTCTTCTCCATAAAGCTTTCTCTCTCTTATATCAAAAAAATCTAAAAAAACTAAAACTTATGGATTTGAGCGACTTGAATGATGATTTTAGCTGTAATATCGATGAAATTGGTTCGTGGACCATCTCGAAACCCAAGATGAAGTATTTTTTGAGACGTTTTTACTTTCAGTGCGATTCTCGAACTCATTACGCTATAAAAGTGACGAACTGCGAACCCAGAATTCGCAAAATAGCATTTTGTCAAATCTAATATACTTAGTTTAATCTAGTATACTCACTGCTCCCAAAATAACTAGTTTGGAAGTTAGCATTTTGCGAATACTTAGTTTAATCTATATACTGCTCGCGATTTTGTCCAATCTACATTTAATACTTAGTTTATATAATTAAGTATATTAAAATTAAATATATTTTGATATAATTATTACATACCTTTTTTCTGCATGATTCAAAAATTAGAAAAATCATTAAAGACTAAATATATATATATAGCATTTTCATTAAATTTAAATATATTTGTTGTTTTTATTAGATGATAAATATATCACTATCATTTTCATTAAAGAGTTATATAATATTTAGTTTAAATTAGTCAAATAAATATAATACATATATATTATGTAATATTTATTTTTTGAATTTTTTTTATTCTAGTTTAAAATAGTCAAAGAAATATATTATATATTTATTATTTGATATTTATTTTCTAAATATTTTTATAGTTTAAGCTATTCAAAATATATATTGTATTTTTATTATGTAATATAGTTTAAGAGAGTCAAATAAATATATTATATTTTAAATTTTTTATATGTTTTGGAAGTATTTTTATTATAGTTTAAGAAACTCAAATAGCATATTTAATTTTTTTATTACATATTAATTATGTAATATTTAATTTCTAAATCTTTTCATTCTAATTTAAAATAGTCAAATTGAAGTAATAAAGACAAAAAGAACTAAACTTTGTCAATAGAACAACGTAATATGTAAAATTAAAAACAATGTTTTTAATATATACTTCATTTGTAACAGCGAACCATCGTGAAAAAAAAATAAAAAATAAATCATCCGTTTAATATAGTAATTAATAGGCTAGTACAAATCTATAAGTAACGAAATAATAAATTATAACTATATATTGACATTTAATTAAAAAATAATTAATGGCTAAATTGTGTATTCTAGATGCCCACAAGCCTGAATGTATGCTATGAGAGGCAGGCTAAAATACAACAAAACATAAAACCATTAATAAATTTGTGAATAAAAACATCATAATTTGACAAAACAACCAAAAATGGTAATTATTTTGTGAAATTGCGAGCTCAATGTTCTAGAATTGCAAAATCGCGAACAAGCACCTCACGATTTTGCACGGGTTGCTTGTTCGCGATTTTACAATTCCAGCAGCCCCAAACCTTAGATCTGAAAATCGAACCCAAACCTCACAAATACAACCCAAATTCAACAACTATAACTATGGTACCAAAACGTTCCTAATGCATCGACTAACACGAATCTACAACTATTTTTCAAAAAAATAACAACATATACATAAAAATCGGACTTTTTAGGCAGAACCCTAAACTCTAAATATCACTAAAAATACTAAAGTAAATTGCTTAAAAATTATATGAATTAGAAAAAGGATTCGTACCTCAAGGTGTTTGTAATGTCGGATTTGAGAAATCTTGCCTTTTTCGGGATTTTGAGAGCTTTTGCTAGAGAGAAGAGAGAAGAATAGAGAAAAGAGGTTTTGGGGCTGAAAATAAATCTTTTATATCAGGGGTAAATAGGTCTTTTTTGGGTCTCATTATAGCGAAATGGAGTCTCATTATAGAAATGTCAAACGGGGTTCTCAATACGCAAAAATTATACTTTTTACAATAATAATAACTATATCAAACAAAATATTATTCAAATTTGTTATTGCAAACTCTAAAAGTATATAAATGATTTTTTACTTTTTATATTTTCAATTTATTATTTAAAATTTCGTAAAATTTCAAAATATATTTAAATTAAATTTTAATATAAATTATTGAGTTTACCACTTTTATTTTCAATTTTATATGAAAACTTAACGGGTATTGACTATATCTTATTCGATATTGAACATAGTAGTTTATGTGTTTAATTAATGACTTAGACTAGTGTTTTTTTTATTAAAATCAATCTTAATATCAATTTTATATAAAAAAAACTAATATAATCTTAAATAATTTGTTACCATAACAATGTTATTAGCGTTATAAAATAAATAAAAAATATGTAATTTTAAAATACATGAAGAAAAAGTTATGTTAATGCGCTTATATTTTTCTTAACTATTAATTTTGTAATCAAAATTAATTCACTGGTATAATATTTCATTTTTAGAAAGAATATGATTCATACTTAAGTATATGATTAATAATTTTGAAAAATTAATTTTTATTTTTAATAATTAATTAATACTTTTTAACATTGATTTAAAAGTTTGTCTATTCAATTGATCTTGAAATTTTAAAAATAATTTAAAATTAAGTTTGTTTAAAAATACAACTAAATTGTTTTTTTTTATATTAAAAGCATCCTCATTTAAAAAACTAAATTCTTTCAAACAATATATTAAGTGGACGCAAATTCAAGTGTATTCGTATTCCTCTCGAGTTTTACATTCTTCATCTTACTTTTTGGAGAACACCCATTCAAGTAGAAAATTTTAAGAAAATAAATATGTCATTTTTTTTCCAAACAACAAACATACCTATCTTTTAATTAATGAGAAAATAAAAAGATTAAGTTATTTTATGCTTTATGGGTTAATTTGGTTTTTTAGTTTTGTATTGATTTTTGGAAGTTTTCCGTTAGTTATTTCTAGGGTTATAATCGAGTTCAGAATAATACATTAGTTTGCATATGCTTGATTTTTTTTATAACGTTTTTTCGATTATGATTTGTAAATTTTTTAGAGGTTTTATCGAAGCACGAGCTGTTGTGTTTCGCACCTGTTCTTTGTCACTTTTAGTGTTTTACGATGACAGTTTAAAGACCTTACAATGGTAGCGACATGTGTTTTTTCTCATGATCTGGCTTGTTTTTTAGATACATCTTGTTTTTTGTTGTAGTAAACATATACAAACGAGACAAGGTTGAAAGCCCGAAATGATGATGTTTGGGCGAAGGAGGCGGGAAAAAGTCTTCACTGACGGGTCATACCAAAGAAATCGAAATTGGTTCCCATTTTATCGAAGCAAGCCATTATTGCCAATACACACAGCGGTTGTTGCGGCGTAGGAAGTTCGATGTCGCTAGAAATCAAATTACGGGTGATGAAGAATCATCGAAATCAGTTTGGATTTAACACTTGATTCGTTATTTGCATTTAATATATATAATGCTCAGATCAGATTTAACCATTGATTCTCAGTTTAGATACAAAACCTCAGTTTAGATACAAAACTTAATCATCAATTCTCAATTAATATTTAATAAATGATTCGCGATTTGTGTTAAACAAACAATTCTCAGTAACATATAATGTTTAGGTCATATATATTTACCCTATGATTTTTAATTTACATTTCACCAATGATTCTCAATTAGCAATTAACCTATGATTCTCAGTTTGAATTTCATACACAATGTATTAATCATACACGATTCTCAGTTCATATATCACCTTGACACGATTCTCAGTTCATATATCACCTTGATTCTCAGTTTGGATTTAATATTTGATTCGTGATTCGTATTTAACAAATGATACTCGGATCGGATTTAACCTTTGATTATATGTTCGGATATAACACATGACTTGTGATTCCCATATAACTTATGATTCTCATACTATATATAACAAATGATATGTGTTTAACCCGTGATTTATGATTCATATTTAACCTTTATTATGAATTCAAATGTAATATATAATTTGTGATTCGGTTTAACAAATAATTCTGGATTTATATTAAACACATGGTTCTCAATTTAGATTTAACACAATTGACGCATTATACCCAGTTCACAATTAACTCATGATTCTCATATTAAATTTCATACACGATTCACTGTTCATACACGATTCTGAGTTCGTATATAACCTTTGATTCTCAGTTTGGATTTAACATTTGATTCATGATTTACATTTAACAAATGATACTTATATTAGATTTAACCCTTATTATGTGTTCGGATTTAACACACATTACTTGTGATTCACATTTAAACTATGATTATGAATTTAGATATAACAAATGATCTTTTATTCGCTTTTAGCCCGTGATTATATATTCATATTTAGCCATTGATTCTCAATTAGGATTTAATAAATGATTTGTGATTCTTAATCCAAACATTACTTGTGATTCACATTTAAGCTATGATTCTCAATTTAGATATAACAAATGATCTTTTATTCGCTTTTAACCCGTGATTTTATATTCATATTTAGCCATTGACTTTCAATTAGGATTTAATAAATGATTTGTGATTCTTAATCCAAACAAAAAAACAGCTCGGATTTAATAAATGATTCTCAGATTTAACACATGATTTTTAATTCTCATTTGTCTAATGATTCCCAGTTTTCATTTAACTCATGATTCTCAATTAAAGTTTCATACACGATTCTAAGTTATACACGATTCTCAGTTCGTATATAACCCTTGAATATCTGTTTGGATCTAACACTTGATTCGTGATTCGCATTTAACAAATGATATTCGGATCGGACTGAACCCTTATTCTGTGTTTAGATTTAACATATGACTTTTGATTCGTATTTAACATATAATTTTTAGTTTTGATATAACAAATGATCTGTCTTTCACGTTTAAATCCTTAATTTGAGATTCATATTAAACCATTGATTCTCAATTCAGCTTTAATAAATGATTCGCTATTCGCATTTAACAAATAATTTTCTATTCGGATTTAACATATCATTCTCAGTTCAGATTTAACACATGATTTTCAGTTCGTATTTGATCAATGATTCTAAATTTGTAATTAACTCATGATTCTCATATTGAATTTCATAAACGACTCATTGTTAATACATGATTCTTAATTCGTATATAACCCTTAATTTTTTGTTTGGATTTTAAACATGATTTATAATTCATATTTAACCTATGATTCTTAATTTAAATCTAATAAATGATCTGTTATTCGTGTTTAACTTGTGATTTGTGATTCATATTTAACCATTAATTCTCAATTAATAAATAATAAATGATTCGTCGATTCGTGTTAAAACAATAATTTTCAAGATTGGATTTAAAAAATGATTCTCAGTTCAAAATTAACGCATAGTTTTCAATTCACATTTGATCCATGATTCTCAATTTGTATTTAATTCATTGTTCTCAGTTTTTAATTTCATACACGATTCACCGTTCATACATGGTTCTTAGTTCGTATATAGCTATTGATTCTCAGTTTGGATTTAACATTTGATTTGTGATTCACATTTAATAAATGATACTAAGATTAACTTTAACCTTTGATTCTCTGTTTGGATTTAAGCGTTGATTCTCTGATCGGATTTAATCTATGATTTCTGAACTTAAATATAACAAATGATCTGTAACTTGCGTTTAGACGTGATTCATATTTAATCCATGTTTCTCAATTTAGATCTAATAAATAATTCGCGATTCGCTTTTAACCAATAATTCTCAGTTTGGATTTAACACATGATCTTAGGTTCATATTAACACATGATTTTTAATTCACATTTGGCCAATGGTTCTTAGTTCATAAATAACTCACGATTCTTAGTTTAAATTTCATACACGATTCTCGATTTGTATATAATCCTTGATTTTCAATTTGGATTTAACATTGATTTGTGATTCGTATTTAACAAATGATACACATATCAAATTTAACCTTTGATTCCATGTTCGGATTTAAGATATGACTTGTGATTCGCATTTAACCTATGATTTGTAAGTTTAGATATAATAAATGATCTATCATTCTTGTCTAACTCGTGATTTGTGATACATATTTAACACTTAATTTTTTATTCAGATTTAACACTTAGTTTTTCGTTCAAATTTAACATATGATTTATTATTTATATTTAACACATGATTCACAATTCACATTTAACCTAATATTTTTAATGCAGATTTATTAAATGATTCAAAGTTCTTATCCAACCCATGATTCGAAACTAGCATATGATTCTTAGTTCGAATTTAGCCCTTGATTTGAAGTTCGAATTTAATATATTCTTTACGTTTCGCGTTCTACTATTTGATAAGGAAACATAACTTCGACGACTAAAATATAAAAGAATAAAACTTTTTATAACAGATTGTATAATTAGAGGAGAGAATTAGAGTTTTACATTTTAATAAGGGACTGATGTGCAATTAAACCCATTTTTGTAATTGTTTCAGTTAAAGCTAAGTCACCTCCATATAAAGGCCAAGGTTGATCTAATAAAACTCTCTGACTTTTGAGATAAATCACTCTTGTTACTTGACTTTCTCTCTCTAAAATATACTTATCTTTCTACATTCTTTACTTCTCTCAATCTTACATAGTGAATCCAGATAATAACACACCAAATTGGTGACTCCACTGGGACTGATAATTGATAACTGCCTAGATTACTTGTTCAATTTTTTTATTTTCTTCCATTTCGAATCTATGGAACAACTTCAAACTTGAAGATGAATCCAAGAAGTAAGAACGATCCATTAGTTCGAGCAATTTTTGAAACATCGAAAAACGATTTGTAATGGACTGATGATAGGCATGAAGAGTCCATTAATGGAGTGTTGCCTGAAGATATGAAATTAGCTAAAAAGTTGTGAAGTAAAACATTTGGCTATATAGTGTTAGATGAGATTCTGTACAAAATAGCTTTGAGTAGGACATTATTGCGATGCTTGAGCAAACAAAAATCACTAGAAATTTTATCAGAATTACATGATGGAGAGGGTTCAACACATTACAGATTCAAGACATTGACTCATCGAGTTTTGCTGGTAGAAGAGTTTCTACATATTTGTTTGTTTGATTGACGTATGTATTTATAGAGACGGATTGTTAGTTCGAGGAGTTGGGAAGTTTAATGTTCCTAATCCCATAACCTTTAATTAATTATCATATTTTTTAATATGTGTTTGGCAATGGCTTCAACTAAGGTGGTTAAATAAATTAGTATGCTACATCATTTTGACTCTCTCATATAATTAGATCATTAAAATAGGCCTCTTAGATTTTATTTATTTGGTTAGGGAGGGCTTTGAATTGGTCACTTTGGTTAGGGCCTTGAATTAGTCAATTAAGGACCTTTTCTATATCGTACGGCAAGTTAGTAACCATATATTATATTTTATAACTAATATAACTTATATTAACTAAACAATTTTTAACTACGAAAAATAAGTGATTTCGAATTAAGAGTTATGCAACTCTGAGTTAAACACAGGCTTTGAACAGTACATCGTCCCTCGACTATCACGTTTGGTGGCAAATAGTCCCTTGACTTTCAAATGTCCGTTGACAGTCCCTGGACTATCGCGTTTGGATAAAGTTAGTCCACCAGATCCTCTGATCCATGAGAGGCTGCCACGTGTCACCATAGTCCCCAGATTTTTGTATCACCACTAGTCCTTTGAGTTTAGTTTTCTGTAATTTTCTATATTTTGGGTTTGACCTAAACTCAAGGGACTAGTGGTGATACAAAAATCCGGGGACTATGGTGACAAGTGGCAGCCTCTCATGGATTAGAGGATCTGGTGGACTAACTTTATCCAAACGCGATAGTCCAAGGACTGTCAACGGATATTTGAAAGTCAAGGGACTATCTTCCACCAAACGCGATAGTCGAGGGACGATTTACTGCTCAATGTCGTTAAACACATGAGTATATAACCCGTGAGAACCAAATGAATACTCAATTTCCTTTTTAAATATTTTTTATTGGTTACTTACTCATCTGTGTCTCGAAGACATCGAGGATAACAAAAGAATAAAGTGTACTATATACTATAAAAATCCTATATTAGTTCATGACTTTTAATTGTATTGAAATTCAAAATATATGTGCGCTTGTTTCTTAAGTTGTTTGGGTTCCAGAGTCACTGAAATTCCAACCTTCAACTCAAAGTCCGTTGTTTTTTATCGGATTTCGACCGGTTACCGTTTTTTACTCCGTCAAGTTAGTAAGCAGCATTCGTTCAACAAGTTGTCGTTATGTGTTCGTCGGCCGGTGAAGAGCAGAGCGTTAGAGTAACCAAGTATTTTTTTTTCTCGTGGAAAATGTCTTTTTTTTTGCTTTTGTGATGACTTCGAACCACTTGTTGCTGTTATTTGACGATCGACGTGGTTTATTTCTACCGAAATCAAGTATTTAGTGACGGCATTTAGTATGTTAGTTTCTGGGCTTATCATCGAACACAGGGGTTTGTTAGGTTGCATGTAATGTTAATACTGTCATGAGAGTTGTGATGTATATTAGATGTGTACTAAGTGGTTGTTTGTTGGTTTTGGTGTTGTTTCCATATTTCTCAGATCCCCGCAACATGCATGCAAAAAATAGAACAGTCTGCGTCCTGTACATGTGTCTTGTAGTACAGTTCGCATCTTCATCACGTAGGAATGCAACAGTTCGCAGCTTAATCGCTTTTTATATTTGCAAGGAATTTGCATCTTGATTGCATTTATATTCCATACAGTTTTGTATCTTATATATGCAAACAATTCGCAGGCTATCCTGAGAGTTGTTTACAAATACAGGCTGATAGAGTTCTAAACAATTCGCAGCCTAACCTGCAAGTTGTTTGTAACTACAAGCTGATAGAGTCCCTTTGTGGGAATAATTCGCATGCAAATGATGATTTCTCTTTCTGCAGGAAATATGACAACAAAACTAAGCTATTACAGGTCAGGATTGGTGAGCCTTCTCAAACTGCTGAAAGAGTACCGTATTACTACTGCCCACATTGAAGTTGCAAGAAACACACCCTTCTACACGCTTTTGAAAGCGGCGTTCGACCTCCGGAATGTGGCAGATCTGCCGAAGAAGACATTTTATTCAGACATTCAGTGGGTTGTGGAGAGGTTCTCGGTCGATAAAGATGTCTTTCAATTTGGGTCAAATGATGTGAAGGTCATATTCGGGCTGAATCACGACACAGAGAAAATACCGTTAACGAAAGACGGAGCATTCCACAGCAGATTCATATTCGGGCTGAATCACGGCACAGAGAAAATACCGTTAACGAAAGACGGAGCATTCCACAACAGATACGTATACGGCAAGGAGAACGAATCAAGGATGATGAAGAAATACTTCATGGGTGAAACGTCAAGGAAAAGAGGACTGACGAATAGTAAAACCATCACGAACAACATTTTAAAGGTACCTGTAAATGGACTTTATCTTATAAGCAGGATGCTAAACTTTACTAACATAGCATGCTGTCGTGGGTTTTACAGGCAGGTATAGCAAGAGCCATCAGCGGAGGGGGGGCATGAGTTGGAAGATGTTGCACGGCTGTTGATAATGTTTGTGTGCTCAACCCTATTCTACTCAGTATTTTGAGATGTAATGGGTTGCAGTGTGCTTTATTTTGTTGAAGACCTTAGCAGAATAAACGATTACGACTGGTCCGGATCAATAGCGTTGAAGCTTCTCCAGTGTATCAGGAGTTTCTTAACTATCAAAAAAATGATGGATTCGTTGGATGCGTCGCAATTCTAATCGTAAGATTGATTTATTCAGTGTAAATATTAGTTATATATAAAGCATCTTCATGATAATACTTGTCCCCATGTAACCCTTCGTCATGGAGGAATCAACAATCGGGCTAGAGGTCGTAAAGCCGACCTTGATCCCAAGTTTATTTAGATGGTGGGGATTGGAGTGTCTATCATCGATTGTGTCACTGCTTTTAAGAATATCTCTACAGAAAGATGATAAAGTTGCAAACAAATCTTTTCTATCATAGTACCAAACAACTCTCACGATATCACGAGAGTTGTTCGATATTTAATTGAATTGGGGGGGTATCAACAAATCTCAGGATATCCTGAGAGCTGTTCGGTATTCTATTAAAATGTGGTATCAAACAACTCGCAGCTTATAATTTTTTAACAATGCTCAAGAAACACTGAGAGATGTTAGCAACCCAATAGATGATAGAGTTGCAAACATCAGGATATCCTGAGATTTGTTTGCAACTCCAACCTGATAGAGTTCCAAACAACTCTCACGATATCATGCAATTTGTTTGCAAAAAGTAGTCGGCTTATAACCTCATATTTTCCAAACAAACCGTATGTAGCTATTTACTCTCATGTTCCTCCCTTTGTAGGTTTTGGAAGGTCCACTATATCTTACTAAGGCTGAAAGCAAAGCATTCGGATGAGTAGTATGTAATGGAGATCCACCACCTCACTAAAGAATCCTTCCATGCCTATAAATAACTCTAGTAACCAGAGGCTAATTTAATTAAAAACAAACTCTATATTTGAAATATTTTTTACATCTTCAATTTCCAATCATCATATCTATCTCTGGTTCTTTAGGTGACTCTTGGTCTTCCATAACCACCAACATAAGCTCAGACTTAATCACTCTGGCCGCACCACCAAACAACCCAGTCTCTGTTATGGACTTTCATATCGAGGATTACTTTTCTGCTGACTCTGAACCAGTTGAAGTGATTCCCCTACTTGCTGCTAAAACAGCTAGCATAGGTTCCAAACAGGATACGGAAGAGGGAGGACGATGCTGGTCCATCGAGGAAAATATATATAAGCATAATAGAAGTAGATAACGAGGAGGAAGAGCACAATTGAGAGGTTGATAATGAGCATAAAGAGGATAAAGAAGGTGAAGAATCCTCTACCGATGACTGATAGTCACTGCTTCAGTTTTTTGTTTTTTTGGGCTAAAAACCCTGACAAGTCACTGGTGTAAGACATCTGTTGCATTCGTGCCACTACCTTTCCTTCGTCCCCAAAACGAGTCATTTGTGTTTCAACAAGTTGCATTTTTGCCACTGGTGTGTGCAAAAGCACAGAAAAATAACACTTGTTACCCGATGTAACCATGTATGTTGCATATACGGTCACCTCTTTTTTCCTTCCCAAAATACCCTTATATATATTAACTTTTACATTTTATCTTTTACTTTTTCTTTAATTTTAACTTAGTTACTTTTATATTTCTACTTTTTGTATTTTTTTTTATTTACATTTTATATTTACTTTTACTTATTTTTATTCAGTTGTCTCTTCCCTTAAATGAGTCCAATATCTTTGATGGTGAACGCTTCATCCAACTTTTTAAATCCAAATCAAATATCGATTTTGTAAATCCAAATCAGATAATCTTGGTATTGGAGATGAATACGATTCAGATAAGCAACATTTTCTGAAGAGGGAACTGTATATCCAGCATCATGATGGTTAAAAAGGGGACTAGCCATTTACGTTGTTACCTGAAATATTGAATTGCCGAAGAAGGAACTGTATATCCGTCCCGGTAAACTGATTATCCTGAAGAAATAGAGTACCCAACTGGGTGGAGTTAGTCACACTAGTAGAGATCTGACTCGTGAATCTCGTTGGTGAACAAGCTACCCTACAAGTAGTACCCAACTGAGTGGAGTTAGTCACACTAGTCAACATCTGACTCGTGAATCTCGCCGGTAAACAAGCTACCCTGCAAGTATATGTTTTGGATCGAACCGAGATTCGCGAAATCATAAGGAATTTGACCAGAGCGTGTTGCATCGAAGCCAGAGTGTCTGAAGATCAGTCAAGTTTCCAATGTAGAGTGATAACTGACCGAAAAGTCTCATTCCAGGTAACCGTAATTTGGTTACTCGATTCGACTCACAGTAACACCAGCCCATGAATAAGGACTCACCAGAATATTCTATGAAAGTGGTCGACCATAAACTCTGGCACGAAGATCAAGCAGAGCCACCTTGTCGATGGTTAGATCTGACGTAGCCGCCGTGAGAAATAAAAACAAAATCGGAATCAACAGATTCTTGTCGTATACCCGGTCGGTTATTTGTTGATTTTATTTTTTTCTTTCCTGGAAACCAAAAACAAAAGACACAAACTTTGTTTTATATCTAAATAGATTTTTAGAAACTATGACATGAGTTTTCACGAGTTTTTTGAAGATTTTGCTTCTACTGTTTGATTAAAGTGACAAAAGAAATGTGAAAAAGAAACAGAGAAAAGAACAAAAAACAAAGCAAACAATTTGAATTGGTTGCTGTCTTCTTTCTAATGTTGGATTCTTTTTAAGTTTTAATAGGTTTCTAAGTCAGTAATTAGAGAAGTCTGTAATTGGAGGAGTTGTTGATCTAGGTAGACTAAGCACGGGAAATCATTGGCAAAAAAATAATGTAGGTTGGGTAAAATTTTAAAAAGGGCAGTAAAAAATTAGAGTAAAAAAGTAAAAGTTAATAGCAAAAGGGTCAAACAACTGAACAGGGGTATTTCTGAAAAGGAAACAGGAGTGACCGTATATGCAACAGACTTGTGTACATTGGGAGTGTCATGTGCGAGCTTTCTGTGCTTTTGCACGCGCCAGTGGCAAATATGCAATTTTCTAAAACACAAATGACTCGTTTTGAGGACGAAAAAAAAGTAGTGACACGAATGCAACCAGTGTCATACACCAGTGACTTGTCAGGTTTTTAGCTCTAAAATCTTCAATAGGTTGTTAGGATAACTTGAATAAATACTCTAGAGGTATTGTAAACTAAAAATTCGTTCTAAGTTGTACAAACAATTTACACTTATTTTATAAATTAAAAAACTATAGTAGAAACTCGTCTTTTAACATTTCATATATGCCTTATTTTTAATTTAATTTAAATATATTACAAAATCTATGCTTACTGTTAACTCCCAAAAACAAAATTACATACCTCAGACCGAATTACAATTATTTAAATACGTATAAAATCATGTCCAACTCGCATAAAGTTATAAAAAAGCTCAATAGTTTTTAGTTTTACTTTTTTTGGTTAATACTTGGGGAGGGAGCATTCCTTGGGGAGGCTATTTTGAAACCTTTTTGTGTCTTGACAGTAGTCATATATTACATGGTACTTCCTAACCCATTTGAACCATCTCTTTTGCACTCTTGTTAAGCTACTAAACTCTTCTTTGTGCCACCAATTGGCAGAGCTTTCTACCCTACAAAACCTTGGGTTCCCTTTCCAAACACAACCATCAATCTTGTAGTCTCTAAATGAAGCAATGAACGGACCCTTTGACCAATCAATTTTGTCATGTCCGCCGCGTGTCGCCCAGCTGTCACCGTTCCATAGGCTAAATTTGATGCTCATCGGCTGCCATCTAGGGTATGCAACTCCCTTGTCAGCGTGGTTTCTATACACTCTTATAGGTATGGTATCCACCATAAACACAATCTGATGAAGGTTCCACAAGATGGAATAAGTATGGAAGTCTTTTGTTGGATCAAACCAAAGGATAACTCTCTCTTCCCTGTCGTCAAAACCATCAGCAAACACATTTGTTTGAAGTATATATGGTTGCCCCGCAACATTACCCAGGAACTCAAAGTCTATTTCGTCGCGGTTTGGTTGGTCAGAACTTAACTGCAAATCGATGGAAGAGCTTCTACTATAGGGTTAATTGTATTTAAAATATATAGTTGAAGAGAATATTTCGTGTCGACGAAGTAAAGAGAATAATGTATGCCAATGAAGTAGTTTAGGTTCAAAATCCTATACCATCCAAAATATATCATTCACTTTTTAGACATAACCGATGTGGATCAAGTTATATTTCTAACAAACAATTGTTTTTTCCGGCAAGAACGAATAGAGAAAAAACTATTTTGTGTTAACGTAAAAGATAAATTTAATATCCAAATTAATTGAAGTTGTCCACCTTTTCTAAATAATATAAACTCTTGCAGAAATCAAAGCTGGAGGTCACTTACATAATAAGCCACGACCGTTCCTGCAGAGTGGCCTGGAACTAATTTGATTTGCATGTCAATTTGGCCAAATAAGAACATCCGGTTCGAATCAAATGCAGCCCCTGAGACATATTGAAATTTCCAAAGAATATTCAGTTCAGTTTAGCTACAAAAATAAAATCATTTTCTTACATTCAAGTATGAAAGTTTAGTTTACCAGATTCTTGATCAAGCCTCAATGTCCTCGAACGTCCATCGGCCGAAGTGTTAACATGGCTTGGAGACCATGTAACAAAGAAGTCCTGGTAAAAATCTCCTGTTGAAACAACTGAAGCTTCTGAAATCTGAAACAAGTTCAGAATTAAAAGAAACCCTAAAAAACAAATATGTTTGATATCATTATAGATCATGGTTTGTGTTGATTTAGCTTTCATCATATAACTCTGGATATGAAAGTATATATATACTAAGGTATTGTGGCACAATAGGATTGTATATGAGAAGGCATAGCTTTAGAAAGAAGGAAAAGAATATTGAAAAACTAGAAGATTTTTATAATCAGGTTGTTGCTTGCACAATCCAATTTACTTACCATCTTTATGTTAAAGAAAAATAAATGTTACATGATAATAAAATGGTTCGCAGTAAATTTTGAGAAATGTGACATGATAATTATTGGAAGAATTCAAAGTTAACACCTTATTGTTTTTATATACAATCGACCAGATAACATTGTATTGTACGGTCATTTTTTACTTGTAATTAAGATTTTAGATAAATAACTCTTGAAGATAAAACCATTCAAAAATAAAATTATTGTATGTTCGTTTGAAAGATCAAACATATGACTAGAATCTAACTAAAATATAATAATTTAGTAAAGTTACATAAAAGATGTTCTAAAATATATAAATTATAATATAAACACAAAGATATATCAAATTCAAAATATACGAAACTTAGCTCTCGTCTGTCTTACAATCTACTGTTTCGAGATTATTTCTGCTTTATCATTACAGCGATTCTTGGACTTTTAGTTATATTCTTTTCTTCCATTCGATTACGACCTTTTCTATAAAACAATCCGGAGAAACAGAATATATATTAGGATATGTTCAAGGCATTAACGATTTCTTATGATTAAAAAGTTATTACCATAGTAGGTGCATGGTGACTAATTAGATTTTTTTTTGGAATGTTGGTTAATTAATAACTTATTAGGGTGATTAATGAGTTTTAATTTGAAATATTATTCGGTGATCGAAGATTTTTATTAAATCGGTCAATAAAAATGTATTATTTGTGAAGAAAATAGGAAGTGGCGTGATAACTGACCACCAATAAACAAAATTGGCGAGTTTGTTTTATGGATAGTGAAGTGTAAGATAAACATTTGGATATGCGTTTTAAAATTCAAGGTCTTTTGTAAGTTCAAATAAAGTTTTGTAACAAAGTTGAGTTATTGAGTATTTAATGTTTGAAAGTTTTTTTTGTAACTTTTTATATATATATTTTGTTTGTTATCCATGTCTGTAGGATTTCTTCACGATCTGAACAACGTTTAATTTTTTGTTGTGCATGTAATTTATTTTATGCTATTTCATGTTAACTTGTTCTTGAAATATGGTAAGATTCGAAGCTCTAATTACCTTATACAACCTCTCGATATGTGTTCGGCAATTGTCTGTTATTGCTTCGGATGAGTGACTAAAATCGGTATAGCAAGTCTTGTTAGGGCTGGGTCGGATCTTGTTCAGATGTTGTTGATTTCTTTAACAAGTGGTGTGGTAAACATGTACGTTTGAACTTAATATTCATGGTTGGTTAAGAAGATAAAATAGAAAGATGAAGATTATATATTTTGAAGTAAAGTCAAGCACCCCCATAATGATGGATTCCAAGAAGTTTAACCTTGAGAAATTCACTAGGTATAATGATTTAAATTTCTAGACCATTGATTTATTGAGTTTTTCCTGATCTTTTTATTGTTTTTGTGTTGTAGTAGGAAACGTTTGGTTAAATATTAACGTTAGGTGTTTCTTAACTATAGTTTATGATAATATTTGCAAAACCTAGTTTAAAATTTACGTATAAGCTTATATAACCAATTTGTAAAACGTGTAGTCCATAGGTTGCAAAATGTGGTGAACTACAATCTATAAAACTTACACTTACACAGACTTACAAAATGATACTCTAGCGTATTTTGCCACATAATTGGCGAATAGAATTCTGTATTTTACCAAAGCCCTGACGAATTATTTTTTGTCATTCTAACCACTAATCTATTATTATGTTTCTTATTCAGTCATTGTTTGGTATCATGGTAAGAAGACATTGGTGAAATATTAATGTTAGAAGATTACTTTTATCATTTTGCAACATAATCGACTAATAGTTTATAGTCTTTTCAGACTAGTTTAAAATATATGGAAAGCCTTACATTATCAATTTTAAAAACATGTAATAGATATGTTAGGAAACCTAGAAAACTACTATCTGTGAAGCGTGAACTTGCATAGACTTTTGAAGTGATAACAAATAAATATTTTTGGTTAACTTTAACATATTTGTGTAATTTAGATATAAGTGGGTTGTACAAATATTATTTGTGTCATATTATGGATCGGGTAGATGGACCATATACTAGACAGATCAAACAAAATAACTTGGTCTGAGGGGATGCTCGTACTTTCGTGTAGGTAGAACTGGTATACTACACCAATCTAGATCCATATATAGGATCATCTATTGTGTCACTACAAGATACAAGGTCTATACATCATGAGTTGTACATTGAAAAAAAATGGATCCCTCTGTGATCGGGTATTGCAGTTATTTTTAAGTTTCAAAACATATGCGACCCACCAAATATGAAAAGGCGAGGTTGTTAAGCCAGTTTGTTAAGTGTAAAATTTGTTTCTAGAAAGAGAAAATATAGACAGAGTTTAATTGTAGATAAATAAAGTAAGAGAGAAAGTAAAATTATTTTTATGAAAAAATGTCTCTCTTTATTCATTATCTTAGCCTTTATTTATAGGTGCACCTGACTTTGTATAACTGAATTAGTTATACAAACGAGTAAATTGCTCTTTAACCCCCTTATATTTACAAATATTTTAAATACTCTATTTCAACTATATAATTTATCACATCAACCTTAATTGTATTACATTTAGGTCGTCAATATTTCATATCCTTATCAGTAGTCCCCCTAGTTCTTATGATGGTCAGTGAATAAGAACTAGTAATCATCAGAAATCATGATTGACAAAAACTGTTTATTTCCAGAATCTAATTTGCTTCGGATTAGACCTTCTCATCTCCTTGTCAAAAAGGTTTGTCTCATCATTTGTTGTCCTCGAATATAAACACATACAGATTTTGCTTCGAATATATATCGTTTATCAACTGATCTAAGAATGCCATGGTATATACTTGTCTTCTTAAAATGAACTCGTACTGATGTTTACCTCGAAGCTGGTTTGACCCTTTATTTGTGCTTCGAATATTCATACGTAGAATCATGAGGTGGCATTTCCATAACGGTTAGAAATATTTGGAATGGTCTAGTACGCATGCGATGACCCACTAGGCCTACCATTGGGTCTGACGGCTACCATGTATCACAGTATTTCCTTACAAGCAACTGTTTGATATTCCATCTTTCTACCCAAGAATCATCACCACCCCTTCCACTTCTCTAACCTTTCTTCATCTCTCATCTCCTTTATAAATGCTTCTCTCAGCCATTATTTGTGTTTCACAAATACCTTTTAGTGAGAGAAAGCAACTTTTTCATGAGAGAACCCTTCTACTTTCACACGAGAACCCAATTTCTTAGCTTTCTTCATCTGAAAAACTAATTTCTTGGCTACCTTCGTTGAAAAACTCATATTTCCCAGCTAACCTTCAATTTTTATGAACTAATTTGATCATTCTTCTCCATCTTACTTTATGAAAGAATCCCCATCAACTAAAACCCCAATTTTTGGCTTTTACGATTACTTGTGTATCACTGAAAGGGTTGTTGAATACAAAGCCGTAGAGGTAATAAACAATTATCCCTAATTTTCAACTAAAATTATTGTTTACGGTAATTTCAACCCCAATCAAAGTTCCCCTAAGTTTCCAAGTTCATCCAACCCAGAAAGAAACCATTCACCGAAATCTCCTCGACAACTGTCTTCACCTCCACAACTTCAACAACTTTCACCAAAAAATTACTCATAATGAGTGCCTTGAAATTCTTCTCTAATACTTTTTGGCTTCACAAATGTTTCTCTTCAAAACAACCGTAAAGTAACACAAAGCACATCTACTCATAATGAGTGCCTTGAAATTCTTCTCTAATACTTTTTAGCTTCACAAATGTTTCTCTTCAAAACAACCGTAAAGTAACACAAAGCACATCTACTCATAAAAGATCAGAGGAATTTTTATCACCCATCAATTCTGATATACCTCGAACATTATACAAGGAGACTCCTTGGATTCAACCAAAAGCTCATTTGTCCCAAAGTCTTCATGTTAAAAAGAAAGCATTTATAGCTATTGGAGATCTCAAGGTTGATAAAAGCTCACAAACTCAAAACATCACAAACAACTCTATGCCACCATCTCCTCCCCTGAGTGAGATTGTTGAGACCAACTTGGAGTCACTATAAACTCCCTCAAATACTCAAGAAGAAAATCGAGCGTCAAAACCAAAACCTCCTCAACTAATAGACAAAACTTTTGAAGAAGAAGTTGATTCAAAGGTAACTATGTCAAATATTAAGGCTAAAGGAAGTGGGGCTGCATCTGGTACCGAAAACGATGTTTCGAAGTAAGGAGCACCCGAGAAAAAAAATTAAAAAGGCTTCGGTTGAAATTCCCGAGGATGTTGTTGCCTCAGTAAGTTTGAATTTAAAACCACTCCTCCCCAAATACATTATGGCGCTGAAAAACGTGTCATACGTTTATTATAGTGAAACTCAAGCTAGTCATCTAAAAAAGCAATAGGGAATGGCAAACAACACAACACTTCGATTACCAAAAGAAGAAGACTAAAACCAAAAGGAAAGAAATTGAAGTTATCCTTCTAGCAATCAAAGAATGAGTCGAAGCTGAAAATTCTTCAATAAAAAAGAAAATTACTACCCCAAAGAAAAAAATTACTTCGAAAACTTCACTAGCTAAAACATTTTAAGATATTGTCGTAGAAGTGCGTCATGTTGAAGCTGAGGAGACTACAATGGAAGATCAAAAAAGAGAAACTCCAGTAGAAGATCACCGAAAAGATGATCACTTTACTCCTAATGATCCTATTAGTGAGGAGCTTCAAGCCCTCTACAAAGATATGGATCTGATGGTCTAATAGATCCAATAACAGCTTCAACAAATTGGCTATTAGTTTACTGCTCCTCTTTTTCCTAAAATTTGGAATTCAGATATTCCCTGGCTTCCTCATCTACTCTCATTCCTTACAATAACCAAAGGTTTATCCCTGTTCAAGATTCATCCAAAGAGTTTTTACTTGAACTGTAAAAAAAATTCCAATCTTGAAACATCAGCAAAAGCATTGTGCACAGAAGTAAATTCTGCTCGAAGCCATTTGGTACCATGGCTAAATATATGGTTCAATATAAAATATATGTTGTTGCAGAGAAAATGATGAGAGAAATATTTGATAAACAAATCAATGAACAATGTCATGTTTTCCAGGCTGACAGGTCGAAATATATTAAAGGAGTCATCCACCTCACACGTCATCTACACTTTATGCATGAACACCAAACAAAAGAGCTCAAGACTTCCCATCAGGCTGATATGGATGAACGTAGAGTTAAATATGCTAAGAAGATAGATGATGAACGGATCATCTCTTCAAAAATCTCTAAACAAGAGTGAAGGAGAAAAGAAGAAGCTGACTGATGATATGATTGCATTCAAGAAAACATTTAAAGAATAAAAACAAGCTGTTGTGCAAACTGCCAAGACTCAGTGCGTTTAGAGTACGTAGCAGCTCGAATAACCTCAAGTATGTACATGATACCTCATTAAAACTTCCATGGGCCAACCTGATAGGAAATAGTGTTTCAATTATTCGAAAAAGTCTTAAAAAGACAAAATCATTCCATATATAGTCTTAAATGTTCTATGTTCCAAAACATGTTGAAGTAATTTGCCCTCTTTATCACAAAGGTGATATGTACCTGGATTTATTTTCTCCATCACAATATAAGGACCCTCCCAATTTAGGGTCATCTTCAAAGTCGTTTATCTTTCGTATGGAGGAATTATTTCTTTAAAACGTTGTCACCTACTTTAAAATCCCTCCATCGTACCTTCGAATTATAGCGAATTCTCATCAAATTTTGATAATTAGTCATATTCAAATGTGATTTAACTCTTTTATTTTTTGTTAAATCCAGATTCTTTATTTTTGCCTCTTCATTCACCTCTTCGGAAGAGTGAAGTACTCTATAAGAAGGTAAAGTAGACTCTACAGAACTAATAGCATTTATACCATACACCAGGGCTAAAGGTGTTTCTTGAGTAGCCTCTCTATGATCTGTACGATAAGCTCACAACACCTCTTGCAAATAGTTAGGTCATTTCCCCATAGATACTGTTAAATGTTTCTTCAAACCTTCCAAAATAGATCTATTAGTCACTTTCACTTGACAATTTTCTTGGGGATGAAAAGGTGTAGAAAAATATTATATTATTATCCTCAAAGCACAAAAAACATTTTTTTATTGTTGAATTGAAGACCATTATCTGTGGTGATTTCTGAGGCACTCCAAAGCGTCAACAGATATTATTCACAATAAACTTAATAACATTTATGGATTTTGTACTGGATAATGGTTTAGCTTCATCCCACTTCGAAAAGTAATCTATCGGTATCATAATCATCTGACATCCTCCAGTGGCCATAGGCAACGACCCTAACAAATCTATTTGACATCTATCAAAAGGAATAGCTTCGGAAATAGATATAAGTGAACTGCCGCTTTATTCACCAACCTTTGATATGTGGCTTCAGCATTCTTCAACCCAAATGGAATGACCCTATAACAATGTAGTCTTCGATCAATGATGAATGTAGTACTTTCCTGATCTTTTAGATGCATTTGAATCTCATTATATCCTGCAAAATTATCCATAAAAAAAGGATTTTATTCCTTGAAGTACCAGCTGGTCTACTCGAGGGGCAGGCTGATTTAAATCTGTAAAATCAACACATATTCACCACTTTCCGTTATTATTTTTTACTAACACCGGGTTTGCAGTCCATAAAGGATATTGTGCCTCCCTAATATGTCCGACCCTAGAGAGACGATTCATCTCTTGAACAATAGCTTCTGACTTCTCCACATCAAAGGCTCGTCTTTTTTTAATAACAGGCTTTATCCTCGAGTCTATAGCTAGGCTGTGGCATATTAATTCAGATGGAAATCCTATCACATCCTCTATTTTCCAAGTGAAAACATCCAAATTATCAAACAAAAATTATAACAACTCATCACACAAAGTAGAAGCCAATACTATTCTTATTTATGAAGTCTTTCCATTAGAAAAAAATGTGTTCTTCAATATCCTCACTCAATCTTAAAAAAACCAAGGGTTTCCCTCGGGTTATTTATTCTCTCTTCATCTGAAGTCAACCCCCTTGGTTGTTATTCAACCATCTGATCCTCAGAATTAGAATCTTAAACCCGGATTGTTGTTGCATAACATTCTTTGGCCACCTTTAGGTCACTTCAAACCACATCAACACGATCTACAGTGACATATTTCAAACATTAGTAAACAGTAGAGACAACATCATATATTCTTGAGAGCCAAGATCTCCCAGAAATAGCGTTATACCTGGTTGGAGATACAAGTAAGGTCTCAAGTTGAAGAAATCACCTCTCTTTGGGATGAAAAGTAGAATTTGAAGAACTTAGTTGAGGAAGAGAGAAGCAAGGTTGAGAGTCCAAATGGAGAAGTGAAGTTTATTAAGGATGAACTAGTCCAAGTGAAATCTGATCGTGACAAGTTACAATCTGACTATAACAGTTTACAATCATCTACTTCCAAGGAGATTACCTCCTTGAAGAATCAACATTCTGATGACAAAACTATCATTAAGCTCTTTTCAGATGAAAATAAAAACCTTGATGATCTTATCAAGAATCAAGAGAGTGAGTTTCCCTCTCTTAAGAAAACATCTATTCAAGATATAGTCGATGTTGCGGATGCATATGCTGAAAGAGTGATAGATTCTTTACAAGAGAGGGATGACTAGATTAAATCGGATATGGTATTACTATTTCATAAGAAATTCCCTAAGTTACTCCTTGGGGAATTGTGGCGACATGTTCCAGTTGATCTACTGCACCATGACATGCCTTTAGTTGATCAGCTCAGTATTTTGATGAATAATCCAATGACGGTTCTGGCGAAGAGGACTCTGATGGTGAGAGTACAGAAAGAAAAGAATAAGGAAAAGCCGATGGGAATGAGCCTTAAGGCTAATGTGTTTTGATTTATTTGTTTTTATGCAAGCCCTTGATGTGCGCGAGGCATTTTGTTGTTTTAATATCAAGTCAGATACTTTTGTACAAGTCTTTTGCATGGCCAAGGCATTTTGTGGTCTTCTCACTAGATTTTTTTAATCCCTTGGACCACCCAAGGCACTTTAAATTATCTATCATTTTAGTAACTTGTTTTCTTGCTTTATATATTCTTTTTATTCGAGTACAATTACAGTTCAGACATAATTCATTAGAAGATAATAAAAACATATACTTAAGACATTCGAAGGTAATCCATTTGAAGGAAATAAAAACTTGATTCACCTAAGTCATTCGAAAGTAACTCATTCGAAGGCAATAAAAAAAACATGATCCACCTAAGCTATTCGAAGGACATCGAATGTACACTTTTCAGGATCCAATATTAAGTTGATGGCATCCAAGTTAGAAAACGTTTCTTGGAGTTCAAGTATATGATCCTCCTCCCTTGGGTTTTTCCCCATTATATCATCAATATAAACTTCAACATTTCTTCCAGTCTGACTGAGAAAGGCTTTATTAACCAATCGTTGGTGGGTGGCCTCGACATTCTTTAACCCAAAATGCATTAGCTTGTAACGATGAAGCCCCCTATCAATGATGAATATTGTATGGTCCTGATCATTCGGATCCATCTGTATTTGACTGTACCCAAAAAAAAGATCCATAAAGGATAACAATTTATTTCCCAAAGTGGAATCCACCAATTGATCTATTCGAGGAACATCTTGATATGCTCTAAGATTCTCGAATCTTCCCCATCTTGGTTAATCAGTCTATTTCTTGAACTATGACTTTGAATTTTTCTTTAGAAAAAAACCTCATTCTCTAGACTACTTGACCCACATCGGATCATACAGATAGTTTGTTGCAAATGATACTTGTTGGTACACCAGTTACATTTTCATTTCACCAAGAAAACACGAGTAAATTCTTAGATAAAAAAGATAATAAATTTTCCTTCAACTCTGGTTGCAATTTGGCCCCAATTCTAGCATTCTTCTCATCTGATAAACTATGCACTTCAACTTGACTAGGAGTCTCTCTTGGATCATCTATCTTGTTTGGATCCGTAGAAGACTCTGGTAACTGATATTCTCTTTTAGTTATTACGGTTTCCAAATATTTTGGAGCAAGTGTTGTGACATAACACTCACTGGCCACTTTTTGGCTGCTCCAAACCACTCCCACTTGATTTCTAACCGCATATTTTAGACACTAGTGAACTTTGGATACAAAGACATGCATTCTTGACAACCACGATCTACCAAAAATTGCACTGTAATGGGTCGGACAATCCACTATCACAAACAAAACCCTTACATTTTCTTAAATGGCCCTTTGCCTAACAACACTTCACCTTCGAGTTCTCCAATTATATTTGTAAAGTTTCTCGTAAGCCCCACTATAGTCCAGTTTGATCGTTGTATAATTGATGGGTTTTTATTTGTTTGTAAGTAGACATAAAAAAGATATTAGTCGAGTTACCCGTGTCAATCAAAATTATTCTCATCCTTGTGCCCTCAATAAACGCCCCTATTAACACAGCATCGTCATGTGATCCTGTGACGCATCTCAAGCCATCTTCGTCAAATATTATGAAAGGAGCATGGTTTTGATAGAGGTGTGTAGATATTTTCCTTTCTAATTGTGTGTTTAAACTAACCATATGTCTCTTTTGGGAGCAACTCGAAGGTTCTGTCACTGTATCTCCCCCATAAATGGTTAGTGATTTAAAGAAACAGCATATTTTGGAAACACTTCCAGTATTTTCTGTTACCATATTGATTTGAGCCTTATCTAGATCGAGATCTAGATACTCTAAATCCAAATCGAATTGCTAATAATTATAATTGTACTTTCTTGTTTGGAATCTTTAGTATTCTGCTTTCGGGCGTTGGGTGGCTCAGTTTGTGCCCTACTAGTACTAGGTTGTGTTCTTATGCTTACTTGCCTATTACTCCCTTATGAATTAATAAACATAGTTACATTCATATTCTCGATCAAAGTTTGTACCTTGTATTTCAATTTTCCCTCAGAGTCTGGATTGGTTTTGGCCTTCAAAACTGAACCACGTTTTTTCCCTATCATAGATGGTAGCCACATTCCCAATTAACTATGTGTATTAATCAGGATAGACCTATTGATTCCCTCTTGGTTTAGACTATTGGCCCAGATTAAACTGGCTATGTCTGGGCCGATGAGAGACCTTTCTCTGAGTCTCTCAGATGGTTGGTGACTGTGGCTTGCGACTTGTTACTAGCTTGTGAGACAAAGGTTGTAGGGGCAGGCCTATATTGATGAGGTTGCCTCAACCGATTGGTTTCCTCCACGGTACTCTGCTTTCCAACCTGATTCAACAATCCACCCCAGGTCATTTCTTTCTTTCGAGTTATTGAATCAGCCAACTTTCTTTCGAGTTATTGATCTTACTTTCAAGCTCGAGTTCTTCAATTATTATAATCACCATTTGATCCATCTTGGGGTCCAAAATATTTTGAGGTTATATCAAACGAGTTGACGGGCTTCGAGATCACCAAGGTGTTATTTTGCTTATGGGGTATCACAATTTTGCTCCTCATCGGATTTTGCTGGGAATGTTTCTTAACAAGCATGGTCAACTTACAATTGTTGGTTAATATTTAGATTTCATTTTTTAACACTATTCACTTTTTCGTCCCATGCCTGATATCTTTGTGATACTTGCAGTACATATTACTCATACTTTCCCTCGAAGTCTAGATCAGAAAAGGTTTTCGGAATTGTATGTAGTTTATCACTTTATCAAAGATAGTTGTCACACACTCGTTCAACTCCACAAAATGAGTAGGTCGAACCCCTTTGGTTTAGCTGCTAGTCGAACACTCACCACCTACTGAACAACCATTGATCGATAGCATAAATGGTTTGGTACCCTGGATCGGAAATGAATTGGTTGGTCGTAAGTCTGAAGGTGTTTGCTGGTAATCACCACCATAGACTACAAACCATGATTCTGTTCAGCCAAAGAAGCCAGATCTGATGATTGAGTATCCTCTACTAATATTCACTTTTCAACCCAGCTAACAAAGCTCCAAACGTGAGCAATTATTTCTTTGCAACATTATCCTTCATAATATCAGGCAATAGCCTCAACCTACATGTGGCTAACGCTATTTTTTCTTCCCATTCTTCAAGTTTGATGTTTGCATCAACAAATTATGAGGTATAATCCCTCCGGATTTTTCGACCTTATGTTGATAGTTAATGATTGTATCCCTATTATCTCAGTATTTATTGCTTCTCATGAATTGGTGTCGAAACATGGTTCAGAGCATATCAAAGCTCTTGTTGGTACCTTGTGGTAAACAGTTATACCATTTCGAAGCCTCATCATTGATTATCTGTAAAAAAATATGCAATAAAATGTCATGATCCTTCTTCCCATCAATTTTTTCTAACTTAAAGATATTTAAGTGTTTTAGAATATTCCCCGAAAAGATCTCATCGGATAATGGAAATCACCTCCAGTTATTCCCAGTTTTAACATACTTTTCCCAAGACCTTCATTAGGGGCCACATACAGACTCTCCTCTGAGGTTTTTGCGAGTTGATTGCTTTTACAGTAACCGAGGCTCTGAATTCCAAAAGGAAACCGGACATGGGGTGTTGCTTGCTTTCTTCTTCTAACACCTATCGTCCTATATGTATCCACATAGATGGGGTCCTTTTATCAGAGTTATTCCTCTTGATTTTTGAGTCTTTATATCGGTGAGATATTCGATGTTGGTCTGCATGTTTTCTTATACTTTTTTTATTTCTATTTCTCCCGCGTTGGTACTCTCTGTCAGGGGAAGAAAACTCATCCAAATAGTAAGTAGAGTAATCATTGGACTCTATTGAGTCGAAACGACACTTGGATTTTGTTTCTTTTCTTGGTTAGTAGCGACTCTTTCGTTTTTCCACACCATGATAACGAGTGATATCAGTCCTCTATTTCAATTTCCTGCAGGGACTGTTCTCTTTGGACTTCTGACCTAAGTCTATTTTCAGCCATCGCTACCTTTTTCTCAGCATTTAACTTCGCAATGTCTTCCAACAATTTCTTTCCGAATGATACTAAGACAGACTGCTCTAAATGCTCCTCAACATACTAGTATTGTAATGTTGCTCTTTAATTTTATATTCCTCGAACCGATGGTCCTTGGACATAAATCGGACCATCATACCCTATACCCTAATAAAAGATTCATCTTGCATGTCTGTATTCATCTTTCTAAATTAGTTCTTAATTGAAATAGTGATTTGGAAGAAAACAGCTTTGGGTCTTAATCTTCTTCCATTGTGGTCGCCAACGATCATTTAAGAAATATAGGGACCTGGTTGAGCTATCATATATTATAGTAAATTCAAATACATGTACAATAACCTTGATCTTCTCTACCATTAATATATCCTTAATTATTAAATTTTTAAATCGTTAAATTGCTTAACTGTTTTTTTTGGTTTTCTTTATAAACAAAACCTAAACTTGGAACTACCGATCACAATTTAACCAAATTAAATAACTACAATAATATATTAATATGTAGGTGTATCTAAGATATTTTCTTTGGGTACAATATATGAGTCATAATACTCGTTATTACTCGAATGATAATCGTATACTCACAATTTATCCATCATGAATAGAGCCGTTAGGGGGCCTCCCAACCCGTTAACCCGCCCGGGACCGGATCGGTAAGGCCCGTCTGAGACTGATCTGTATAGCTTAGAGAGCGGGTTGGGAGCCAAAATTTTGGACCGAATCTTTTACCGGTCTGGACCGGTTCGCCCAGTATCCAGCCCGGTAAGGGAGATATATAATATTTTTTCATAATCTATGTATATTTTTAACTCAAACCCTAAAACAATTATGATAAACTAACAAACCCACCCGTTAAGAGTTGGACCGGACCGACTCGACTCTTAACGAACCAGCCCCGATCCATAATATTTAGCTCTCTTTGTTTAGCGGTTAAGCTCGACCTGTCCGGTAGCTTACCGAGTCGGTCTCGGTCCCATCCAAACCTGGACTGACCCGTCCCGATAACAGGACTAATCATAAAGTAAGAGATTTATTTGTTATGTAGAGGAAGTGTGTCTAATGTTGCTCATATAGAGTCACAACAGGTAATCAAAACTGGTGAAATTTACAACGGTCTCTCTTCTTATTTTAGACGTGTCCATAAACATCAAGTTATTTGTGAGTTATCTAATGAGTATTGTATTCCTTCTCTCACTCGTTGTTTTTGTTAGTGAAAGGAGGATCAATGAGTGGTCATCATGCCGATCAGTTAGGGTCAAACACTAATACAGTGTTTGTAAACATCTTACCTCACATGTCTAGTTTTTACAAAGGTACGAGGAACACAAGGCATATAAAATTTTCAATAATGATGTACGCTTATCAAATCCACATGTTTTAATTAGATCGTTGAATCGTTTGGGTTGATTAAAAAGCGTTAACTATCTTGGTTATTCATATTAGTTGGTATGACAAATTCATTTGTCGCATTTGAGTTTGATTATTTTTGTTAATTGTTTTAATTGTGTTGAATTTGATTATATATTGATTGGATTATTAATAGTTTACGTAATCGAGTTATGATTGGTTTGATTAGTTATATTATACACAACTGAATTTCAACTTTATTAGTTATATTATTATAATTGGATTTTTTATCAGTTTGATTGGTTTATTTATATATAATGTAATTTTGATTTATTTTGTTATTTAATTTTTTGATATTGACATGTTCTTATACATTTGTTAAGATTGAAAAATTATTTGGTGTTTGATTTTATACAAGATCATTAGAAAATGGGACCTAGATATTTAAAATTGGGATAGTGAAGAGCTTACCATAATATTATTTGGTCTATATATCTAAGATCTAGGATGATGGTTGACCAATATCCTTCTCGTTGAGTCATCATCGCCCAACGACATGTAAAAATAAATTCATTCCATTTTATTTTTGGTGAGATAACAATCACACTAGATGACACCTATGTGATAACGGGTCTTTCGGTGTCGAGTTTTATAGTATAGCATCTGGTGTTTGCGGATAATGATGATATGCTCAAATTATTTTTCTAATATTCTTAATATCATTGTTAAATGACTATGAGTGGAGCTCCAGTCGCCAAACATAAGCAAAAATTGTTCGTCTCAATGGTCTTCTTTATGTCTAGTCACCATCCAGATGTTCTCATAATATGATGTAAGTTCAGTTTAATTTTTTTTACTTTTATCAGATTTTAATTATGTTAATTAGATATGTTAATATTTTTTTCCTTTTTTTTTGATATATTAACTTCAATTTGATGACTATATATGCGCGGTCCGACAATCTCAATAGACTTCTTGGATAAAGGCGACGTTAAAATTGATCGACGACGTCAAAAATAATTATCCATAGTGTGTGGTTTAACATATGGGTCATATTCAAATGATACTATGACCATTACGAGTTATTTTACCTAAAACAAGTAGACATGTCAGAGTAAATTTTTCTTATGATCAAATGGTGTGGAGGTACTGGACACAAGATATTATGGACGATGAACATAGAGGTTCAAGATATAATAGTGTTTATTCTAGTATGGAAACTTCGAGTAAAATAATATGCGCACTTTCATTGGCGTCGTCTGTGGGATAGGTTCCTGAAGACTTCAAACAATTCTTCAAAAACTTCTTTCCACCACTCTCTAAAATTTTAAATTAGAGTTTTACAATATTGCACTCATCAACTTCGGGTATGGACGACCAAATTGATATAATACAAGTGATGTAGTAATAAATGGTGAAGGAACTTATGAAAAATATGAAAATAGTTGTTGAGTTGGAACAACCACTCCAAGATGTTGGCTCTGTTGCTGGAATATCTAAATAAAAATTATCTAAAGCTTACTGTAATCGAGGTGTTATAAATAAGACAATAGAGATGATACCTTATCCACCAATCAGTCACCCAAGATGGAGTTACAAGAACCTCTGACTCGAGAATAGATATTACAAGCTAGAGAAGTCATAATATGTACTTAATATTACAACCGAATGAGCCATTTAACGAGATAATTTTAAACATTAAAAGATAATTTGAAGTCTCATTGTTTATAGAAAAATCATTGAGTGCATTAAAAACCAATTTGTCATGATACCAAATAATTATACATCATAACAAAGTATAACACTCCAAAAATATCACTCGAGGATAGTACAAGCAACCTCGGTTCCACAGATGAAGGAATAAATCATGAGAATTTTTAGACTCTTACTTGTTGAAGGAGACATCCTTCGGGATAACAAGCTCGTCGAGAAAACACCATATTTATGATTTGAAGCTTCAAAAATTCGATCAAACTTTGGCCTACCTTTATAGGAACCTCCACCCTATCATTTGTTTCAATAATGATGATTTAAGAGAAGTTGTTATGCCTCATAAGGAAACAATAATTAGCATTTCTGAGATTGTCAGAGTAGAGATCAGAAGGATACTAGTTGACATCGGGAGCTTAGAAAATATCATTTTTAAGAAAACATATGATCAGATACGTAGCATAGCACCTTTAACGCCAAATGATGGGTGATGTCTAGTTTTATAAGAGATCATACTCCAATACTTGGTGAGCTTAAACTAAATGGGTTTTAGGACTAGAAGAATACATAAATGATGCAATATCTCTTGATGGTGGTGGATGTGCCGTCATCTTACAACACCATATTAATTGGATACATATAAAAGATTATACATCAATACATTAGGTTTGTGATAAGTAGCATAATAGGTGTAGTACGAATAACACAATGCATAACATGTTAATGTTATGTTAATTCTCTTCTTACTCCAAAATAGCAACTAGATGGAGACCTAATCACTTTTAATGAAATTGATGTAACTATGAAAGCCCCTGAAATCATGAAACCGAGGAAAATAATGGAATAAGTCACTTTAAAAAGGAGAAATGGTTCGTAATGACCAAGACTTACAAGGACTACTTCGAACTACATTGTTATAATTTATTTTCTAAGACTTAGACTAATTCACTTGAAGTACCAAAGATGTAATAGGCGTACTATCTATAATAGCACATTGTCGACTATCAACTAATAGAAAGTGCATTCTAATAAAACATATATGAGGATCTTTCTCTCACGGGAAAGTATAGGTCATTATTTTCAAATTTACCATGATAGGTCAAAAAAATTATATAAGATAAGCCGTTTACCCGATGTGGACATCAAACCTGGTATTAGTATAAAATCGTAAGTTGCGTATGTGTGTGGACTTCAGTAATCTAAAATATGAAATCCTTGAAGGACTATTTCCTAGTATCATACATTAATCAGTTAGTTAATGCCACTTAAAGAAATGGGGTGAGGTCTTTCATAGATGTGTACTTAGGATATAATCAGATATCTATGAACCTGAATTATGAATAACATATCGCCTTTATGGTTGTAAGAGGGTTAACTTGTATAAATTAATATTCTTCCGTCTTACGAATGCAATAATAACTTACCAAATGTTAGTTAACAAAGTCTCATTTTACCAAATTGTAAGAAATATACAAACATATATATATATATATATATAAAGTATACTAGTAACAAATATATACGATAAAGATCATTTTGTTGACCTCGAATAAATATTTGGAAACCTTTGTGTTGTGAATGTGAAGTTAAACCTAAAGAAATGCACCTTTAGAGTTCAGTTAGAAATATTTTGGGTTATATCCTAAAATGGGGATTGAAGCATATACAAAGCAAATATCGAATTCGGGAGCCATAAAGCCATCATGTAGTACTATAGAGATTCAAATATTAATAAGAAGGTTGATTGCTTTAAACAAATTCATTTTCAGATCATTAGATAATTATGTCCAGTTTTCCAAATGTTAAAAAAGGTCAGATTTTTTAATTGTAATCTATAATATGATGAAGTGTTTAAAATGGTATATGAACATTTGACATATCTGAAGATTCTAACATGGTCGAATCCCTGTGATATCATCTACAGATATTTATGAAATTTAGACCATACATTAAGTGCAGTTCTTATGAATGAAGAATGAGTTATTTGCCTAGCCATATATCATGTTAGCAAATCACTTCTAAGGTAGCGTTGGCTGCCTTCCGGATGGGTCTTCTTCTGGGGGGTGATGAAAGACAATGCGGAAGAAACGCAAGCAATGACGTTTAGAGCTCTGTTAGATCAGATAGAAAAAATAATTATAGTCGAAGAAACCAGGGCTTCAGAGATAGAGTCCATGTCTCAATTCTATCGAGATCCAAACCTAGCCAGATGTCTCAATTCTATCGAGATCCAAACCTAGCCAGAGCAAGTACGACAACGGTGAATGCCCGTCCCCAATCTGCTCAACCAATTACGACTGTCCGACCGCGCACTCAGACAGTTCAAGCAACAACTCAAACTCCTCAACGGCTGACTCAAAATCAACAGTACCATCAGGCGGGTCCGACAGCTCAACAGTATGTACGACCAGCTTCGAATAGATGGCTAACCGAGTGTGTTTCTACAATCTTTGAAAAAGCAAGAGCAAATGTGCATTTCTGTAAACCCTTCCCTCTTCAGACTCCGAGGGAGCACAGGAAGAACAAGTACTGCCAGTTTCATGAAGACATTGGGCATCACACTAAGTATTGTGTGGCTTTGAAGAAAGAGGTCCAATACTTGATAGAAAATGGTAAGTTGGTTGATTTTGTCAAGAAGAACACTACTTTGGTTCCCAAACAGGAAGTCGCCTCAAGACAAGATGGTACCATGATGATTTCCGACGCGATGGAAGAAGAGTTTCTAGATGCCTTGATGTGGCAGCAGAGTATCTTGATCCAAAGCCAGGCATGAATAATGTAAACATGGTCGAGTAAATGATTCCTCAAGGAAAGTTCAGTGACTTATGTTCATTCTTCGAATCACTAACCATTTTTGGGGGAGATACAGTGGCAGGAATATCAAACTACTCAAGGAAGAGACATATCGTTAGTCTAGCAACGCAGCTGGAGGCGGGTGCTTCATCGCACCTTTAGCGGAACCCATCACCAATCATTTGCTTCGAGGATGACGAAATGAGGGAAGTTTCTGGTCCACACAAAGACGCCGTGGTAATCAGAGCAGAGATAGCCAGAAACGAGATAATGATGATATGCTCAAATTATTTTTCTAATATTCTTAATATCATTGTTAAATGACTATGAGTGGAGCTCCAGTCGCCAAACATAAGCAAAAATTGTTCGTCTCAATGGTCTTCTTTATGTCTAGTCACCATCCAGATGTTCTCATAATATGATGTAAGTTCAGTTTAATTTTTTTTACTTTTATCAGATTTTAATTATGTTAATTAGATATGTTAATATTTTTTTCCTTTTTCTTTGATATATTAACTTCAATTTGATGACTATATATGCGCGGTCCGACAATCTCAATAGACTTCTTGGATAAAGGCGACGTTAAAATTGATCGACGACGTCAAAAATAATTATCCATAGTGTGTGGTTTAACATATGGGTCATATTCAAATGATACTATGACCATTACGAGTTATTTTACCTAAAACAAGTAGACATGTCAGAGTAAATTTTTCTTATGATCAAATGGTGTGGAGGTACTGGACACAAGATATTATGGACGATGAACATAGAGGTTCAAGATATAATAGTGTTTATTCTAGTATGGAAACTTCGAGTAAAATAATATCCGCACTTTCATTGGCGTCGTCTGTGGGATAGGTTCCTGAAGACTTCAAACAATTCTTCAAAAACTTCTTTCCACCACTCTCTAAAATTTTAAATTAGAGTTTTACAATATTGCACTCATCAACTTCGGGTATGGACGACCAAATTGATATAATACAAGTGATGTAGTAATAAATGGTGAAGGAACTTATGAAAAATATGAAAATAGTTGTTGAGTTGGAACAACCACTCCAAGATGTTGGCTCTGTTGCTGGAATATCTAAATAAAAATTATCTAAAGCTTACTGTAATCGAGGTGTTATAAATAAGACAATAGAGATGATACCTTATCCACCAATCAGTCACCCAAGATGGAGTTACAAGAACCTCTGACTCGAGAATAGATATTACAAGCTAGAGAAGTCATAATATGTACTTAATATTACAACCGAATGAGCCATTTAACGAGATAATTTTAAACATTAAAAGATAATTTGAAGTCTCATTGTTTATAGAAAAATCATTGAGTGCATTAAAAACCAATTTGTCATGATACCAAATAATTATACATCATAACAAAGTATAACACTCCAAAAATATCACTCGAGGATAGTACAAGCAACCTCGGTTCCACAGATGAAGGAATAAATCATGAGAATTTTTAGACTCTTACTTGTTGAAGGAGACATCCTTCGGGATAACAAGCTCGTCGAGAAAACACCATATTTATGATTTGAAGCTTCAAAAATTCGATCAAACTTTGGCCTACCTTTATAGGAACCTCCACCCTATCATTTGTTTCAATAATGATGATTTAAGAGAAGTTGTTATGCCTCATAAGGAAACAATAATTAGCATTTCTGAGATTGTCAGAGTAGAGATCAGAAGGATACTAGTTGACATCGGGAGCTTAGAAAATATCATTTTTAAGAAAACATATGATCAGATACGTAGCATAGCACCTTTAACGCCAAATGATGGGTGATGTCTAGTTTTATAAGAGATCATACTCCAATACTTGGTGAGCTTAAACTAAATGGGTTTTAGGACTAGAAGAATACATAAATGATGCAATATCTCTTGATGGTGGTGGATGTGCCGTCATCTTACAACACCATATTAATTGGATACATATAAAAGATTATACATCAATACATTAGGTTTGTGATAAGTAGCATAATAGGTGTAGTACGAATAACACAATGCATAACATGTTAATGTTATGTTAATTCTCTTCTTACTCCAAAATAGCAACTAGATGGAGACCTAATCACTTTTAATGAAATTGATGTAACTATGAAAGCCCCTGAAATCATGAAACCGAGGAAAATAATGGAATAAGTCACTTTAAAAAGGAGAAATGGTTCGTAATGACCAAGACTTACAAGGACTACTTCGAACTACATTGTTATAATTTATTTTCTAAGACTTAGACTAATTCACTTGAAGTACCAAAGATGTAATAGGCGTACTATCTATAATAGCACATTGTCGACTATCAACTAATAGAAACTGCATTCTAATAAAACATATATGAGGATCTTTCTCTCACGGGAAAGTATAGGTCATTATTTTCAAATTTACCATGATAGGTCAAAAAAATTATATAAGATAAGCCGTTTACCCGATGTGGACATCAAACCTGGTATTAGTATAAAATCGTAAGTTGCGTATGTGTGTGGACTTCAGTAATCTAAAATATGAAATCCTTGAAGGACTATTTCCTAGTATCATACATTAATCAGTTAGTTAATGCCACTTAAAGAAATGGGGTGAGGTCTTTCATAGATGTGTACTTAGGATATAATCAGATATCTATGAACCTGAATTATGAATAACATATCGCCTTTATGGTTGTAAGAGGGTTAACTTGTATAAATTAATATTCTTCCGTCTTACGAATGCAATAATAACTTACCAAATGTTAGTTAACAAAGTCTCATTTTACCAAATTGTAAGAAATATACAAACATATATATATATATATATATAAAGTATACTAGTAACAAATATATACGATAAAGATCATTTTGTTGACCTCGAATAAATATTTGGAAACCTTTGTGTTGTGAATGTGAAGTTAAACCTAAAGAAATGCACCTTTAGAGTTCAGTTAGAAATATTTTGGGTTATATCCTAAAATGGGGATTGAAGCATATACAAAGCAAATATCGAATTCGGGAGCCATAAAGCCATCATGTAGTACTATAGAGATTCAAATATTAATAAGAAGGTTGATTGCTTTAAACAAATTCATTTTCAGATCATTAGATAATTATGTCCAATTTTCCAAATGTTAAAAAAGGTCAGATTTTTTAATTGTAATCTATAATATGATGAAGTGTTTAAAATGGTATATGAACATTTGACATATCTGAAGATTCTAACATGGTCGAATCCCTGTGATATCATCTACAGATATTTATGAAATTTAGACCATACATTAAGTGCAGTTCTTATGAATGAAGAATGAGTTATTTGCCTAGCCATATATCATGTTAGCAAATCACTTCTAAGGTAGCGTTGGCTGCCTTCCGGATGGGTCTTCTTCTGGGGGGTGATGAAAGACAATGCGGAAGAAACGCAAGCAATGACGTTTAGAGCTCTGTTAGATCAGATAGAAAAAATAATTATAGTCGAAGAAACCAGGGCTTCAGAGATAGAGTCCATGTCTCAATTCTATCGAGATCCAAACCTAGCCAGATGTCTCAATTCTATCGAGATCCTAACCTAGCCAGAGCAAGTACGACAACGGTGAATGCCCGTCCCCAATCTGCTCAACCAATTACGACTGTCCGACCGCGCACTCAGACAGTTCAAGCAACAACTCAAACTCCTCAACGGCTGACTCAAAATCAACAGTACCATCAGGCGGGTCCGACAGCTCAACAGTATGTACGACCAGCTTCGAATAGATGGCTAACCGAGTGTGTTTCTACAATCTTTGAAAAAGCAAGAGCAAATGTGCATTTCTGTAAACCCTTCCCTCTTCAGACTCCGAGGGAGCACAGGAAGAACAAGTACTGCCAGTTTCATGAAGACATTGGGCATCACACTAAGTATTGTGTGGCTTTGAAGAAAGAGGTCCAATACTTGATAGAAAATGGTAAGTTGGTTGATTTTGTCAAGAAGAACACTACTTTGGTTCCCAAACAGGAAGTCGCCTCAAGACAAGATGGTACCATGATGATTTCCGACGCGATGGAAGAAGAGTTTCTAGATGCCTTGATGTGGCAGCAGAGTATCTTGATCCAAAGCCAGGCATGAATAATGTAAACATGGTCGAGTAAATGATTCCTCAAGGAAAGTTCAGTGACTTATGTTCATTCTTCGAATCACTAACCATTTTTGGGGGAGATACAGTGGCAGGAATATCAAACTACTCAAGGAAGAGACATATCGTTAGTCTAGCAACGCAGCTGGAGGCGGGTGCTTCATCGCACCTTTAGCGGAACCCATCACCAATCATTTGCTTCGAGGATGACGAAATGAGGGAAGTTTCTGGTCCACACAAAGACGCCGTGGTAATCAGAGCAGAGATAGCCAGAAACGAGATAATGATGATATGCTCAAATTATTTTTCTAATATTCTTAATATCATTGTTAAATGACTATGAGTGGAGCTCCAGTCGCCAAACATAAGCAAAAATTGTTCGTCTCAATGGTCTTCTTTATGTCTAGTCACCATCCAGATGTTCTCATAATATGATGTAAGTTCAGTTTAATTTTTTTTACTTTTATCAGATTTTAATTATGTTAATTAGATATGTTAATATTTTTTTCCTTTTTCTTTGATATATTAACTTCAATTTGATGACTATATATGCGCGGTCCGACAATCTCAATAGACTTCTTGGATAAAGGCGACGTTAAAATTGATCGACGACGTCAAAAATAATTATCCATAGTGTGTGGTTTAACATATGGGTCATATTCAAATGATACTATGACCATTACGAGTTATTTTACCTAAAACAAGTAGACATGTCAGAGTAAATTTTTCTTATGATCAAATGGTGTGGAGGTACTGGACACAAGATATTATGGACGATGAACATAGAGGTTCAAGATATAATAGTGTTTATTCTAGTATGGAAACTTCGAGTAAAATAATATGCGCACTTTCATTGGCGTCGTCTGTGGGATAGGTTCCTGAAGACTTCAAACAATTCTTCAAAAACTTCTTTCCACCACTCTCTAAAATTTTAAATTAGAGTTTTACAATATTGCACTCATCAACTTCGGGTATGGACGACCAAATTGATATAATACAAGTGATGTAGTAATAAATGGTGAAGGAACTTATGAAAAATATGAAAATAGTTGTTGAGTTGGAACAACCACTCCAAGATGTTGGCTCTGTTGCTGGAATATCTAAATAAAAATTATCTAAAGCTTACTGTAATCGAGGTGTTATAAATAAGACAATAGAGATGATACCTTATCCACCAATCAGTCACCCAAGATGGAGTTACAAGAACCTCTGACTCGAGAATAGATATTACAAGCTAGAGAAGTCATAATATGTACTTAATATTACAACCGAATGAGCCATTTAACGAGATAATTTTAAACATTAAAAGATAATTTGAAGTCTCATTGTTTATAGAAAAATCATTGAGTGCATTAAAAACCAATTTGTCATGATACCAAATAATTATACATCATAACAAAGTATAACACTCCAAAAATATCACTCGAGGATAGTACAAGCAACCTCGGTTCCACAGATGAAGGAATAAATCATGAGAATTTTTAGACTCTTACTTGTTGAAGGAGACATCCTTCGGGATAACAAGCTCGTCGAGAAAACACCATATTTATGATTTGAAGCTTCAAAAATTCGATCAAACTTTGGCCTACCTTTATAGGAACCTCCACCCTATCATTTGTTTCAATAATGATGATTTAAGAGAAGTTGTTATGCCTCATAAGGAAACAATAATTAGCATTTCTGAGATTGTCAGAGTAGAGATCAGAAGGATACTAGTTGACATCGGGAGCTTAGAAAATATCATTTTTAAGAAAACATATGATCAGATACGTAGCATAGCACCTTTAACGCCAAATGATGGGTGATGTCTAGTTTTATAAGAGATCATACTCCAATACTTGGTGAGCTTAAACTAAATGGGTTTTAGGACTAGAAGAATACATAAATGATGCAATATCTCTTGATGGTGGTGGATGTGCCGTCATCTTACAACACCATATTAATTGGATACATATAAAAGATTATACATCAATACATTAGGTTTGTGATAAGTAGCATAATAGGTGTAGTACGAATAACACAATGCATAACATGTTAATGTTATGTTAATTCTCTTCTTACTCCAAAATAGCAACTAGATGGAGACCTAATCACTTTTAATGAAATTGATGTAACTATGAAAGCCCCTGAAATCATGAAACCGAGGAAAATAATGGAATAAGTCACTTTAAAAAGGAGAAATGGTTCGTAATGACCAAGACTTACAAGGACTACTTCGAACTACATTGTTATAATTTATTTTCTAAGACTTAGACTAATTCACTTGAAGTACCAAAGATGTAATAGGCGTACTATCTATAATAGCACATTGTCGACTATCAACTAATAGAAACTGCATTCTAATAAAACATATATGAGGATCTTTCTCTCACGGGAAAGTATAGGTCATTATTTTCAAATTTACCATGATAGGTCAAAAAAATTATATAAGATAAGCCGTTTACCCGATGTGGACATCAAACCTGGTATTAGTATAAAATCGTAAGTTGCGTATGTGTGTGGACTTCAGTAATCTAAAATATGAAATCCTTGAAGGACTATTTCCTAGTATCATACATTAATCAGTTAGTTAATGCCACTTAAAGAAATGGGGTGAGGTCTTTCATAGATGTGTACTTAGGATATAATCAGATATCTATGAACCTGAATTATGAATAACATATCGCCTTTATGGTTGTAAGAGGGTTAACTTGTATAAATTAATATTCTTCCGTCTTACGAATGCAATAATAACTTACCAAATGTTAGTTAACAAAGTCTCATTTTACCAAATTGTAAGAAATATACAAACATATATATATATATATATATATATATATATATATATATATATATATATATAAAGTATACTAGTAACAAATATATACGATAAAGATCATTTTGTTGACCTCGAATAAATATTTGGAAACCTTTGTGTTGTGAATGTGAAGTTAAACCTAAAGAAATGCACCTTTAGAGTTCAGTTAGAAATATTTTGGGTTATATCCTAAAATGGGGATTGAAGCATATACAAAGCAAATATCGAATTCGGGAGCCATAAAGCCATCATGTAGTACTATAGAGATTCAAATATTAATAAGAAGGTTGATTGCTTTAAACAAATTCATTTTCAGATCATTAGATAATTATGTCCAGTTTTCCAAATGTTAAAAAAGGTCAGATTTTTTAATTGTAATCTATAATATGATGAAGTGTTTAAAATGGTATATGAACATTTGACATATCTGAAGATTCTAACATGGTCGAATCCCTGTGATATCATCTACAGATATTTATGAAATTTAGACCATACATTAAGTGCAGTTCTTATGAATGAAGAATGAGTTATTTGCCTAGCCATATATCATGTTAGCAAATCACTTCTAAGGTAGCGTTGGCTGCCTTCCGGATGGGTCTTCTTCTGGGGGGTGATGAAAGACAATGCGGAAGAAACGCAAGCAATGACGTTTAGAGCTCTGTTAGATCAGATAGAAAAAATAATTATAGTCGAAGAAACCAGGGCTTCAGAGATAGAGTCCATGTCTCAATTCTATCGAGATCCAAACCTAGCCAGATGTCTCAATTCTATCGAGATCCAAACCTAGCCAGAGCAAGTACGACAACGGTGAATGCCCGTCCCCAATCTGCTCAACCAATTACGACTGTCCGACCGCGCACTCAGACAGTTCAAGCAACAACTCAAACTCCTCAACGGCTGACTCAAAATCAACAGTACCATCAGGCGGGTCCGACAGCTCAACAGTATGTACGACCAGCTTCGAATAGATGGCTAACCGAGTGTGTTTCTACAATCTTTGAAAAAGCAAGAGCAAATGTGCATTTCTGTAAACCCTTCCCTCTTCAGACTCCGAGGGAGCACAGGAAGAACAAGTACTGCCAGTTTCATGAAGACATTGGGCATCACACTAAGTATTGTGTGGCTTTGAAGAAAGAGGTCCAATACTTGATAGAAAATGGTAAGTTGGTGGATTTTGTCAAGAAGAACACTACTTTGGTTCCCAAACAGGAAGTCGCCTCAAGACAAGATGGTACCATGATGATTTCCGACGCGATGGAAGAAGAGTTTCTAGATGCCTTGATGTGGCAGCAGAGTATCTTGATCCAAAGCCAGGCATGAATAATGTAAACATGGTCGAGTAAATGATTCCTCAAGGAAAGTTCAGTGACTTATGTTCATTCTTCGAATCACTAACCATTTTTGGGGGAGATACAGTGGCAGGAATATCAAACTACTCAAGGAAGAGACATATCGTTAGTCTAGCAACGCAGCTGGAGGCGGGTGCTTCATCGCACCTTTAGCGGAACCCATCACCAATCATTTGCTTCGAGGATGACGAAATGAGGGAAGTTTCTGGTCCACACAAAGACGCCGTGGTAATCAGAGCAGAGATAGCCAGAAACGAGATAATGATGATATGCTCAAATTATTTTTCTAATATTCTTAATATCATTGTTAAATGACTATGAGTGGAGCTCCAGTCGCCAAACATAAGCAAAAATTGTTCGTCTCAATGGTCTTCTTTATGTCTAGTCACCATCCAGATGTTCTCATAATATGATGTAAGTTCAGTTTAATTTTTTTTACTTTTATCAGATTTTAATTATGTTAATTAGATATGTTAATATTTTTTTCTTTTTTCTTTGATATATTAACTTCAATTTGATGACTATATATGCGCGGTCCGACAATCTCAATAGACTTCTTGGATAAAGGCGACGTTAAAATTGATCGACGACGTCAAAAATAATTATCCATAGTGTGTGGTTTAACATATGGGTCATATTCAAATGATACTATGACCATTACGAGTTATTTTACCTAAAACAAGTAGACATGTCAGAGTAAATTTTTCTTATGATCAAATGGTGTGGAGGTACTGGACACAAGATATTATGGACGATGAACATAGAGGTTCAAGATATAATAGTGTTTATTCTAGTATGGAAACTTCGAGTAAAATAATATCCGCACTTTCATTGGCGTCGTCTGTGGGATAGGTTCCTGAAGACTTCAAACAATTCTTCAAAAACTTCTTTCCACCACTCTCTAAAATTTTAAATTAGAGTTTTACAATATTGCACTCATCAACTTCGGGTATGGACGACCAAATTGATATAATACAAGTGATGTAGTAATAAATGGTGAAGGAACTTATGAAAAATATGAAAATAGTTGTTGAGTTGGAACAACCACTCCAAGATGTTGGCTCTGTTGCTGGAATATCTAAATAAAAATTATCTAAAGCTTACTGTAATCGAGGTGTTATAAATAAGACAATAGAGATGATACCTTATCCACCAATCAGTCACCCAAGATGGAGTTACAAGAACCTCTGACTCGAGAATAGATATTACAAGCTAGAGAAGTCATAATATGTACTTAATATTACAACCGAATGAGCCATTTAACGAGATAATTTTAAACATTAAAAGATAATTTGAAGTCTCATTGTTTATAGAAAAATCATTGAGTGCATTAAAAACCAATTTGTCATGATACCAAATAATTATACATCATAACAAAGTATAACACTCCAAAAATATCACTCGAGGATAGTACAAGCAACCTCGGTTCCACAGATGAAGGAATAAATCATGAGAATTTTTAGACTCTTACTTGTTGAAGGAGACATCCTTCGGGATAACAAGCTCGTCGAGAAAACACCATATTTATGATTTGAAGCTTCAAAAATTCGATCAAACTTTGGCCTACCTTTATAGGAACCTCCACCCTATCATTTGTTTCAATAATGATGATTTAAGAGAAGTTGTTATGCCTCATAAGGAAACAATAATTAGCATTTCTGAGATTGTCAGAGTAGAGATCAGAAGGATACTAGTTGATATCGGGAGCTTAGAAAATATCATATTTAAGAAAACATATGATCAGATACGTAGCATAGCACCTTTAACGCCAAATGATGGGTGATGTCTAGTTTTATAAGAGATCATACTCCAATACTTGGTGAGCTTAAACTAAATGGGTTTTAGGACTAGAAGAATACATAAATGATGCAATATCTCTTGATGGTGGTGGATGTGCCGTCATCTTACAACACCATATTAATTGGATACATATAAAAGATTATACATCAATACATTAGGTTTGTGATAAGTAGCATAATAGGTGTAGTACGAATAACACAATGCATAACATGTTAATGTTATGTTAATTCTCTTCTTACTCCAAAATAGCAACTAGATGGAGACCTAATCACTTTTAATGAAATTGATGTAACTATGAAAGCCCCTGAAATCATGAAACCGAGGAAAATAATGGAATAAGTCACTTTAAAAAGGAGAAATGGTTCGTAATGACCAAGACTTACAAGGACTACTTCGAACTACATTGTTATAATTTATTTTCTAAGACTTAGACTAATTCACTTGAAGTACCAAAGATGTAATAGGTGTACTATCTATAATAGCACATTGTCGACTATCAACTAATAGAAACTGCATTCTAATAAAACATATATGAGGATCTTTCTCTCACGGGAAAGTATAGGTCATTATTTTCAAATTTACCATGATAGGTCAAAAAAATTATATAAGATAAGTCGTTTACCCGATGTGGACATCAAACCTGGTATTAGTATAAAATCGTAAGTTGCGTATGTGTGTGGACTTCAGTAATCTAAAATATGAAATCCTTGAAGGACTATTTCCTAGTATCATACATTAATCAGTTAGTTAATGCCACTTAAAGAAATGGGGTGAGGTCTTTCATAGATGTGTACTTAGGATATAATCAGATATCTATGAACCTGAATTATGAATAACATATCGCCTTTATGGTTGTAAGAGGATTAACTTGTATAAATTAATATTCTTCCGTCTTACGAATGCAATAATAACTTACCAAATGTTAGTTAACAAAGTCTCATTTTACCAAATTGTAAGAAATATACAAACATATATATATATAAAGTATACTAGTAACAAATATATACGATAAAGATCATTTTGTTGACCTCGAATAAATATTTGGAAACCTTTGTGTTGTGAATGTGAAGTTAAACCTAAAGAAATGCACCTTTAGAGTTCAGTTAGAAATATTTTGGGTTATATCCTAAAATGGGGATTGAAGCATATACAAAGCAAATATCGAATTCGGGAGCCATAAAGCCATCATGTAGTACTATAGAGATTCAAATATTAATAAGAAGGTTGATTGCTTTAAACAAATTCATTTTCAGATCATTAGATAATTATGTCCAATTTTCCAAATGTTAAAAAAGGTCAGATTTTTTAATTGTAATCTATAATATGATGAAGTGTTTAAAATGGTATATGAACATTTGACATATCTGAAGATTCTAACATGGTCGAATCCCTGTGATATCATCTACAGATATTTATGAAATTTAGACCATACATTAAGTGCAGTTCTTATGAATGAAGAATGAGTTATTTGCCTAGCCATATATCATGTTAGCAAATCACTTCTAAGGTAGCGTTGGCTGCCTTCCGGATGGGTCTTCTTCTGGGGGGTGATGAAAGACAATGCGGAAGAAACGCAAGCAATGACGTTTAGAGCTCTGTTAGATCAGATAGAAAAAATAATTCTAGTCGAAGAAACCAGGGCTTCAGAGATAGAGTCCATGTCTCAATTCTATCGAGATCCAAACCTAGCCAGATGTCTCAATTCTATCGAGATCCAAACCTAGCCAGAGCAAGTACGACAACGGTGAATGCCCGTCCCCAATCTGCTCAACCAATTACGACTGTCCGACCGCGCACTCAGACAGTTCAAGCAACAACTCAAACTCCTCAACGGCTGACTCAAAATCAACAGTACCATCAGGCGGGTCCGACAGCTCAACAGTATGTACGACCAGCTTCGAATAGATGGCTAACCGAGTGTGTTTCTACAATCTTTGAAAAAGCAAGAGCAAATGTGCATTTCTGTAAACCCTTCCCTCTTCAGACTCCGAGGGAGCACAGGAAGAACAAGTACTGCCAGTTTCATGAAGACATTGGGCATCACACTAAGTATTGTGTGGCTTTGAAGAAAGAGGTCCAATACTTGATAGAAAATGGTAAGTTGGTGGATTTTGTCAAGAAGAACACTACTTTGGTTCCCAAACAGGAAGTCGCCTCAAGACAAGATGGTACCATGATGATTTCCGACGCGATGGAAGAAGAGTTTCTAGATGCCTTGATGTGGCAGCAGAGTATCTTGATCCAAAGCCAGGCATGAATAATGTAAACATGGTCGAGTAAATGATTCCTCAAGGAAAGTTCAGTGACTTATGTTCATTCTTCGAATCACTAACCATTTTTGGGGGAGATACAGTGGCAGGAATATCAAACTACTCAAGGAAGAGACATATCGTTAGTCTAGCAACGCAGCTGGAGGCGGGTGCTTCATCGCACCTTTAGCGGAACCCATCACCAATCATTTGCTTCGAGGATGACGAAATGAGGGAAGTTTCTGGTCCACACAAAGACGCCGTGGTAATCAGAGCAGAGATAGCCATAAACGAGATAAGAAAGATTCTGATTGACACGGGCAGTTCCACCAATATCATGTTCATGACCACCTACAATAAGCTAACCAATCCTCCGACTATCCAACGATCTGACTGCACGATAGTACGGTTCGCCGGTGCAACCGCGGACGTCGTCGGAGAATTCGAAGGAGTGGTGGAGCTAATAAGGGGACCATTTAAGAAAATAGTGACAGTATTGTTCATTGTAGTGGATGCACCCACATCGTACAACGCCAATCTTTGGAAGGTCCTGGCTGTCTAAAATGCATGATGTACCATCTACGATCCACCAATGCTTGAAGTATGTAGTGGGAAGTAACATCGTAACTGTAAGATCAAGTCTGAAAATGGCTAGAGAATGCTACAAGGCAGCGTTGGCCCCTAAGGAGTTGGCGGGGGTCGGATGCAGAAAAGAATAGCAATCAAAGGGACCTCCTTCGGATTCTGATCCTGTTAATGATCCGAGGGAGTCCCCTAGATTCATGGTCCTCGATAAAGGTTTTGAAGATCATGTGTTTGTTCCTGGAAAGAGTCTCAAGATAGGAACAAAATTATCGCCTACAGTAAAAGAAAGGTTAGTCAGATTTATTTTGACTAAATTACATTTGTTTGCATGGTGTACAGAGGACGTTACAGAAGTGCCAGAAGAAGTCATTTGTCACAGATTAGTTATTCGAAACAGCGTACGCCCAATCATTCAGAAGCGAAGATCTTTTTCCTAAGAAAAAACAGAAGCGATAATGGCAAAAGTAGACCGTTTAAGGAAAGTAGGCCACATCCGTGAATCACAATATCCGTTATGAACTGCTAACCGGTCTTGGTAAAAAATAAAAATGGCAAATGGTGGATGTGTGTCCACTTTACTGATTTGAATAGGGCTTGCCCTAAAGATCCTTTCTCGGTCCCTCGAATAGATCAGCTTGTGGACTCCACATCCAGAAATCGTTTACTCTTATTTATGGACGTGTATGCTGGATACAATCAAATCCGGATAGATCCAAAGAATCAGGAGAGCACGACTTTTATAACTTGAAGAGGTCTACATTGTTACCGAGTCAGGCCATTCGGACCGAAAAATGTAGGGGCAACTTATCAGCGGCTCGTGAACAAAACATTCGAAAGTCAGATTGGAAGAAACGTGGAAGTTTATATTGATGATATGTTAGTCAAAAGCTTAAGAGATGAAGATCATTTGGCTGACCTAGAAGAAACTTTTGCTAATTTGGCTAAAATAAATCTCAAGCTGAATCCGGAAAAGTGCACATTCGGAGTAAGATCTGGAAAGTTCTTAGGTTACATAGTCAGTGAGCAGGGCATCGAAACAGATCCTCTGCAGCTAAACACCCTATGTACTATAGATCCACCTAGAACCATCAAAGAAGTGCAAATTTTAACCGGAAGGTTTGCTGCTTTTAACAGATTCATATCCAGGTCGTCGGACAAGTGTGCTCCTTTCTTTCTGGTGTTGAGGAAAGCAAATCGGTTCGACTGGACTCAAGAATGTTCTGAAGCCTTCAATCAAATCAAGAAACATCTTTCGTCCCCGAAGATACTGAAAAAGCCGAATCCGGGGGAAAATATTATTTCTATACTTGGCAGTGTCCGACTGTGCAGTCAGCTCGGTTTTAGTCCGAGAAGAAGCAGCCTATCCTAAACCAGTTTATTATGTAAACAAAAGCCTCCTAGATGCAGAAAAAACATACCTTAAGTTGGAAAAGCTATCCCTCGCCCTAGTCACATCAGCTCAAAAATGAGGCCATACTTCCAAGCTCATACAATAGTGGTGCGAACATCTTTTCCTTTGAAAAGTATGCTACTAAGACCCAAAGTATCTGGAAAGATGACCAAGTGGTCGGTAGAACTTGGGGGATTTCGATATTGAGTTCGAGCCACGAACTGCAATCAAAGCGTAGGCGCTGGCAGATTTTTTAGTGGAATTTCATTCGGATAGAGACATTGTGGACATGGAAGAAGAAAAATCCGACTCTGAGTGGCTAGTTCGAACCGATGGGGGTTCTAGCTCATTGGGATGTGGAGAATGTGTGCAATTAACGTCACCGGATGGCATCGCAATGTATCAGGCAATTCGACTCGGTTTCCAAGCATCAAACAATGAGGCAGAGTATGAAGTAGCCCGGGCCGGATTGCGACTAGCAAAGATTTGCAGGGCCAAACGGGTTAAATTGATCAGTGATTCTCAACTTCTAGTGAACCACGCCCTCGGACGTTCGGAGGCAAGAAAATATCATTTGGTAAAGTATCTGAGAGTGTTGAAGGAGCTGGTTTTGGAGTTCGAAGACATCAAATTTAAGCATGTACATAGGGCATGAAACTCAGTGGCTAATTCATTGGCCAAGGCATCTTACTCGGAGGGGTACCCGTAGATAGTGACTCAAGAAAATTCGTCTATAGTCAAGGGATCCGAAGCAAAGGAAGATAGCATCGAAACATTCCAGATATCCACGACTTTAGCGAAAGACTTGAGAAAGAAAATATAAGATTTTTTAGTCCATGACATGCTGCCTGTTGACAAAGTCAGAGCCAAGAGAATACACTTCAAGGCATACGGATACATCGTCATTGGAGATGTCCTGTAGAAACGATATTTTAGTCGACCCTTACTTCGTTGTTTAGGGAAGGATGAATCGCAACTGATACTTTCTGAGTTACACGATGGGGAAGGCTCTGCTCATTGTGGATACAAGACACTGATATGAAGAGTTTTTCTGGCAGGATACTATTGGCCTACCCTCTCGGCGGACGCCAAAGAGCTAGTGCAGAAATGTGACACGTGTCAACGATTTGCGAATTCGATCCACCTACCTGGGGTACCTCTAGAATCAATATCGGAATTTCTCCTTTTTTACCGATTGAGGATAGATCTGGTCGGACCACTTCCTATGACATCAGGGGGATGTCAAACGATTATCGTTGTTGTGGATTATTTTTCCAAGTGGGTAGAAGCAGAACCATTAGCAGGAACGAGGGCAAAAATGTAATCAAATTTATCATTTCTAACATCTGTTGCCGCTTTGGCATACCCAGGAAGATTACGATGGATAACGGCCCCCAATTTGATAACAGTGAAATGAGAGCTTTCTGCGCTTCCAAGGGGATACAACAATGTTTCTCGACATCATTTCACCCCCAAGCGAACGGTCAGGTCGAAGTAACCAACGAACAATCTTGGACGGACTAAGAAAGAATTTATAGGGCAAAGCTGGGAAGTGGCCAGACTACTTACAAGAAGTGTTATGGGCATACAGGACCACTCCTTGGACAGCAACACATGAATCGCCCTTCGCGCTGGTATACGGAATGGACGCAGTGGTGCCGTCGGAAACAATGTTCCTATCTTTCCGATTAAGTGAATATTCCGAGGAGGGGAATGACAAAGGAAAATGCACAGAACTCGACTTGATAGAAGAAAAGAGAAAAAAGGCTCAACTAAATTTCTTGTACTATCAAACGTTGATGACAAGCTGTTATTCATCGAAGGTCAGAAGAAGAGAGTTCGAGGTGGGGGACAGGGTATAAAAAAGAAGTCTTCCTGCACACAAAAGACAAGAAACTCGGGAAACTCGCCCCAAATTGGGAAAGGCCATTCACAATCACAAGGAAGTTGAAACCGGGGACATACAGATTGAAAGATAAAGAAGGAATAGATCTTCCCAAAGGCTTATCTAGTTTGATCAAATGATGTGTAAATATTTTCTTTAATAATTTATGTAAGTTCCGGTGGCATACTCTTTCCTGCCCTGGTGGCGCATGAAGGTTTTAATGAGGTGCCTAAATAGCCGACTTAATATCACATTTTAGTGCCTTCTTTAAAAACATGAGCAAGTTCATCTTTTTGAACTCAAAACACACTCCAAAAAAGTTTGGACAAGCAAGTTCATCTTTTTGGACTCAAAACACACTCCAAAGAAGTTTGGACAAGCAAGTTCATCTTTTTGAACTCAAAACACGCTCCAAAGAAGTTTGGACAAGCAAGTTCATCTTTTTGGACTCAAAATACACTCCAAAGAAGTTTGAATCAGAAAGTTCAACAACCAAGTGGTGAGGATAATAATCGCCTGAGGGTAGGCTAGTAATTTCAGTTGGTGTTTTAAGGAAGTATGTGGGTGTTTAAGTGTTTAGAATAGAGAGTAGAGAGATAATTAAGCAGCTTGGTAGCAGTTAATTTTCATTACCCCTAGTTAATGCAGGTGGTTGGGTATTTATACCCTGATGTTTGGGCCCTTATGGGCTTTCGGGTCATGTTTAATGGACCCGGGTCATGTTCAAAGACCCATGAGCTCTAAGCAGGAGAGCAAGTAGCTTAGTCAAGAAGTGTTTAAGTTTTTTAGTACTTTTGTCATAGTTCGAACAGTCCTATGGTTTTTAGTGTTCAAAGTGATCTTGTCTGGTCCATGTGATCTGTCCGATCTGTCCGGTTCCGAGGCCTTTGACTAATTTGTCCGTGTCCGGGGAGCATGCTGAATTCGGACTCATCACCAAGTTCATCTTTTTTAACTCAAAACACGCTCCAAAGAAGTTTGGACAAGCAAGTTCATCTTTTTGGACTCAAAACACACTCCAACGAATTTTGGATCAAAAATTTCATCCTTTTGAACTCAAAACACATCTCAAGAGTATTCAAGCTCAACAATTAAATCAAAGTAAAAAAAGTATGAGTAAAATACCATGTTAAGAAAGCATCACTAAAAGTTCCAATAACAAAAAGGAAGTATTACACTAAAGGTTTTTGTCACAGCCATCACACAAAAAAAGTTAACAAGATAAAGACTACCCAACACAGTCTACTCGGAAGCTGAATTTCCTTTGATACCGGCAGGAGAATCCGAGTCCAACGAAGAACTATCCGAGTCTTCACTAGATTTGGGGTCTTCTATGGATACCCAAGGGGGACGATGCTGTTCGATGACTCGAGTCCAGAGACTGCCAAGGTTTAAGTCTGGGAATTTCTCAAGCATCTCCATTACCATTGATGATCTTAGTTTGGCATCTTGCTCCTCCAGACGAACAACAACGTTGGCAGCATACTCATCAAGACTTTCCTTCTTCTTAGCCTCGAAATTTGTCTTCAAACTCTCATGGGCTGCAGATAGTTTTTCAAGGTCTTGAACACAATTCTCGAAGTATACCTTGACTTTGCAATAACCTTCGAGAAGACTATCAACAGTAGTATCGCGCTCGGTATCTTTAGTGATAAACTTCTCCCTTTCATCATCAAACCTTGTTTTCTCCTCGAAAAGCTCAGCCTCAAGGGAAGTAATAATAGTCAAACGCTCATCGGAGGTCTTTTTCTCCTTAGTCAATTCATCAGTTAGCTCTTTGATTCTTTTCTTCAACTCTTCGGACTCGGAAGATAGGGACTGCACCTTGGCGATAACTTCCGGTGTTTTGGCTAACTCTTCCTTTAGCTCCTTGACTTCTTTTTTCAGATTGTTGGACTCAGCAACTAAGCCTTCTACCTTAGAAGATATCTCAGTTTGTTCAGCCACTTGATCGATCAAGTCATTTACTTTTCCTTTTAACTCAGAAACCTCTGATGCTAAAGCTATTACTTCTGCCCTCATTGCAATAACTTCTTCTTTATAGCGATCCTTCCGATTCGCATTGCGTTCGAGTAGAGCAGCAGCATGCAGTAGATTATTTAGCTCGTTCGCCACGTAGTCATTTCCATAACGTCAAAGTAAGGAGAGTCCAGAGAACAATACCCTTCTACATCAGAAACTCTCCACCAGAGTCGGAATCGATAATCACCAGTTTTTGGGATGGTGGTTGACTCGGACGATTGGTGTTGTCACCCCCCCCCCCCACTCTCAGCAGTCTTTTTCTTCTTCTCCTGAGCTATAAACTTTTGTGGTCGGGTGGCACCAGCACGACCTTGAGGCCTAATCTCAACCCGGTTATCAGCATCATCTGGTTGGTTGTCAGGTTGAGATGAGGGAGAAAATACTTGAGGAGCGAAGGGGGGTGATGGTTGAGGATCCGATGGAGTCACACTCGGAGGCAAACTTACTTTGGAATCGTCATGGTCACCCTGAGTTCCTAAGGGAGGACTGACCTGCACCCTTTCTTAGAAATCACCCTGAGCGTCGAGTGCATCGTCATCAGACTCAGCCTCATCCTCAGTGTCTGATTTTGCACCTTCCTCGGGTTTGTCTGCATCTTGATGACTCGGAGCTTGAGCCCGAGTAGGGAGATAGACTGCGTTATCCAAACGTTCTAACCTTGCAAGGACCTTATCACCTGGAGGAGCCACCATAAGCTCTGAGGGAGTCTTCTTTTCTTTGAGGTCGAATCACCACAGATTACTCTTAGCAAAGTTCATCGGCATAAAGCTTTGATGGAACTTGTTATCCCAGTGTTCACCAGCCCAAAGGCTCAGTTTCTCAAAAATAACTTTACTGGATTTAGCGTGACGCTTAAAAGACTTGGCGATTCATTTCATAGCTGAAAAACCAAACAGTCAAAATTTACCGAAGACAACAGGTCGGAAATTATTTAGATAAAAATACTTACCTCGTCTAGTCCACTTTAGGGTAAGTCGATGAGGAAGGTCATCGGAATTTCGAACTCGGTCTCCCACAACCCGGAGATGAACAGAAATTGTTGCTTCCATTTTTTGTCAGCCTCTAAAAAATATTTTATCACTTTACGGTTTCCAGCAAAACCGAGTAAGTAAAAGGGATAGTGAGAGTTCTTAGCTACTCCAGAAACAGCGATAAGTTGCTCTATGGTAAAAGCATGTCCGGAGAGACGTGAAGCCATGATGCAAGCCATCAGGGTGTACCACATGTTGGCCCCAACTTGAGAAGAACAAAGGTTGACCAAGTGAAAGTAATCGGCCAAAAGAGGATCAAGGGGTAGTCGGAGACCCCAGTTCATCAACTCTGTGTAAAGCACCAACTCATTAGGACGGACCAACAAAGGAGTCTCTCCGACTGTAGGGAATCGGATCGTAATATTGATAGAAATACCCCATCGGTACTTAACTTGATCTCCTCGGTTGGGTGGAAATACTTGTACTTCACCTTGTACAAAGCTAAGAGGTGTTTGTTTTCGAGGTTGCGAAGATGATCGCTTAGGATATCTTCCAGATTCTAGGGCAGGCCCGACGAACGTGTGTTTTTCTTCTTCTTCTTCTTCTTCTTCTGCTTTACCAAGGAAGTTTCACCTGGATGAGTGGAGAGGTCAGCTATAGGTTCTGAGGGGTTGACGTCGATAAGAATGACCCGAAAAGGCTCTGCCTCAATCACTACAACATTTCTAGGGTCATCGGACAAAGATTTTTCTTGGGCTTCTGGAATGGAAGAAAGAGATGGTTCCACCTGAGTCCCTCTAGAAAAAGCTTTTCGAGGACTAACATCTTGCGTCGTTTGGGGAGAGTCTTGGGGATTGGTAGAGGGAGTTGGCTCCGAGAAAGGAATCCTCATTCGAACCGATTTAACGGCCGGATCCGGTGATCTTTTTCTCTTAGGCCGGTCTTCGTGTTCTTTAGTCGGTGTTCTTTTCTTTCCTCCCCCATTATGACGAAGGGGGGGGGGATCGGGAAGGAATAGTTGAAGGAGTTAGAGAAGCAGAGAGATCAACCTCAGTAAATGGTGTGTTTGACCAGGGGAGTATGGAGTAAGTCGGGCAGAACGTTCGCGAGCAAGCAGAGCAGAACGTTCGCAGATCGGAGCCCAATTATCTCGAAAGTTAGCCTTCCAAATATCGGCAGGAGAAGGATATTCTCTTGCAGTAGAAGGCCTAGCAGCACCAATCCGATTAAAGTTATGAAACCACCGCCAAAGTTTATACTTTCCAATATAACGGGACTCTTCAGGCATGAAAATGCAAACTTAATTATTTTTTATTGGCACAATTTATCTCTCTAGAACGAAATTTGTTTAAGGAAAATCATATTCCTTTGTTAAGAGAGAAATTGGATTTTATATATACAATTGGAGAGAAGGTGAACAGTTGAAGCATAACGGCATCATGACACGTGTCATGACAGTTGCGCTGCCTAAAAAAACCATTGATTCGATAACAGCAAAACCAAGCACGTGCGTCTGACATTAAATGATTATTTAGGTGACATCAGCCTGACCAAGAGGTGAGGTTAGTGGTGAGGATAATTATCGCCTGAGGGTAGGCTTATAATTTGTTTGGTGTTTAGTGGAAGTATGTGGGTGTTTAATATTTAGAGTAGAGTCTAGAGGGAGAATTAAGCAGCCTGGTTGTATTTAATTTTTTATTACCCACATTTAATGCAGGTGATTGGGTATTTATACCCTTACGTTTGGGCCCTTATGGGCTTTCGGGTCATGTTTGGTGGACCCGGGTCATGTTTAAAGACCCATGAGCTCTAAGTAGGAGAGCAAGTAGCTTAGTCAAGAAGTGTTTAGGTTTTTTAGTACTTTTGTCATAGTTCGAACAGTCCCATTAGCTAAGTGTTCGAAGTGGTATGTCCGATCCGGAGGGCTAGGTCTGATCTGTCCCTGTCCGGTGAGTAGTCAGAATTCTGACTCATCATGAGCCTCTTTTTTAGGTGTTTATTCAAATACCTTTGTCAAAAACCTGAAAAACAGTTCGACATCAGGGGTGGTTTTAATCCGGACAGGTCTGTTTGTCTTATGGTTTTGTTCGGACTGATAAAGCTTCATGAATCCAAAACAGTTTTTGCCAGAGGTTGTGGGACACGTGTCGCTTTCTGGTTGGTTGCTTCAGCCGTTTTTTCACCTTGATTTCAAACCCACCTTCTTCGAAAAGCAACCTCTTAATTAAAGGTGGTGACATCAGCGCCGTCTTTAATCATTACCAATCTTTTCGAATTCTCCTAGGAATCAAACTCTTTTTTCAGATTTATTATAAATTAAAACACTTTCTATTGTTTTACCATCTCTCTCAAGTTTACTTTGCAACTTCTTAAAACTTTCTCTCTCTAAAGCAAAAAATTTACCCAGACAGTTTATGTTTACAGCGAGGAACGCACTGATCAAAGGTGGGTAGCTCAACCTTTCTGAATTAGAAAAGGCGCAAAAGGTCGAAAGGGAAAGACGCCTCGCAGCAGAACTACTCGTTTCGCCCATCGACAGACCAGTAAATTCAGCCACTGAGTCGGATCAAGGCTCTTCTTCCTCTAAAGGTACCAAGCCGAAAATGTTATTCCAAACCAATCTCTCCCCCATTATCTCAGGTTCTTCGGTTCAAGAATCAGAACCTGTGGTTGAGCCAGGCGTCACTGTAACCAGTCTCAAAAAACCCTCCCCCTTCATAGCTATGGGGTCAGATACTGAGCACTCCCCTCAAAAACTAGTTGACCGGAGAAGAGGCCGGTTAGTTAAAGGCCAGGCTTCTAAGAGCACTCCTTCTAAATCGGGTGCTAAAGACAGCAGCACTGGGTCAGAAGTGCCCATCAGAGCTCCCAAGGACAGACTGTCCGGTCCAGAGGGCACCAGTCCAAGTCTTCAAAGAGAAGCATCTGCACCAGAGCCCCAACCGGAGCCCAGAAGCCAAAAGAATACTGAGGCCCAGCAGTCCAGAGACCAGGCTGAGTCAGATTTGAACCCTCCCCCTACTACTGCTGCTGAAAATCCTTTAACAATTATGGAGGAAGTAATGGAGAACTCTGTTGAAGAGGCTCCATTTGAGTCTGAGCCCTCCGGTCAGACCAGTAGTGCTATAGTTGCCAAAAAGGACAAATGCAAAGAGAAATTGTGCTTGAGGCATCCGGATCTGCCGGAGAGTCTTGAAGGTGGGGCCTTGTTTCCACAAGGTCAGCGTTAAGTACCTCCTCTCCTTGCAAAAGATCAACTACGCATTCATCCACACAGCTGAGCTGGGTCGGATGCGCACGAAGTGGGGAATACCGGAGAATGTGAAGATCAGGATGCCCATACACCCAGAGACTCTCATAGACTGCAAATTAAGCGAAATTGTCATGTTCACGGAGCTATTCAATTGGGGACTCAGACTCCCATTGGACCCAGAAATTGTCAGATACTTCCATTTGATAAAACTCTGTCCGAGCCAGTTGAGCCCCAACGCCTGGTACACCCTCATGTCCTGCATCATGGCTTCGAGGCTCTCCGGAATTCCTCTGCCAATGGAGGAGTTTGCTGTTGTGGCCAGTCTTTGTAGAAACCACCACATCCCCTTTTACCATTTCAATATGGGGGATAATTTCAAAGTTGTAGATGATTTGTTCGAGGCGGAGAGGAATTGGAGGACCCAGTTCCTGTTTGTTAGTTGTGTTTGGGAGAACGGAAAGAAGATCAAGTCCGGAGTGAACCCAAGCCTTCTCAGAAGCAGGTGGAGGAGTGACCATAAGTCTCCTGCTTTATATTTTTGTATATCTTTTTTTTTAGAGTTAGTTTAAACTAATTGGTCTTACTTTTGCCTCAGCAGAACTGCCCAAGGAATTCAGTGATTACCTGAAAACCGGGCAGGCTACTTGCACCAAGATCAATGCTTGGACTGCTGAGAGGTGGGGGAACTGGTTCCATGCTGCTTTTACCGGAGGCAACTTGGCAAGGTCTCACTTGTGGAACACCACAGGTCGGAGAGACTTGACTTGGGAGGAGCTCACCACTCAGCTTCCTCCGGATGTTGTGCTTAAAAGGACCCATGAACCAGATGGGACACTCTACTTGCCAGGCCGGGCCAAATCCCCAAGCAAGATGAAGGGTAAAAAGAAAGGCAAGAAGGTGTTGGGTGGAGCTAACCCTGCTGAGGCGGAGGAAGATGCTCCAATAAATCCGGAGAGGCCAGTCCACAAACAAATTGATGCTGCTCTCCTGGAAGTGGTGGAGCAGGAGACTGAAAGGCAAGAAGTGCACCCCCCAAAACCTCCAAGGGCTTCCAAAAGAAATCGTAAACAGGGAAGTGAAAGCAAAGACAGGGAGGCCAAGAAGAAAAAGACCTCTAAGGGTGACGAGCTTTCTCTCCAGGCTCCGGAGCCTCCTTCTCAAGCTGATCCTACTGATCCAACACATGCGGATGAGATACCGTGTGACTTCCATACCGATGAGGTTGAAGGGGGAGATCTCAATATTGACGGGGTAGACATCACCGGTCTTGGTGGGCTTGGTGAGTACTTCATCAATCTTCCCAGAGACGATTTCGCCGGGCCTTACCTCCCTCCGAGCACTTCAAACACAGTCACTTTCAATGGTAAGACCTTTATCGTTTCAAGTGAAAGGGATGTCATAGCCCACTCTTTATTAAGAAATGTTCAGCCTGTACTTGCGTTGGAGAAACAAGTTCGAAATTAGGCAGACATTATCAAGGATCTTAAGTCTGACAAAGAGAGGCTGTCCGATGACCTTCGCACTGCCACTTCAAACGCTGCCATTTTAAAGGAAGAAAACGAGGAGTTGAAGAGAAACCAAGAGGCAAGTACCACAAAAGTCACCACATTAGAGGACACCATCATAGAGCTCCGGGAGAAGCTGTCCGGACTGGAGAAAGATCTTGCCACCTCAAAGGGGGAATCCAAGGCCAAGGACCAAATCATCACCAACTTGACCAATGACAAAATTTCTCTTGAGATTACAGTGTCCAAGGTTGTCGAGGAGAAAGCTACTTTGCTAAGGGAGCAGGAAGCCAAGATCCAAGCCAAGATCGACGCTTATGCCAACAACGTGATCGACACCCAGGAGGAAATGTATGCCAAGGTGAGGTCTGACATGGTTCTACTCTTCCATGAGAAGTTTCCGAAGAGGAACCTAGGGGACTTATGGCTTCATGTTGAGTCTGACGACCTCCCGTATCATACAATGGTTGAAGGCGACAGGTATGGTTACTCCAGTGCTTCCTCATTGGATGACGAAGAACACATCGGGGAGAACCCCAACGAAGAGAAAAGTGATCTCAAAGGGAAGAAAAAGACAGATGAAGGTGAGCCATCTTCAAAGGCTCAACCTTAACTCATGATTTACTTTTTACTTGTTTACCCAAACTAAAGTCCTTGGATGGCCAAGGCACTCTTTTTTGTAATTGTGTCCGGTATCTGACCGGATAGGTTTTTTGTTCTATTTTGACAATTCAAAAGTCCTTGGAGGGCCAAGGCACTTTAATTTATTTTAATGAATATCTTTGTTTTGTGCAATTCTCATCCTCTTACATAGTCTGTTCCGATTTTGATAGCTAGAGTTTAAATAGCCCTTAGTTATTTCATAGTGAGAGTGTTTAAATTCTCCGGCTAGAGTTTAAATAGCCCTTAGTTGTTTCAGTGAGAGTGTTTAAATTCTCTGATGACGAATGTTTAAGTGGTCATCATTCTTTTATTTCAATCCGGATGATGTGACAAAGGATAAATCTAAAATACTTCAGAAATTTTTTTAAGAAGACATCAAATTTTATTCAAAAGCTCGGACACCTCATTAAAACCTCTCCGTGCCACCAGGGAGGAAAGAGTATGCTCCCAAATATTTACATGAATGTTTAAACAAGTAAATATTTACACAAATGCTACTCCAAGTACATCCGGAGGTGTTCGATATTCCAAGGGTGAGTCAAAACTCTTCCATCCTTGTCTTCTAGCCAATATGTTCCAGGTTTAAGCCTTCCAACAACCAGATAAGGTCATTCCCAAGTCGGAGCCAATTTTCCGAACAGTTTTTCTTTACTGTGTAAGAAGACTTTCCTCAATACCTTGTCCCCCGGTTGGAAATCTCTTCTTTTAACTCTGGAAGCAAATCTGCTCCTCATCAAACCCTGATAGTGTGCAACTCTAAGGTGAGCTTTAACTCGTCTTTCTTCTACCAGATCAAGCTGACCTCTGATTGCCACCTCGTTAGCGCATTCAGAGAAGTTGTGAACACGAAATGATGGGAGAGTTGCTTCTATGGGAGCTACTGCATCCATCCCATAAACCAAAGCAAAGGGTGATTCTTGTGTTGCAGCCCCAGGTGTTGTCCGGTAAGCCCACAAGACCTCTTGTAAATAACTAGGCCACTTCCCAGCAGCCCCTTCCAAATTCTTCTTCAAACCGGACAGTATAGTTCTGTTAGCCACTTCAACTTGCCCATTTTCTTGTGGGTGGAAAGGCGAAGAGAAACAATGTTGTATACCCCTTGAGGCACAGAAGCTCTCCATTTCCTTATTGTCGAACTGTGGCCCATTGCCTGTTGTTATCTTTCGTGGGACACCAAATCTGCAACAGATGTTGGATAGAATGAATTTTATGACAGCTTTTGACAGCTTTTGACGTTGTTCCTGCTAGAGGGGTTGCTTCGACCCACTTCGAAAAGTAATCTATAGCAAAAATTATAGTTTTGCGCCCTCCTGACGCCATAGGGAGTGGGCCCACTAAATCCAACCCCCATCGAGCAAAAGGAATAGGCTCAGAAATTGACTCTAGAGGAATGGATGGGACATGAATTTCATTGTTGTACCTCCGGCATGGATCACACCTTCTTACCAATTCCTTAGCATCTTTCATGATAGATGGCCAATAGTAACCGTCCAGTAAAACTCTCTTTGTTAAAGCCCTGAATCCACAATGAGTTGATCCCTCACCATCATGCAATTCGGAGAGGACTACTTGAGACTCATCATCCCCCAAGCAACGCAGAAGAGGTTTACTGTAAGACTTTTTATACAAAACGTCTCTCAATATTATAAAACCACGAGCTTTGTGTTTCAATGTTCTTGCCAATGATTTATCCGGAGGCACGATACCATCGGAGAGGTATTGCAGGAGAGAAAACCTCCAGTCCTGAGGTTGTTTCATCTGTACTTCAAAAATTTCCTCTTCTTTACCCATATTAAGTTGAATGGAGAGGCTTTCCAGCACATGGATCCATGGGTATGACTCTGTGTACGCTATGGTTGCCAATGAGTCTGCTAACTCATTTTATGTCCGGGGTATATGTTCATAAGTAACACTTTTAAACCTGAGTGCTTCATTTTTAAGAAGGAGTAAATATTTCACAAGCTGATCCTTTTTAGCCTCAGATTGACCTTGGGCATGGTGGATAAGAAGCTGGGAGTCACTTAGTAGCCTGACCCTCTTAGCCCCACAAATGTAGGCTAACTTTAATCCAGCTATAGCTGCTTCGTACTCGGACTCATTATTAGATGCCCTGAAAGCAAAACATATAGCTTGGTACATTTTGTCACCATATGGAGAAGTCAAACACACCCCGGCACCACATCTCATAGTGCTAGATCCACCATCTGTTCGGACGACCCATACCTTTTTATTTTTTATGTCAGTAGTCTGCTCCGAATCTCTGTCGGAGTGAAATTCAACCAAAAAACCAGCCACAACTTGGGCCTTAACTGTTGTTCGAGGAGCAAAATCTATGTCGAAATCTCTCACCTATACTGACCATTTAGTCATCCTGCTTGAAATGTCTGCCTTTTGGAGGACTTTTTCAAGGGAAAAGAAGTCCGGACGATGATAGGATGAGCCTGGAAATAAGGCCTCATCTTTCTTGCAACTATTACCAGGGCTAATGCTAATTTCTCGAGTTTCAAGTAACACCTTTCTGCATCTATCAAACTTTTGCTAACGTAGTACACCGGATGGGGATAACTATCCACTTCTCTTACCAACACAGCACTGATGGCACAACTTGAAACTGCCAATTATACGAAGAGTGTCTCCCCGTCAACTAGTTTAAACAAATTTTTAAGGGAGGATAGGTGCTTCTAAATCTCATTAAAAGCCTCATCACACTGTGAGGTCGAGTCGAATCCCTTTGCACCCTTCAAGGTTTGAAAGAACGGGGCGCACCTGTCCGAAGACCTTGAGATAAATCTGTTTAAAGCAGCTAATCTCCCCGTTAGTCGTTGCACTTCTTTAATATTTCGAGGAGGCTCCATCTGGAATAGAGCATTAAGCTGGTCTGGATTGGGCTGTATCCCATGCTCACTTATAATATAGCCTAGAAATTTCCCGGACTGCACTTCGAACACACATTTTTCTGGGTTTAACTTTAAATTCACTTTTACCAAGTTGGCAAAAGTTTCTTGGAGGTCAGCCAAGTGAAATTGCTCATCCACACTCTTCACCATCATGTCATCGATGTATACTTCCATATTTCTTCCAATCTGATCAGCAAAAGCCTTGTTTACCAATCACTGATAGGTAGCCCCAGCATTTTTCAATCCAAATGGCATTATTTTGTAGCAATGAAGACCTCTGTCAGTGACAAATATGGTATGCTCTTGATCCTTCGGATCTACTTGGATTTGATTGTACCCAGAGAAAGCATCCATAAAGGATAGTAGCTTGTTCCCAGAGGTGGAGTCTACTAGTTGGTATATCCGGGGAACTGGATACAAATCTTTTGGGCAAGCTCTATTGAAATCTGTGAAGTCAATGCACATGCGCCACTTGCCATTTTTCTTTTTCACCAGAACCGGATTGGTAGTCCACAAAGGATATTGAGACTCCTTGATATGCCCCATCTTTGTGCGCCTGTCAACTTCTTGCACAATGACATCAGCCTTTTCCTTAGAAAAAGCTCTTCTCTTTTGAACCACTGGTGATATGTCTTTCCGGACGGACAGGTGATGCGATATTACTTCTGCTGGAACCCCAGTAACATCAGCATTGCACCAAACAAAAACGTGTTGATGATTCTTCAAAAACTTTAACATTTCATTTTTCAAAACGGGTGGCATATTAGACCCTATCTTGACACTTTTTCCTTCTTCTAAACAATGTGTCTCTACCTTTTCGACCGGTATCAACACTCCAGGGGTCTCTCTGGGGTCATCAATTTCACCCTCACCCCTAGAAAGCCCCTCAAACTGCTATTGCTCGTTGATGCGAATTGCCCCCGGTGTCCGGGGAGCCAGAGCTGTAGCATAACATTCTCTTGTAACCTTTTGACTGCTCCGGACGACTCCCACCTGTCCCTGAACAGCATATTTCAAGCATTGGTGGACTGTTGAAGCCACTGCATGCATCCTAGAGAGCCAAGACCTCCCTAGAATAGCATTATAGCAAGTGGGACAATCCACCACGATAAAAAGTATCCTGACCATTTTCTTGAAAGGGCCCTTGCCCAATAGAACTTCTTCTTCGAACTCTCCGATCACATCTGCTGAGCTGCCGGTAAAGCCCACAATTGACTTGTCCGAACCCTAAATTACAGCTGGATTTTTCATTCTCTTGTACGTGGTTAAGAAAAGGATAGTGGTTGAGCTTCTAGTATCCACCAGAATTCGTCTTATGCCATTGCCTCCAATAGATGATCCTATGACAACAGCATCTTCATGGGGGCCAGCTATATCTCTTAAATCATCTCCATCGAAAACAATGAAGGGGAATGGATTTCGTGATTGATAGGAAGTCATGCCTCCTTCTAGCTGGGTGGCTAAAGTGTGTACATGCCTCTTCCTCGAAGAAGCAGTAGGAGCTGTCATAGTATCCCCTCCGAAAATTGTAAGTGACTCAAAAAACTTAATGAGCCCGGAGACCGTCCTAGAACATTCCTCAATTGCACCTACTCTGTTTCGAGTTGGATCAGGGTCCAAGTACTCAGATTCCACATCAAACCTCTCAATTATAACCATGGCTCCCTCCGGAGCAGCATTACTTGGACCAACCCGGTGAGTATTGTCAGGCCTATTACCTCCTCTTTTTTTGACTAAGCCCCCAGTTTTCCCCTTTCGATCAAATTCTGAACCTCTTGCTTCAAAGCTATACAATCATCAGTGGTATGGCCAGTGTCATTGTGATACTGGCAGAAAGATTTATTGCGATGCTCCCTAGGAGATTGCAGTGTGGCTGGTCTTCTATAGTGCACCTCTTCCTTTGTTTTATCATAAATGGTGGCCACACTTTCTTTCAATTCTGTGAACCACTCTGGTTGAACCCAAGGCCCTCTCCTGTTTGTGGATTGCTGACTCTGAGCAGGAGCAGCTGGCTGAGACTGAGCTTTAGTCGTACCATGCCCCTATCCAGTTTCTCTTGCCTTGTTCCCGGACTGATTCTGATTGGGATTTGGTGCCACCGGGGTAGACTTCACTTGCCTGTGCACCCTTGTTTTCTTTGTTTCGTCTACGTTAATCTGTTTTCCAACCTGATTCAGTAACCCTCCCCAGGTCATGGCCTTCTTTCTGGTCACTGAATCAGCCAAATTGCCACGATTCAAGCCCTGTCTTAAGGATGATATTGCCACTTGCTCGAAGCAATCAGCCAACCCATTCTCGGTGTTCACAAAACGACTTATATATTCTTTTAAGGACTCGTTTGGTTCCTGAGCACAATGGATTATTGTGTCTCCATTTCCCTTTAGCTCTTTACTTCTAACGAACTGCCTTCGAAAGGCCACCAAAAAAGTATCGAAATTCTTGATACAGCCTTGTGGTAGGTTGTTATACTATTTCAGAGCACTCCCTGTAAATGACTGGGAGAATGCTCTACAAAGTAGCTTATCATCGTCATCAAAGTTCATCATAAAGTTCTTGAATTGCTTTAAATGGTTGTCCGGATCAGTACTGTCATCGTACTTTTCCATTTTGGTGCTGTCAAACCTCTTGGGGAGGTTTCCGGACAGAATTTTAGAAGACAATGGAGATTGCCTCCAATTTTTACCACGACTGAACACAGTATCTTCATTGGGAGTCGCAAAGATACCTGGTTCATAGTGGAAAGCGAAAGGATCCATCAGCATCCGGTCTACATGCCTCCGGCTGTGAGATGACCCTTTGCCGATATTCCTCTTTATCCTTCCATGTCTATCCCTTTTTCTCGAATATTTTTTAATCTGCTTTTGCTTCTTTTTAGTTCGACCCTCATCGCTGCTAGAGGATAAAGATTATTCAACGCCCTCATCGTCCGAAGAGCTATCAGAAGATTCTGAGCTTGAGTCAGAGCTCTCCACTGGCTTAGACCGGTGAGACTTTTTGGAGCTGGCATGAGTCTTTTTGGTACTCACATGAGTCTTTGAAGGCTCATGCTCTCTGGAGTTATCGGTGTGATGGGCAACTGATGCTTTGGATTTTTCTTTCATGCCCATCCTAGCCTTTTCTGCCCTCAGAGCTTCTATTTCACCCTTCAGCCTATCGCGCTCTTCGATGGTGTATTCATCGTTTTCACCCACCACCTCAAGCAGAGCTGGTGGTACTTCCGGGGCATCCGGATTCATTCAGAGTGACTTTTCTTGCTGGTTTCGAATGCTTGATTCAGGCACCTTCTCCTCCCACTGTGGTCGCCAATTTAGTGAGGATAATTATCGCCTGAGGGTAGGCTTGTAATTTGTTTTGTGTTTAGTGGAAGTATGTGGGTGTTTAATATTTAGAGTAGAGTCTAAAGGGAGAATTAAGCAGCTTGGTTGTATTTAATTTTTTATTACCCACATTTAATGCAAGTGGTTGGGTATTTATACCCTTACGTTTGGGCCCTTATGGGCTTTTGGGTCATGTTTGGTGGACTCGGGTCATGTTTAAAGACCCATGAGCTCTAAGTAGGAGAGCAAGTAGCTTAGTCAAGAAGTATTTAGGTTTTTTAGTACTTTTTTCATAGTTCGAACAGTCCCATTAGCTAAGTGTTTGAAGTGGTATGTCCGGTCCGGAGGGCTAGGTCCGATCTGTCCTTGTCCGGTGAGTAGTCAGAATTCGGACTCATCAGTCAGCAAGGCAGAACCCGATCCGAGTCAGAAGTTCACCAAGAGGAATCAAGATCTGATCACGATGAAATCTGATCCCGATAAAATTCGCTCAAAAAGCAAAGCGCTCGATCAGGGTAGCACCCGATCCGATCCGAACACCGTTAAATTGTATTTCAAGTCCACGTCCAGAGAACTGCACATGGACTGGGGGACTACTGATAAGGGAAGGAAACTATAGGTTTTTGGTATGTAATGTAGCCCACAAATAAACCCAAGGCTAATGTATTTAGTGGCTAAGGACCCAAGTAAAGCACACATAAGAAATGAGGGACTTAAATGATAGTCCCCTAGAACTTGTTTGTAAATAGTAAAATAATGGGGTAAGAAATCCATTCTTATAGTGGTAAACATGTAATTTCACCCTCCACCTCTTTTCCCATATAAAGGACATTCTATTTTGGGAAAATGGGTCAATGATTAAGCAATAATTACAATATTTATTCCTTTTGTCTTTTCCATTTCTAGCAATTCACTGTTCATAGTTACGTCATACGAATATTCTCTAGTCCGACCCATTCATACGAACATTTTCGCTCCTAAGCCTCACTAAAGAATTTCTGAGCACATCAATGTTAATGTTATGTTAATTCTCTTCTTACTCCAAAATAGCAACTAGATGGAGACCTAATCACTTTTAATGAAATTGATGTAACTATGAAAGCCCCTGAAATCATGAAACCGAGGAAAATAATGGAATAAGTCACTTTAAAAAGGAGAAATGGTTTGTAATGACCAAGACTTACAAGGACTACATCGAACTACATTGTTATAATTTATTTTCTAAGACTTAGACTAATTCACTTGAAGTACCAAAGATGTAATAGGCGTACTATCTACAATAGCACATTGTCGACTATCAACTAATAAAAACTGCATTCTAATAAAACATATATGAGGATCTTTCTATCACGGGAAAGTATAGGTCATTATTGTCAAATTTACCATAATAGGTCAAATTTTTTATATAAGATAAGCCTTTTACCCGATGTGGACATCAAACCGGGTATTAGTATAAAATGGTAAGTTGCGTATGTGTGTGGACTTCAGTAATCTAAAATATGGAATCCTTTAAGGACTATATCCTAGCATTATACATTAATCAGTTAGTTAATGCCACTTTAGGAAATGGGATGAGGTCTTTCATAGATGTGTACTTAGGATATAATCAGATAGCTATGAACCTGAATTATGAATGACATATCGCCTTTATGGTCGTAAGAGGATTAACTTGTATAAATTAATATTCTTCCGTCTTACGAATGCAATAATAACTTACCAAATGTTAGTTAACAAAGTCTCATTTTACCAAATTATAAGAAATATACAAACATATATATATATACCGCATACTAGTAACAAATATATACGATAAGGATCATTTTGTTGACCTCGAATAAATATTTGGAAACCTTTGTGTTGTGAATGTGAAGTTAAACCTAAAGAAATGCACCTTTAGAGTTCAGTTAGAAATATTTTGGGTTATATCCTAAAATGGGGATTGAAGCATATACAAAGCAAGTATCGAATCCGGGAGCCAAAAAGCCATCATGTAGTACCATAGAGATTCAAATATTGATAAGAAGGTTGATTGTTTATAACAAATTCATTTTCAGATCATTAGATAATTATGTCCAGTTTTCCAAATATTAAAAACGGCCAGATTTTTTAATTGTAATTTATAATATGATGAAGTGTTCAAAATGGTATATGAACATTTGACATATCTGAAGATTCTAACATGGTCGAATCCATGTGATATCATATACAGATATTTAGCAATTTTTGACCATACATTAAGTGCAGTTCTTATGAATGAAGAATGAGTTATTTGTCTAGCCATATATCATGTTAGCAAATCACTTCCAATAATTGAAACAATGAACTTACAGTTCAAGAAGTTGGAATTGACGTTGGTGGTAGCTATAAGAAAAATGTAATATTATATCCAAGTATACACAATGAACGTTTGAACCTATTTTCCTTCGTGTGCTATACTTTAGAAGCCCGATATATAAAAATGTTAATAAAATGGTCATTTAAACGAGGCTCTTTTGACATAAAATTTGAATCAAAAACCATAATTAAATATTATGTCATGGCTGACTTTTTACCGAATTCTAAGAAAAAATTATAAACCCCTATGAAGAAAATCAAAGCCATTTTAGATTATCCAAACCAGCTGAGGGTGTAATAATTATGGGAATAGAGTAGTAATACAACTGACATGTTCATAAGGCGAACATATATGTCAATCGATTAAGTTTGATTTTATTGCTTATAATAATGAAGTAGAGTATGAAGCAACCATAACATGACTAGATAATCACATATATGGGGAGCCACACGTGTTAAATCATTCACCAATTCACAACTGGTGGTTAACCAAGCTTTGGGAGAAGGTAAAGCAAAGAAATAGAATTTAATCATAAACCTATATAAATTGTTATGTGAAACTCTAAACTTTGATCAAGTTAAGTATTGACAAGGAACACATGCATAAAATGCATTAGTCGATACATTAGTAGCTTCGTGAAGCATATATCGACCATATGGGTGGTTAATCAATAAAAATAGATATATTCCACCCTAAAATACTTGAATACTTTGTATTAGCTTCGCAAATCATGGTTATTGATGAACCATCCGATTGGTGAACCCCAATACGGTTATACATTATAAAATGAACAATTCTAAAAATCAAAGTAAAGGCTCAGAGCCTCTAGATTAGGTCTTATACGGGTCTCTAAAATTTTGTATCACCAAATTCTATCTAGGATCATGCTCGGATGGTTAGACATTGATAAATATGTATATTTCTTTAAAAACAACTCCACGAGGAAGAATAAATGGATCGTTGAGATACAAAACCCTCTAAATGTGATTTCTACTCACATGATATTATTGGCCAACGATCCTTGCAGACTTCAAAACTCTTGCTTAATGCTACAATACATACCAATAATTTTCCAGCTTAATTCAAATGTTAGCAGTACACTTAGAGTCCATTTCTAAAGCATATCCATTTGATAAATAAGGCATAAATATTGTAGGACCATTTTTAAAATCTTTTTCGGCACTAATACCTTTTGTTAGTTGTAAATTACTTCTTAAAGTAGTTTGAACCTTAATCATTGACAAGAATACAAGTCGAGGAAGTCATTCACGTGCAAAAAAAAACTTGCTATATTTTATTGAATATGTAGGATTAAAAAAATTGTAATATATTTCTATCCAAAAGCTAATAGTCAAGTGAAAGTAACCAACATGACCTTTCTGAATGGGATGAAAATGCATCATTAAAGGTTCGACATGGAAATGGCCAGATACACTTCAAGAGTCTTTGGTCCTATTGAACTATAGCAAAGTATACAACATGAGAAAGGCCATTTTTCTGGTGTATATGATGGAAGCAGTAGGTGCAATAAAAACATGTATTCATGTTTTTCAAATTATGAACTATGATGAAGTAAACTAAAGAGCACAACTAGACTTGATCAATAAAAAACCCACTTATGTATGGAAAATTACCGAATTTTAATGCATAACATATATGATTCTAACATTTATTTTTGAGAATTTCAAGCGTGAGATCAAATTTTAAAAAAATATTTTTTTTTCATACAAGAGAAAAGGCATTTAGAAAGTTTGGCCAAACTGAGAATGGCCATATGAGTTAACTAGAAAAACCAAATAAGTACTTATTACATGTAAGAAGAGGAGGAAAAAGACCTTCATTATCTATAGAGCGTGGAGCACTTGAAATTTCACACATCGTAGAATGGAATACATATTAATAGATTTATTATTTTATTATTTTAATTATCTTTGTAAAAGTTTTATTTATGTACCTAGGTGTGTTATTTCCTATTTTTATGATGCGCGTACATTTTAATGAGACGTCTCTTTCAATAAACTTTGATATTTTCTTGCTTAATGAATTATTATATATGAAAAGTATGTGTCAATAAGGAACCAAGACATTAAGACAATATATTTAGAATAAACACACAAAGTTATACTTATATAATATTAACGTGCAAAACATAAGTCTTCATGTCATAGTAGAACTGTGCCTAAGTTGCACCACAGGGCTTCGAAGAACATGACAAAGTACTTTAATCTTTAAGTCTGACCACTCCATATTGAAAAGTAAATTAGCAGTGGAGATTAACATATACCTAAAATATGGTAAATGGGTTAATAAATTTGTATAATAAATAAGGAAAGAAAAAACATATATATGAATATAACATGTAAATTTATAAAAAAAAGTAAATAAATATGTTAAAAAAATAACAATTTATTTTTGAAGTCAAGTTTATGTTAAAGCTAAGTAATTTATTTGTGCATGACATCCAAAATATTTATAATATTGATAAAATTACATATTATATTATTTAGGTCATAAAAAGACAAAAATGGTCAGCAAAATATTGCTTTTGAAATAGTACTTTGGTTATAAAAAATGATGCTAAATTAGAAAACAACCACTTGGTAGTGGCATGATGATCTTTTTTGTATAGTTGCAATCTCATTAGAGTCTCTAATAGAGAGTTTTCATAGTTCTCTCGATGGGAAAGTATGGGGCATAGCCTTCTCTTTTCTACCCTGAACTAGTGGAACCATATGGGTACCATTTGTGACTTATTTCACAAATGTATCCTTAATGATAGAGCATGAAGGTGCATTAATAATTTTTCAGCCTCGGTAATTTTAGTTTGAGCTTCAACACACTAAGTTTGAGCATAATAATATCTTATCCCTATTTTATAACTTTTCAGAAACCAAACATTTTCCCTTGTGTTGATTGTACACTCACTAAAATGAGTGAATTACAAACCTTCAACATTGATGTAGTTGATCCCATGAGCCTTTTGTTCTCCGGTACTAATTTCCAATTATTATCGAGATTAAATTTAGACAAATGCTCATGAACAAAAAGAACAATGTTAGCCTCCAACATTTTCTATATTCCATTGCCTCTTTATATGTTTTTTTTTACTATATGGGCGAACCTAATATTGAGTTTTTCAGCTGACCACTTCAAAACCGATCAATTTTTTCTTCCTCTTCATTTTTGCTTTCAATTTTATACGAGCATCCTCCAAACTAAACAATTGTCATACTAATTTTGTAACATTCTTATGAGACTTAGTAGAGTGAAATTCAATGCCCTTTAATCTCAGAACCTCGACATGGAAAATACCATTGGTTGTCCTCGCGATTGATGTTTAATCCCTAGACGTAACCATAGTCTTCCTTTTTCTCTCCAGTTGAAGTTTAAATTTATTTTTAGTCCTAAAATGCTTTCTATTACAAGTTTAGGCGTGATTTTACTACGGCCTCAATAATATTAGAATTTTGAATAGCCTAAACCAAAATACAACAATAATATTTATTTATTTATACCATAATTACAAACTAAATAAAAGGATTACATACTTCATGCCTTATCTCGATTTGTTATTCAATAATATATAAATAATACATTTTATCTTCATCGATGTACAGCGAGATGCTGCAATAAACCGGGCAACATCATTTGTCATAGTATCAAAATCGATAGAATCCCAAAATGTACAAAGGTATTTTTATTTTCTTGAATATCAGCATGAAGACTCGTATTTTTGTTGGTCATACCTTTCTAAAGAGCATTTTTAGGGAATTTGAAATTTAAACTTCTAAATAGTTATATTATTCTATGAGAATAGTCTCTATAAGGGTCGATTAAAAATAAAATGTTTACTATTATTTTAAAGGTCATGTTGAAGAAAAAACTGGCACCTCATACACTTCACCATTCTTCACATCCTTTGTAGCTCTTGTAGCAGAAACATTCGAAGTATGTACGTCATCATGGAGGACCTCCATAATTGTTTTCTTCTTTTTTGAATGAACATCACTATGATTAGTCAGAGGTGTTTTATTTTTTATCAACTGACGTTGTTTGGCATCTTAACCATAAGTGGGCTTTCATTAACCCTATTAAATTTTCATTAGTAATCATCTTTGATAGAAGAGTTTAAGCCCTAAGAACTTCAATACTAACACATTTACAATTTCTATGAACCTCGACAAGTTTAGAACATCCCCAACATTCTTCAATTATGACCCTTTTAGTCTTAGTTTTCTATAAAAAAAACCTCTCAAACATCAAATAATCATTTATCTCGTGTTTTACAAGCTCGAGCACCATCATAATTCGCCTGAGCGGTTTAAATTTAAAATGTCATCATTTCATAATAATACACATACAAACAGAAATACTCATACGTAATGGTCTTATGGTAAGACCTTTTTCAAACATTACCAATCTCACCTAAACACACGAGTTTTTCTTTACCCATACAGTTAAATTCTTTACACATACTAATATAGTTTACTAATAAAAACAAAATAAAAAATAATTGTCTAATTTCATACTGCATGAGTACACAAATCTTATAGAAAAATAAAGTAGAACAAAAGTTTCTTTTTAAATCTTAATTTTGATTTATAGTTAAAAACAATTATGACTCTTTGGGCTTCTCGTTACCATTACGAACACAAAGTTATTTTTCTAGATGTTATCTAAGTCTTACAAATCAGTAATAACTGTATGGCGATAGTGTAAAAAGAGGTAATAATAAGTGTTACCTTTGGAAACCTCTACCTTGGAAGCATTAAAATCTCTTATATTGAGATTATATAATTTGAAAAGTTAGCAAACATTAGCATAGAAATTAGCAATATTTTTATACTTATCGATAGTTAATTGAGACACATTCCCATTAGCTTAACAAATTTAACAAATGTTGGATATAATAGTAACTTAGTTTATGCATCCAATACAAAACTAAATAACACGATCTCATAGGATATATATTGACAGATGTTCACCCTTTTTTGGTAATATAATTATTATTTACGTCTCATGAGGAAGGCGATGGTGCAGCTCATGAGAAAGACAATGGTGGTGAGGTTTATTTTCGTCTGAGGGTAAGTTTGTAATTTTTGTTCAGAGTTTTGTGGAAGTTTGTAAGTATTTAATGTTTGAGTAGAGAGTAAAGGGAGAATTAAGCAGTCTGGTTGTATTTAATTTTCATTACCCTCATTTAATGTTGGGGGTTGGGTATTTATACCCTTACATCTGGGACTTATGGGCTTTCGGGTCATGTTTAATGGACCCGGGTCAAGTTCAAGGACCCATGAGCTCTTAGTAGGAGAGCATGTAGCTTAGTCAAGAAGTGTTTAGGTTTTAAGTACTTTAGTTCTTGTTCGAACAGTCCAATGGGTGAGGTGTTTGAACTGCCCTGTCCGGTTAAGCAGTCTTTGTCCGAACTGTCCCTGTCCTTAATGGTAACAGAATCCGGACTCATCAGTAGCCCCTTTTTTAGGTGTTTGTTCAAAAACCTTTGTCAAAACCTGAAAAACAATCTGTTGTTAGTGATAGTTGCATCCGGACAGGTCTTTCGAACTGTGTTATGGTTGTAGCCGGACTGAAAAAAGCTCTTTGAACCTGAACGGTTTTTTGCCAAAGTTCATGGACACGTATCTCACTTTGGTTCGTTACTTTAGCCGTTTTTTCACCTCGAATTTTGCACCCACTTTCTCTGAAAAGCAGCCTCTTCATTAATGAAGGTGACATCAGCGCCGTCTCTTAATCATTGCAAATCTTTTCGAATTCTCCTAGGAATTAAAACTTCTTTTTGGGGTTTACTATAAATTAAAACACTTTTCCACTGTTTTACTATCACTTTCATTCTTACTTTGCTAATTTTCAGAGCTTTTTATCTCAAACACAAGTTCTTTACTTTGGTTGTTTATGTTCACGGCGAGGAACCCTTCAATCAGAGGCGAGTGGCTCAATCTATCTGAATTAGAAAAAGCACAAAAAGTTGAAAAGGAGAAGCGCATTGGAGCAGGCTTACCTGCCTTTCCCATCGACAAACCAGCAACTTCAACTACAGAGCCTGACCAGGGTTCATCTTCTACAAAGAGTGTCAGACCGAAGAGATTGTTTCAAACCAGCCTTTCCCCTATTATCTCAGGTTCATCGGTTCAAGAGTCAGAACCCACTGTTGAACCAGGCTTAACAGTTACTAGTTTTAAAAAAACCTTCCCCATTCTTTGCCATGGGGTCAGATGCTGATACTTCTCCCAACAAGCTGGTTGATCGAAGAAAAGGTCGGCTGGTGAAAGGGCAGGCCTCCAAAGGCACCCATTCGAAATCAGGTGCCAGAGATAGTAGTACAGGGTCAGAAGCACCCATAAAAGCACCCAAGGACAGGTTGTCCGGTCCAGAGGCTAATGGCTTAAACCCCCGAAGATAAACCTCCACATCAGAGCCCCAGCCGGAGGGTAGAGTGCAGGAGAGCGCTGAAGCTCATCAGTCCGGTGGTCAGACTGAACCAACTCCAAACTCCCCTCTCACCAAGACTACTGAAAACCCTTCCTCAATAATGGAGGAAATAATGGAGGACTCTATCGAAGAGGCTCCATTCGAGTCCGAACCTTCCGGACAAACTAGTGGTGTTGTTGCTGCCCAGAAGGATAAGGGCAAGGAAAAGCTATGCTTAAGGCATCCGGATCTGCCGGAGTGCCTCGAAGGAAAAGTGGGACCTTGTTTCCACAAGGTAAACGTTAAATACCTTCTTGTTTTACAAAAAATCAACTATGCCTTCATCCATACAGCTGAGTTGGGCCGGATGCGTACGAAGTGGGGAATTCCGGAGAACATGAAGATAAGAATCCCCATAGACCCCGAAACCCCAATGGATTGTAAACTCAATAAAATAGTCATTTTTACTGAGCTTTTTAACTGGGGTCTAAGGTTTCCCTTAGATTCGGAGATAGTTAGGTATTTCCACCTTATCAAGCTCTGCCCTAGTCAACTGAGCCCCAACGCCTGGTACACACTTATGGCCTGCATTATGGCCTACATGCTCTCTGGGACTCCTCTTCCAATGGAGGAGTTTGTAGCTGTAGCCAGTCTCTGTAGAAACCACCACATTCCCTTTTATCACTTTAACATGGGTGATGATTATAAAGTAGTGAACGATCTGCTTGAGTCGGAGAGAAATTGGAGGACTCAATTCCTGTTCGTAAGTGGTGCTTGGGAGAACGGGAGGAAAATCAAAGCCGGAGTCAATCCAAGTCTCCTCACCAGCAGATGAAGGAGTGATCGTAAGGCTCCTACTTTATATTCTTTTTTTCTACTTTTATCGAATTTGCTTAAACTGATTGGCCTTGTCTTTTTCTTAGCAGTGCTGTCCAAAGACTTTGGTGACTACCTAAAGGCCGGACAGATTACTTGCACCAAGATCAACACTTGGGCTGCTGAAAAATTGGGAAATCGGTTTCACGATGCTTTCACAGGAGGCAACTTTGCAAGGTCCACCTCTGGAACACTACTGGCCGGAGGGACTTGGCCTGGGAAGAACTCACCACTCCACCCCCTCCGGATGTAGTCCTCAAGAGAACACACGAACCGGATGGGTCACTTTACTTGCCAGGGTGGGCCAAGGCCCCGAGTAAAATGAAAGGCAAGAAAAAGAATGGCAAGAAGGTTGTAGGTGAAGCTAACCCTGCTGAGGTGGAGGAGGCTGTTCCAACAAATCCAGAGGGGCCAGCCCCAAGCCAGATCGATGCTGCTCTTTTAGAAGTGGTGGAGCAGGAGAGTGTTAGGGAAGAGGTTCAATCCCCAAAACCCCCAAGGGCTCCCAAGAGAGACCGAAAACGGGGAGCAGAAAGCAAGGACATGGAAGCTAAGAATAAAAAGACCTCCAGGGGTGATGAACTTTCTCTCCGACCTCCGGAGCCTCTCCCCCCTGTAGATCCTACTGATCCAACACGAGCAGAGGAGATCCTTGGTGATTTTCAAACCGACGAGGTCAGAGGAGGAGACCTTAGCATTGATGGGGTTGACATCACTGGGCTTGATGGACTTGGTGACTATTTTGCCAACCTCCCCAGAGACGATTTTGATGGGCCTTACCTCCCTCCGAGTACTTCGAACACCGTCACTTTTAATGGTAAGACTTTTAATATTTCAAGTGAAAGGGATATTATAGCTCACTCCATATTAAGTAGTGTTCAGCCAGTGCTTGTGTTGGAGAAAAAGGTTCGAAGTCAGGCAGATACTATCAAAGATCTCAAATCTGACAAAAAGAGACTGTCTGATGATCTTCTTACTGCCACTCAACATGTTGACATTCTGAAGGGAGAAAACGAGGAGCTAAAGAAGAGCCAAGAGGGGTGGATCACAAAGGTTTCCACTTCAGAAGACACTATCAAAGAGCTATGGGAGAAGCTGTCCAGATTGGAGAAAGATCTCACCTCTTCGAAAGAGGAGGCAAAGGCTAAGGATCAAGTCATTCACAACTTGACAAGTGACAAAATTTTGCTCGAGAACACAGTGTCCAAGGCCGCATGGGAGAAAGCTGATCTGCTAAGAGAGCAGGAGGCCAAAATGGCCAAGATCGACGCTTATGCCAACAACGTAATAGACACTCAAGAGCAAATGTTTGCCAAAGTGAAATCGGACATGGTTTTGCTCTTTCATGAGAAGTTCCTGAAGAGGAACCTGGGAGATTTGTGGCTTCATGTAGAGTACAAAGACCTTCCCTTCCACACCATGGCTGATGAAGACTTGCATGATTATTCCAGTGCTTCCTCCTCTGATGAAGAAGAAAACACAGGGGAGGGTTCTCACGAAGAGAAAGACGATCCCAAGAAGAAGAAGAAGACAAGTGAGGCTGAGCCATCTTCAAAGGCTCAGTCTTAAACTATGAATTATTTTTTCACTTTTCATGTTACCTAAACTAAAGTCCTTGGAAGGCCAAGGCATATTTGTTATCGTGTTCGGCATTTGACCGGATAGATCTTTTATTTTGTTTGATAATTTAAAAGTCCTTGGAAGGCCAAGGCACTTAGGTTATTTCAATGAATATCTTTGTTTTGCACAACTCTTGCATCCTTTCATAGTTTGTTTCAATTTTGGTGGCTAGTGTTTAAATAGCCCTTAGTTATTTCATAAGCATTCTAAAGTGAGAGTGTTTAAATTCTCCGATGACAAAATGTTTAAGTAGTCATCATTCCCTTAATTCAATCCGGATGGTATGACAAAAAACAAAGTAAGAACACTTCAAAAAAAATTAAAGAAGGCATCAAATTTTATTAAAACCTCCCTGTGCCACCAGGGTAGGAAAGAGTATGCCCCCAAATATTTACATGGATTTTTAAACAAGTAAATATTTACATAGCTTCTATTTCAAGTACATTCGGAGATGCTCAATATTCCAAGGGTGATTTAAAACCCTTCCATCTTTGTCTTCTAGCTAATATGTTCCAGGTTTAAGCATTTCAATGACCATATAAGGTCCTTCCCAAGTTGGGGCCAGTTTGCCGAGGAGCTTCTCTTTAGTGTGTAAGAAGACTTTCCTCAATACCTTGTCCCCCGGTTGGAAATCTCTTCTTTTAACTCTAGAAGCAAATCTGCTTCTCATCAAACCCTGATAGTGTGCAGCTCTAAGGTGAGCCTTAACTCGTCTTTCCTCTATTAGGTCAGGTCAAGCTGACCTCTGATTGCCACTTCGTTAGCGTGTTCGGAGAAGTTGTGAACCCGAAATGAAGGGAGAGTTGCTTTTATGGGGGTTATTGCATCCATCCCATAGACCAAGGAAAATGTGACTCTTGTGTTGCAGCCCCAGGTATAGTCCGATAGGCCCACAAAACCTCTTGTAAATAGCTAGGCCACTTCCCAGCAGCCCCTTCCAAATTCTTCTTTAAACCGGACAGTATAGTTCTGTTAGCCACTTCAAGCTGACCATTCGCTTGTGGGTGGAAAGGTGAAGAGAAGCAATGTTGAATACCCCTTGAGGCACAGAAACTCTCCATTTCCTTGTTGTCGAACTGTGGTCCATTGTCTGTCGTTATCTTTTGTGGAACACCAAATCTGCAACAGATGTTGGATAAAATGAATTTTATGACAGTTTTTGATGTTGTTCCTGCCAAGGGGGCCGCTTCAACCCACTTCGAAAAGTAATCTATAGCAACAATTATAGTTCTGCGCCCTCCGGACGCCGTAGGAAGAGGTCCCACTAAATCCAACCCCCATCGAGCAAAAGGTATAGGCTCAGAAATTGACTCTAAAGGGATGGATGGGACATGAATTTCATTACTATATCTCTGGCATGGATCACACCTTCTCACCAGCTCCTTAGAATCTTGCATTATAGAGGGCCAATAATAGCCAGCCAGTAAAACTCTCCTCGTTAGAGCCCTGAATCCGTAGTGAGCTGATCCCTCACCATCATGCAATTCGGAGAGGACTACTTGAGACTCATCATCTCCCAAACATCGCAAAAGAGGTTTACTGTAAGACTTTTTATACAGAACGTCCCTTAATATGATAAAACCATGAGCTTTGTGCTTCATTTTTCTTGCTAGTGATTTATCCGGAGGCAAGATGCCATCGGAGAGATACTACAGGAGAGGGAATCTCCAATCTTGAGGTTGTTTCATCTGTACATCGAAAATTTATTCCTCTTTGCTCATATCGAATTGAATAGAAGGGCACTCCAGCATATGGATCCAGGGGTATGACTCAGTGTATGTTATGGTTGCCAAGGAATCTGCTAGTTCATTCTCTGTCCGGGGTATATGCTCATAAACAATGTTTTTGAACTTAAGTGCCTCATTTTTAAGAAGAAGTAAGTACTTCACTAGTTGCTCCTTTTTTGCCTCAGATTGACCTTGCGCATGATGGATAAGAAGATGGGAATCGCCCATCAGCTTGACCCTTTTGGCCCCACAAATATAAGTTAATTTTAAACCAGCTACAGCTGTTTCGTATTCGGACTCATTGTTGGAAGCCCTAAAATAAAAACATATAGCTTGGTACATTTTGTCACCATAAGGAGAAGTCAAGCACACCCCTGCACCACATCCCATAGTACTGGATCCACCATCAGTCCGGACGACCCAGACCTTTTTGTCATTCATTTCAGTAGTCTGCTCTGTATCCCTATCAGAGTGGAATTCAACTAAAAAATCAGCTACAGCTTAGGCTTTGATTGCTGTTCGAGGAGCAAAATCAATATCGAAGTCTCCCAATTCCACTGACCATTTAGTCATTCTACTTGAAATGTCTGCCTTTTAAAGAGCATTCTTCAAGGGAAAAGATGTACGGACGATAATAGGATGAGCCTGAAAATAAGGTCTCATCTTCCTTGCAGCAATTACCAAAGTTAATGCTAATTTTTAGAGCTTTAAATAGTGTTTTCTGCATCTATCAAGCTCTTGTTGATGTAGTACACCGAATAAGGGTAATTATCCACCTCTCTTACCAATACAGCACTGATGGCACAACTTGAAACTGCCAAGTATACGAAGAGTGTCTCTCCATCAACAGGTTTAAATAAAGTCTTGGGGGAGGACAGATGTTTCTTAATATCATTGAAGGCCTCATCGCACTGTGAAGTCTAGTCAAATCCCTTTGCACCCTTTAGAGTTTGAAAAAAACGGGGCACATCTATCCGAAGACCTTGAGATGAATCGATTTAAAGCAGCCAACCTCCCAGTCAACCGTTGTACTTCTTTAACACTCCGAGGAGGGTCCATTTGGAATAAAGCATTAAGCTGGTCCGGATCGGGTTGTATCCCTTGCTCACTTATTATATAACCTAGGAATTTCTCGGACTGCACTCCGAACACACATTTTTCTGGATTTAGCTTTAAATTCACTTTCACTAAATTTGCAAAAGTTTCTAGGAGGTCTACCAAGTGTAGTTGTTCATCCACACTTTTCACCATCATGTCATCAATGTATACTTCCACATTTCTTCTAATTTGATCAGCAAAGGCTTTGTTCACCAATCTTTGATAAGTAGCCCCAGCATTTTTCAATCCGAATGGCATCACCTTGTAGCAATGAAGACCCTGTCAGTGACAAATGTGGTATGCTCCTGATCCTTTGGATCTACTTGAATCTGATTGTACCCGGAGAAAGCATCCATAAAGGATAGTAGCTTGTTTCCAGAAGTGGAATCTATTAGCTGATCAATCCGGGGGACTGGATATAAATCTTTTGGGCGAGCCCTATTGAGATCTGTGAAGTCAATGCACATACGCCACTTTCCATATTTCTTTTTCACCAAGACTGGATTGGCAGTCCACAAAGGATATTAAGACTCTTTTATATGCCCCATTTTTGTGAGCCTGTCAACTTCTTGAACAATAACATCAACCTTTTCCTTGGAAAAATCCCTTCTCTTTTGTACCACGGGTGCTATGTCTCTCCGGATGGATAGGTGATGTGATATAATATCTGCTGGAACCCCTGTAACATCAGCGTTGCACCAAGCAAAAACATGTTGATGGTCTTTAAGAAACTTTAACATCTTAATCTTCAGTTCGGATGGCATTTTGGACCCTATCTTAACACTTTTTCCTTCTTCCAAAGAGTGTGTTTCAACTTCTTCAACCAGTATCAACACTCCAGGGGTCTCTCTGGGGTTATCAATTTCACCCCCACCCCCAGAAAGCCCCTCAAACTGCTATTCTTCGTTGGTACGAACTGCCCCCAACGTTCGTGGAGCCAGTGCTGTAGCATAACATTCTCTTGCAATCTTTTGACTGCTCCGGACAACTCCCACTTGTCCTTGAACAACATATTTCAAACATTGGTGGACTGTTGAAGCCACTGCATCATCCTAGAGAGCCAAGACCTCCCTAAAATAGCATTATCACAAGTGGGACAATCCACCCCAATAAAAAGTATCCTGACCATCTTCTTAAAAGGGCCATTGCCCAATAAAACTTCCTCTTCGAACTCCCCGATCACATCTGCTGAGCTCCCAGTGAAGCCCACAATTGATCTATCCGAACATTGAATTACAACTGGATTTTTCATCTTTTTGTAAGTGTTTAAGAAGAGGATAGTGGCTGAGCTTCCAGTATCCACCAAGATTCGTCTTATGTCACTGCCCCCAATGGATGCTCCTATGACAACAGCATCTTCATGAGGTCCAGCTATATCCCTTAAGTCATCTTCATCGAAAAAAATGAAGGGAAATGGAATTTGTGATTGATAGGAGGTCATGCCTTCTTCCAGCTGAGTGGCTAAAGTATGAACGTGCCTCTTCCTTGAAGAAGCAGTAGGAGCTGTCATAGTATCCCCTCCGAAAATTGTGAGTGACTCAAAAAACTCAATAAGCCCGGAGACTGTTTTACAACATTCCTCAATGGCACCCACCCTATTTCGAGTTGGATCAGGATCCAAATATTCTGACTCTACATCAAATCTTTCTATTATAACCATAGCTCCCTCCGGAGCAGCATTGCTCGGACCAACCCGATGAGCATTATCAGGCATATTTCCTCCTCTTCTTTTGACATATGCCCCCAGCTTTCCTCTTTAAATCAAGTTCTGAACTTCTTATTTCAAGGTTATGCAATCGTTAGTGGTATGGCCAGTATCATTATGGTACTTTACGATGTTCCCTAGGAGATTGTAGTGCAGCCGGCCTTCTACAGTGCACTTCTTCCGTTGTTTTATCATAAATGGTGGCCATACTTTCTTTTAATTCTGTAAACCACTCCGGTTGAACCCAAGGCCCTCTCTTATTTCTAGATTGTTGACTCTGGGCAGGTGCAGCTGGCTGAGATTGAGCTTTAGCCCCGTTATGCCCCTGTTCGGTCTCCCTTGCCTTGTTCCCGGACTGATTTTGGTTGGGGTTTGGTGCAACCGGGGCAGACCTCACCTGCATATGCACCCTAGTTTTCTTTGTTTCATCAACATTGATTTGCTTTCTTACTTGATTCAGCAAACCTCCCAAGTCATGGCTTTCTTTCTGGTCACCGAATCAGCCAAATTTACAGGGTTTAAGCCATGTCTCAAGGATGCTATTGCTACTTGCTCGAAGCAATCAGCCAACCCATTCTTGGTGTTTACAAAACGACTTATGTATTCTTTCAATGATTCGTTTGGTTCTTGGTCACAATGGATTATTGTGTCCCCATTTCCCTTCAACTCTTTACTCCTAACAAACTGCCTTCCAAAGGCCACCCAGAAGGTATTAAAGTTTCTGATGCAACCTTGTGGTAGGCTGTTATACCACTTCAGAGCACTCCCCGTAAAGGACTGGGAGAATTCTCTACAGAGTGACTTGTTGTCATCATCGAAATTCATCATAAAGTTTTTAAATTGTTCCAAGTGGTTGTCCGGATCAAACTGCAATCGTACTTCTCCATATTATCGAACCTCTTAGGGAGGTTTCCGGACAGAATCTTGGAAGACAATGGAGATTGTCTCCAATTTCGGCCACGACTGAACACAGTATCCTCATCGGGAGTTGCAAAGATACCTCGTTCATCGTGGAAGGCGAAATGATCCATCAGCATCCGATCTACATGCCTCCGGCTGTGAGATGATCATTTGCCTATATTCTTCTTCAATTTCCCATATCTATCCCTTTTTCTTGAATACTTTTTAATCAACTTTTGCTTATTTTTGGATCGGCCCTCATCACTGCTGGAGGATAAGGATTCTTCGACTCCATTCTCGTCCAAGGAGCTACCAGAAGACTCTGAGTATGAATCAAAACTTTCCACTGGCTTAGAGCGGTGAGACTTTTTGGAGCTAGCATGAGTCTTCTTGGTACTCATATGAGTCTTCAAAGTCTCATGCTCTCTAGGGTTGTCGGTATGATGAGCGACTGATGCTTTTGACTTTTCTTTCATGCCCATCTTAGCCTTCTCTGCCCTCAGAGCTTCTATCTCGCCCTTTAATCTATCACACTCTTCGATGGTGTATTCATCATTTTCACCCACCACTTCAAGCAAAACTGGTGGTACTTCTGGGGCGTCCGGATTCATTGGGACTGATTTTTCCTGTTGGTTTCGAATGCTTGATTCAGGCACCGTCGTTCTCCCACTGTGGTCGCCAATTTGGTGAGGTTTATTTTTGTCTGAGGGTAAGTTTTTAATTTTTGTTCAGAGTTTTGTGGAAGTTTGTAAGTATTTAATGTTTGAGTAAAGAGTAGATGGAGAATTAAGCAGTCTGGTTGTATTTAATTTTCATTACCCTCATTTAATGTTGGTGGTTGGGTATTTATACCCTTACATCTGGGCCTTATGAGCTCTTAGTAGGAGAGCAGGTAGCTTAGTCAAGAAATGTTTAGGTTTTAAGTACTTTAGTTCTTGTTCGAACAGTCCAATGGGTGAGGTGTTCGAACTGCCCTGTCCGGTTAAGCAGTCTTTGTCCGAACTGTCCCTGTCCGTAATGGTAACAGAATCCGGACTCATCAAATGGTACCACGATAACAGAGGGATATCATGACAAAAGGTTTATATTTGGTAAGAAATGAACAAGTTGCATTGACACAATTATAAAATTCAAATCCATGGGTGTGGGTCATTTTTAAGGTTCAATAGAAGAAAAAAAATAGTAAAATTGGAAATGAAGGATCAAATGTAAGAAAACGGGAACATGTTAAAAGAAATGAAGGAGAAAATAAACAAAGAGAAAACATAGTTGATATTTATAGTAGAAATATAGATATTAACCCCCATCATACATGTGTCGATAGATCTAAAAATCCACCACAAAGCTCAACAATCACGAGAGAGTAACCCAAGTGGTAACTCTAGCAAGTGGGACATTTGTTAATGTATTAGTGTGTTAGCCGCCACAAACACCACACACGTCTTTTTTCTCATGCACAATCATTACTATCTTGAATGATTCATCGTGTAGTTGTATTATATTTACATCAAGCACCGTAAAATCCTTCCAAATTTGTTTGAAAGGTTTGGTACAATATAAAATAGCAAGTAAGACCTCATTATTTGTTTAATTTTATTTTTCACTGATAATATTTCTTTGTTATCACTTCTTGAATTACTAAGGGGTTACTCATATAGAAAAAATCAACAAAAATATGTTCACCTAAGAAAAAAAACGTATTAGTTACTTTAACAACATATTACTTACTCATATATAATTTTTTCCTTCTGTAAAATAGAGAACTTTTTCTTTAATAGAGGTTCAAACTGACGCATAGTATTTAATAGAGGAGAGATTCGGTCGGTTCGTTGGGTTTTTTTTTAAAAATTCTTAAACCAAACCGAAATAGTTCGGTTTGTATATTATTAAACCGATTTAGTAATAAAAAATCGGTTTTTTTTGTTTCGGTGTTTTCGGTTTCTGTCGGTTTTTCGGTTTTAATAGAGGTGCGGTTAGTTTACTAGGCAGTCTGAATTCACGATATTAGTTTACTAGGCAGTTTGAATTTGCGATATAATTTTCTTCATAGATCCTCTGTTGAGTCGATTAAGTTTGTGTAGATTAATTAAAAGATGGGATATTTATACAAAAGAAAGCTTAATGTGTTGAAATTAACAAAGTTATAGTGGTTTTACTTAGTATAAAATGTGAACAGATCAAAATATGCATATCCTAGTGAACCACGTAATATGAGTCTCTAATCTGTATTATTTGTGATCCCAATTGCACATAGATGGTAGCTGTCACAGGGTCAAAACCACTAGGCTATTTTTCGCATGTGCGGCCTAAAGTTTCCAACTTTAGTCAGCCTTCCCTCTCACTAAGATCAACACTTAGTAGTTTGGAGATGCTTTTTCGAAATAGAAACACTCTCAAGACTATATTTGGGACAACCACTCCGGTGGTTCTTATATATATAAGTAGGATAACGGGTTACACTCTTGCTCTAGCAAGTTACTTAAGAATTAAACTCTAACTCTCAAGTCTCTATAAACAAACTCTCTCCAACCACTTATTTCGTGGTTATTAGTTACATATATATAGCCTACGAAATTCTATCCACTACAAGCGTGAAACTACCCACTTCCTTAGTGGGATTAGTGGGCTTAATGGTCTTGGTGATTCCTTGACATCCGGTTGAGCACAACTCCTTAATTTTAGGTGTAGGTTACCCACTACCTTAGTGGGAAGATATTTTTACCCATTTTCTCCTGATTTCAAGGGTAATGGTTGGTGCCTCCGAGTTTGGTGCCGTTTTGCCCCTCAATGGGCCAGAATCGGACTTCGCTGGAACCTGATTCGGTTCTATCTTCATAAGTCAACCATGCGGCACCTTTTTCGGCTGAAATTTGGCAACCACCTTCCTACACCTGCGGCGCACCCCTCCACCAAATCTTATCTTATTTGGGCCGGTACTTTTTGCTCTACCCAAGGTAGGCTTGGAACCACTCCCATGGAGAACCACCACTTCCCATGGTCCATTTGACTTGAGCTTTGACCTGGTAGATCCCCTTAATCATAGGAACTGTTATGGATAGCTAACTCCCCGAAAATCTCGCGTTTAGTCGATGCAATCTTCTCTTTTCCAATCTGGTATCGCTGTTTTTGGCTAAGTACCTCGTCTAGCCCAGTCTGACCGAGTCTGGCCGGCCACGCCTAGTCTCTGGCCGGCCGCGCTGCGTCTGTGGTCGACCTTGGCCGGCCACGAGTGATTTCTGCCGGCCAAATCAGTCTTCTGGCCGGCCACTGACGCCATCTACGGCCAGCAGCTCCCAAATTGGTTGCTTTATCGATCTAAACTCCTTTTTCTTCAAGCTTATCCATTCCTCTCGCCTCCTATGCTTCTACATTGTCTCTCGTGCCCAATTTGTCCGCACCTAGCCTTCTACAACTCTCGCTTGACTCCATTTTTCCCTTCATAAGCTCGCCTTCACTCGGCGCGGCTTAGCACTTGGCCTTCGCTTGGACCAACCCTTCTTGCTTCGCCTCCCAGCTACTGGATTTTGTCAAGGCTGTTCCCTTGGCTCCATTCTTGTGCGTTTGACCGAGTTTGTTTCATCTCTCTCGCCTCTCCTCACCAATCTCCTTAGACCGTGACACGCCGACTTTCCCTCGTGTCTTTCCTGTTTCATCCGCGCTTGTATCTTCGTGGCATATGTTCCTCCTCTTTGCTAGTGTCTTTCCCCCATTATAACCATGTCCCTTTAGTAGGGTCTTACAAACCTCCCCCACTAAATTGGTTCGATGCCCTCATCGAACTCGCATTCCTAAGTATGATAAGGACTGCATTTGATCACCATTATGTTTTCTCGATGTTGCAGGATTCAGCCTCGACTGGACTTCCCAAGTATCTCCACTACTTGTCCTCCCTGAATATCTCTTCAAACCCGTAACACAAACATAGATCGTACTCTTTTCTCTTTTCTCATGGGCTTCTTCCTTTATTATTATCTAACTCCCTCCTTGTTCTAGAATTCGTCCTCCGCTGGTCACCTCCCTCCTCGAATCCTTGCGCTTCTCTTATCCTAGGCTCGTCCTCTGCTGGTCGCCTCCCTCCTCGAACCTCGCGCAACTTGTTAGATGAAAAGAATTAAGTGAGACCTAACGGAATCAATTGTCCCGTGTCCCACCACTTGTAGCCTCTGGCTTTGCTCCGCTCAACTCCCTGCACCACTTTCTCCTTGGGTGGTGGCTTGTATGGGCGCTTCCTCGCCCAGTGTGGGCATTCACAATAGCCCGAGAAAGCTTTGTGGACTTTCAACGTCCTCCTTCTCCTAGCTTCCTCTTCTCCTTCTCGCGTATTCCCGGTTTGCTCCAAACCTGATACAAGACGTCTCTTGTCCTCCTTTGTTGCAAGCTCTCGTCTCTTGAGATTGACCGGGTCCTCCACTCCATCAAGCAAATTGGTCACGTGCACATGACCATCTCTCTCTTGCTTGAATATGGACAAATCTTGTCCATTTACTTGTGTGCTCCTACACACTTGACTCCCGCCATTTGAGTGTGCGCTCCCACACACTCTTCTCCTGCGCCTCTTTCTATTTTTGAGCGCTTGGTTTCTTATGTCAAGAAACCATTTGGTGTATCCTGGTGCACCAAATTTGTGCGTGCCATTCCTTAGCACAACACTTTGCATACTTGAAGCCACCTTTGTTCGGTCAGCGGTTTGACATCCCATACTATCTAGCCGTCGTCTTCCCATCGGTCTTCTATATGCCTCCTCCTCCTCGTCAAGCAACTCCGCCGTATTACCTTGGGCCTCTCTTTCTTGCTTGAACCTCAGCCAATTTTCTTTTGTTGGCCCATGGTTTCTTATATCTAGAAACCATTTGGCACACTCCGTTGCACCAAGTTGGTGTGTGCTGCTTTTTAACACAACACCTTGCATCATAGAAGTCTCCTCCGCTCGAACAACATCTTCGCATCCCATTCTTCCAAGTTGTTGTTGTTGCCTCCATCTTCTATATGCTCCGGGGTGGAGAGTAGTGTGGAGATCGGCTAGCCCCTGCCCTAAGTTCGATATCTCCTCTATCAAACGTTTTCGACCATCTCCCTCTAGAACTTGTGTACCCATTATCCTATCCCTTCTTGACCTACGGTTTCCTAAAGCTTCTTTACCTCCATGAATCTCCATGCTACTGTTTTGGACTTAAACACCACTTAAATCCTAACCTAAACAGCAACTAGGGTTCTGATACCAACTCCTTGGTATCGTTTCTCGCTCTGATACCAACTCCTTGGTATTGTTTCTCGCTCTGATACCAACTCCTTGGTATTGTTTCTCGCTCTGATACCACTTGTCACAGGGTCAAAACCACTAGGCTATTTTTCGCCTGTGCGGCCTAAAGTTTCCAACTTTAGTCAGCCTTCCCTCTCACTAAGATCAACACTTAGTAGTTTGGAGATGCTTTTTCGAAATAGAAACACTCTCAAGACTATATTTGGGACAACCACTCCGGTGGTTCTTATATATATAAGTAGGATAACGGGTTACACTCTTGCTCTAGCAAGTTACTTAAGAATTAAACTCTAACTCTCAAGTCTCTATAAACAAACTCTCTCCAACCACTTATTTCGTGGTTATTAGTTACATATATATAGCCTACGAAATTCTATCCACTACAAGCGTGAAACTACCCACTTCCTTAGTGGGATTAGTGGGCTTAATGGTCTTGGTGATTCCTTGACATCCGGTTGAGCACAACTCCTTAATTTTAGGTGTAGGTTACCCACTACCTTAGTGGGAAGATATTTTTACCCATTTTCTCCTGATTTCAAGGGTAATGGTTGGTGCCTCCGAGTTTGGTGCCGTTTTGCCCCTCAATGGGCCAGAATCGGGCTTCGCTGGAACCTGATTCGGTTCTATCTTCATAAGTCAACCATGCGGCACCTTTTTCGGCTGAAATTTGGCAACCACCTTCCTACACCTGCGGCGCACCCCTCCACCAAATCTTATCTTATTTGGGCCGGTACTTTTTGCTCTACCCAAGGTAGGCTTGGAACCACTCCCATGGAGAACCACCACTTCCCATGGTCCATTTGACTTGAGCTTTGACCTGGTAGATCCCCTTAATCATAGGAACTGTTATGGATAGCTAACTCCCCGAAAATCTCGCGTTTAGTCGATGCAATCTTCTCTTTTCCAATCTGGTATCGCTGTTTTTGGCTAAGTATCTCGTCTAGCCCAGTCTGACCGAGTCTGGCCGGCCACGCCTAGTCTCTGGCCGGCCGCGCTGCGTCTGTGGTCGACCGTGGCCGGCCACGAGTGATTTCTGCCGGCCAAATCAGTCTTCTGGCCGGCCACTGACGCCATCTACGGCCAGCAGCTCCCAAATTGGTTGCTTTATCGATCTAAACTCCTTTTTCTTCAAGCTTATCCATTCCTCTCGCCTCCTATGCTTCTACATTGTCTCTCGTGCCCAATTTGTCCGCACCTAGCCTTCTACAACTCTCGCTTGACTCCATTTTTCCCTTCATAAGCTCGCCTTCACTCGGCGCGGCTTAGCACTTGGCCTTCGCTTGGACCAACCCTTCTTGCTTCGCCTCCCAGCTACTGGATTTTGTCAAGGCTGTTCCCTTGGCTCCATTCTTGTGCGTTTGACCGAGTTTGTTCCATCTCTCTCGCCTCTCCTCACCAATCTCCTTAGACCGTGACACGCCGACTTTCCCTCGTGTCTTTCCTGTTTCACCCGCGCTTGTATCTTCGTGGCATATGTTCCTCCTCTTTGCTAGTGTCTTTCCCCCATTATAACCATGTCCCTTTAGTAGGGTCTTACAGTAGCCTACCTTCTGTACGCCTCTATGAACATATATATAGCAGCCACCTTTTTCTAAGAAGCGTACGCTTCGAATCAAATGCAGATATAGTCGCACAGAAACAATACTTTTAAAAAAAGTTAACAATCACAAAATAAATGCAGCAAATACAATATCGTTTTAACTGAAAAAATCATTGTGTCTAAATATCAAAACTTAGTCTTAAAACACCAAAGACCAACATTAACTAAAGCAAAATAAAGTAATCTTAAACCAAATTCATCACATTACACATAACAAGTAAAGTCTCGGCTTTAATCCACGATCAATCAAGGTCGTATTTCTTCTTCCCATTCTGTAAAAAAAAACAATCAAACAACTACAAAGCTAGTAAATGCAACAACGCATTAGATAATAAGCTACTGACTTCCATTAGATAATAAGCTAGTAAACAATCACGTCCAACCATGAACCAGTACAACTAAATCCAAATAGAATTCCTAACATCAATAAAATAAAATAAAAGAATTTATTAGTACACATACCTTCATCTCTAGTGACATTCATATTGGATGACGTTCCTTCACTCGTATCTCTAGTAAATTCTATAAAATAAAAACAAAAAACATGTTAGTTTTTAAAGCTTAAAAACACACACACATATATATATATAATAAATATATATACCTGTCTCCATTTTTTTAAATTCTTCAACGTAATCCATTGCGTCTCGGAGATTTATTGGAGTTGACGAAGACTACAACCAGTTTTGTGAACAAATAAGGGCTTCTATCATCTTTGGTTGTAATGCGCTACGAAATGGATCAAGAATACGACCAACAGTGCTAAATACGGATTCGGAAGCTACCGTAGATACCGAAACTGCAAGAACATGTCGCGCAACTACGGAAAGTACTCGAAATCTTGGAGAATTGATCTTCCACCATGCCAATATATCAAACTCGTCTACATCTTCGCAACTCTCCGATAAATACTTTTCTACTTCCGATTGATTTTGAAAATAATCAACTTCTTTCAAATATCTCTTGAATTGTGACGTTCTTACTACTCTCGGGTCTACATTTTCTTCAGTTTCGTTGCCCACTGTTTGAGTCCTTGTTTGACTCTCTAAATTTACCTCAGCTTCACTTACAACGTATGAATCGTACAACCGAATAAGCTTATCTTTGATTTTTTTTAACAAACAATCCATCTCAACATCATACATAAGAATATTTTCAAAACAAAACTTACAATAACACATCTTATAACGAGGGTCAAGAACTAAAGAAATATATAATAAAGGGTTCATAATATCGAAGTTTCCCCAATATTTTTCAAACTTACTCTTTATACTTTGAGCCATTGATTTCAGTCCAGGATTCTCATTGCGTACCTCCAACTCAATCACGTCTTGGATAGTGATTAGTTCTATAAAAAAACTATTTGAAGTTACATGCACAAAACCCGAAAAACGTAAGTTAGCATCATAAAATAATTTCAAAAAACTTGCAAACAATCTTACTTGTTGCCAATCTTCAAACGTAAGAGGCCCCAAAACCACTTTCTTCATTTTTTACTACTATATCCATCATCACGTCCATCGCAATCATTGAAATTTAACAAGAAATTATAATCATCCTCTTCTAACCGTTCAAAAGCTTTAGAAAACTTTTCAGTTCTTTCCAACATCATATATGTATAATTCCATCTAGTCGGCACATCCAAACAAACCATGCTTTTACATTCAATTTTTTCTTTTTCAGCACAAAGTTTGAAGATTTTGAACCTTTGTGGGGAAGATCTCACATACCTCACTACATTTCTTGCTCAAGCGATCGATTCATGCATCTCTTTCAATCCATCACGAACAACAAGATTCAAAGGGCGCAACATCTCATATGCAAGAATTCATGTTCTAAAATAGTACATCTTCTATACTTAGTCTTGCTTTTGATAAATTCAATAACCTTATTATTTGAACTTGCATTATCAACTGTGAGAGTAAGAATTTTATTAATTCCCCATTCAAGCAAACACATCTTAATAACCTTCCCCAGATCCTCACCTTTATGACTTTCAACTATATAAAAGTTCAGAATTCTTTTATGTAGTTTCCAATCAACATCTATAAAGTGAGCGGTGAGACACATGAAATTCAAATTGTGTATAGATGTTCATGTATCCGTAGTTAAACATACTCGTTGCCCTAACATGGCTGTTTTTAACTCTCTTTTTTTCTCCTCTACGAAAACATTGAAACAATATTTTGCAATTGTAAACCGAGATGGAATACTTGTCCACTTTGGTTGAAAAATAAGCATAAATTTTCTAAAGCCCTCGCCGTCTACAAATTTAGAGGGAAATTCATCTAATATCAATATTTTGGCTAAGTCTTTTCTACAAGCTTCCGCACTAAAAGAAACAGCTACAAGTTCACTTTGGTTATCTCTTTCTCTCACTTTAAACCCTAAAGTAGTTTGATTCTTATCAAGATTTCGATACGGATACTTTTTACATTGGTTTTTTAGATGGTTTCCTAAAATGGATGTTCCATATTGTTTGGGATCACAATTGTAGATTTTTTTACAATAGTTACATGCAGTGGTACGACTATCGTTAGGATTTTTACGTTCAATTTCGGTAAAATGAGCCCACACAAATGATCTTTTCCTATTTTGACCAGCAATAATGGCATCGGTGCTAACCTCTTTCATATGATTACCTTGAACGTGTTGACCAACAATACCAGCATCGACGTTTTCTTGATTTGCGGCTTTCTGCATTTGTAACTTCATTTTCCTCAGCCATCTTAGTTGATCTGTACTTAGCAGATGTAAAAATCAAATGTAAAAAAATATAAATTAAAGGAACACAACAAATAACAAAATAAGGAATAAGAATTTGTTTTAACAAACATTAAATAGATGTCAGTAAATCCTTCAGGATTGCGTTATATAGTAGACAATCTATTAGTTTAAACAAAAAACTAATATTTGCTCTTTGCTTTTCTCAAACTAAAACTTTAGCTTATAAGTTGGGCACCACCAAATGACCCCTGTAAAATTTGTTTCCACTACTTTCCCAATAGAAAAGTTTTACCAAACGAACTTGATCGGCACAAAAATATGAAATGTCTCTCAACAAGTGGTTGTCCAGGAAGAAGTTTTGCAACTTGGTCGCTTTCTTCTCTATGCCCTGTATAGAGAATTCACAGCAAACACAGCAAATAATAAAATAAGTAGAATTCACAACCAACATACAAACATCCTAAAAGAATAGTGTTTACAAGCGTAGGAACTGTGAACCGCATAAGTAGAATTCTTCTGTGCCTTTACAATGATTGATTGTATTGGTTGGCCTTTATTTAGAACAGAGTTTTAATATGATGCATAACGAAATTTCTGTGTCAAAGTCCACATCAATATAACAGACTCTTGAATATATTATATCCGTTGTACCATTTGAAACCAAACTGAACTATTAAAGAGAGCTGAGTAGAACAAAAGAGAAGTAATAGATTGATAATACAAAAAGAAAGAAAGAAAGAAAGAAAGAGGGCGGTGATAGACTCAGTAGTCCATCAACTCTTTTCGAGTAGGCCGTCAATATAACTTAAAAGAACATAGAAATGGTACAAGACACTACCGTTGCAGTTATAAAAGTCCTGCTACTGCTTCGAAGCTATGTGGCCGATAGTTTAGAAAAGTGGCAACCGATAAATTAATACTGTTGTTTCTCTTTCTCTCGAAGAGTATAGAGTAAAAGTAAATTGATAATGTGTACAAGGGTATGGGTCTAGGCATGCAAACTTCATAGAGGTCTCATTGTAGGCAGCGGTAGACTTTAAAACTTACTGAGTCTATCACTGCCCTTTTTTTTCTTTCTGTATTATCAATCTATTACTTCTCTTTTGTTCTACTCAGCTCCCTTTAATAGTTCAGTTTGGTTTCAAATGGTACAAGACACTACCGTTGTAGTTATGAAAGTCTTGCTACTGCTTTGAAGCTACGTGGCCGATAGTTTAGAAAAGTGACAAGCGATAAATCAATCATGTTGTTTCTCTTTCTCTCGAAGAGTATAGAGTAGAAGTAAATTGATAATATGTACAAGGGTATGGGTCTGAGCCTGTAAACTTCCTAGAGGTCTCATTGTAGGCAGCGGTAGACTTTAAAACTTACAATCTTATTTAATGGAGGTTTTTTTGCTGATAATATCGAGAGATTACAAACATCCTAAAAGATCTTATACAATCAAATCTATTCACAAATAATTTCGGACAGACACATGTTACACCACTTCAAACATCAGATCTGAGATTGACACCACTGCAATTCTATCAACATACAAACACATGTTTTCAATTAGAATTATCAAATTAGAAACTCACCAGTCGTAAGGGTGAGAAAGCTAACGGTCTCGAACTTCTTTTTCTTGCAGAGAACCCTAGCTAACAGGATCTGGTTGGCATCGAGAATTCGAGATGAAAGAGAAACAAAAAAAAACCCTAGCTAACAAGCTCTGGTTGGCATCGAGAATTCGAGATGAAAGAGAAACGGAAAAAAAAAAATTACAGCCCCTAGGATTCGTACCCCAAACGTGTATCATAAAAGATTTTAAGTTGTAAGTGTACAACCACTAGGCCAGAGGTGGCCACAATGTTTATAACAAATACGGTTTATATATTAACATATACAATATATTCTCTAGATCCGGTCGATTTGGTTCAAATAGGTCGGTTAAACCGTACAAACTGAACACCGACCGAATTAAATTCGGTTTAAGAAATTAAAACCGAAACCGAAATCTAGTTTTAAAAAACCGACCAAACCGACCCATTTTGGTTTGGTTCGGTCGGTCGGCATGGTTTTTTCGGTTTTTGCTCACCCCTAGTATTTAATGAGGCGTAGAGTAAGAAGAGTACTAAACCAAGCTTTTTGGAGCTAAGACGGTTCGGCTATGCGTAAATCATCCCAATAAATGACATCGATAACAAAGGCTGAGAAATTGAAAAGCTCAAAAAATTGATTAATTAACTACATTAAACCCCTGCAATATGGTTATACACATCAAGTAATTATGAAAGAAAAGTTTCGGTTGTACGATATGACCATAGAATATATAATAAATAAAGATATATGAGTAATAAGTCATACCCTGAATGAACATTGTTGAAACACATCCAGGCACCAAAATACAACCGGATAACAATACAACAATTACTACGGAATACATGAACTAACATAATACATGAGTACATAGACTACATCATAAATAACTGGAACTATATACATAAAATAAATCAAAGATCTAGACCGGATGACTATCAAGACCGGATGACTAAAAAATAGATCAGTAAGCCCAAAATCCTGAACAAATGTTAGGATCATAAAAGACATATCCAAAACAATAAGTAGACTTCCACCCTAACAACATCGATCACGTAGAGGAATAACTCAATTGACAAACAGTCTAACCAAGTCAAACAAAGTAAAAATATCATAAAGTTTGGAGCATAAAAGTCATCAGAGTATATATTACATATATCAAAAGTCAATATAGAGGATTTATTATTCATTTAAAATTCATTTAAACCAATAACACCTCAAGACTCATTATGTTAAACAAAAACACACCCAATATGAGTATATATTACATATATCAAAAGTCAATATAGAGGATTTATTATTCATTTAAAATTCATTTAAACCAATAACACCTCAAGACTCATTATGTTAAACAAAAACACACCCAATATCGTACATCTAGATTTACAATGACTTGTTTAGTAAAAAACATAAAATGGATTAACCTACCTCGTCTATATGGCTTATGAGAGTTATCATTGGACTCTTCTCGGTCTTTGAAATTATAAATTTTGTTGCATCATTATTCGCATCTTAAACATTTTTTTCTGCTTTTTTCTAGCAGATTTCTTGTTTGATGGATCTACTTGTTCAAAGAACACCAACCTTGTTGAGACGAGCGAAACCTAATAAATAGTATGGATGATAAAATCAGCAAAACACGATACAACCGAAACCGTTGGAAATAAAGAAAATGAAAGAAATTGCGGAGAGGAAATCTCATAAAAATCAACACCGTTACAAAGCGGCGCCTCTCTAACATATAAAAAAGAATTTTTTTTTTAAATATCATTCTAAAATATATCCAAAATATATATATACCCTTCTAAAATAGATTTATATTAAAGAACATACTAACACAATTTTTATAGAAAAAAAAATAAATAAGTTAAACTAAATTAAAAATTATGAATAATATATGTATATTTTCGTTCGGGTTATTTTTTTCCATTTGGATTATAAAAAAATATATACATATATTCCCAATCTACAGAATAAAATTTCCAAACAATAATAGATAATTAACTTTTTTAACTTTTAAAAACATTTTTTTCTCAACTACTCCTTTATTTTAGTCAATTCAGTTACATTTTTTTAGTCTTCAGCTGATCATGTTTTATACTCTCAAATAAAAAAATAATGAAAACATAAACTTGCTTTTAAATTTTTGTTTTGCGATTTTAAAGTCAAATTTACCCTAAATCAATTTTGTTATTTTAGAAATGGTCATCGACCATTAACGAATCAAGAATAGGAGAATATCGTACATTTTTGTGTTTTAGACTCCACTCTCCTTTGTGTTTTCTTGGTATCCGGTCCAGACCAAGCAGAGAACTCTTTTTACCCAAGAACACTGCTTTAGTCTCTTCTCTCTCTACTCTCTGTCTCACTAGACAACGTTTGACTTCAAGTTTCTCAATTTCAGGTAAACTATCATCTTCCAAAATACTCTTTTGTTTGTTTACATAACTGCTACAACTTCGATTTTTCATTACTCCGGATTTCTATAAGTATTTCTAAATCTGTCCGTCTTGTCTATTGATTTGTTTGTTACTAGATTGTTGAGTTCTTACTTGAATTTTGTCTAGGGCTTTGTTTGGCTGAGTTAGTTAGGTCAAGGGCTTTAACCTAGCTTGTGTCTACAATCCTTTTTTTTTTCAATTTGGTATTTTTTTAGCTTTTTTACCTCAGCCTAAGTGGTAAATTAATTCCCTTTGTTTTGGACACTCATAGATTGTTTGTGACATGTTTGGTTGTCCAGAAACTGTGTGAAAGCTATTTAAAGGGTTGCATGTTGTTTGTCATAAGTACTTTCCGATATGGAAGAATAGTTTTCTGAAAACTTTCCTTATGATTCCACTCGATATCTAGTCTTAAATCTTTTTCTTTATTTGCTTCTCATATCTATTCCATGTTTGTTCATTTGGTGAAATGGCAAGTGTTTTATATTTGAAAAATAAGATATTTTCTTTCTATAGAATTCATAGAAAATGTTGATGTTTTAGCAAGAAATCCTGGGAAAGGTTTCATTACTTGTAATTTGGGAGGTCCAAAAGTTGCGAAGGCGTGTCCAAAGAACAAAAGTTGTGCTTTCAACTGTGACTAAATTAGCTTGTGTGTGTGTGTTACCTACATTTTGTCAAGATTTGGAGCTCTCTGATGGGGCTTTTATTAAAGCTGCTCTTGGTGTTTTCATCTGTTTTTTGCGATATGTTTGTGCAATGCTGTTATCCATTTGACAATATCTATCTTTGTGGATTGTATGGATTTCCAGATTAACTTATTCCTTTGGATCCTACCAATTCATTTTTTAAATTGTCTAATCTTGCTATTAATTGTAAGCTATTTCCTCTAATAATACATTACATTTTACAGGCAACGGTTTGGGGGGTGAAAGAAAGATAAAAAAGCAAGGTAGTTTCGAAAAATTCGTCATGATTAAGAAATCACCAAGTAGAAACCAAAGATCAAACCGCATCAAAATAAAGTATGTATTGCAGATTGGTCTATTGCTCGGTATTTGCCTGTGGTTGATCTTTCAAGTCAAGCATTCACATGACAGCAAGAAGGAATTTGAGGAGAAAGATGCAAAAGTCTTAACTAAATCTTCTTTAAATAATAATGAAATTCTAAAACTTGGGAGGAAAGACCTTCCTCGTCCGCAAGATGTGTTGAAAATCCAAAATCACAAGGCAGAAGCTGAAGAAGAAGTGGTGATTGAAGAAGAAAACAAGCACGAAGAAGAAGTGCAAGAAGATGAAGAAGAAGAAGAAGAAAAGAACAAGCATTTAGAAGACGGAGAAGAAGACGAAAAACAAGAAAACAAACACGACGATGGCGAAAAAGAAGAAGAAGAGCAAGATGATGAAGAAGAAGAAAAAAACAAACATGCAGAAGACGAAGACGAAGATGAAAAAGAAGAAAACAAGCTCGAAGAAGATGCAGAAGACGAAAATAATACAGTAAAAGGGACAGATTATGAAGAACATGATATCTTCAAAGAAGAAGATGAGAATGAGAACAAGAAGGGTAGCAACAATCACGATGCTGATGCTGATACTGAAACTAATACTCATGAGGCGCGGGAGGAACACTATAAAGGAGATGATGCTTCAAGTGCAGTTTCTCAAGATGCTCGGGTTCCTCTCACTGAAACCCAAAAAACAAGTTTTGACAATTTCAACGAGAGCCTGGAAATACAAGGAGTGGGTAAACCCAATAACACACAAGAAATTATTCACAAAACCCGTGACGATTTCAGTACAAGGACAGAACAGACTAATGTAAACAGCAATAGCACAGCCACGGAAACATTCAAGTCAATCCAGAATGGCACAGCAGGTGCTCCTTCTGTGCAAGAATTAGACTTTGAGACCATGATACACAAAGAAGCTATAGTGACAAAAGATATTCAGTCTGATTTCAACGCAACAGTTTTTGGAAAACCTCAAAACATAAAGAATATATCAAATACATCTACTGATTCCGGGCTTGCCTTGCCAGAGAACATCATGACATCGAACGCAACATCCAACGAGGACAAATATTCAAAGGAGACGAAAGATTCTATTCAACTGAATAATTCCGAGCATGCTTTGCTTGAAAAGTTAATGAAATCAAACTCAACTGAGAGAAAAGATTTGTATAAAACTGACTCTATTGATTCTTCTGCAGAGAAAGATACTCCGGCAAATTTGGATACATTACTGGATCACCACCAGGATGCTGCTGCTGTTTGAGATAATGTTATGAAATAGTTTTGAGAGTGCATGACTTGAAATCTGTATTAGGGGTTTTAAAGGCTTGATCAAAAGCTAATGTTATTAAGTAGATGTTGTTGTTAGTGTGCGTAAAGTTGTGAATCGTGTTAATATTTTGCTTTTGTGTTTTCATCTTTGTGCTTTAGTACTAGGTTTATGGTACGTGCTCAGTCAATAGTGAAGGTTGGGCTTCGTTTGGTTTGATGAAAATTGAACTACTGAAAGAACTTAATTCTTCTGTTATCGAGCTAGTTTTTTGTTTTATTTTTGTGGAGAATGTCAGGAGGTTTTTCAAATCGTTTATTATTGTGAGATTTGTTCAAGATATTGAACGATAGCAGTTGCAAATCAATATTTGTACCGTTGTTCTTGAGGGTACAGTTATTTTTCGACTAAAACACAGGTGGTCTTTTATGTTTTAAGCTTGATATGTAATGATTTTAAATTTTATTTTGTACAAAATCTATGAAACAGCAAACTCGTCTTAAATTGGGCTCAAGTTTTATACTACCGAATCTAATCTGTGGATGGTGGAGCATCTAAGATTATATCACATTTTATAAGTGTGTTTATTATATCTTTTTATTTTATTTAATTTTCGTAATATTTTAGCGGGAAAAAAAGGTTAAATAGGTTTTCTATTCAATACAATATTTTTTTCATATATTTTTTTTAGAGAAAAGTACCAGTAAATATCCGCTCAAGTATCTAATTATCCGGTTGTACCCAAATTTTGGATAGTGTTACTTAGTACCTTAGAGTTAAAAATTAGACAAAATTACCCCCATTATATATACCAATTTTTCACTTCAAACCCACTTTTTTTCCCTTCCCATCACTCTAAACAAACCCAAACACGTCTAATTTAAGAAACCACCAGAAACCATTTGACTTCGTGATACTCTCTCTCTCCAACCAGAAACCCCTACGCCTTCTCTCTGAAATCCGTCGTCATTCGCACCTTCAACGGAATTGGACCGGTCACTGTCTTTTACTCCGTCCAACGAGTAACGACCTCTTGTTCGACAACTTGTCGTCTAGTCGTCTCCGGCCGGTGAATACTACAGGGTTTAGAAGTAACCACGTAAGCATTGTCGTGGAAAGTGTATTTTTTTGCGTTTTTGATGACTTCGAACCACTATTTTCTGTTATTTCACGATCGACGTTGCTTTTTATACCGGAATGAAGTATTTAGTGACGTTAGTTGGTCAGTTTCTGGGTTTATCGTCGAACCAGGGTAGAAGTTTGGTTGCATGTAATGTTAATACTTTCCTGAGAAATGTGATGTATGTTAGATGTGCATTAGGTAGTTGATTGTTGATTTTTAGTGTTGTTTCCATATTTCTCAGATCCCTGCAACGTGCATGTAAAAAATAAAAAGTTCGCAGCCTGTACGTGTGCGCTGTAGTACAGTTCGCATCTTCATCACCTAGGATGCAAACAATTCGCAGCTTCATATATGTTTATAGTTCATAGCAATTCGCAGCTTGATTGACTGTGTATGCCATACATTTCGCAGCTTATATTTACAAACAATTCGCAGGTTCGCAGCTTGTCATGCAAGTCGTGTGACACTCTAACTGCTAGATAGGAAGTTCGCAGCTTGTGATGCGAGGTGTGTGACACTCCAACTGATTTGTGTTTGTGCATGATTGGTGAGCCTTCTGAAGCTTCTGAAAGAGAACCGTATTACCCGTGCCCACATTGAAGCTGCAAGAAACACACCTTTCTACACGCTTTTGAAAACGGCTTTCGAAATCCGTAATGAGGCAGAGCTGCCAAAGAAGAAATTCTACTCGTTCATTAAGTATGTTGTCGAGAGGTTCTCTGTTGATGAAGACGCCTTCCATATTGGCTCAAAGTTAGTAAAACTAACTGCAGATGATGTGAAGGTCATATTCGGGATGAAGCATGGCACGGAGGAAATGTCGTTAACGGAAACCGGAGCATTTCACAACAAATACGCGCCCGACGAGGAGGACGAATCGAGGATGATGGAGAAATACTTCATGGGTAAAACTGCCAGGAAAGTAGGACCAACAAATACTAAAACAATAACGAATGCCATTTTAAAGGTACCTGTAAAATCGACTCCATCTTATAAAACATGATGTTGTACTTTACTAACATAGCATGTTGTTGTAGGTTTTACAGGCAGGTATAGAAACATCCATAAGCGAAGGGGAGGAGCATGAGTTGGAAGACGTTGCTAGGCTGTTGATACTGTTTTTGTGCTCAACCCTATTCTACTCCGTATCCGGAGATATCCTGGGTTGGAGCACACTTTATTTTGTTGAAGACCTTAGCAAAATAAACAATTACGACTGGTCCAGATCAATACTGTTCAAGCTTCGACACTCTATCAGGAGTTGCTTAGCTATCGAAAAACTCGATAGAGTTGTCGGCTGCATTGCCCTTCTAATTGTAAGATTGATCTATTCAGTATAAAAATTAGTTATGTACAGAGCATCTTGATGATAATACTTGTCCCCATGCAGCCCTTCATCATGGAGCACACAACAGTCGACCGAGAGGTAGTGAAGCCGATCTCTATACCAAGGTTTTTCAAATGGTTTGGATTAGAGTGCCAAGCAGCAACTATGACGCTTCTTGTTAGAATAACCAACCTGAAAGATGATCAGGTATGAGCTTTATATAGGTATTGAATTGGGGTTGCAAACAGTTCGGAGGATATCATGCGTTTTGTTTGGTGTTATATTATAACAATGTATCAAACATTTCGCAGCTTGCGCTACGTTCTGTTTGGCACTATGTATAATTAAGGTATGGAATAGTTCGCATCTTATTGTTTACAAAAACTTCGCATGGTAACCTGCGAGTTGTTTGCAGCTCTAAAATGATAGAGTTTCACACAATTTGCAGCATATAATGCGAACTGTTTGTAAAAAATAATATGTATGTCTACACCCTGATACTTTCCAAACAAACCACTTGCAGCTATTTACTTTCATGTGCCTCTGTTAGTAGGTTTTCAAAGGTCCACTACGTCTTACGGAGGCTGAAAACGAAGCTTTCGGAGGAACAGTAGATAATGGAGATGCAGATGCTGAATCTATTTCACCGGAAGAAAGACCAAAGAAGAGGAAGAAAAGCACAGCCCCAAAACCAAGGAGACGAGCATCACAGAAACAGAAAGAATCAAATCATGTGATATCACCCAGACCCCAACAACCAAGACTCCCCCAGCCAAATATTACACCACTAAAACTCCCTCAGATAACAAATCCACCACCACCAATCGGCACATCCCACCAGGAGCCCCACGACGAGGGCACAACTAGTATGAGTAAAACAATTGATAATTTTGTCCTCAAACGCAGAGCGACTACTCCAAAGAAGTCTGCAACTGTTGGTGAATCAAAGCGTTGGAAGACATACACCGACAAGAACAAGTACGAGAGAAAGATAGAAAACAGGCCAAAGAAGTAAGTATGAAATTGAGCCTTACATAATCGCTATAATCAGCACTTAATATGTTTATAAAACATCTACTATCAATTTTTCAGCTGGAAGAATTGAAACTGAAGATAGCGGAGCTTGAAGCACAACAAATCCACAATGCTATCTCTCAGCCAATTTTCCAGATTGGAAGCCCAGAAGTTGAGAAGGTACCAGCATTTCCATCTAGAGCAGCGTCCACTGAATTGCAGGCATCTGTGCCTGATACTGATCAGCATGATGCTGATGGAGTACTGCCAGAAGAGAGGGATGATGATGGGAATCATTCACCCATACCAGTACCATCTGGAAGGATGCAAGAAGAGTTTTTGGTGTCCACAGAGACGGACACCACGGAGAGACAGACAGACAAGTCTTCTCCTACACAGGAGGCAGCCACAGTTCTAAGTCCTCCAACAGAGAAAGAAAGACACGAGTCTCTTCGAATGACCAACAGCTCGTACTTCACGTAGCAAAGGAGATAGAAGGTCGTGAAAAAGAAGTGGCAAACCCAGACAGCCTCGAAGATGTAAATTATCAAAAGTTCACTAAGATTCAAATATCTTATTTATTGTTGTGATGAAATTATTTCTATAATAATATTTATTGTTGTATACATATTCAAACAAAGTCAGTGTATATATTTAAAACAGTCAACGGGGTTTTCTAGTTGAATACATATTCAAACAATGCATCACATGATATGATGTTATCAATTAAAGATCAGGACTGTTGTGTAGTCCTGTCCAAACAATTCACATCGTATATTGCGAATTGTGTTATACTCTAGTGAGTTGGTTATTTTACATTTCGTCGCTTACCATGCAAATTGTTTGAGATGGATCAAATAAATCTTAGGTTAGCATGTGAATCGTTCGCAACTATGATTATAGTATGCTTAACCCCTCCACCTTTTTATTTTGGAATTTGTATGAAACAGGAGGCCGACAGACAACAACAACAAGTTCAACACCAACAACGACAACACCAACAATAACAAGTTCAACACCAACAACAACAACAATAACACCAATAACAACAACAACAACAAAAACAACAAAAACAACACCAATAACAACAACAACAACAAGAAGAAGAACAACAACAACAATAAATAGCTTTGGAAAAGAGGGAAAGGCTAACACAAGAGATAGCGCCGGAAGAGTCAGAACGTTGTCAATCCCTATGAGAAGCTGGAACTACTCAGCCAGGAAGGACCATCCTTAGAAGACCAAACCAAATACGGAGATGCACCTCAAAGACCAACGATAGTGTGCGCAAAGTCAGAATTGCTAAGTCAACGTGAAATTGTAGTACCAATACCAAATCAACTACAAGCTCCAGAGTCAAACGATAACACAGTAGGTTTACCCGATGCTTATGTTGATGGTATTTACACTCAAATTTCATAGACATTTTTAAATGAAATCGATAATGTATATTACGATTGTGTAATACAATGATCTTTGGAGAACATGTCGGAGGATGACTTTAATGATCTCTGCCGACACGATCCAGATCCTATGCCAAACCAGTCAACGACATTGGTTGTCGCTGACCGTGTGGTAAGGGCTATTTATAATGATTTCGCATCATATAATGAGAATAATGTGGATATATTTTAAGTTTTACAAACAAATATCAGGGTAACATGCAAATTGTTTAGTGGAACCTCGAACAGTTTGCATGCTATCCTGATAAATACCCTGTAATGTATTCAGCTCGAACCCAATTCGCATGTTAGCATGCAAATGTTTTGGGGTCGTTAACATTATAATGACTGACACACTCTTTTTATTTTTGTTATTTAATAAGCTCTAGTCAAGTAAAGAGACAGAGGAGCCTAATTTTAATCTACTGACACCAACACAGCATCTAGTGGCAGAGAAAAAGGAATAAATAATTGTAACAGAACGTCAACCGCCAAAAGTAAAATACACCGACTGGCCAAAGAAAACAAAAGTAACTGACCGTATCAATGTCGCATAATACCACAAAATACAGTTAATTAAAGCCTACGATCATGAAACCACTAATCCAATAGTATAGAATTTACAATCGTCCAAATTTTCTTACGGAATTAGAGTACAAACGACTGATGCGCTGGCGCTACCTTTAGAAATGGAGTTGGACATAAAGGTGTCCAATTGTCAACCAATTCTCTTTATAATGTTTCAAACAAGTCTCGTATATTTAACATAAATTAACAACTCCTTTCATAGGTTGTGGACGCTTGGATTCGAAAGATGCGTGTAGAAGTAAACCTCAAAGTTCCATGCAAAAAAGTTAAAGGAGTGTATCATGACTGCGTAATGATTTCGGGCATGACTACGGTAAGTTTAGCTAAGGTAAATTTCAAAGTTTCGAAAAATGTTCTCATTGTAATGTATGCTCGCTTGAATGCAACATCAAATCGAATCAGGCTGGGAAGTAACTAATTTGGTCGACACAATTTTTAGCAAAGCGCCTGAAAACCCCAACATCATCATCATTCCAATATGCACCGAGACAAAGGACCATATAAACCATTGGACGTTTCTCGTCATTGATGTCGACGGCAGGTCGGTAACAAACTACAACCCACTACTGCTTAAACTCAAAACAATAAACAACACCACAAGGACACCTATCAAGCTGGTAATATTCCTAACTATCCAATTACTTTTAAACACATTTTAATTATGCATGATCAAGATATGCTGCGAACTGTGATCAAGATATGCTGTGAACTGTGACCAAATCAGTTGTAATTTACAGCATATCCATAAATAGAATTCGCAACCTAGGTTGCAAAATGTCTTAGATGATGAACACTTCGCAAACTAGGATGCAAAATATTTGCAGACAAAATGGATTGGGTACTAAACAATTTGCAACCTAGGCTGCGAATTGTTTGACATCTGCATGTTGGATTGGTTGTCAAACAATTCGCAATGTACGATGCGAATTGTTTGACAACCACAGTTTAAGTTTTTGTGTTGATTCCTAACACTAATTATTATAACCAGATCAATTATTTACTAGATAAAGGATTCCTACCTCCTTCAAAGACAGGGTGGAAGGTGAAAATGAAAGAAAAATTCCACAACGAAAACGTGGCACCCTTGACTGTGGTATTTTTGTCTGCAAATACGCTAGAGATATTATCCAGCATGGATATGTGCAGACAAAATACGACGAAGATATGGTTACTAGCTTCAAAGCAGAAATGTTTGATTTTTTCTTAAACGACGGAGACACCTGCAAGTACTGGTGATTTTCTGTAAGACATTATGGTCTTTTGGTGTACATACATTAATTGTAATTTTTTGGTGTACATAGACTTTTTTTAATTTCAGAAATGTGCAATTCCCAGATATATATATAGGACAGATTTTTTATCAAACAGTTCGCATGCTAACCTGATATATAAGGGTTAGTTAGTAGTCGAACAATTCCCAGCAATCCTTGGTATATATTAAAAAAATGATCATCACCAAACAATTTGCATCCTAACCTGATACATGCTTAATTATCACTAAACAGTTCGCATCAACTCCTGGTATACCACATTACAAACTACGGGCTGCGAAATTATCACTAAACAGTTCGCATCAACTCATGGTATAAAATAAATAATTCAAAATCTATCGTTGAAAAATACGAACAGGCTATGGCGTCTGCCTTGGTAAACGTTAACTGCATTGAGCACGCAAAAAGCAATATAATCACCAGAGCCCATTAATTGCTGATTGGACATGGAGGCTATGTAATGATTAATATAGCCACACCACCTCATAAGCTCAGACTCACTCCATCCCTATAAATAACACTAGTAACCAGAGGCTAATTTTAAATCAAACTCTATATATTTTTAAAAACACCTTTTGTTCTCTTCAATTTCCAACATTTATGTCATTTTCAACCACCATAACCACCACCACATACTCTGGTTCAGTAGGTTCTCTGGGTGACTCCTGGTCATCCTAAACCACCAACTAGAGCGATGACTTAATCATGCTGGCAGCACCACCAAACAGCCCAGTCTCTGACCTTGATTTAAATATAGATGACTACTTCTCAGCTGACTTTCAACCAGTGGAAGTGGTTCCAATGGTTGCTACTGAACCTCAGCCAGCAAAGGTTCCACCTCAGACGACAGAGGTTCCAAACAACAAAAGGAAGAGGGACGACGAAGCCGGTCCATCAAGGACCAAATTTTTATGCATGATGGACGTAGATAACGAAGAGGAAGAGGAAAATGAAAAGTCTGATGATCAACACGAAGAGGAGAAAAATGGTGAAGAATCCTCTAGTGATGACTGATAGAGTCTATTTTTTTTAATGCAACTAACAAACACTAATAGGTTGTAGTGATTTGTTTGAAAATTTGTTAGTGCATGAAGACTGTAATCCTCTTTTTGGAATCATATATACAATTCACATCCTATATCCACTTGCAAACAATTCCCATATTAACCTGAGTTATTTGTGAATCAACTGGTACACTCACACTAACCAAAAATGTAAATAATTCGCAATTGTACCTGAGATTTGCTCTCAACTATTAATTCCCTGAGATTTGTCTGAAAGATGATAAGGTATGATATATTACATAATTCGCAGCATCTCATACGATTCGTAAAGCAATTAAAAAGTCTTGGTATTTGTTTGGAATGTTAATACTTAAAAGTTCCACACAGTTCGCATCATCTCATGCAAATCGTAAAGTAACTAAAAGTCCTCATATTTGTTTGAAAATGCAATACTTTATAGTTATGCACAGTTCGCAACCCATCCTGAGTTTTATAAGCAACTAAGAGTCCTGATATATGTTTGAACATGCATTACTTTAGAGTTCCATACAATTCGCAGCATATTTGTAAGAAAATTTTGAAATTGTTTCATGTAATTCGCATGTAACCATGCCAATTGGTAACACAATTAGCATATTCCTCATTGAATACATCACACAATTCACATCTTGTGTCGAACGCCTGGAAAACTAAAACTCATAGTCTATACATGTTTCACGTCCGAAATAAAAATCTAATACACTACAAAATTAGTATATAACATCAGAAACAAGGACATGAGTATATAACGAGAAATATTAACAAAACAAACACAGATCACTGGAACAAAAAACAAAAAAAATAGAGAAAAGCTCAAAATCAGGTTATGGCGTCTAAAAATAGTATAATAAAACCTATTCCAACTCAGAAAACCAACAATTAACTGTGAAATCAGTAGGTAATTACGATTACCTGAAAGCAACAACACGATTACTTGTAAAAGAACAGTTTCCAAAAAACGCAATCAGTTCTTGTACGTAGAAAACATTGGTTAGATAGGTTTTACACCACAACCTACAGAAATAAACAGACCTTCCAACGCTCTCATCACCAGAATTGTGCTTTCAGTCGTGCTTCGTGGTGGTTCGTAAGGTTAGGTGGTTAGAGCGGCTAACAAATTCAAATCTTCAAAAACTAGAAAAAATAAAAAAAAAACAGAAAAATCTGCTTATATATTGGGTTAAAGGTAGTTAGGGTATTAAAATAATATTAGGTATTAAGTGACAATTAGGTAGTTGAGTTTGGGTATTAAGTGACAATTGATCAAACCTTGGGTACTATATGACAATTGAATAATTGAGTGGGTATTATAGGTGCAATTTCCCTATTTTTATATTTTAATTATGTTTTTTAGCGGGGCGAATATTACAGCATTTATTATCCAGAGATTAGTTTGAGATCTATCGACATCTATTTTTCGTATCAGAATCTATATTTTAACGAGTGAGACTAGGATCTTTTAACATTTTTTTTTCCGGAAAGCAACAGACTTTTATTGGGGCAAAACTGAGATCTCTCAGCATTTATATTCAGCATGAATATACATTTCATAAGGGTTAAGATTGAGATCTTGCGATACCTATTATTGCAAAATTTAAACCTTAAGACTCGGGTGAAAATGTAGTCCACACAGACATGTTGCAATAGGTTTAAATACTACGACATTATGTGATGCATCATAAAAAAATATGTAAGATCGGATCATGCACAATGTCACACACCAATTCGTTTGAGGTGGCAACGAGACGTAAGGTGGAAGTCACGAACCCCTTCCTCAATATTGAAAGAGACCATGCGCATTTTCTCGTTTAAAAACAAAACAAAAAAAATCAGTTTTGTACTTTAGATACAACTCAACAGGGGACCGTGCGCCCCTGTATAAGTTTCTACCCTTAAAGTTGATCACTTTATTAGGAGTAACAGAATATCGTCGCATGAAGAAAGCATTGCTCATGAATAAAATTATAAATATTTCCAAGGGTATACATTCGGCCATTAACAAATTACAAAGCAAAAAGCTTCAATTGATAAAAGCAAGTATATTTTATCAATTATAAATTCAAGCAAGGCTGGTGCAAAATCCTAATTCCCAAAATAGGGACTTAACTTCATGTCACAACAAAAATACAAAATTTCTCATAAGATGGACTTGCTCCAACAAGTTCAAAACAACAATATAATAAAAACTTAAAAGAACGTTATTTCTCTTTAGCACTATTTTTCTTCATATTGTATTGTAGAGGAAAGGTCCATTGCGATATCAACATCTAGACATAAAGTTTAACCTTCACTCTCTACTATTTGAATAATGCATACAATATTCTTTTTCATGCTAACTTTTTTAGCATCTAGACCATCCAACGTGGTATCAAAATCTAGTTGATCGGTGGTTTGGCCCACCTACTCTGCCGCTAACAACGCCTAGATTGCTTCTAACTTGGCCTCATATTCATCAAGTCGGATCTTAAGACTTCTTGCAGTTTCACTAACCTACTTCTTCAACAATTGATGTTTCGTCCATTTCTAATTAAATAGCTACTCTACCTTATTTCTCAATGACTCTTCGGCCTCATGCTCCAACTTAGCTTTGGTCTTGACATTCATATTACCATTTAGTTTTTTTTGAAAAAAATCATTGCTCATATCTCACTCTCCAACTGCTTCATCGCTCTCGAATATCTTTCATATATTAAAGATGCCTTGTGAACAAGTAATTCCAAGCTTTAGAGCATGACCATCACCTCGTTAGGACCCTCTTTAAGTAGTGCAAAAGAGCTCAACACCATATCAATTTTTTTTATCAATTTTGAGTAGCAATGGGACAACTTAAAAGATCTTATTAAAATTAATCAAAAGTTCAACAAGTCTCCAAAAAACTATTAAGTATCGTAAACCACATTACATTAATATAATTGGAGACGATTGAATACATCAATTAGAGGGTTTTAAGAGACGAGTGGAGTTGAACGAGAGATCAAATTTTTGAAGAGAATTAGATTAGAGAGTCATCTAATTGAAGGAGTCAAAACTCTTGAAGAATTATGGAAACTGATTAATTGCACTAAAATTCATCCAAATGTACTCCACTGTACTTTAGTATCTTGAAGAAAAGTTGAAAGAGAAAGATATGGATTCAGAGAAGGACATCAGATGGAACAGGTTTCAACTAAAAGCCCTAAATCAATTTTGAAGATAACTTTCTTCAAAAGCTAAGTTCGGATCCCTTATATCTCTAGCCACCATAATTCATATATCCTGAAGAATCCACCTCTACCTTCGAGTGGGATGCGATCTTTAAATCAATTTAACTAGGGTTACGCTTAAAAACATAGTAAGGAGTTTATGAAGCTGATGATTTAGTTCTTAGTCAATTGCTGATGGAACGTTGTTGATTTCAGAAAATATTTTGATGTTACTACAACACAAAAGATTCAGGGAAGATACAATCTCTTTATGTAACAATTAAAGAAAAATTAGCATTAGTTATGGCTCAAAAAATTCTCTAATAGCTTGCAAGACCAAGTCTATGTATGAAATATAAAAACAACATAAATAAGTACTCCAGTAATCATTGCCACATGTGTGTGTATGAAATATAAAAAACAACAAATTCCACTCACTTTAAGACCAATAATCGTTTGCATGCGAGAATCATCTAAGATGGAAAAACTAGATGAGACCTTTATATGCACCTCTATACACCAAAAATCACTTATCAGCCCTTCAATATTGAGCCTTTGTAAGGACCTTGGAACGAGCATTACCTTATCATTCATAGACTCATCCAAATTAATGACCTCTCGCTCTTAATTTTGTCGTCGATCATCATAAACTCCTCTATGACTTATTCAATGAAATTTTTCATGGTCTGACCTCTAAACACTTTGGATGGAAAATCAGTAAATTTGTTGAACATCATCTGTAGGCCACTAAAATGTTCAACCAGAATAATTACCTTCTAAACACTATAGTTTTTGGCATCAGTACCTTCAGCCGAAATAACGGTATCCGGTTTCATTTTATTTACATTATACTTTGCATATTCAGCTCATTATCTTTTAGCTTTCTTGATGGATTGGGTTGATCTTAGGACTCTTATATAACGTTGGAACCTCCTTGCTCATTTTGGATGGATAATTTTCTATGGGCTCCACAGTATCTGTCGTTATTATATGTGAATTTATCAACTTTAGACTAAAAGTCGGGATGCTCCCATCTCATTCCCTTGACCTTTTTACTTCAGTCCACCTTTTGGAAGGTCAGTTGTTCCATCTTACTTTATATTTTATATTGTGACATCTTAAGAGGATGATCATTGTTTTTCTTCGTTTCTGAATTTAAATTTGGCGTATCTTCAACAACCTTGTACTTTTTATGGATCTGACTGAATCATTAACACTACTACATTTGTTGTTGCTCATTCCCCTGTCTGAATGACCCTCACCATTTCCTCATGAGCTTTATTCACGTTTTTTATCTTGTTCCCACTATGATTTAAGAATATTCAGATATATATTCACTATATCGAGGATATCGTTTTACAATGTCAATGTCTTGTCTTCTTAACAATCACATGGGATGCTTTCACTTTTACAACCGTAAACATTGTTGATTTTTTCACTCTTCTCTCATAAGTGGCCTCGACCTCAATATCTCATTCCTCTAACAGTGGAAAATTACATATATTTCCCTCATGCGGCCACAACCCACTAGCAAAAAATGTAATGGCTCCAAAAACTTTTTATAACTCTTATCGAAATCCTTCAAGATTGTTTTACCACTATAGCATAATCAACCTTGCTCCTTTATAAAATTCTTTGTGATCCAAATTTAGCATTAAAAAATCAAATACAAGAATAAAAGCAATGATTATCATATCTACATAAAATCAAACATTAAAAACAAAATTATAATTACATTTTTGCTTTCACGCAAACTACAAAATATCATCTTATGATTATGAGCCTCCCAGCAACCTAACACATACATAAACTCGTTATTCCAAGTCTTATTGCAGTCTGAAAGAACAGTCATCACTCTCGCATACAACTTCCTTTTAAAGAATAAAAATAAATAAAGGTTCCCGTTTTTACCTTTGAGCTAATTAATAGAAAAATAATCATGCAAATCAAACTAGCGGAAACGATCTCGCATCAACATAATGTTACCCATAAGAAATCTCCAAACATTAGGTTTCATATGTGTTGGGCATATCCCTTTCATTTTGAAGAATGGAAACATCTTAGAACTCAGAATGAATCGAACCACATACTTCAAATTATAGGTGGGGAAAACGATTTTATCTTCCTCCACATCAAATAGTGTATCTCTTACTTTTGGAAAACGCATGATTATATCTTTAAGGATGCATTAATCTACTAGGTTTTGGGCTTTCATCTCATTTTCAAGATTCTCATTCACATGATCATTCACCATCCTGATTTTATTCCTCTCAAGACCAGCACATATCAGTTAACGCACCTTAGGATCAGTAACCATGTCTAGAGGAAAAATATCATCATATTGAGTTGCCATTTTGCTCCGACGAGGATCCAATAGAGGAACCTCGTCATTAGAATAATCTTTTGAGTGATGCATGTCGTTATAAAAGGATAGAGTAGTTTTGATTTTCCTTTGAACCATCGTGAATAATATAAATAACAAAGAAAAATAGTTTTTAAAAGAAATCAAAATTAGAGTTACAAAATTTTGTAAAAAATAGGCAACTTGCATAAAATGGATTTGTTTTAGAACAACTTAAAAAGTTTTTATTGTGTGAGAGATAATAAAAGAAGTAGTATCACTTTTATACAGAAAAAACATATGTAAAATATGACCATAAATTTATTTTAATCCAACTACTAAGATTATTGTAAGATGAATGGTCATGATCAAAATAGATGATGGGATCCTAGAATCTTTAAACAAAATAGATGCTTAAATCAAATCTGATATGGTCTTGGAATTCCATAATAGATTCTATACACTAGTCATTGAGTCTTTGTGGGAACTGGTTCCAAAGAATTCGTGGTCCAATGATATGCCCATAGTTGATCAGTTGGGTGTTTTTTAGGACTCATCTAGTGATAGCTCGGATGATAGTGATATTGGGCACTCTAACAGTAGAAGTTTGGAAGAAGAAATAAATGTTGATGAGATTGAGCATGTTGTTGTATTGTACAAGTCCTTGTTGTATACAAGGTATTTCGTTACTTTGTTCGGAAGGTTTTATGCAAGTTTTTGGCAAGGCCAATACATTTTTATAATTTAGATAAAGTCCTTAGATCACCTAAAACATTTTATACTTGTTTCTAACTCAATAATTTTGTCTAATTATCTTATAACTTCTTACTTTTGTAACTCAATCCAATTTATTCGAAGACCATTTATTCAAGGGCAAACAAAGTTAATATATAATTCATTCGAAGGTAATCCATTCGAAAGCAAATAAAGTTAATATACAAGACATTTGAGGGTAATATGTTTGAAGACAAACAAAATTAATGTACAAGCCATTCGAATGCAAACAAAGTTAATACACAAGACATTTGAAGGTAATCCATTCAAAGAAAAGTAAAACTAATACAGAAGTCATTCGAATATAATTCATTTGAAGGCAAACAAAATTAATACACAAGCCATTCGAAGGTAATGTATTCGAAGAAAACCAAATTTAAGACACAAGCCATTTGAAGGTAATCCATTCGAAGGAAAATAAATTTAATACACAAGCCATTCGAAGGTAATCCATTCGAAGAAAAATAAAACTAATACAAAATCCATTCAAAGGTAATTCATTTGAAGGTAAACAAAGTTAACACACAAGACAATTGAAGTTAATCCATTCCAAGGCAAACAAAACTAATACACAAACCATTTGAAAGTAATCTTTTGGAAATATAAAAAATTTAATACATAAGTCATTAGAAGATAATCCATTCAAAGTCAATCCATTCGAAGGCAAACAAAGTTAATACACAATCCATTCGAAGGTAACTCATTCGAAGGCAAACAAAGTTAATAAACAAGTTATTCGATGGAAAATTATTCGAAGGAAAAAATAAATAAAACACAAGTCATTCGAAGGTAATTCATTCGAAGTCAAACAAAGTTAATACATAAACCATTTGAAGGTAATCTATTTGAAGGCAAACAAAGTTAATACACAAGTATACTTATGAAAACAAATTAAGAAAAAATGGTAGATTAATAAATATTCGGACACCTAGTTAAAACCTCCGTGAGCCACCATGGTAGGAAATAATATGCTCAAGTGTTTTTTGTTGCATGGATACCTCAATGGGTTGCGTTCTTGATCAACCAACTGACATGTTTCCCGCTTAATCTTTTCCTTTATGGACCTTTCCAATTTGATGCCAGATTTCCAAATTTCCTGTCTTTGGTGTGTAAAAATACATTTCTCAAAACCATATCCCCTAATTCGAATTCTCTTCTTCAAATTTTAAATGCATACATGTTTTTTCATTGGACCTTGATAATGCATTATTCTTAAACGAGCTTTGATCTTTTTTTATTCAATCATGTCTACCTGAGCTTTTATTGCTGTCTCATTATCCACTTTGGAATAATTTTGAATTCTAAAAGAAGAAAAAGCATATTCCATTGGTGTTATTGTATCTATTCCATAAACCAATGCAAAAAGAGATTCTTGTGTGACAGTATGAGAAGTAGTTAGATATGTCCACAATACTTTTTGTAAGTAATATGGTCATTTTCTTGTCACTCCTTATAAATTATTTTTTAGACCCATCACAATAGTTATGTTGACAACATATATTTGTATGTTAGCTCGGGGATGAAAATGTGAAGAGACATCAAATTTTTCTCTCTAAGACTATTTAACATGGTGTTAACCAATTTTTAAGAAATTTGATATTTTTTTATCCAATATATAGTAATTAATATTGTAATATTTTAATATGATAGGTTTGAAGCGACGAATACAGTAAGTTCAAGATCAACTTTTTTGGATTACAATATAGCTGACACACCTTTAAAAAAATTGTTTATTAATTATTTTTGTAAGTAATTCATACTTTCAGTGTTGTAACATGTTTGGATTCATTTTGGTTGGCTTAAAATGGAGTAATGAAAAATTATGACCATTATCATCACATTATCATAACTAATATGACATTATTTATCATCTATTTGTTTTAGCTTCTTAACGTCATCGAATATCAAATATTAAGATAACCTTACTATCAGATCGATCGTTACTCTATTACTTACAACATTCAAGTAATTTTCAAATACGTATTAGTTGTTACATTTAAAATGTATAATCACCACATTTAGATAACAATATATTATAACTTATTCGTGCTCTTATAATTATGGAAGTTTGTTTAAATTTTTATAACATATCCTCTTGAATAATAATTTTTATAATTATACTTTATTTTGTATGAATCGTGCTCTGGGCTTATGCACTTTGTGATACATCACTTAACAATATAATAGTCTATTATATATAGAATTGACAATCTTAACTTTTAATAATTTTATATTTTTATTAGTTATTTATATAAAAATACCATAAAAAATACGATATCTTTTGAGCATCATAACTAACCAGGAAGTCACCACTTAAAGAGCTCACTATTTTTTATTATTATATGATGCTTTAAGTAAATATAAAACATAACAAGTCTATAAAATATACGAGGATGATCAATTAAACAAAAAATGATACCAAGTACAAAATTAAATTTAAGAGATACATGAGTATAGTATTTACTCAGTATGGTTATAAAACAAACCAAAATATATAGAAATAAGAATTATGAATTCTCTAACCATCACATAAATACACCATCACATAAATACGTAATCATTTGATAAGATTTAAAAAATAGTATGATAGTTTGAAATTGCAATGTACAAAATATCACATGACTATATTATCTCCCTAAAATACATTACAAAAGCTACAATGTTAAATATACATTCATATATAATTACTATTTTTATCCAACTATATTTATTTTTATAAGATATTAATGTTTCATGAATGTTCGTTCTTACAAACTTGGTTAATAAACTACGATATCTAATATATTTTTAAAATCATTGAATAATGTTTATTTTTATCTATTTGTATATAGACAAAACACGATTAAGTGCGTTGTGTTTCAAACGAATATTACAATCGATACCACTAAATAATAAGCTTAATATCAATAAGTTTGACATGTATTATAGTTAAAACTTATCTAAACAAAAAAAAATAGTTAAAAATCATAATAAAATTTTAAGTTAGTAAAAAACAAAGCTATAGTAAGTAGTCAGTTAATGAACAATTTAAAATAATGTGTTTTGAACGATTGAATTAATAAATTAATCATGCATTTTTATACCATATAATAATATTATCCATTTGGTATTAGTACTCCTGTTCGTGTCTTGATTTGATTATATAATAGTAAGATATGAGCTTGACTCATATACGTGATTTATGATGTTAACTTAAAAAATTATATATTTCCGTAAATATTTCGATCATAACTCCATAATATTGTGTTGAATTTATGTATGATTACGAGCTATATTTTACATTTTCAAATACTAATGTTAATGTCGTGTCATGTTTAGATTCACTTGGTGTTGTTTTGGATCAAACCATATTAAAAACTCACAATCCTAACCCTAACTTATTTTTTTGCTTTAAACCAATTGCTATGAATTTTTTTATCATCGTAATCCATTTGTAATATTCAAAACATTTTTCAAATATTCACCAATAAAATATTTAGCATGTATTATTTATTACCTTTAATTCAAAAATATTAAGAGATTCTAAAACATTATTATTTTTATATATAAATGTTAAAAGGTTTTATAATTATTATGTATATATATATACATATATTATTTTGTCTATATTATATATCAAAATAGCTATTTTTAACTTATTATATTATATTTTAATATTATATTATATATAATTATATTTTTAACAAATTAATGTTATTATTGGTTATTTTTTTATATGCAACTACAATATAATTTGATCATGGAGATTGTTCAATGTATACTGTTTTATATTATTTTGTTGTTTAGTTTATATATTTAATGAATGATGCATTTTTTTAAAACAAAATTTATAGTTTTCAAACTAAATTATTTTTAGACTAAAAGTAAGCTACATCTCGAAAGTGAAAAAAATGACTAAATTTAAATAAAACTATAAACTTGATTGAGGAATTTGATCGCAAATTAATAAAAATAAATAGTTTTTATATACTTGTGTTATTCCGAAAACTTATTTTTTTAAATAATAATTATACGAGATATAAAATAAATAAATAAATTAGGATAAATCGATTTATTTGGTTATATGTAAATCTTATTTTTTTTTAAATAATATTTTATGGAATTTTCAAAATCAATCCACGCTTTTCGATTATGATATATAACATATTATATTTAAAAAATATATTATATAACAACATCTTATTTTTTCATTTTTTAAAAACAGAGAACTCGTGACACACACGCTATTCTGCCAGTATTGTAAATGAACATTCGTAACATACACGTTACATTCATAAAAAACTTATATGATCTAATTCATCCGTTACAAGAGAGCGTTCATATCAGACATGCACTTGTTCGTCACATATTTATAATACTATGATTTATGCTTCTCACATTATATCCATGTTGTATATTTTTTTCCGTTCCGGATCCTATATACATAAATGAGGATCCGATAATATATTAATATACTTGACACGAGCTATTTTTTTTCCGGATTGTTAAATGTAGTGCGAGTGAATCTTATACTTACTTTAGTTATGATTTGATTTTAGTATTAATTTTTTAAGTTTCAAACAGTTCGAAACACTTTAACGAGTGCACCCTTTACTTGTTAGAGGAGATCCATGTCACTATATCCTGAAACTCTTTTGTGGTAATGCTCATGTTTACCTTTCTAAATACAAGCATGTCTGTTATGTTAATTCATTTATAAAACGTGAAGATCTTGTATGTCATCCGTAACATTCATAAATCATGCTCGTATAACATAAGCTAAGACTAGATGATGTTTATATTAGATTACAATGACAAAAACATAAATAATTCTTTGTACACAAAATATTTTTTCCTTTTAGCTTTTTTCTTCTAATTTTTTAACATGATATGAATGTTTATTCTTTAAAACACGGGTACCAAGTTTTTTTTCCCTTGAATAAATGTGTATATATAAAACAACCTAATACATACAGAGTTTAGCTAATTATCTTGACGTAAGACTGACTAATATAACTTTATCTCAACGATTTATATGAAAAATAAAATAATATTTGATTCTCATCTTCAATATGTATGTAATTTACCTTTTGATAATATCATGATTAAAACATAACCAATTAATCATAAGTAACAAAAATATTACGTAATAATAGATTATAATATCTTTATAATTTTTAATTATTAATCAAATTATTTTTAAAAATAAAAACTGTCCGCATGTTTTTATAATTATAAAATAAAAATGTATTGATTGTTAATATAGAAAAAGAACACACCAATCCAAGAATCTAACCTAATCCTTTAATAGGTCATTATAATAATAGACATAACTTTTAAAGAATTTGTTCATACATATTACATCTATTCATATATTTTACATCTAATTATAAAATAAGTCACTATAATATTGAATAGAGTTATAAATTAGTTACTATAGATTAACTTAATTTATAATTTCGGATTAATATATGTGTGTTTATAAACAATTTTTTTGTTTTATAATATTTTGACAATTTTACAAGCAGGTGCTTAAAGTGTTATTTTCAAAATATAATTTGTCAACAGTTGAAAATATATTACATTTGAGAATACGTGAGATGACATGACATTACAAATACCAGATAACCTAGAGTGATCAAAAGCCAAACTAATTTGAGACCAAAAGCATCGATGGTGGTCATTTTTCGCTACCAATAGTTTCACTCGAGCCCACTGAATTTTAGCTCCCAACCTCATTCTAAAGATCTCTCTGTTGTTGTGCCATCCACCATCTTCTTCTTTGTAGCATTGTACATATCTATATATCTATATATCTATATATCTATATATTTGTATGCAAGATTAGGGTTTAGGGGTTCTAGTTATATAGCCAATTAATGGCATCTGCGACCCAGTCCCTTCGCTTCTCCGGTGCCGCCACCACAGGTCCCGCCGGCGGAAATTTCGACGCTCTTAATCGTATACTTTTCGACCTCTGCACCCGTGGCAATCCTAAGGTAAACCATGACAAGTTCCCATGTCTACTCATAAGAAAATTTAGGATTTTGAGTAGAATTATAATAGTTTGGTCTTTTTATTAGTAATCATTTTATAAGTTCGATTGCTACTAGTGTTCTTACTTTGCGTGTAAGTTTATTATCGATTTCGAGCTGAAGTAGATTTTTCATATGTGATCCTTTTTGGGCTGTTGTACTAGGAGGGGGCTACATTAGCCTTAAGAAAACATTTGGAGGAAGAGGCGCGTGATCTTAGCAGTGAATTCTTTTCTCGTTTTATGGATCAGTTGTATGATAGAATTTCGGGTTTGTTAGAGAGCAACGATGTGGCTGAAAACATGGGAGCTTTGAGGGTAATCGACGAATTAATAGAAGTGGGTTTGGGAGAAAATGCGACTAAGGTCTCAAAGTTTTCGACTTACATGAGGACAGTGTTTGAAGTTAAGCGTGATCAGGAGACTTTGGTGCTTGCTAGTAGAGTTTTGGGGCACCTTGCTCGGGCTGGTGGAGCAATGACGGCCGATGAAGTGGAGTTTCAGGTTTGTTTTTGGTGTTTTGTCCGTCTTCATTGGCTTTGATTGTTGCTTGTGCTAACTGAGGTGTCGTACATCTCACGTCTCAGATCAAAATGGCTCTGGAATGGCTTCGTGCGGATAGAGTTGAGCACCGGCGTTTCGCTGCTGTTTTAATCTTGAAGGTTAGTGCTAAGTTTGATTCTGCATAAATTTTGTCTAAGGGGCTTAGGTGAACCCAATAAAATGGGCCTAGATACATGATTAAATGTTATATTTAGCTCCTGAAAACTTGCTCCTTAGGGAATGAACTAGCGATCTTGGAGCACCTACCTTGTTTAAGCCAAAATATTTGGTTGGAATCTGCATTTTCAGCTAGTGCCTTTAATTGGGGGACTGTTATAGTTTGTTCCTTTTGTATTCCTGTAGGAAATGGCAGAAAACGCTTCAACGGTGTTCAATGTTCATGTACCTGAATTTGTTGATGCTATTTGGGTTGCATTGAGGGATCCACAACTGCAGATCCGTGAGCGGGCTGTTGAGGCATTACGTGCGTGTCTTCGTGTTATTGAGAAGCGTGAGACGCGCTGGAGGGTACAATGGTTAGTTTATATTTTTTGAGTATTTACAGATAGTTTGTGGATTTGAAATTAATAAATAACATGGATGTCAAATGGCTTCTAAACCCTGTTTTAATAGCAAAAAATAAAAATTAGAACTATTCTTTTCCTCTCTGGGAGATACATGTTTCTCTATTTTATTCATCTGAAGTGGTTTACAAACAAAAGTTAACGAGAGAGTTCGGTCGCACCAAAGTCAAAACTGTACTCATTAAACCTGGCAACAAAATATTGGTTATGAACTTATGATTAAACTGGCAAGTCTGTTGTAGATAATGTCATCGGGATGGCCAAAATAGGTAGATAACTTAAGGTCGATTATTTAATTGGCAATTTTCAAAATTTGATTACATAAACAGGGATATGATTAACGCGGGTGACTTAAAGTGAGTCTATAGTAAGGATGAGTATAAACTGAACCAGCCAACCAAACCAAACCAAAAGCGGCCGGTTTTTTATAAAGGTTGGTTGTGAAAAACTAAGCCGGTTCTGTTTGGGTTATAGTCTATGAAAAAACGAACTGACCAAAACCGGAAAACGGAGGCGAACCAAACTGGCCAATTTTGTTTGCAAAGGTATATAAAGATATTTTGCAACACAAATCAAATATTTAAAATAACTATATTTGCAATCTAATTGCTATTCGGTCTAATAAACATTTAATGTTTTTGTACAAATTCTAATTACACAATTTTGATTTTATTGTTTTTGAAAAATAAATACATTATTTTTGGCCCAAAATTTCCAAAACCGAAAACAGATCGCGGAAGTTAACCAAAATTGGAAATTCATTTTTTTTTCCGTAGAAAAACATTATGATTTTTCTAAACCAAATTAGTTCGTTTGGGTTACTTTTTTTTTAAATCGACCGAATCATCCGACGTCACACTTAAGTCTTTAGCCAAGAAAATAAACAAATTGGACTTAAAGTCTAATTAACTGGAATATTACTACTGCTGTACTGCATCCTTGTAGCTTCATGCTAGGTTTATCTTCAAATACAGTGTTGTTTGTTCTCTTCTGGCCTGTAAATTGCTATCTAATTAGCTCTTTAGGTACATATAGAACTAACGGAAAATATGGTGTTAAATTTAATATGTCAGAAAGACAAAAGCAAAATATATGAGAAATATTTTAAATATGAAATAAAATAGGGGTTCGACCCTTTTCTTCTATATGACTATGTTACTGGATGCAGTATTGTACGGTGAATGTTCCCTACAAATTGATCAAACCAAGAGGAAGGCTTTATTTGGTATTACGGGAAAGTGCATGGTGTAAATTATTGCAAGTTTACAATTGAAAATTCAGGGTTTAGGATTAGAGTCACCTCAAATATGATGGTTTACATTGAACTGAGTAAGAATTAAGGGTATAGGCAATAAATTCGAGCTGTTAGATTCGAACAGGTAAATTGAGGGGAAAAGGATGGATCTTACTATGAGCAAATTATGCACATGCTACATGGTGGATTTTAATGATTACAATTCCCATGGCTTATTATTAGTTTTTTGCAGTCCTGGAGCTTGAAGGCGGTAGGATAGTCTGTAGCTACTAGTGCCTGTTTGTGGATATACTATAAAATTTAAATTTTTGTCTTATCTACTCACATTTGTTTTACGCTTGTTGTTTTTCATCTTGTTCTATAGTTCTGGTTTAATTTTGTTCCATATTTAACAGGTATTATCGGATGTTTGAGGCTACACAAGATGGGTTGGGTCGAAATGCTTCTGTTCATAGTATTCACGGTTCTTTGCTTGCAGTTGGCGAGTTATTGAGGTCTGAAAATTTCTTTTTTATTTTAGTTTATGTTAAATTAATATGTTTTTGGTATGCTTTCTCTGTTTCTTTTTTGCATGTTTTATATTGCATTTCCAAGGCTATTTAAATTTGACAAAAATACACGTATATTACTGTATTGTCTGTATGAATTAGTGAATATAAGCCTTACAAAAGTTGTAGAGGTTAAAATTTGCAGAAGCTGCTTTTGTGATTGCAAAATGCTTGCAACTTGAAGTTGTCATGTAGAAACAAAATTGACCTTATCATAGTTCTAGCGGATGAAGTTGTCCGATCTGCTCAATCAGCTAGTTATTTTGCCTGAGTAATAGGATGAAGAAGTAATGCAACTGGAGATTGTAGTACTGATGTATGACCATGTGGGTCAGTGTTCATACGTCGTTGGGTTTTTTAGCATCTCTCTTTAGCATGAAATTACAGGTGTTGAGGTCTACACAACAACCACATTGGATTTCTGAGCATGTCCTGTTATCATATAGTTATAAGCATTTATGTCTACACTATAATCACACAAAAGCTGGATGTTTATAAATATCATTTATCTAGTTGATTGGTGAACAGTTGTGTGGCATCTCTTGCTTTTGTGTTTACCTTATGTATCTTCATGATTGTAAAAAGAAGATAAAATAGAGGGGGGAATCTTTTTTCCGTTATCAGGTTCATGATTAGATCCTTGCAAAGATAATTGGAAATTTTCTTATTAAATGAACTTCATAAAAGGTGAGAAGTATTTTGAAGTATATATGTTTGAAAAAGTCATTTTATGACAGCATTATGTGATATTTAATTTCTTTTAGGGGTAAGTACAATAAGTTCCATATTTTGAAGAAACTATAATATTATTTTGGATTATCTAGCATGCACCTATAGTCTGAAGTGTGGGTTTACTCTCCGTTACCTTGTAGTCTTTAGTTGTATTTTGCTTTGTAGTCTTTAGTTGTTATATTTTGCTATAGGTTCTATGAGCTCTAATAAATTAGGAGAATGTTGTAATTAATAAGAAGCCAAAACATTTAAAACTACTATTAATTTAACCTGCAGTTGCTCACCTTGTTTATGACGCATAGTTAGCATCGTATATGCTAGAGCTCATTTAGGCAAAGACACTGTTATACTAAGTTTCAATCAATATTCTTACAAGGAACAAATTATAGTAGGGTGCTCTCAAGTGTAGATGAAAGCAGCTATTGTATACTTCAAACTGTCTAACAAATTAGCTGGCGAAGCTTCCCTGTAGAGTTCATCTTCCCATTTCGAGTACAGGAAATATGATTTGGACAATAGTTTTTGTAATGGAGCTTGCTTGCAAATACTTCTCAATCTGGAAGAGCTGTATAGGTTTTAGAGTTGTCTTGTTTGCGTATACACAGGGGAAGAAACACTGAATTTTTGAGAGGCCTTGAACATACATCTTTAACTTTTTTGACCTTGTTTGATAGTAAAATTGGCCATACGGATTTCTTCATGCAAAAGAAAGCACATTGTGCCTGATGTTGTCAGACCTACTCAAAAAGTTCACTCATCAACAAGAGTTCTAATCCCCATCATTTTACTTGCTTTAATCAGATTAAGTGACTGTTGCTTTGCTTGGTATATTACATTGTCGTGGTGTATTCAACTATCTTTGCAAGCATGTTATTAAATTGATTATGATGAGAATCTAACACAACCTTTTCTTTGCAGGAATACAGGAGAATTCATGATGTCTAGGTATAGAGAAGTAGCTGAAATTTTTCTGAGATATCTAGAACACAGAGATCGCCTTGTTCGCCTTAGCATAACTTCGTTGCTCCCCCGAATTGCTCATTTTCTTCGCGATCGATTTGTAACAAATTATTTGACGGTAAATAATTTATACTCCAATTTTCCTATATTGGATTTATCTATTTAAAAGCATCTCGACTTATATCAAGGATACGTGAGATGTACTAGTCTGTTAGATGGATTTGAGAAGTAAATAAATCCTTATAAGAAAATGCCAAAAGCAATTAAATCTGGAGGAGAGAGAAGAAAGGTGTTTTTAGAGAGAATGGAGAGCTTTTCTAGAGAGAGTAAGTAATTTACTATACTTAATTGGGGAGAAAAAGGAGAGAGAGCCTCTAATTGGGGTTCTTCTCCTATATATATTAAATATCAAGCATACAAGAGTAAAAAACCAATATACCCTTATTTATATGTATATTGATATAAATGATCATTATCCGGGTATTATAGCCTTATCATGATATAAATGATCATTATCCGGGTATTATAGCCTTATTAGGATTGTGCTTTCTGCAGATATGCATGAATCATATTCTCACCGTTCTACGGATACCAGCTGAACGAGCCAGCGGGTTTATTGCTCTTGGCGAAATGGCGGGGGCTCTAGATGGGGAACTTGTCCACTATCTGCCGACAATTACTTCTCACCTTCGGGATGCTGTAAGTCATGTTTTCTTGCTTTTGTGCTGTAGGGTTTGTTTAAATCTTGGATTTGCTACTCTAGTTCTCTTTAAGCAGGAAAGATATTTGACTCTTGGCATCTCTGTCATCTAGATTGCTCCGCGTAGAGGTAGACCTTCACTTGAGGCTTTGGCATGTGTCGGTAACATAGCAAAAGCCATGGGGCCTTCCATGGAAAGTCATGTTCGTGGACTTCTGGATGTTATGTTTTCTGCTGGTCTTTCTCCAACACTCATTGAAGCTCTTGGGCAAATTACACAAAGGTGTGCAAATATCGACCTTATACTTCGTCATATGATTTTAACTTGATTTGTGGTAATTCTAGTCACCAAAACCCTTACAACTCTTTCAGCATTCCATCTTTGCTACCAACTATACAAGACCGGCTTCTTGATTGTATATCGTTGGTTCTTTCGAACTCTCATTATTCTCAAGTAAGACCTGCTGTTGCCTTGGTTCGAGGAAGTACAGTGAATATTGCACCACAAGCATCAGACCTTAGTGGTGCAGCTCTTGTGCAACTTGCTTTGCAGACACTCGCTCTTTTTAATTTCAAGGTTTGATCTATACTTTTGTTCTGTTGCCTTGTATGTCTGCATATATAGTCTGATCTTTTTATGTTGTTTAGGGCCATGAACTTCTGGAGTTTGCTAAAGAATCGGTTGTTATATATTTGGATGATGAGGATGGAGTGACAAGGAAAGATGCTGCACTATGTTGTTGTAGGTTGATGTCGAATTCCTTTTCTAGTGGGGCAAGTACCCAGTTTGGATCTGCTCGGTCAAGCAGAGCTGGTGGAAAGCGACGGCGTATAATTGAGGAGGTTCGGACTATTTGATTTAGTTAAGCCTATTCGATTTGCTAGTGTTAGTGTTCAGTTGTCATGAAGTGTTTTACTAAGAAAACCAATTTATTATTATTTGTCTTTGAATGGCCTACTTTTTTTGGCTTCATTATGCGATATTTTCTTGCTCTATGCTACTTGGTTTACCTTTTAGCCATAGAGGTTACTATTGCAGTGACCGTAGTTGATTGCTTTTATGACGACGCTATTAAATTAAGTATGATAGCACTTAGTCAGGCTTCAGAATTCAGAACTGTTAACTAGGGGAACAATCTATTAAACTTTTCAAACATAGGAATTACTTTCTATTCATACGGTGTAAGATAGGTCATAGTTGTCGACATCTTTTACTGTGGCTGTTTATGTTTTGTTTGATTATAAGTCCTTTACGTATGCCAGCACTCGGAGTGGAATTTGGTGGTGAAATTCTGAGATAGCAAACTTATAAAAAGGACTGTGTGATGAACTTTTGTTTCTGCGCAAGCCTGTTGGTGTTCGCAAATTTGCATCTGGTCTGTGTGTGGACAGAATTATCAGTATAACTTTAGATGCACTCGTGTGCTTATGTATCTCAATATGCATATAGACAGCTAAACACACAAAATATGTGTGTACCTAATCAGTAAAATATATTAACTTAGTGCATATTGTTGTGCAGTTTCTAATATTGGCACCAAAAAAATAATAATATTCATGATAGGATCAATTTTTCACGCTTCATTAAAATCATGAATATATATATATATATATATATATATATATATATATATATATATATATATAATATTTGTTAGACTTTTTAAGTGCGATATGCTTGCATGGAAGTTGACATTGGGCTTATGCAGCTTGTAGAGAAGCTTCTCATCGGAGCTGTTGCAGATGCTGATGTGTCTGTTCGTCACTCTATATTTTCCTCTTTACATGGAAACAGAGGTTTTGATGATTTTCTAGCACAGGCCAATAGTCTGAGTGCCAATTTTGCTGCTCTGAATGATGAGGTACTGTTTCTTGTGGTGCATGTATATGTCTTACTTGAACACTTAGTTTGGTTTGTTGCTTCAACTTTTCTATTGTTAGCAACATTGACTTCATGAACAATAAATTCATCTCTATTTTTCTAGGCACTATATCAAAATTCTACGTTCTTGTTTTTAGGCGTTATTTTAGTTTGCTCCAATCTTTTTGTTAACCATTTTATTAAACCTCTGGTCATGTAATCACGATCACTATGTAGTGTTTACATACTAGGCTGAAAATAATTGGGAGCAAGGCTCAACTCGTTAGCAATATCAGATCCCATGTCTGGGAAAAGTTAGTTCTGAATGTAGGTTTTATTTTTTGTTTCTCGGTTCTGTTTGGTATAGTGTAGAATCTTGTAATGGTTTGCTAGTGTTTGACTTAAGTTGCCCTATATATTTTTGTTACTTATCTGATACTAGATTAAAATTTCCCATATTGATCAGCTAGTACCAAAATAGCTTACAATGAATTGATTTGGCAAGGTAAAGTATAGGACAATTAATGATTCTTTGAATTTGTTTATAATTATAACATTTGAAATGAAGTCTTATCTTATTTTTGCATGTCTTAAATTGCATCTCTTTTACTTTTTTCATAAATCTCTTTTTATAAGTTTCTGTTTAATTTAGTGGGTATTTGTAAATCTTGGAAGTTTTTTCATCTAATAGGATTATGATGTTCGAGAATATGCTATATCACTTGCTGGGAGATTATCTGAAAAAAATCCCGCTTATGTCCTTCCAGCACTTCGACGTCATCTTATGCAGTTGCTAACTTATCTAGATCAGAGGTAGTTAGATGTCTTGAGTAATTTGAATTCTTCTTATGCATTATCGACTTTATGGTATTTATGTTATCTTGCTACGCTGGCAGTGCTGATAATAAATGCAAAGAAGAAAGTGCAAAATTGCTTGGTTGTTTGATACGCAACTGTGAACGACTGATACTCCCATATATCGCTCCCATCCACAAGGTTTGGTTTGTACTGTGATGCTTTTCACCTCCAGTAATAATTTTTTCCCTCTCTCATATCAAAGTGTCTGTGTTTCAGGCACTTGTAGCAAGGCTTCACGAGGGCAATTCAGCTAACTCCAATAGTGGTATCATCACTGGAGTTCTTGTAACTGTTGGGGACCTTGCTAGAGTGGTAGGTGAACTTCCATTGACCTGGGGAATTTGAGTCCTTTCGTATATTCACATTTCCTAGAACAGACGTGTGTTTTTCATATCGGCATCCCAAAAATTGGCAAAACAATAGTTTATAACATGTAATGATTCCATTTGCCTTTATTAAGCCCTTGCTAGTGTGCTCATAGCTCTCCTGGTTGGTGCCTCTGTTAACTAGGATGTCATTTTTAGGATCTTGCAAGATGTGGTTCTCGGAAGGACCTGTCTTTGATATGCACATATAGTCCCCTACTTAGCTCTTCAATATACTTATAGCTTTGCAGTGATCTGCTGGACTTTAGTTTAAGGCTCTGTATTTTCCTTTTCGCATTCCATCAAAGTAGCTTACATTGAAACTTTCTTGCTGGTATGGGTTGGATTCTTGTTTATTTGTGATATACTTTGTTACGCCTACTTTCTGGCATGGTGGTTCCTAGTTTGGCAAATATATACTAATGAAGTGTCCAGAAATCAAAGTGAAGTGACAAATATGTCTGCTGGAGACAGTCTGAGTCATTCTCATATAGCTTACTAATAACAGACAGAAGCACCATTCCAGTGTAATCCTTACTTACAACAGTGAATCTAGATAGATACTTCTACTGCATTATGTTTCTCATTTACATTAGCATAATTGCCGGGGGTGCTACAAATTTGTTTATTGTTGATACATATATTGTACATTCCCTTCTATGTTCATTAAGCCTTTACTCATCTTCTTTTTGGCTTGTAACTTTTGTTTAGGGTGGCTATGCAATGAGAGTATATATATCCGAGCTTATGCCTTTAATTGTTGATGCTTTAATGGATGGCGCTGCGGTCACTAAACGTGAAGTAGCTGTTGCAACTCTCGGTCAAGTTGTCCAGAGTACTGGGTATGTGTTACATTTTTCATGTTGATATCCAAGCTATTATCTTTATCAATTTTTCTCTTTTCTTGTAATGTTGATAGATTGAACAAGTTGCAAGGGAGCATAGGTCGTAGAACCTGGATTTCTTCATGTCCACTAGCTTTAAGTTCTTGAAGTGCATGCATGCACAATAAATGCTATACATATTTTCTTTTATTTAATGATGCCTAAGTTTTAGTCAATATCAGATCTTACATATATCCAAGATGTTACTGCAATAATATAAGACATATTACTAGCTTTAAAATGTTATGGTTATGATTGAATCTCTCTTTCATTAAGATTAGCAGCTTAGATATAAGCTTGTTGCCTCTTTACTAATCATTTTGAGTTTCTATGAATTTTCATTGAAGTAAGAAATTTTTGTCCAGAGCTTTGTCCTTTATTCTCGAGTGTTTAATAACTTCTGGTCCGATGACTAGTCGTGAATATGTGTAGATGTCCTAGTAATGTTTCTTCAATAATCAGGAGATTGGGAAAAAAGTTACTAAAGTATTTTGTTCCTTAGATGAAATTGTTGTTGGCCTGTTTAGAACACAGAAGGTTTTCTAATAAAATATAATGTGGTTAATCTTTTTAGTTTTGAATTAATTCTACGCTTCATTGGTCTTTCCAAAAGCCAAAATGCTTGTGTATCTTAGACATTTGGTCTAAAACAAGGCTCTAAAATCCAAGCCTGGTTCTGAGTCGGCGTGGTATCTAAAACCTGTTATCAGAAATTAGGCGGTTTTGAGGCTGTTTTTCAGATCTAGTGTAATATATTTTCTAGTATTATCTGTAAATATGTAAAAAATAGTCTAATCCATATATATATATATGTATATATATGATGATCACATAACTTATTAAAATTGGTAATGATAATTATAAAACTTCTCATAGAATAGCAAGCCCATTCTAACTTTATACTATAATTTTAGACCGGCCTAAAAGGTTTGACCCACCTCGGACCACCTCAGACCGCCTAGCACAGCCCTGAACCGTTTAGGACTGCCTCAAATAACTAATAAACCTCGTGATGAAATCTACTCATCAGACTCGGGAAAGTGATGAACCTTCCTCTTGTAGGGCGGGCGCCTCAACCTTTTATTAGAACACTGGTTTGAAGCACTTGCTTATAGCTGAAAGTTGGTTTGCGAGGATGAAAAATTCAGGGCCAAAGTGTAAATTAACCTGCAGCAATGTGGCACTCACTAGATTGAATAGAGAGTGAGGTTCCCATTTCCATGCATGTTTTGATAGTTTGTAGCAGTTATAAAATGAATAAGACTAAAGGTTCCCATCATCTAAACGCATGGATTAAGTCATCATACAGTGACCAACTATACAGAAAAGTTGAATTCAAAAGTTATGATTTTAATTTGCCCACATAATATATAAATTCCCATGTTTTGGAATATTCTTTTACTGCTCTGGTTAGTTAAGCTTGTCAATGCTGTTTCAGATTCAGGGTCTTGTAGTTTTCAAATCTGTATAAGACCATTCTTTCTTTCTAATTTACTAATACTGTCAAATTTTGATGTATAATTCTATAGGTATGTCATAACTCCATATAATGAATACCCACAGTTGCTCGGTTTACTCTTGAAGTTGTTGAATGGTGAGTTAGTTTGGTCTACCAGACGTGAAGCATTGAAGGTAGCCAAACCTCAACTAACTTCTAGTTTCATGGAGTAGCATTGTGGTGCTTTGTTGTGCTAAACTCATCCTTCAAATTTGCCAGGTCCTTGGGATAGTAGGTGCTCTGGATCCTCATGTACATAAAAGAAATCAACAAAGCTTGCCAGGTTCACATGGAGAAGTTAACCGTGCGGCCAGTGATTCAGGTCAACATGTTCCAACAGTGGACGAGTTACCCATGGATCTTTGGCCATCATTTGCTACATCCGAAGATTATTATTCCACGGTAGTAGTTAGATGCTATGTTGGTTATCATTCTTCTAGCTCTTGCTTGTTTTATCTCCTTTCATTTATTTTCAAGCCTATAACATCGAGTTATTACTTGTTAACACTAGGTTGCCATCAATTCTCTTATGCGAATTCTTAGGGATCCATCACTTGCGAGTTATCACCAGAAAGTTGTTGGCTCCCTTATGTATATATTTAAGGTATATTCTGGAAGTTTTTTTTGTTTAATACAATCCGGAGGTGATTTTTTTCATTTACTATGCATGTTTGTTTTCCACCACTAATATTGTTATTGATTGTATTCTTTTTAATACGAGGTTAGTCGATGTCACTTGGTTGCGTTGCATATCTACCGAAGGTTCGTATATTACTTAATATATTGTAGCATTTTTTCTTTTCACTGAATTCCTGACTTGCTTGCCACATGTAATATATCATTTGAAAAGTGATTTATTATTTTGTTTCTGCATTCAGTTATCACTGTTTGATTGTTGATCTAACTATTCCTTTGATGAAAACTTCTTGCTTACATTAACACTACATTGAACTTGTTATCTACTAATTGCTCCTGAACAATCCTTGCTGTTGTTTATTTTAGGCATTTACACTGGGATATTGAATTCTATGCTTGTTAATGTGTGTTATTCCATATATTTTCTAGGTTCTGCCTGATCTCTTTCTCACTGTCCGCACATGTGATGATAACCTGAAAGAGTTTATAACATGGAAGCTTGGGACTCTGGTCTCTATCGTGCGTCAGGTATAGTCAGTCACCTGTCTTATGCGACAAGTTCTCAGATATTAATTTCCTTTTTCGTCCGAGAAACCAACGAGTATGGATTTTCTTGTGCAGCATATTCGCAAATATCTACCAGAGTTGCTTTCACTAATATCTGAGTTATGGTCATCCTTCAGCTTGCCATCCAGTGGTCGCCCTTCACGCAGTCTTCCAGTAAGTAATTTCATTGTCATTTTACTCATGTGAGTACATAGGTTCATGTTCAATATCTTCGCGTACAGTCTTTTTACTTGTCTCCCTTATCAGGTTTTGCATCTGGTAGAACAACTTTGCTTGGCTTTAAACGATGAATTCAGAACATATCTACCTGTTATACTTCCCAGTTGCATTTTAGTTCTTAGTGATGCAGAGCGTTGCAACGATTACACCTATGTCTTAAATATTCTCCACACTCTTGAAGTCTTTGGTGGTTGGTATTCTTTTTCTTCATTTCGTTTCTGCTACTGTATATCATATCTCTGGTTGTCAAGATTTCCAGTGAATAAAGAATATATTTAGTCTTTGTTTGGCATGTATAATAATGTGATATGGAGACAGCATGGATGTCATTACTTGTGAAGATAAGTTTTGCAATGAGAGTAAAGTTGCTATATAATGAAAAGTGTGAATTTGTTTGGACTGTGGCCTCATGATGATGCTAATCTCTGCAAACATATTAGAAGGATCTTTGAGTTTTGAATCAACACCATGCTGAGAAGAAAATTAGTTCCTGTCACACAGAAACATGTGATCTATTTTCCAATATCATATATCTTTCGTTATAACGGTCACTTGCACGGTAGCTTGTCAAAGGATCATAGCTAGTTAGTGTCATAATGAAATCACAACTCTTAACAGTTTCAACATTAGCGTCGCAAATGTGACTTTGAGGCAGATATACAAAACTATTGTATTCATGTTAGATTTATAGGCAAGAGAGGTTATTGATTGGAAAATAGTAGTATTGAGCAAACAAATGTTAAGCATAAATATTATAAGCATTATGTTGAAGCATGCTTCCTCAATGCAACCAATGCAAAGTGTAGATAAAAGCACCAATGTGAAAAAGAACTTGCATTTTTCTTCACCTATTATCTACAGACTGTTTACGTCTATATTTATCATTGCACTTACAATATACAGGGACTTTGGATGAACATATGCATTTACTTGTTCCCGCACTGATTCGCTTATTTAAAGTGGATGCTCCAGTTGATATAAGGCGAGCTGCTATCATAACTTTGACCAGATTGATACCTCGCGTTCAGGTTAGTTACAGAACTATATTTTGCTAGGCTTTTATTTTTGCACGTCTAGTTTCTGTTCTTGGCATTTTGATATTTCTTCCCAAACAGGTTACAGGTCACATTTCTGCTCTTGTGCATCACTTGAAGCTAGTATTAGATGGGTAAGTTTCCCCTTTCTAGGTGTGGAGTTATCGTGATTGCATTGCTCATCTTTTGAGCAATTAGCTAATGTTTTTTATAGCTTATTTTCATCATCCAGTGAGCAACAAATTGAAATGACCAACTTTTTTTTTTATGGAATCAACTGCGAAAATAATATACCTGGTCGATATAGAAGTTAAACCTCTACTAAATTATGTTTTTTGCGTGGTTTTGTCTGATTGGAAATGTTAGGATGTGTTTACTTCGTGAAAATTGTCGCTGTTTTCATTGTCACTTAAAATGGAAACTAGTTTAAAAACAGTGGCTGACAATGAAAACTGTTTTCTAAGAAATTAGGAAAATATCAAATTTCCATTCTCAGTGTTTTCTATTGGTTTTAGACTATGAAGCCGAATTTTTTTCACTCAATTCAACGTTGATATTTTGATAAATTTTAATATTTTTATTAAATCACATATTGTTGTATAACATAATAATTTTAATTAAATAAAAGAAAATGTTCTCATTAACTGATTTTCTATTTTTCAGAAGAAAAATCTTTTTCTGAAAAATTCTACCTTGAAAATGAAAACAGAAAATGTTTCACAAATCAAACGCAGCCTTAATCTTTTGGATAGCTTCTTAAAATTAGTATTTTTATGATATTTCAAAATAACCTTGAATCCTTGTGAAAAGTAGTTAAAGAGTTAAAACCATCTGCAACATAAATAACTCATGTGTTGGAGTTCATTATATTTATATTAACTAGTTGTATATAATCCAGTTCACTAGTACAAGTATACTATATCTTGTAATAAATGAGAATCGTACTAATCTACAGAGTGTGTATAACATTCTTAATGTGCTGTAGTAATGATTACTTACATTTAGTTCATGTGCAGCTTGCTTTTGGTTGTATCTATTTATTATAACACGGATAGCAAATATATTTTCGAGTAATGGTCAATTGCTTTGGTTATTGGTCCTCTGTGAACATGCATAGTTGGGTTGGGTTCAACTAACCTGAAAATGATATGGTTACGGCTACGGGTATCTCCTAATATTCTTTTTAAATCTTGTATGTTTAAATTTGGCTTATCTTTTAGTCCCCCACACACGTACTAGGTCTGAATTAATCTTTTGTATCATTATTCCATATGACTAGTGTACCATTAATGGTCTTTGCTAGATATTTGAGTCAGTGTGCACTGTAATCAAGTATTCTTACTTTTATCCCAGAACAAAATTTTGGCTCGTTTCTTTGATATGATAGTTACCAATGCATTCTGGTCTGGTGTTTCAACTGTGTAGAATGTCTTTACAGGAAAAATGATGAGCTCCGCAAAGATGCCGTCGATGTGCTTTGCTGTTTGGCTCATGCCCTTGGAGAAGACTTCAACATATTCATTCCATCGATTCATAAGCTTCTACTTAAATACCGCATGCGGGTCCTAACTCTTATCCGACTTGGGCACTTTTAGATTTCGAGCTAGTGATGTCATAGGTTAAAGCTGGCTATTAACTTATTACATTTTTTTTTATTTCCAGCACAAAGAATTTGAGGAAATTGAAGGTCGCTTGCGTAAACGCGATCCACAAATCTTGGGAAGCACTGCTGCACAAAAGTTAAGTCGACAACTTCCTGTAGAGGTCATCAGCGACCCTTTGATTGATGTGGAGAATGATCCTTATGAAGATGGAACTGATATTCAGAAACAAAATAGAGGTCATCAGGTATGTGTCTCTTTCTCATTCATTCTCAGTTTCAATCTGAGCTGATGGACTGGAAATTCTGTGAATTCCTCCACTGTCAAAATCTGCTGAGAATTAATAATGGCTTCCTGCTTCCAACACTATTTTTGTCATGGGATTTTCACAACTGGGGGACTACCAGTTTCGCGTTGAAAGAGTCATAGTCAAGGGACTTAGCAGCATTATAAGCTGTTACATATACAAATAAAAGTCTTGGTATTATTACTTTCAATGTCGAAACTCATGGATACAAGTTGCAGATAAAGTTAAGCTAATCTAACATATTAGTACATGAAATTAAACTTAATGGAAAAGGGTGGAAATAAATATTACATGTTCTGAAAGAATTATAGTCTATATGGCCTAATTTGTGCGACTTGGTAGCTTTTTTCTTATATCGTTCAATAATGCTAGCCTACTTTATGATGTAGGCATGTGCAATTAAATGTTACCACAATCCTGACAAGCAAACAGCATAGTAGTATTATTCATTAATGCATCTGCCATTGTGTCCTAATATTTTTGTGTCTCAAAATATGTAACTCCTCTTCGTGGCTTATGGTTATCGAAGGGTTGATGTGCGGGATTAGGTTATTATTTTGGATATCCTTTTTGGTCCTCTTTTGTCATTGTTATACCAAAGATTCTATCGTTCTTCTGTTTGTGCTGTTCAGTGGACCTCTACACACGCGATATTGGCGATATGTTTTACTTCATCGTGATGTGTACAGGTGAATGATGGTAGATTGCGCTCTGCCGGAGAGGCTTCTCAGCGAAGTACTAAGGAAGATTGGGCAGAATGGATGAGGCATTTCAGTATTGAACTTCTGAAAGAATCTCCTTCCCCAGCATTACGAACTTGTGCAAGGCTTGCACAACTTCAAGTATGTCCGACCTTCTTCCTTTATTATCCTCTTTCAGAGACTTTTTCAAATTTACTTCCTTTTCCAGCCTTTTGTTGGACGGGAACTGTTTGCTGCTGGTTTTGTCAGCTGTTGGGCACAACTCAATGAGACTAGTCAGAAACAGTTGGTTCGGAGTCTGGAGATGGCGTTCTCTTCTCCAAACATACCCCCTGAAATTTTAGCCACATTACTTAACTTGGTATTGCTTTTATGATTTAGTTTACTCATGGTTTTATATTTTATATGTTTTGCAGTTACCCTCTGTTAATATTTATTGTTTCAGTTGTTTAATACTGATAAATTGATATAACGAAATTATTTGTTCTTTTTTCAGGCGGAATTTATGGAACATGACGAGAAGCCTCTTCCTATAGATATCCGTCTCCTTGGTGCCCTTGCAGAAAAGGTATACTATAAGAATGTTCTGCAATTTCAACATATATGACTTGTGTTTCTGTCATATATTAGCTTGAGTAAATCCCTTCCTACATTTAATGTTATTGCTGCTTGTCAGTGCCGTGCTTTTGCCAAGGCTCTGCACTATAAAGAGATGGAATTTGAAGGTGCACGCTCCAATAGGATGGATGGGAATCCGGTCTCTGTTGTGGAAGCTCTGATACACATAAATAATCAGCTACACCAGCACGAGGTTAGGTTACATTAGTGTATTTCTATTGTTTGGTTTCTCAGCCCTTTCTCTCTCTTTCACTGTTAGTTTAGTAGATCGTTATCTTAATTAGTTGACCAACTTATAACTATTTCAGGCTGCAGTTGGAATACTGACCTACGCCCAGCAACATCTTGATGTTCAATTAAAAGAATCATGGTATATCTTTTCTCACTCTTGCTATGAATTTATCGTATGTCCACTAAGGTTGAATTAGAAGGATCTGTTCAGGAACTCCTCCTAATGGTATCTGTTGCTTCATTATGGACGATGATAAATTCATTCTTTAAAAGAATGAAGCTGAAGATAAGAAATTTATCTTGTGCTACTCTAGGTATGAAAAACTGCAGAGGTGGGATGATGCACTAAAGGCATACACCGCAAAAGCATCTCAAGTGTCAAGTCCTCATCTTGTTTTGGAAGCCACACTAGGTGAAAGTCTTGACTTACCAGTCAAGCCAAATGCTTTGCATTATGGAGTACTTACCTTCTCTTCAGCATTGCATAATGTTTATTTATGTTGATGTTGCCTAGGGAGAATGAGATGTCTTGCTGCATTAGCTCGATGGGAAGAGCTCAACAACCTCTGCAAGGAATATTGGACTCCTGCTGAGCCTGCTGCACGGCTAGAAATGGCACCACTAGTACGTTCCTAATCTTTGTATGGTATTCCTCTTCAGGTCTGTTGAACTTTTCATGCTTATGTTAGAAATAATTTCATGATAGGCTGCAAATGCTGCCTGGAACATGGGCGAGTGGGATCAAATGGCCGAATATGTTTCTCGGTTAGATGATGGTGATGAAACAAAACTTAGGAGTTTAGGAAATACTGCGGCCACTGGTGATGGTAGCAGCAATGGTACTTTCTACAGGGCTGTCTTACTTGTCCGGCGAGGAAAGGTACTATCCTTTTTATCGATTACGATTTATTTGTAATTCGGTCCAAAAGAATTAACGTTACTTTTTGTGTATAACCCTATATTGGCATCTTGACAGATCTTTGCTGATATAGATGCAAAACTGAAAGACTTACATGATCTGTTTTTTTTAGTTGAAAGACTGAAAGAAAGAAAACTGTGTTTCATTACAGATTGGGTGTGACAAATATTTGCATTGAGAGCCAAAATCTTTTGTTTCTTCTTCCACTTCCCAACTCGGACCAATTTGTTTTCTTATATATACACAGTTTGAGACAAAAGTCTGAACATTACCCAAATAAACTGTAATCTAAATCGTGAACCCTAATTAATTTTGGTGAAACTATTATTTTGGATAAATCACTTTAGTTTATCAGTATTAATGATAGTATGGCAATGGAAGCAATGAATTTCTTTGCTGGCTTTCATTTTAACGAGACTTTTTGGTATAATAACTTCGACTAATAACGGTGAGACAGCAATAAGTAAAATGAAAATTAAAATGAATTATGAGTTATGAGTTACGTGTCATCTAATCGGGGATTACATATTACAAAATATTTGAAGTAGAATTAACCTTATCTTGACGTATATCCTTGTTTAATGAATGGTATACTTTTTTTTGTTCAGTACGACGAGGCCCGAGAATATGTTGAGCGAGCTCGGAGATGCCTTGCAACTGAGCTTGCAGCTTTGGTTTGTTTCTTAACTTTTAGCATGTCATATGGGTGTTATTAAGTTTTTCGATATGCAGATGAATGACATGATTATATGTATGTTTACATATAGTGCTTAAATTTTCAGTTTCCCCTAGGACTACCCCAGCAGCTGATTAATTAGGAAAATTGAAGTTGTACTATATGTGATTTGCATGCCTCTATTTTCATCAAATAAGTTTCTTTAATAACATCACTTAAGGCTGTTCTTTCTTTCTAAAATGCTTTCTGTTGTTATGTAAAAGATGCACCTGTGTAGTTTACTTCTGTAATAGATGGGAATCAATCCCTTGTAAATTTTGTAGTATCTGACTGAAATGAATGTCATGGATCTATCACTTACAGTCATTGTTAGCCTTACCGAGTTGTTTGCCACTTCTGCCTGATTGTTACCCCTGAAATAAATCTCAATAACTTCTAGTAGAAATACATCTTTTGAAGCTTGTCTTCTCGAATGCTTTTAGTATAGTAATTGGCCAGCTATAATACTGAATATTATTTTGTTTACCAGATACTTACGATTGTATTCCGATGACTTTATTCCATCAGCTAACTATGAAAGTTCTGTCCCCCATGTTTCTCAACATTGACTGAAGGATTTACTATAGATTTTTGTAAACTCCAAAGCAGACATTTTTATTTGGTATCATGGTTACCAAACTTACCATTATCTTGAAATTGTCTTCTTTCTTACGGGAAGCCTCTTCAGATACTCTTTTTGATTACGATACACACTTATTCTTGATTGACAGTCAGTACTTGGATAATATGCATTGTTTCCTTATTTTGTGTATATTGTGCCTGTCAGTTAGTTATTTATAATATGTAATATGTTTGTGCCGAAGTACTTTAGCATAGTGTTAATGTAACTGCCACTGTTGAAAAAAAGTTTAAAAGTTATAAGAAAGGCTGCTTTCATGGATAAACTAACGTTTGTTTTAAGGTTCTGGAGAGCTACGAGCGTGCATACACCAATATGGTTCGTGTCCAGCAGCTGTCAGAACTAGAGGAGGTTTGCTCTAACTTATCTTATGGCTTCTTCTATATGCATTGCTTCAAATTCTATAAGAGAGATATTTTATTTTATTTGCTTTTCTCTCAGGTCATTGAGTACTGCACTCTTCCTGTTGGAAATCCTGTTGCTGAAGGACGGCGTTCTCTTGTCCGCAATATGTGGACTCAGAGGATACAAGGAGCTAAGCGCAATGTTGAGGTAGAGTCTCTCGTTCTCTCTATATCACCAACAATTTTGTAAGTGATATGTCCAGAAGACATGATTTCAAATAGGCATTTTGAAAGTAGAAGCTATAAACCATCATAACGACTTTAATAATGTTGAAGTTGTTGTGGCTTTCAAAATTAATCATTAGCATATACATGCAATCTGGTAAACCATTTTTTCTGCTGGTTAATTGAAAGATAATATGAGGGTCCAAGCTGCACTACTCTGCCTAACATGTCTCGGTCGAACAGTACGTCTTAGGGAGCTTGGTGGTGAGTTGCAGTGTGATTTTATAGAAGCTTGAACCGAATCTGTAGGCAACCTCTTCACGTTCTCTACTTACGTGCTCTCAGGAATGAAAATTAGTTCGACCTGTAGGCAACCTCTATGCGCTGCTATATGAAAAGATTTGCTAATTAGCATTCTGTCCTGCAGGGCATCCTGTGCCCGATATCTCTGGGTAGATAAAAAGTTACTTTGATTCATATGCTTTATGGCTATGAAATTATAAAAAAGATATGCATGCTTGAGGCAATTAAACTTAGTTTTAAATATCAAGGCCGCATCAGGCTTATCCTCTGTGAATAACAGCATTATACTCGTTCCCAAACTAGCAGCATTTATTTGGTCTACTCGATATATCTTTTCTGGGCTTTTTCTGCTCGAATTTATATAATTTTGATTATATACTTATAAAAAAGATATGCATGCTTGAGGCAATTAAACTCAGTTTTAAATATCAAGGCCGCGTCAGGCTTATCCTCTGTGAAAAACAGCATTATACTCGTTCCCAAACAAGCAGCATATATTAGGTCTACTGGATATATATTTTTTGGGCCTTTTCTGCTTGAATTTTTAAAATTTTGACTATATATTTCATTTGTCCCGTTTATGCTTATGCTATAACTGTGCAGGTCTGGCAAGCACTTTTGGCTGTTAGAGCACTTGTGCTACCTCCTACGGAAGACACTGAAAATTGGCTTAAGTTTGCCTCTCTTTGCCGACAAAGTGGTAGGATTAGCCAGGCTAGATCTACCTTAATTAAACTCTTGCAGGTGAATGACACTCTCTGAAACTCACTACCATTTAGTCTTTGTTATCTTGTTTGAAAGTGTTCTTACTTTCTAGATTTCATGCAGTATGACCCCGAAACATCTCCTGAAAATGTGAGGTACCATGGGCCTCCTCAGGTGATGCTCGCATACTTGAAATACCAATGGTCGCTAGGAGAGGATCTTAAGCGCAGAGAAGCATTTGCAAGGCTGCAGGTATAGTATATCTATTCTATGACAATAGTTTGTTATTTATTCATTCTATGACAAAAACCTTGCGATAAATGATATGTAGTCAAAAAAATCTTTTATATTAGTTACCTTTTCGGTATGACCTGTGCTAAAATTGCTTGTTTCTTTGGGTATTTAATATATAATTTTGATACTATTTCTTTTGCCTGGTTGTAAATTCATTGCTGTAGAGTCTGGCTGTGGAGCTCTCAGACTCCCCAAGTATTCAATTGGACTCACTGACTGGTTTAGTGAGTAGCATGGGAAGTAATATTCCACTCCTTGCCCGTGTATATCTCAAACTTGGATGCTGGCAGTGGACACTGTCGCCTTCACTAAATAATGATTCCATTGATGGTATATATTGCTTCCATATAATAACTTAACGATCAATTGCTGTTGAAATAAAAAATGATAATTGTTTGCTGTTTACTAGAAATCCTTGGTGCGCTTGAGAAGGCAACTCAATTTGCTTCTAAATGGGCTAAGGCTTGGCATACATGGGCGTTGTTCAACACAGCAGTGATGTCTCATTACATTAAAAGTTCTCCTACCATTGCTTCTCAGTTTGTCGTTGCAGCAGTGACTGGATATTTTCATTCAATTTCGTGTGCAGCAAATGCCAAAGGTGTTGATGATAGTTTACAGGTAAAGCTGACACATGTTAAGTGGCCATAGCCTGGGAATTTTTATCATATTAGTGGTTTGCATGTGACGTGTCAAGCCTGAACTTCCGTAATTTGATAGACTGAGATTTCAGTGCCCTTTGTCCACGGCTTTTGATTCCTCTGAAAATAACAGGGATAAATCTTTTTTTTTGTTATTTGATTTACTGTTACTTGTGTGCATGTGTTGATATCCTAACGTCATTCAGGCTTTTGATGCAAGAAATCAGCACTCTAGCTGGCTGCTTAACTTTCATAGTGATGGTTGGGCTGTCGATTGTATTGGTTTTCTTTTCTATGTTAACAGAGGTGAAGTTTAGTCAGCCATATTTATTGGTTGTACCACTTGAGTGTCAAAGAAAATAATTTTAGTCAAAGTTTTAGTTAATATATATTGTATATCTAGGATAATAAATATTATAATATTAATTGTTGTAACAGCCGTAAACTTTTACTATTATTACTCTTGGCACATGGTAGAAATACTACATACAAGAAAAGTTCATATATAAGAATGTGGTATATAAGAATTTTACTTTCTTTTACTAGGACATGTGATATGATTCGTTGGTTGCTCGTTGTGCTATATAAGAATGTGCCTATCATTTATGTGAATCTGTTTTCACATGACCGATGGATTAAACTATTATGTTTCTTTGGTTAATTTGTGCGTAACTGTTCTTTAAGTTGGTTGTATATATCTAATGTGGTATACTGTTCAATGCATTAGTTAGATCTGCTTTAGCTCCAGTTATTTGATGTTTGATGATTTCATTCAGTTAATGTTTGAAATATATCATGCTTATATTTAGGTGTTACATTTCAATGCTTTGTTTCACCTAATAACATTTCTTTCTTTTTTGTCTGACCCAGGATATACTTCGCCTTCTCACACTGTGGTTCAACCATGGAGCCACAGCTGATGTACAAATGGCATTGCAGAGAGGATTTCAACATGTTAGCATAAACACATGGCTTGCTGTTTTGCCCCAAATTATTGCCAGAATACATTCAAATAACCATGCTGTAAGAGAACTTATACAGTCACTCTTGGTCAGAATTGGGGAAAAACATCCACAGGTTAGCTTCTTATAATTCCTGTGCTACTTGATTTTCAAATTTTCTTTTGGTTTTCGAATGGGGAGAGCCCGAATGACTGAATTATGCTTTGAAATCTTATTGATACTGTTAGTATTGAATATACTCATTTCTTTTCACCTCAGACTATCATTAGCATACTTTTTTTAATTTCCAAAGTTCCATTTCTGTTTTAGTTACTTCTAGCTTTTATACATTGTTACCTTTTTAGCATGGGCTTTCATATCCGCTTTGCTGTAGTAATTATGCTCCCCTTTGACAGGCCCTTATGTACCCTCTTTTAGTGGCGTGTAAGTCAATAAGCAATTTGCGAAAAGCTGCAGCTCAAGAAGTGGTTGACAAAGTTCGGCAGCATAGTGGCGTTCTTGTAGAGCAGGTTAGATGATAAGTTAATGTATCGGTGTTGTTATACATTGTATCTAACATGCATGTCGCTTTGGTACAGGCTCAACTTGTATCCCAGGAACTAATCAGAGTTGCAATACTATGGCATGAAATGTGGCACGAGGGTCTCGAAGAAGCTAGTCGTTTGTATTTTGGTGAGCATAATGTTGAAGGCATGCTGCAAGTGTTGGAACCATTGCATGCAATGCTTGACGAAGGGGCTAGAAGAGGTCATACCACCACCATCAAAGAAAAATCGTTCATAGAGGTATTCTAACTCTGTACGCTTACATAGTTATGTACATAACTTTCTATGGCCTGAATAACTGCATCTTACCTGTGTAATATAGTTGGTGCTCATGGTGTTCTATATATTCCACTCTATATGTCATAGCTTTGTTTTACTCTACCGCCTCCCGGAGCTAGGGGACCTAATGTGTAGTTATTGCTTGATTATTCGGACAACTTTGGCGTTTTGTCATTATGCATATGTTGATTTTGCAGAATTACCATCATGAGCTGGTAGATGCTTATGACAGATGCAGGGAGTATAAAAGGACGGGGAAAGATGCTGAACTCACTCAGGTTTTAACACAAACTAGAACAATTCATAAGGTTTTACTTTGTTATTTCTGATTTTCTATAATATGTGGAGTTAATTTGTTATAGCACTAGAATTTCCCTGTGGCAACTCTTTTAAATTTAATACATTTTTGCATTTATGGAATTTACATCCATTTTTTAATTACTTTATTTCTAATAAATATGTTTGTATCTTCAGATACACTAAGCAAAAAAGTAGAAAATTTGGAAACAATAGTTATGACTAGGACTGATAATTGCCATAAATAGTACCATATAACTAGCTTGTAAAGTTGAATAATGCACTATGTTTTTTATGTCCTAATCACCAAACCACCAGTCATAAGTTGATGGCTTTGTATACGCTAAATACCAATATATTGGATAAAGCAAGTCAACGTTGATCCAATCTATTAAAATGTGGAAGTAACTACAAGGAGCAGGAGAAATTAGTACAAGTTTTTAATAGTGGCAAAGTATTGAATCAACGCAAAACAGATGTAACTGTGCTATTTTTAGCGCGATTGATTTCGTATAGGAATTAATAAGATCTTATGTCTAACTTGCTTTGTCTTGGGCGCACCTTTTAGCTGCCAATATCTTGTCTGACATCCAGAGCTGATGTTTTGATTAGGCTTGGGATCTTTACTACCATGTATTTAGAAGGATCGATAAACAGCTAAACAGCCTTACCACCCTTGACTTGGAGGTAAGTTAAATTCCCGGTCGATTCGTTACTCATATCGCAACAACACTTAACTCCCACTTTTATGTGATAATAGTCTGTTTCTCCTGAGTTGTTGGCATGCGGTAATCTTGAGCTCGCTGTCCCGGGAACATATCGCGCAGGTAATATTCTTAGATTGTTTTTCATTTTCTTATAGGTAACCTCTAGTATGAGTTTTTGTTAAGCCCTTAATCTATGGTTAAATTGCAGATGCGCCTGTCGTGACAATAGCATCGTTTGCACGCCAGCTAGTTGTCATAACGTCAAAACAGAGACCCCGAAAATTGACAATTCATGGAAGTGATGGTGAAGACTATGCTTTCTTGCTGAAGGGCCATGAGGATCTTCGGCAAGATGAGCGTGTCATGCAGGTACATTTCTTTTTTACAAAATCCTCGTCTTGTATGATGTTGTAGTGATTTTAGTTAGGAAAGAAAGTTTTAGAAAAGAAATAGTCTTGGACTTGGATTCTTATTTAACTTTCTCATTTATATATAAAAGCGAGTTGGTTTTTTTATATTCGTCGCAGCTTTTTGGTCTGGTCAATACCCTGCTTGAGAATGCTAGAAAAACTGCAGAGAAAGATCTTTCTATTCAACGGTATTCTGTCATTCCACTATCTCCAAACAGTGGTTTAATCGGTTGGGTCCCAAATTGTGACACACTGCACCAGCTCATTCGCGAATACAGGGATGCTAGAAAGGTTTGTTTAGTATTATTTTCCAAGTACTTGTAGGAAAGTGAGAATCCTTATAACGTGTCTGCCGATGAGCGCTTATGTATCCAGGGTTACTTCATCTTACATTTGCTACATTGTTACAGATCATCCTAAATCAAGAACACAAATATTTGATGAGTTTTGCTCCAAATTACGATAATCTACCACTCATAGCCAAAGTGGAAGTGTTTGAATATGCTCTTCAAAATACCGAGGGAAATGATCTGTCTAGGGTATGCGTGCTACCAGAAGTCTCATATTATATCTTTATATTTCCTTGTAATCTCAGGAGGCCACACCTGTGTTTTGCTAGGTTCTCTGGTTGAAAAGTCGGACGTCTGAAATATGGCTAGAGAGGAGGACAAATTATACCCGAAGTTTAGCTGTCATGAGCATGGTATGTGGTTAGTTTGAGCTAATTTTAGAACTTCAACCTAGAACTCAGTTCTGTATGATATGACTTTAAGTAAGAAGCATAAATCTCCCTTAATTATTGCATTTTGTTTAGTCTACTCTTTTACATTTTCTCCTGTGATTATCAATTACCTCTTTAATTGTTTATTTGGGAGGTAAGAGGTTCATTTATTTATTTGTTTTTAATCATCCCTCTAGTAAAAGGTTCATTTGAGATATTTGTTTGAGATATTTGTGAATCTCAGAAGAGCATTATGTAGAGTTAGTTGTGAGGTTAACACAACCCATAGTAACAGAGGGATTTGAGCAGGCAACTTTTAGGCGTAGTTAGGAGTCAATACTCTAGGGGGCATATATGTATTTTTTCCATAAGCTTTTCATAAGTTACTTTTCCATATCATTTTAAATGTTAATTTAAGGTTGGAGAGTTTTTTATTTTTTTATTGCAGGTTGGTTATATACTCGGCTTAGGTGACCGACACCCAAGCAACCTTATGCTACACCGTTACAGGTGCGTTTAGTTTGGAAAAACCACTTGCTATGCTTCAAATTATCCAGTATTTCATGTGATTGATGCTCTCTTTCAGTGGGAAAATCTTGCACATTGATTTTGGAGACTGCTTCGAAGCTTCGATGAACCGGGAAAAATTTCCTGAAAAGGTATGTTCAAACACTTAATTGTCAGTTGCCTCATGTCCTATTGCCAGAATAAAAGTCATTTATTTGATTCTGTTGAGAAATCTTGATGCAGGTTCCTTTCCGCTTGACAAGAATGCTTGTAAAAGCCATGGAAGTTAGTGGGATCGAGGGAAATTTCCGCTCAACCTGTGAAAATGTGATGCAAGTACTTCGTACTAACAAGGATAGTGTCATGGCTATGATGGAGGTTAGGAATTCAGACCACTATTATAATTTTATTTTCATATCAATATATAGATGCTGCATATTGACATCAGTTGATCAATAAGAAAATGAGATTAGGGCATTTCTTTTCTAGCTCTCAGGCTATGTATTTGTAAAAACTGAGGGAGACAATATGGGCATATGAAGTAAGATTTGAAGCGCGGAAAAAACAAGAAGCTTTTCTTCATTTTACGAATCTTTTCTACATTATTGTGAATAATGTTCCTACACATTAGTAACCATATGTTACAATGATCCTAAGGATTTTCTATTGTATAACTTATGTGAAGCATTCAATCTCTCTTCCTTGCTGTTTTCCATTATTCATATTATTCGTCTCATCTTCTGTTTTAAGGCCTTTGTTCACGATCCTCTTATAAACTGGCGTCTCTTCAATTTCAACGAAGTACCTCAAATGTCAATGTTAAGTTCCCATGTTCCTCCCGGGGGAAATGGCGAAGAATCTTCTCAGAATACGGAACTTCTTCAGCCTCAACGTGGTGCCCGAGAAAGAGAAATTCTACAGGTATTAAGAATATTCTCGACAATGGTCATCTTAACAGTGATGTGCATATATTATGTGATTCTTATTCGCACCTTGGTTATCATAGGCTGTTAATCAACTTGGTGATGCTAACGAGGTCTTGAATGAGCGTGCTGTGGTTGTCATGGCTCGGATGAGTCACAAACTTACTGGCCGGGACTTTTCCTCTGGTTCGTCAGTACTTGCAAGTTCAATGCAGCATACAATTGACCACAGCTCTTTGGTTGCCGGGGACTCCCGTGAAGCTGAACATGGTTTATCAGTTAAACTCCAAGTTCAAAAGTTAATTGCCCAGGCTTCTTCTCATGAAAATTTGTGCCAGAACTATGTTGGGTAAGATAGCTTTTTAGTATTATTTCTTCATCGCATATACCTCATGCATGCAATTTAGTTTGAGCGTAAATTTCTTGTCAAGTCTCAAGTGATGTTGGACTATTGATTTTTTCGTTTTTAAAGAGTAACGCTAATGTGAAATTCTTCTTTGTTTACATTGGTTTATATTTACTTGAGTTATAGAATAACGAAGGTAAAAGAGTACTATATTATGTTTTCAGTCATGATATAGTTTCTTTGTCGCCTTAGGTTTACATTCCAACGAAGTATATACTTTTTAACATGATATAAGAGTTTTCCTACCAATATCAACTTAACATTCTTGCCCCTGAGATTTATAACAGTTTATAAAATAACATATTCTATATTTTCTAACGATTCTTCTTTCCAGGTGGTGTCCATTCTGGTGAGGAGTAGTCAGAAGACCAAGTACAGACTGTAAATAGCATGTATGTATACCTTGGAGGTGACTTCAACTCTACTAGTCCGTCACCGTAATCTTATGTATAGCCTAGCACTGTACTTCTCTGTTGTATCAGTTGTGCATGGTCTCAAAGCTGAGAACTCAGGCATGAATTTGGAGTTCAAGCTCTGGTGGCAATGCACTTATAAGTCTCTCGTACAGCAAATATCATAAGTAACAAAAATACAGGTGGTTATGATATTTGTCTGAGAAATCATAATGTAGAAACATTTGTTTCGTCGGTTATATTCTTAGGCCAACATAAAAAACAATTTGGTCATGTAATACAGATCTACCAATACCGAAGTTAGGATTATAAGTTCTGGTATTTTAAAAAGTAATAATATTATTTTACAATAGATTCGGTAATATTTTTTTGGTTAGTACCCTTTGTCGGTAGTATTACCATACTTTCTACCAATAAGTGTTGATTAATAATTTTACAAAAGCGGATATTATCCAACTTAATATATGCGTAATATACGAATGTTAGCATTTATATTGTTTAACATGAAACTATCTAAAAATGTTACAGTTATTTAAAGTATTTTAACAAAAATTATTCTGTTGTATATACATATTATATTTGTACTACACTATTATACTTTTGACAAAGTTGAAAGCTTAATTTTAACTGTATTGCTGTAAAAATAAAAAACCCTACCATTATTTTTTTATGGTTTGATTTTTGAATTTTGATACAGCGAGATTGAAAAATATATATAAAAAAATATCTTCTTCGAATTTGTTATATTTATAAAATTTAAAATATATTAAAAAAAATCACATGACAGTATCGTTAAATGTTGTTTTTAAAAACTAGTGTTTCGTATATATCGGTACATATTTATGTTTCGCATCTATCGTTATTATTGGTTAGTAGCTTTTTAATGTTGTGGTTTATTAATTTTCAAGTATTGTTATTTTTTGTTATTAGTTTTGCGGTAGTTAAAAAATAGTATTTCGCATCGATCGTCAAATATAAACATTTGTCCCACATCTATCGTTATTGTTGGTCGTTAGTTTTTCAGTGTTGTTGGTTATTATTTTTTTAAAGTATCATTAGTATTTAGTTTTCAAGTTTCTAGCTTTTTCGTCGTACATTGTTTTTCTAAGTAGAATTTCATTTTTTTTAATGAGTCATCTGTATAAGTAGTCCCTTATTATTTTGTAAGTAGTCCATCTTTACTTCTGGCTTTGCATGAATCATTTTTTCATGGTTTATTCCTGGCTTCGCATTACTTTTGTTTTCAATACATGAATCATCTTGTGTACTGCTCTCATCTAATCATGTGGTACAAAGTCCTGCATCTATCACGTGGTGTATTGTCCCGTATATATGTGTTCAATTGTCCCGTATTTACCATATGGTGTACCATCTTGCATCTATATGTGGTGAACTGTCTCGCATCTATCACATAATGTACAGTCTCGCATCTATCATATGTTGTATTATTTTCATTGTCTAGCACTATTCAATTAACATTAATCTCTCAATTCTTACAAGAAACATGCCACCATTTTTTTTTTTCAAATGAGACCTATTGCAATTATTAATGAGATAAAAGAACAGAGAACAAAAAATGTTCACCTATAAGCTATGAAGAAAACAACGTATTATTCCATTCTTAAAGGGAAATATTTTTCGAGGAAAGAAAATACTCTTACGTAAAAAATTGGATGTCTATCAGTGAAATATTAAAAACATATGACGCTGAAGAAGCAACCTTCAAATTGGGAAAAAAGTTGGTACCACTTACAACCAAATATGTGAAGACTGTTTTTGGCTTGAAACATAGAAATAATTACATGCTATTAACAACACAAATTCGAACCAAGATATTCTGAATTAGAAGAACAAGAATAAAGGATATTGAAGATTTAATTTTATACTGATACGAAAAAATAAAATAAAACAAACCGAGCAAAACCAATTATAAATAAAATGATACAGGTATGCAATTTCTTGTTTTATTACATACTTTTACATTGGTCTCACATCTATTATCATTGCATGGTTTTGCATCTACCATTATTTCCTCGTCTCTCATTTATCATCTTTGCATGGTTTCACATCTTCTATTATTTTCTGGCCTCACACGGATCATCTTTGTCTCGCCTCACGTGGATCATCTTTGTTTGGCCTCACATGGATTATTGGGCCTCGTATGGATGATCTTTGCCTGGTGTTGCACATTATTTTTGTCTCATGTCTATCATGTACTTGTATTAACTAAGGTTTCATATGTTTATATAATGCAATAACCAAAGAAGTTAGAACATTATGAGATAAAGCAGTAAAAGATGTTGTAATACCGTTTATCGTGCTAGCATGCTCCACATTGCCCTTCTACATCTAGGGATGCATTAACTTATACAATGTCTTATTACATAGAATACATGGAAAAAATAAATAACTATCATTGGGTTGTAGTAATCCAGGAGAAACTGATGAATTCGATAAAGCTTTACCAAAAAACAAAGCCTAATAAAGTAGTCAGATATGTTGCTATATTACTAGTTAGTATTTTTACTTTTATTTAAATACTATTAAATAGTAGTAAATTTCTCACATTCATAACATCATTAAAATATAGTATTCATCATGGAACACACAACTATTTTCAAGAAGAGGTAAATGAAGGCAATATACCAAGGTGCTACAAATGGCTCGGTATTGAAGGAAATACAAATTTGAATTTTATTAAAACTCTAACAAGATAACATATGATCATGTATATTTCTTATATATAATCCGTAGTCTCGTATTTTTTCGTAATACCCCTCTATCATCTATTATATTTTCCAGCATATATCATCTATTACAATGTACCACATCTATTATATATATGATGTCACATATCTATCATATATATACGTTCTCGCATCTTTCAGGCATTACATCCCACACATCTTTTATGTATTACTTATCCAACATATATAATACATTACAATGTCTCACATATATTGTGTATTACAATGTCCTACATCTATTGTGTAATACATTATTCCGCATCTATCATATATTACACTGCCCCACATTATTTTATGTATTATAAACATTATGCGTCATTTTGTGTATTATAAAATTCTCGCATCTATCATTTACTTAACTATTTGAAAATTTTGTAGGTTTTGTATGGAGAATTGTCCCTAAAAATGAAGAAGAATAAGTATTTGGTGGGTATAAAGAAAAACATGAAGAAGATGTTGTTATAGAGGAAGAAGAAACAGAGGAAAAAAAATAAAAAGATATTATTGTTAAAGAAAAAATAATATGAGGGCGTTCCTATGGAGGAAGAATAAGAAGATGAGATTGCTATAGAAAGAGAAGAAAAAATTAATCTTAACGATGATGATGGAGGTGCAAACTGGGATATGCAACAAGAGGGAAATTTACATGATTCCAGTGATGTTGATGGAAATATTAAATGCATTCATTTTTTAAGAACATGTAAGTAAAAATCAACCACACAGACTAAAAAAATTGCACATCGTAGGCAAATTAGATAAAAGAATCCTGCACGACCAAGAAAATCTTCTGAATATGCAACAAAAATCGATGTTATACAAAAACATAAGCTGGTATTGAGAAAACCTGATGCTAGTTCACAAAGGCAATTCTTCGGAATCTAAAGAGACACAAAAAGTTGGTAAATATGAAATTATTCAAAGAAAGTAGCTGATAGAAACTACCTATTTAAAATAAAGAATAAACGACTAAAGAGATTCTTGTACAAACAAAATGTATGGAATTCCTTTCTATCATCTTTTTCTGGTCTCTCATCTATCATGATTTCTTGGTCTCACATCTATCATGATTGCCTGGTCTCAGATCTATCATCAGTTTCATGGTTTTATATTTTCACAATTTGGAATCTATCATCATTACATGGAATCATGTAAATCATCATTGCCTAGCCTTACATGTTTCATCATTCATTTTCCCCGTATGCATTACCTTGTGATACATTTATCATTATATATGGTCTCTAATCATTTCATGATTTCACATATATCATCTATGTACGGTTGCACATGAATCATCATTGTCTTGGATCACATGTATCAAAATTTTATGACCTCACATGAATCATCATTGTCTGGCCTCATATGTATGAGCATTTCATGGCCTCGCATGAATTATCTTGTCCCGTATCTATTATCATCATTTTCTAGCACCACATCTATCATCATTATTTGGTCCCACATCTATCAGCATTTTCTGGTTTTACATCTATCATTTGATTGTATTTCCATTGTTTAGTTTTTAATATTGAAGTTTATTTATTTTGCAAAGGATTAACATAAAAACCCTAACAACAATTGAGGTTGCGTCAAGACAAAATATTGATTGAACAACAATGAATCAAATAAATATTTATACAATTGCTCCTAAAAAATCTTTAAAATCTGATTGCAGAATTAGAACGATCACTCACTGAAAAAAGACAAGGTCGTATCAGAATTGGATATAGAAGATAAAAAAGGTAAAGAAAGAAACCAAATAGAAAGAGAGATGCGAAACTTGAAAAAAATACTTCAACTTCCTTGTTGAGAGTAAACAAAAAAATGGAAAATCACAAAATATATCTAAATAATACGCAAGGAAAAAACGAACAAATGCAAAAGTGGAAGAATAATATAATAAAAATCATGTATTGAGGACTCTCCTATTGAAATTGGTACATGATCATACATATATTCAACAACCTCATAATAAAAAAATGGTTGTACATGACCTTATTTATAATAAAAAGGAAATTCCACGACCCTCATGCTATATAGGTGATCTAGGATAAAGAAGTGATACATGAGGTGATTCCCAATTAGGAGAATCTTGTTAATGTTGTTGTGGAGAATGTTCCAAATAAGAAGAAACCTATTGCTATTTCTGTGGAGAATGTCTATATGTAGAATAATGGTGTGGAGAATTTTTATGTGGAGAATGCTGCTATGGAGAATGTTTCCATGGACAAATATGTGATCTAGATTCTTAAATCTTGATAAAATATTTAATAAACTTATATATTGCTATAATGTTTTGAGCATATGTATTTATTTTGTAATACTTTGGTCTTGCATAAAATTTGCAATATCTGGTCTCACATATTATTGTCTCTCATGAAATTGCATCTCATGATATAGTCCCCATCATTTTTATATTGTCGGGTCTCCTATGATATGGTCCTACATTTTTAATATTTTCTTACACCTATCACTATATTGTAATTTTTTTGCTTTATTTTGTAAAATCTTTATTATTTAGTCTTGAATTGGATTGAATTCTGTTGTGGAGGAGGAGGCAATCCAGATAGAAAAAAATAAAAAACAAAAAGAAGTAAGTGAATCATCTTTACTCTCACCTCTCATATTATCTCTTATCTATCATCCATGTCGTCTCGCATGATTCATCCTTTCCTGGCCTCATATGGTTTATCCTTGCCTGACCTAGCATGGATCATATTTGTTGGCCTCGTATGAATCATTATTTCATAGCCTTGCATGACTCATCTTCTTGGCCTCACATGGATTACTTTGTTATTGGTCTTGTATCTTTGCATGGCTTCATATAGATTATCTTTACCTAGCCTTTCATGGATCATATTTGTTGGCCTTGTATGGATCAGCTTTGTTGGCCTCTTATGGATCATCTTATATCTTTCATCTATTGTCATGTCTTACATCTCTCATATACTATCATGTATTTCATCTATCATATCTCATCTTAGTATTTTTACAAATATACTAGTTTTGTATTTTCATAAAAAATAGAAAAAGGGCCTTCATTTCTATTATTTTTGGATCATACTCAACTTATAGTCTCTAAAACAATTGAATTCACAATGGATAAGTCTAGATATTCGAAAATCGTGGAAGGGAAATAATTAAACTCGAGCAATACTATAAATCAAATTGATTCACAAAGAAGAAGGACAATAATACGATCCGATAATATGATCGGTTCCAAACTTAGCATGCCCTATTTAGGTTACTAATATAGTGAATATATTAAGTCAAAATGAGACCAATTACAAGGTAAATTTTATTTAAAACTTACTTGTATCTATGGTTTCCTATTCTGCAATTAACTTACTGTTAGTTCCACTTTTGGCATTATATAAGTTATTAACGATTATATAGATTTGTACATTTCATAATTTTTTTAAAGTACCTAACACTTGTTTTCAAGGAAGGATGAATGAAGTTATTCCATCAAAAATAATATATAGACGTGTAATGGTAAGAATCATATAAATTTACAAATATGCATGAATTAACAATTTTTTGTCAATAAAGTATTATTTCAATGTAACACATGATATATGACAACTAAGATGGTACAACTTTTATTGACAGTGAATTACATAGCCACATATAAGGTTACATCTTCGTTTCACTTCACATAGAAAGAACATGAGGTATACTTGCTCATTGAACATTATTCATAATAGACATCAATCACAAATAAGCAGTATATTTAAACTCGTTGATACCAAATGTCACAAAAGTAATTGATAGAACATAAAAAACTACATAAAATATTGTAACTGTTACATGGTTAAAGTTTTATACTAGGTTTGGTAATGAATATGTCTCGCATGTATTTGCATTGCATGAATTTGTTTATACATGCTTTCGTATTCTTTTGTCTCACATTTATCATAAAGTTGGTTTTGTGTGGTCTTGCATAACGTTGGTTATACAATGTCTCGCATGTAATATATTGTCCCGCATCCATTTTGTGAAGTATTAACCTGCATGTTTTATTTTATCCCGCATCACTCGTGTAATGTATTTGTCCCGCATGCTACGTAATGTCTCACATATCTTTGCGAGTTTATGTATTGATTAAAATTAAAACTTACATATTGAATACTACGAGAGAGAAAATATTTTATCTAGAATACCAAAAATAATATTCTTATGTCCAAAACAAATCCCTCAACAAAAAATAAAACATTTCATTGTGACGTAATGGTTTGCGACTATGATAAATATTATATTAAACTGGGAATTCTTGGAACAGATAAGCGTGATGATATTACAATATAAAAAAGAGTAGATATGGTTTAGTTGTTTTTTTATATATAAAACACTAAAACATTCTGGTGAAATCGTTATTTGTGTTTGTTAATGATGTAAATCCTAATGCATAATTGGTTAATGCTATAAACACAATATGATTTGTATGTTTTTTGTAATGATCCTTCATGATGTTAACACAAGTAGAAGTTTATGTATGTTGTAATGTTCCTTAATGATGTAGTTATTTATTTTGTATGCTACAATGAATTATATATTAATCTCTCATCTATCACAACCCATGAACATGTCTTGAGGGTTTGATCTAGTAGGTTCCCTACTAATGGCATCCAGGGAATTTCGAACTATTATACTCATAATGTATTATCTCTCTAAGTGGGTAGAAGTTACACCTCTCTCCAGAACTACCTCTCCATAACTATTATACTCATAATGTATTATCTCTCTAAGTGGGTAGAAGGTATTACGACAGATAATGGTCCCCAGTTTAATAGTAGATACATGGATACTTTATCCACTTCTCGAGGAATTCGATATTGTTTCTCTTCAAATTTTCACCATCAAGTCAATGGGAAGATAAAGGTTGTTAATAGAATTATTGTGATGTGTCTAAAAGGTATAAGGAGCAGCAAAAAAATGGCCAAATTTTACTTGCAAGAAGTATTGTGGGATTATCAAACTACTCCTCAAACTTTCACTCAATAATCTCATTTTGTTTTGGTCTATGAGATGAATGTAGTTACATCAATTCAATCTACCCTCCCTACTTTTCGAATTCAAAACTATTCAGAGAGGATAATTATACAACTATAAAAGCTTCCAGTAGATTTGGTTGAAGAAAAAAAAAGAATCCAAGCTCACTTGCAAACTGTGCATTATTAAGTCTTGATGAGAAGCATGTATGCGTCTATAATTCGTAGAAGAGAGTTCAAAATAGGGGACAAAGTTTTGGGGAAAGTATTTTTACACACCCAAAACATGAAACTTGGAAGACTAGAACAAAATTAGGAGAGGCCATTTACTGTGAGTGAAAAGGTCAGGCCTAGAACGTATTGGTTGATTGATCAAGAAAACAGTTCGTTAAGGCATCCATAGAATGTTGAACACTTAAGACTTTATCTTGAGTAATTGTATAGTATTTTTATTCAGTTTATATTGCTTTTTTTTATGTATGTAAATATTTGGGGACCATACTTCTTCCTACGCTGGTGGAGCGATGAGGTTTTAGTGAGGTGTTCAAATCATTTTCAATCTATCACATTTACCTTGAATAAATTCTTATATTGTTTACGTACTTAAATGCTTTTATATTACTCGGAATGGATTACATCTGAATAGTCAAATGATTTGTTTTATATACCTTCGAAAGGTCAAAGTATATTTTTACATACATTTGAATGGTCAAATTATTTGTTTTATATACGTTCAATTGATTACCTTAGAATTATTAGAGTATTTGTTTTATATGAATTTGAATGGATTTCCTTCGAATGGTCAGAGTATTTTTTATATTTATTCGAATGAATTACCTTTGAATGGTCAAAGTATTTGTTTTAAAACCGACACGGGTACAAAATGCATGAATTTGCGTTAAGGACTTACAAATAAATATCCGAATCAACATTAAAAATTTCCTTGCACTAATCAGGGTCTTGATGGAGTTTGGGAAAGATAAAAACACCTTACATGAGCTAAGGGCTTAAAGCATCATCACAAAGTTCAATGGTCTCTAGGCTCGTCCCCATAGACCTTTTCTTCTTCATCTTTTGGAATCCCACCTATGGAGTCTTATGCATCACTTTCTTTGGAACCATCTCTAGAAATATCCACAAATATATCTAACTGATCAGCTATGGGCATATCATTAGGCCACAATATTTCTGGAACCAGCTCCCATAAAGGCCCAAAGACTAACATAGGTAATGCATTGTGAAATTCCAAAACCATATCGGATTTGACCGAGACATCCCGTTTATATAAGGATGCTAAGATCCCATCAACATATGCATCTAATGCGTCTTCTGTAACCTGAGATTTGAGAGAAGAAACCTCTTCCTCATATATCTCAACGAGGGCCTTTTGATCCTGTTTATCCTTCAATAAACGTTCTATGGTAACTTTATCGATGACCTATTTTTTTTATGAGGTTGTCTCTCCGGAGTTGAATGGTTGCAGCTCTCTGTAAGCAGCCTTTCCCCGTGTAAGCTCATTCTAAATTGATTTGACTTCATCATCTAGACTATCAACCCGTGCTTTTTCTTCTCCAAGGGATGCCTTCTGATTTCTATTTTCCTTTTGAAGAGAAACAATGGTCTCTTTGTGGGCCTTTAACTCTCTCTCCAGCTAAAAAACGAGCCTTATAAAGCTTATCACTAAATACCCTAGTGTGTTTTGTTTCGTTGACAACTCGAAGAGCACACCATCATACACCATATTTGTGGCCTTGTTTATAGATTCAGGGAATTATTTTTTCAAAGCATCAAAATCGATCCCCCCTATATCCCCCACTAGATTGACTTTCCCATATTTATGCTCCTCAAATATTGGGAGCAATAGAGAAGAAGGGTCAGGTGCTGGGAGTGTTGGCGGAGTAAACTCTCCAAACGATCAGTTATTCTTTTTTTAATCTTTTGTCACTGCCATGTTTGTAGCTATTGTGTATCTTTTTCCTCTTTGACACATGAAGATCTACGGGTGCGTCACCCTCTTCGGCATTGGCACTAAGTGCAGCTAGTAGGGATTCGACAATTGCATCTGGTTGCTCATCGGTTCCAACTTCAAAGGTGCCTTCTTTTGTGCCTAGATTATTTTTATTATCTTTGTTCTTCCGATGGTTGGGGGCTCTGATCCTGATTCGAAGAAATAACTTTCCATCTACAGCTTCGACTCTTTTCAAGATAGTCGATGTCCAGGGAGGAGTAGTCAATTACCCCCATGTTAACTCTCGTTCGGAGCCAAAAATAGGAAACTAATTTGTCGCGTACAACCTCTAACTCGTTCTCTTGAAAATAAATATAAGAAATTTTATCAAGAGCCAGAAGATATTTGGTGCTGACCTTTACAAAATTTATCCCTACGTGTCAAACCAATGATGCATGAAGCGTTTCAAATTCTATTTTGGTGGCTTTGCCGTTGCCTTTGACACCTTTACTACATTTTCCATTTGAAGTTCTCTTCCTAGTTGACTTTGAAGTCTCCACATTCCCTCCGATTTAACTAGATGTATCAAAGGGAAATTCCTCATTAACATCCACCATGTTATCTTCCATGACCTTTGAACTAGATCTTGAAGGTTCAACTTTTTGAGAAATTGTATTCCCCTCTTTGTTTGGTTGTTGGGCGAGAGCCTGATCAGATTCAGAGAGATCTACTCATTGGGGTGAAATATACTCATCTCTGCTCAGATGTTGTGAGGAAGGGTCATTAGAAGACTGCTCTGTTGAACTGCTACCAGCTCTCCGAAAGGGATTTGTGGCCTTTAGATTGTCTGATCAAGGCGGGGGTAAATTTTCTTCTGAATCAGACGCCTGGGACTTGTAGCCCCTTGAGAATATGATGGCTTGGATGAATGACTCCTCGAAATAAAAGATTGAGCAGTAGAAGAAGGATCTGATGGGATGTTGCATCTGTTGTATGGAAATGTGCCCCCCGTAGTTAACTGTCTGAGTGACAGTGACTATTCCATCAGAGGCGGGTAATCCAGCAGCAACCCTAACACTCTTTTTCTCTTCTTCTAGCTTAGACAAGTTTAACCACCTCTTCTCAGCTAAGGCATTTTTGGCATTGAACATACAAACACTAAAATGCCACTAAAGATAAAATTCACGATGGTGAAAGTGGTGGAGGGGAGGGAAATGTAGTCGTTGATTAAGTAGATAAAGTTAGTAGGGCGCTGCTTCTCTCTCAACAAATGCAATTTTCTCTATCTATGGTTCCAAAAAAGAGGAAGAGCCAACAACGACTGTAATCTTTAGGGAAGTAAAAACGTTTCTTCAATATAGACACGCTACACGAATAACAGAGCAAGGTTGGAGGTCTAGTAAAGTAATGACATGTGTCTCACCATGTTTCCAATAAGGCTCATAAAATGGCATCACCAATGTTTCCGATTAAGGCCTTCAAATGAAATTTATTTGTCTTCCTAAGCAATATTAAAGAAAAATCTAGAAGATTTGTGTCCAAGGAGATGGTCAACCTTTACTTGAAGCATTTATCGTTAGCCCTCCCAAATATCTTTGAGAGGCCTAAGGGTGCTATAAGATATGGATAAAAATATTTGAATGGAAGTTTTGGAATTAGTCTAATTTTATTGTGCTATTGGGCCTAATGGTTATTGACTTATGGGTTTAACGGATAACCGTGATTCAACTCATTAGGCTAAAATTAACGTATAAATAGTTTATGAGAAAGCATTAATAAAGATGAGGCCTTTAATATAGAATCAGACTCTTTATCTCTAAATAATAATTGAAGAAGCTCAATTACCTCTCTATTCTCTTTCTTTGTCAATTCATTCGTTTGCTCTTATAACTAAAAAAATCACACCAAAACTACTTTCCCCACAAATAAAATCTTGATTTGAAGCTTTAAATAAAATTTGACCATTTTTTTAACATTTCCTCAACAACAACATCAATTTCTTTATATTAGTGGTACTAATCGAAATTTTTAAAGAAGCAACAATTGATAATAAATATACTAAATCACTATCACAACCTAATATAATATTCTTGAGCTCATCACAAGGTATCTTTATATGAATTACCCCAAAACAGCACATCGTATTTACTTAAAACAAAATTAAGAATATCTTTTCAAATAGAACAAAATCATGGATTTCAAGTTCACTATTTAGTTCAAAAAATACCTAATCGACTTCTAGACATCGTGTACATGTATTTGACAATTTTTTTTAAAAAGTGTCTATTGTCTATCATTAAAATAATAATAATAGTATCATATCTATCATAATAAAAAAAATTCTGCATGTGAGAAACAAAAAAAAGAATTGCATTTTCATCAATGAAAAATACAAGAAGTCTCGTATATATGAATTAACAAGGTCTCGCATCACTCAACTACTACATCAAGCCATCTGAATCAGGGGCAGACCCATATTCTGTTTTTTGGTGGAGCTAATTATTTTCTCTAATATATAACTACATTTGATACAAAAAGGTTAATGAACAAATTTGTTGTGATTTTTATTAAGGAAAACATATAATATTGCCATTAATAATAATATTATTGTTAATAATAATAATAATAATTAAAAGAATATCTTCAATCACTTATTTGCAGAAAATAAGATATAATAACATCATTATTGATTGTTTCGGGAACATCTCTCTACAATGAAAGGAACAGGACGGTCATTGAGCAATTAATCACCCATCTTGTTATATAGTTGAATCTTGACATGCATTCTTGAAAAAACAAGTTCACCATTTTTAGTTGCAACTGCCAATATCAGAGTTAACTTCAGAAGAATGTACACCAAATTAAATGTAGTGCACTTATTTGTTTTCACAAGTTTGTCACAAAGATCTGAAAGTTCTTTCAACTCTGCAAAGTTTGGGTCATCTCGAACATTTCTAACATAATTTTAAATTGATCTCCTAAAACCACTTCCCACACATCCACAAAATAATTTTGGTAAAACTCAACCATTCTCACTAATTTTCCCACATCAAAATCTTCAAATGATGAACGTGAGCTCAAGCATGCAACACATTGTAAAAGTTCAGTACTTCTTCATCCAACGTAGAATTGAGCTCTTACACTTGCTTCTAGGTTCCTAGCTTTCCTCTGTTGTATATATGTCACATACATATCAAGCACATAAATATCTAGCTTATTGCAAATTTTGACAACCGTAGAATAATGTTTTTCCCAACCATCAGCCATCAATTTTTGTAGTTCTTCTTTGCAATTATTGACAAGTGATAACGAATTTAAAAGATCATGATCATGCATTTGTAAATCTACATTTAACCCATTTGTAATCCCTAAAAATTTAACCATCATATGTGACAAGAAGATGAAATAAAAAGATTGAAGTACATCAAGCAAAAATATAGCTTCCTTAAATTTCTCTACCGAGGGATCTCCTTTACCTTCTTCAACTACTCCAATAACATCACCATCTAGAGTCATCAAATTAATGAGTCTTAAAATGAGAACCCCAACGAGTATCACCAACTCGTGCAATAGATGACTTTTGGTTAAATCCTTTACTGATCTTTATCTCTCCGTCCTCAATCAAGCTAGAAAATTGAATTTCTTGTTTTCCACAAAGAAATTATTGTATCTTGTTAGAATATATAATAAAAATAACAATCATACTGAATTTACCAAAAAATCCAAAAACATATATATGAATCTTAGAACAAACGAAAAGTGCCAACTAAATTTGATGGGCAAAACAATACACATAATAAGTAGACATATTATCATTTTGATTAATGTTCTCAACCCACCCAACTGAACTCGTATATTGCTAGCTTTATCATACAATTATCCTCTAATGTTAGACACACTCAAGACATTAACCGAAAACAACTGTTCAAGTGCCAAAAAATTCCCAGATTCATTAATTAAAGCAAAAACATATCATCCTTTGTATCACAAATAATTTAACGCACTATTTACTTGCACAAGCAACAACAAGATCCTTTTGCAAATAATGAGAAGTTTTTAAATTATTTTTGGAGCACGATCTAATACATTAGTTATATCTTGGTTAATTTATTTTAAAGTGTTCAACCAAGAAACATGCCATTATAAAAACAGTTATTAGACTCATCATTTTCTCTAAATATCACACCACATCTCAATATAAACTTAGTAGCTTTAAAGGATATACTACACGAACTCGATAATCGGCATTTGTTTTTTTATCAAGTTTAACAAAAACATATAATACTTTGTTTTGGATTCATTAAATCATAACCAATTTGCACACAATCAATATGAAAACCATGTTGTGGATTAGCGTGTGAAGTTGATCTTAGCAATCATTAAAGCTATTATTAATAAAGTGATCACCACCGTATTTGGTCACATCTTTGATCATATAATATGACAAACAATATTCTCTATCTTTAGGTTCATTAGAATCAAGTCAATTATATGAAGAAAACCAAAATTTATAAAAATGACATCTTTGTTTACCAGAAGTCCACTTATATAAATTAAATTAAATTCAATGTACTAATAAAATAATAAAAATTACGATTTTACCTGCCATCTTTTGTTTTTATCAAATTCATAACTTTAACCGCAATATTTAATTTTCATTGTATATATTGTTTCTTTAAATAATACAACATATATTTATTCGATTGTTAATTGATTTTGAAAGAAGATGTGCAATATTTAGAAAAAAAGGCATACAACTATTACAAAATGGATAATTATGTTAATAAAATACAATAAAGGGTTAGGCTATTTCGAGACCCCATTTGGCTATAATGAGACCCTTTTATAATGAAATTTATTTTGGCTATAATGAGACCCCAAAATGACCAATTTATCCTTAATATAAAAGCTGTATTTCAGCCAAAGTTCATCTTTTCTCTCTTCTCTTCACCAAAACCTCTCAAATCTGGAAAAGCAAAACTCAAGATTTCTCCAATCCGAACTCACAAATACGTTAAGGTATGAATCCGATACCTATTCATGTAATTTTATGCAATTTAGTTAGGTATTTTTAGGGATATTTAGAGTTATCGGTTATGCTTCAAAAGTCAAATTTTCATCTATATGTTGTTGTTTTTTTTGAAAAAAAGTTGTAGATATGTGTTAGTCTACTGATTATCAAAATTTTGGTATGAATTTTGTTGATTTTGGTTGAGTTTATAGGAATCTAGGATTCTTGGGTTTCGAATTAGGGGTTTGCTGTCTGGGGCGAATCGTGAATGCCCAACGCCCGATGTTGGGCAAATCGCGAGCGCCCAACTCGCGATTTGCCCAAAATTGGATGTTGGGTCATTCACGATTCCGGAAGCAAAATTGAGAAGTCCAAGCTCGCGATTTCCCCAAAATTGTAAAATGGACATTTACGATTTTGCTTCCAGAATTGCGAACCGAGACTTCTCAATTCTTGTTGTTTCATGTATTTTTTATCTTTTCGGAACGTGTTTGACTTGGACATTTATCTCGGTCATTTTTGTCTTACATTTATAAATCTAACAATGCGTTGTTTTTAATTTTAGGATGCCTCACAAAACACAAACTCCACTTTGCCAGTCAGGATCACATAGTGATACAGTGGACCATGAGCTTGTTTCGCAGACATGATCACGGTCATTTAGGCGTAGGCCTCGCACCGCCACTCCTGTGCCTACTGTAGACCTTGTGCTTGGGGGCCTGGATCAACAGTTCCGTAGAGTTAACCCCCACGTGTCGGGTCTTTATCCAGACTATAGATAGCACGAGGCATACAACGTATTATGGGAAACATAAGTTATGATTTGTTTAATGTGCAGTGAATACTGAACAATATTTTATATAATGTTTAATTTACTGAAATATTGTGTAGGTTCGTCAGGTGTTACTCGATGTACGGTACCCATCGTGCACAGGATCTTGTCGGGCAGGTCAGGGTGAGAGAACAGGTTATGATGTCTTGATTTGCTCCCCTCGTTGGTGTCTTGGAGTGTTGGAGCACCAACGTGCACTTGTTAGATTCCTTCATCAAGAGGTGGTATTCGGAGACCAACAGTTTCCACTTCTCGTTTGGAGAGATGACCGTGACATTAGACGACTTCCATGTTATCACCAGTCTTCCGGTTACAAGTGATGCTCTTGTTATCCAGCTATTTCCAAGTGATGGCTAGCGTTTAGCATGATATTCTAGTTCACTAAGTATACAGTTGATGATCTTAGGACGAAGTTAGTGAGAAACATGGGGGTAGTTCTAGATCCGTGTGCTTACAGTTTTTACAAGAGCAATACATGGTGCCCTATATGACGAATGATACTATGTCCGATGATTTGGAAGAGTGTGTGACTAAGGGTTATTTGCTCCACATGTTAGGGTGTTGTGTTTTGGCGAACAAAATGGAGAACAATATATCCTTAGATTATTTGCAGTTTGTAGCGGGTTATAAGTCATCTGTTAGATATAATTGAAGCCAACATTTATTAGCTCAGATGTATCACCATCTAGGGAAGTCGTCCATGCACAACACTTTAGGGATAGTTGTTTTTGTTGCAATGTTGGAGGCATGGATATACGATCACTTCCACTCCTTCTTGCCGACGCTCAACACTCTCTACGAGCCGTGGATGCCTATTATGTGCAGATACGTACCTTCACCGTATCGCGCGGATGATGAGACTCGTATCAACATCCGCCACACACTGTCTTCATTGACGGAGCAGAATGTAAGTTATCTGTTTTATTTATTTGTTTATTAGTCATCCTTTTATTATTAGTTATCGTTGATGCAATCATTTTTTAATTTTTTTTCGTAGGTCTGGTTCATGCCTTACAGAGAGATACACGAGTATTTCCTTTTCTGCGATGTGGCGTGGATAGACCATACACTGAAGGCATTTGACATAGTTGAGGCGTATTATCCATTGCGGGTCGCCTGTCATCTTGGTCGTATTCAGTATATACCACCTAGACTGCGACCTGTTTTACCAACAGACAGGTTTGTGGGATGAGGCTACATAAAGGTCATGGGTGTCGCACGTCTTCGACCCGAGGATTCGTGGTGACACATTTGTTGTAGGAGGTCCTAGTACGTCCTTTTTGTACGATGCATGGATCCAAGACCACCTATGGTATACCCTCATTGATCCTACGCGTGAGTCATCCGATGCACATGTTCCAGATACCCCGAGAGCGCTTACTTTGGAGGCACGACTGTCTGACTTGGCTGATCATGTGATTGATGGATATTCTAGAGCGGACGAGAGATGCATGAGTGTTTGCTTTTGGCGCACCGATACCGCGTTAGTGATTGACTGGATTTGTATTGTATGAACTGTTTTATGTTTTGGCTTTGGTTATCTTTTAACTGTGGTCCTAGTACGTTTTTGTTACTTATTCTGATTTTTTTTGCTTGATTATTTTACTCTCAATTTTAGTTTTTAGTTTTCATTTACATTACTAAATTGTAAATTATAAAATAAAGTAACACTCAAATCAATATTAGGCTAGAAATATGTAAACAACATAAGACCCAAACAACAACCACATTAAAACTTAGGAAAACATGAAAACTCAAGATACACTACCATAAGACTCAAAACAAAAATGAATAAATTAGGATGTTCAATCGTCGAAGTCATATCCCATGTTGTCTTCAGAGTTTCCCCCATTGTCCCTTTCCGCAATCCTATCCTCAAGATACACTACCATATCGGTAGTGATGTAGTCCACCACTGTCATGTTCCAGATAGTAGCCGCTTCTTGCTTAATTTTAAATGACAAATACAACAAACACTGGAGCGGTTTGAAAGAAATGTACGTTGGTTGCGCACAACAAGATCTCTTGTTCCTTCACGTCCATAATTAAAATATATCATACACATGACACGATCAAAAAAGTCATCGCTAGTATCTTCATCATCTCTCGACTAGCAACCTTCACCGCCTGAAGCATATGGTAGTCATCGTCGGGTGTAAACTCCATGTGTCAAAGTATTAATGTTTTCCTTTGATTATGTTATTTAATGTTTGATGCTTGTCATTTTCCATGATATTACATGTCTTTTTATAGGTCGCTAACTTTTGGCGGGAGTCCCATTTGGCGGGGGCATCATTTGGCGAGAGTTTCGTTTGGCGAATTTTCATATTGGGTCTCATTATAGCGCAACCCCTAATAATAGATCCTCCGCTATAATGAGACCCATAATAATTTTTGGTCGAGATGCCTGTACGATTTACTTTAATGTAATAAATGCATTAAATTGATGAAAACAAACATGTTGGTACAATTACACTACTCAATTTAAAAGCTGACAATAAACTAAATCATTCAATCATTCTACAATGAACTTTAAATAAAAACCAAATACAAAGAAATAGAGTCTAAAAAACTTCCGCCATAATCACTCACCATTATCCTTATTTGACAAGTGGCGTTTTTTCACGAGTGTTATTTTGTTGTTGTTTTTATGTTTTCCTTTTATAATATTGTGTTTATTTTTTCCTTTGATTATATCTTATGCTATTCGAACGAAACGGAAACACAACTAAAATTTTAATTCAGATAGGTGCATACGACACACCGTCTGGCATACTAAGAGAAATAAACAAAAAACATACAAAAATAAAACAACTAATAAGAAAATCACAACTTCAAACAACAAGTTAAAGAAACATTCAAACATTCAAACGCAAACAAAGAAAATAGTAATGTTTAGTCGTATCTCAGTTTGTATTCAACAACATCCACCCCCTTGCGATAATCTTGTCCTCAAGATTCGCTACCATATCCCTAATGATGCAGTCCACCGGTGTCAGGTTCCAGACTGAAGCTGCTTCTTTCTTAATTAATAATATGCAAAAACACAACTACGCATAAGAAGACCTCCTCTTGTTCCTAAACGGCCGTATGAGTAGTATATCTTACACAGGACACGATAAAAAAAAGCATCGCTAATATCCTCCCCCATCTCTGAGCGGTCAATCTTAACCGCCTGAAGCATATAGTAGTCTTCGTCAACCGTAAACTCTAGCTCCATATAATGAAATTGAGTATTTAATTTTTTTATAGTAAATGTCTGGCCGATATACTATTTTATTAGATTTTCTGTCTTTTTTATAGTCGTAAAGTCAATTTTAGTGGGCGTTGAATTTTAACATAAGGTCTAATTTTAGCGATACTCATACCCATTATAAGGCACTTTCACCTTACGCTATAACGAGACCTCATCTCCCGCGTGGGTTATAATAATGTCTCATCGAGATGTGTGTACTTTTGTATTTGTTAGGTGTCATAATATTATTGGTATGTTTGGATTACGTTATCTTTATCCTACATGTAGTATGTATTGAGTGGTCTACTTGGATTTCATTATCTAGAGACCAAATTGTCAATATATAGAGACTCTCTAAAAATTAACTTATGCAATGCCAAAAAATACTACGGATATGTCTCTTTGGACTGAGTTGGAGATGAATATCTCATGAAAGCATCAATCGAACTTGGTAAAACTAACCAGCTAGAAGGGGTAAATAATACTGGGTGGTAATGTTGTGCCAAATATACTTCCTCTTCGGTAGGGATGGAGTCCAGCCACCAAAAATTTCAAAGAACTTGAATGAGGTGAAAGCCAGGTGGTCCGTTCTTGTGAAGTTTCGTGTACATTTGGTTTTCGACCTCAACGACATGGAACGTCATGTTGCGTTCAAGCAGTACAACTGCCATCCGACGGCTTCTACAATTGAGGACCAGCTGGAACGCATCTGTTCTGACATGCTTACAATCAGTGAAGAGGAAACGCGTGACTACCAGGATTCGAAGGAAAAAAAGAAGTTGATGAAATGGAACTGGCCTGATAGATAAACTTCCTTTACTATGAGTTTTTTAATATTATTTTGTTTGTTGTTGTTTGGCTTCGTGTTTTATCAACCTTTTGTTTTAGTAGGTCTATCTGTCAAGTTTGTTTTAAATTTTTAGATTTCTAGTGTAGTTTTATGGTTGTTTAAAGCTAGTTTGAAGGTGTTTTTTACCATATTTTGGAGGTTTTTATGTCTAAATTTTAAATCATTCATTGAAAATGACTAATGTATTATATTGGTGAAAAACATTTGAGTTTCGAACTCGTAAACTTAAAAAATGAAAAAATACAAAATTTTCAGAGAGTTTCGCGCGTGGGAAGTGTTCATTTTAGCCGAAATCGCGAGCACATGGTGTCTAATTCTGTCAAAATTGAGCGCTCATAACCCGCGATTCTGAAAAATCGTAGGATTGCCAGCGCTCAATTTTGACAAAATCAAACACTTTGTGTTCGTGAATTTGCCATTGTTCCGGATTTTTTGAATTTTATTCCGTAATTTTGGATGAAAATTAAAGAAATAAGTTAAGATTAATAGAAACAAAACGATTTTTTATAATAATGACGGAAGTGGAAATTTCAAAATTAATAAACGTGGTAGTATAGATTACAAACCATTACGAAATTCAAATAAAGTATATGTAATTAGTAACTGCGAAAGAAAAAACTACAGATGCATCAACAAATCATGAGTCTTCAACCAATTTGTAGATATGTGGTGGCTCTTCGTGTGCGGTCGAAGGTTGGGCAGGCTTGATTTAGTTATATTTGTTGAATCGTTTGTCGAGCGATATTACCCAACCGATTACAGCTTCGTCGGTGCGAAAAGGAAACCAAGTAGGATAGATTTCCGGAAGTGGTCCATTCAACACAACCTACAGAAAGAAAAATGAAATAAGATATAATATTAATGGTCATAAAATAACATCTAATATTAATGATCACAAAATAACTTATCATAATAATGGATTCATTGGTATACTTACTTTCACGAAATGGTTACCGTGTACGAATCCTATTCCAACTTCCATGCTAGGACACGATCGAGGAGGCACACCGCGTAGAGCTAGATACGTGTAGGGATGGTGGAGCGATACGTGGTATACGATACACTGGTATCTAGTGGCTATCACTAAGCTGTAGCCGGGTAACATCATCCAATGCCGATTGGCGTTCCCGTACATTTCAAAAACATCTAACATTTTGACTAGGTTATTTACAAACCATCAAACACTCTCTCCCATAGATCGCATTGATTTTGTAATTCGCCGATCAAATCCCGTCTAACTTGGTCCCATGAATTGGAGATACCGTAGATGGTTAAAGCAACGGCTCAGAATCCGTAATTACCATCGGGAGACACGTCTTCTATGCTAGAAATGTACTTATGCCGACACCAACTCTCGTAGCCGCTAAATTCTTTGCCCTTTAATGATTTTTTCGATCGACTCACTCTCTCCTTCTTGGGTTGAGCCTTGACTTTCGCTTTTTCTTTCGCTTTGTCCTTTGGTACTAATAAGATTTTATTAGCTACCGAGGCGGCCGAGCTACCTATCGTCTCGGGAGTGCTAGCGCCTAGACTACCATTGTATTCCCACTCGGATGGGTCCCGTTTAGTTGATTTGTCCCAGCTAGTTTTTTCCTACCTTTAGTGACAACCGGCTCCTTAGGTTCCAAAATATGAATTCTAGCGGGATCTAGGATTTGCATCATCTTATTTACGATGTGATATTGGACGTGTGCACCGTAACTGCGGATGGTGCTATCTATTAACGAGATTTTTCTCGTGAGCTCGTCTTCGGTACCAACCTCATCCTTAGTTTTGATCTTTAACGTACTCCAATAAACGTCACACTCATCTTTTTTAATCGTCATTCCTTCTTTATAAATCAAAGCTAACTCGCATGCACATGGTAAGTTATGAGTTGTCTAAATAACACAACCACACATTCCGGGAGTGAGCCACATTTTCAAGGTCGTCGCAAGATTTATCTCTATTAATTCTATAGCCGTACATGAGAGTTCACCTTTGATGTCCTTGTATATAATTTTAATAACCCCCCTAGTTGAGTTTCTTAGACAATACCTACTGCGCTGAAAGGATTCGAAGATGTTAGAGTGTTGAGTGGTAAGCAATACATGAACATTTTCCCAAAATTTCTCAAACGTGCAAAGACGACTACCGATTGCCCGCTTGAGGCTCGAGTGAGCACTCTCCGCCCTATAACTTAAGATAAAATAAATTAGAAGTCTAACACTTAATATTAACAACTAATGTTTGGAGAGGGTAATATAACTCACCGGCTGCTAGTTTGATTTCCCAAATGTTTAAATTTGTTCGTGTGGATATTGAGAAATTTGTGTCCTTAATTGGCTATCCATTGCTTCATAACGTACTCGAGAACCATTGGAAAAAATGCGTACGTGTGGTGTAACTCGGCAAGGCTTTTGTTATAATCTTCGAGCGTGGAGGAAAAGGAAACCCTTTAATAATATTCGACAAACTCATTGACCATGTCTAAATTCGGTAAAAATTTCTTAGCGTAAGCGTAGATGTTCCTACTAATATGCCAAATGCATAGCATATGAGTCGCGTCCGAAAATAAATTCTCGATAGCGTTCATTAAAGGCAACTCTCTATCGGTGAAAATAATGTTAGGCAATGCACACATTTTGTTCGTCAAAACACTCTTTAGAACGCTCAAATCCCAAGTGTAGTTCTCTTGTTTCTCGGAGCTAAAACAAAAAGCGACACAAAATGTCTTTTTCGTCGAAGTTTGGCTGGCTATAAGTGCTATTCATTATAAGAACTATAAGTGTTATCCATTATAAGAAGTTGAAGAAAAATCTGCATGAAGTCGATGCTTTGAGGATGTGCAAAAAACAACTCGAGTATCTCGTATGTTGCTTCACAAGTTCGCTCCCAAACGTAGTAATCGTGTTCTTTTAACTTGCAAAACAAGTATTGCATTTGGGTCTGGCCGGCTTTATCAACCAAATCATGTTTTTCGCGCATGTTGTATATCGTGCGCATGCTAGATAAATTTTTCGGGTCTTTGACCTTCAAACCGCGGTATATCTCTCTTGGTCGACAACCGACTTCCGTTTGACTACGAACAAACACTTATTCCTCTATTTTTAGTCTAGCGGCTCGTGAGCGGCCATCCAAGTGCAAAAACAGTTTGTGGTTGTGTTTACCGTTTAACACTATCAATTTCCAATAACCAGGTATCTGAGACTGGTTTTCCCCTTAAATAGAACGGAGACCCGCATTTTTTAGATGAACATTCTCAGCGCTTCTTAACATACCCCGGTTTGGGGTTAGGTGTGTAAACCCTGTGCCTCTCGCACCTAAAATACATCCTAGGAGTTTTCGTAATTTTGCTACCGTCGTCGTCTTTACTACGCAACACAATGAATCCTAGTTTTATGCTTTCGGATTCGACCCATTGGATCAATCGGGCTTGGTGTACAAGGTGTTCGTAACATTTTTGTATAATCGGCCATCGAATATGTCGGTTGGTCTGGTCCCTACAAAGGGTTTGTGCTAATTATTTAAAACGACCTTAATAATAATTAAACCCACTACCCAAATAAGCATGCATAGGAAAACAAAACTAACAGTCAAAATCGAGCGCTGAGAACGCTCGATTTTGACAAAATTACAAAGTGGAAACTCGCGAGATTGCCTACATTGAGCATTCGTTGCTCGTGAATTGGACAAAATTGCGAAGTCCTCGTTTGCGATGTTGTCCAATTCGTGAACAGTGAGTGCTCAATCGAGCATTTCCAACGCTCAATTTTGTCAAAATCGAGCGTTCCTAGCGCTCAATTTTGACAAACCAAAACACAATATTCTTCGCTGTTCATATCGCTGGTAATGCTATATTCGCACTGAAATTTCAAAGAACATGAAATGTACCTCTTCTTGGGTTTGGAGATGGCCCGTCAAAGGCTCATCCTCCTCCGACAAGAAATTATCCATATTGCAGCTCAACTCTTCGTTTAAATCATTGAAATCCATGATTTTTGGTGTTTTTTTAAAATTTAGTTTAGTTAAAGAAGAGAGTTGTAGGAAAAAAGAAAAAGAAAATTTTATTTTTTTGTTAGAACTTTTGTTTTATATATGAAAAGTAAAATAGTCATTTCATATTAACATAAACTTTTTTTTGAAGTAGGGGTTTTATTATAGAAAAAAAAATCTATTTTAGCCTAGCCCTATAATAAAAAGACAAACAATGCACGTCTAGCTCCAAATGTCAACTCTTTCTTTTAAAACACCATTGTTGTTGAGCTCGAGGAAATCTGAAACACCTAAAAAATCTACGAGATATAATATATATATTTTTAAAGAAATAATTTTAAATATTATTTAAAAAATAAATTTACCATATTTATATCTTTTGATTTTTTATTTAGAGTTACGTTATATTCAATTAATATTATTTTAGTCTTTTGTCTAAATATAATTTTAATGAATCAGTATATAAAATTATTATATATATTGATTTAACATTTAAATTGTTAACTAATTAAATTTAGATATTAATATCCTTTGTTTTGAATGTATATAAATTCAATCACTTCACACTAACTTAATAAAGTGGTAGTGATTACATTTATAAAATTGTTCATAACTACTTACAATATGGGTTATATTTATGCTCTCTTTTTTTTCGGAGGGAACCCGCAGCCGCTACTCAGAGTGCAATGAGTGCGCACAGGGTAAACCCTCAGTCTGACGCGATAGCCTGCAAACCAACGCCAGAAGGTAAACCACATAAAGTGACAGGCTCAGTCGAGAAAGTGTATGTAGAAGGACTCGAACTCATGACCTTTTGGTTATAAGAATGCCATACTCAACCAACTCGGCTACCCCCTTGGGGGCTATATTTATGCTCCCTACTGCTTTTTTAACAGGGGGAGGGACGGTAATTCGGGGCTGTCCGGTCCAATTCGAGCATGTCCAGTCGGATTTTTTCCAATCCGAATATAGAATGGTTCGATTTTGGGTTATATAATCTGCAATTGGATTTGATTAGGTTCCGAGTTCTAATTTTCCCAATCCATTTTGTAAAAAAATTATAAAAAAATATATAAAAATTAATATATAAAAATTAATATATATATATATATATATATATATATATATATATATATATATATATATAAGTTTTTAGGGAAATTGTACTTAAAGTACCCACTCAACTATTCAATTGTCACTTACACCCAAGTTTTGATCAATTGTTACTTGATACCCAACTCAACTACCTTATTGTCACTTACAACCTAATTTTATTTTAATACCCTAACTACCCTTAACCCACTATATAAACCTTATTTTCTGTTTTCTTTTTATTTTTTCTAGCTTTTTGAAGATTTGAATTTGTTAGCCGCTCTAACCACCTAACCCTACCAACCACCACGAGCTGGGTTGAAATCACATTTTCCGGTGATCGGAAGCTGCTAAAGGTTTGTTTCTTTATGTAGGTTGTTGTGTTAGTCCTGTCTAACCTCTGTTTTATACGTACAGGAGTTGATCGTCGCTTTTTGGAATCTTATAGCTTACAAGTAATCGTGTTGCGAGCTTTTTAGGTAATTAACTACCGATTTCGAAGTTTTTTATTGGTTTTCTCTGTTGGAATAGGTTCTATTCTACTGTTTTTAGATGCCATTGCCTGATTTCGAGCTTTTTTTTTTGTTATAGTGATCTGTTATTGTTTAGTTAATATTGTTCGTTATATAGTTATGTCCTTGTTTTCTGATGTTATATTCTAATTTGGTAGTGCTTTAGTTTTGTCTTGAATGTGTAGATTACGAGTTTTTAGGTCAGTTAGAGTATTGTATTTCGAAACAAATATCAGGACCGGTGTTACATAGGAATATCAGGACAGGATGCGAATAGCTCTATATAGATATACACAATTCGCAAGATAGGATGCGAATTGTTTTTGATGGTGCAGTAAATAATTTGCACATAGTTTTTGTGACTAATAACAAATATCAGGACTTTTTTACATACAAATATCAGGACAAGATGCGAATAGATCGTTGTAGGTATACACAATTCACAAGATAGGATGCGAATTGTTTGATGCAGTAGTAAATAATTTGCACCTAGTTTTTGTGACTAATAACAAATAACTTGTATTGTCCAGGTTAAGAGATGTCTAAGTCACGAGTTTGTATTTTTAAATATGGTCACCAGACTGCAATTGTGCCTTTCACGGAGTTTGAAAGCTTCGAAATTATCCAAACTTATGTAGAGAACACATGGGAGGAGCTTGCCACAGGTGAGTACCTAATTACTTACTCCTGCGGGGATCACAATAATTGTTTCTTTAATAACCAGAATGATTTTGTTGGGCTGGTGTTATATCTTGATTTGGAGCGTTTAAAACAGGTTAGTTTTCTCATAGAACAACACGTCATTGATAAGGCTTCTGGTAATAAAAGTTCTGTTGATAAGAGCTCTGGTGGTAAGGATTGTGGTGTAAAGCGTAAAGAACGTAGCTTGATTTTGGGACAACCATCTCTTGATCAACTAGTTAGCGGGGAGAATAGTAACGGTTTAGTTATTTCTGATCAGAGGAAAAAACAACTTGCTACTGCTGGTTGGGCTGATGCTATTACAGGAGTGGGTCAAGATTTTGAAGAAGGTGCTGCCGGTCTGAGGGTATCTTTGTGCAAGTTTGCGTTAGAGCATGGTTTTTCTTTCAAATACCTGCACAACACAACAAATAAGATCACTGCTTATTGTGAAAATAAGCTCACAAGCGGGTGCAAATAGAGGGTTTATGCATCTATTGACTCAAGCACCGGCCTTATGACGATCAAGAAGTATGTCTCGTACCATACTTGCAGTCCTGTTTTCTCCCAGAAGCATAAGCATAAGCGGCACAGGCATTTGACATCAGATTTGATTGCAGAGGAAATTCAGGATTCTCTCCGGACCTGCCATTCGTTGACAGCCAAAACCATACAATCGACTGTCAAACAAGATTACGGTCTTGACATCTCTTATCGTTTGTCATGGAATGCTTTAGAGAAGGCTAGGAGGGGAGTTTTTGGAGATAGTTCAAGTTCTTTTAGTTTACTAAGCGGATACTTCAAACGCTTGAAGAGCTGGGATATTACTTCAGACTGTCAGTTGGAGTTGTCAGCTGGAAACCGATTCAAGCGCTGTTTTGTAGCATTCGGTTCGTCCCTTAGTGGTTTTCATTCATGTCGTCTAATGTTGTTTGTCGATGGAACCCACTTATATGGCAAGTACAATGGTACATTGCTCACTGCTGTAGCAAAGGACGAAAACAACGGTTAGTTACATTTATCTAGTTAATGAACGATGTTTTTGTGTGAAAATGCTGATGCAATTCGCAGCATGTGATGCGAATTAAGCAGTGTTGTGATCCTTACATTTCGCATTTGAGGCTGCGAATTAGGTATTATGCTGAGTAAACTGTACTTACATCGCAGCTTGAGTTAGGTATTATTTAAAGTTGTGACAAACAATTCGCATGACAAGCTGCGAAATGTTTGCATGAGCAATTAAAATGTCACACATATTTCACATGACAAGCTGCGAATTGTTCCAGGACAGCATGCAAATTGTTTACAATTTTTAAACGTTTGCATACTGTTTTAGTGTTTATTTGATTTGCTTTTTTCCAGGACTACTCTCTGTTGCTGTTGGTGTAGTTAGCATTGAAGATTGGGACAATTGGATGTGGTTTTTGGGGTGTTTGAAACCACATTTGCTGGATCGCCAGATCACATTTATTTCAGACCGTCATTCTGGTATTGTTAATGCTGTTTCTGTCTTGTATCCAAACTGCTATCATGCGTACTGTTATTTCCATCTCATGCAGAATTTGAAAGCCAAACTGGAACATACTAACAGGGAGTATAAAAAAAGATGTTGAGTTTCTTCCACCGTCTTGCTTATGCTCCCAGTCAAGAGATTTTTAAAGATATACTAACAGGTTTCCTATGTGAAGGTGGTGAGAGAATGAGTGATTTTCTTGCAAATTTACCCCCTGAAAAGTATGCGCATGCTTACGTAAAAGGGAAGCGATACGGCTCTATGGCTTCTACCGCAGCTGAATCGTTTAACAATCAGATTAAAAAATATTGCGGCTTACCAATTGTTGAGTTTATTGATTGGATTAGAGTTTTGCTTATGACTCAAGTTTCACGGAGATACGAAGAAGGTCTCAGCTGGAGTACTAATTTGGTTCCCGAGTACGAGAAGAAGCTAAAGCAGAATGTTGACATGTGCCGAAGTTGGGTAGTACGTAAGTCCTCTTCCGCCATGTTCGAAGTCTTTTCGAATTCTGTGGCTGTTGTTAATATGTTGGATTTCAAATGTTCATGCGGATCATGGCAACAAGAGTGTTTTCCATGTGCTCATGCTCTAGCGGCATTACAATACACCGACCAAGATCCATTGACTGTAATAGAACCCTTCTTTACGGCTAAGAATTACAGGGAAAGTTACTCTTTCAGCATACCAGCTATAACTGATTTCGGCAAAGAGTCCAGCGCTAACGATCCTTCTTTTGTTGAAGTTCTGCCTCCGAACGTTAAGAGACGCTCCGGAAGGCCTAAGAAAAAGAGAATTCCTTCTAGAGGAGAAATCTCAACCAAGAAGTTAAGGTGTGGCCGATGTTCGAAATCAGGCCATAACCGGAGGACATGTGATGTTCTAGGTTAAGGTCAATTCTGGTTGGCCATATCACATTTATTTTTGTAGCATAGTTATTGTTCTGTACAGCAAACTAAACATTTGTATATTCCTGTGTTTTTGTATTTGCTATTATTAGAGTTGTAAGCCTTTCGAATCCTGTGTTGCGAATTATGTACAATATGTTGATGTATTGTTACAAACATCTATCAGGACTACATGCGAATTATGTACAATTATGTGAAATTTCAACAGGATGCGAATCGCTAGTAAAATCATATTAAACATTTATCATATCTTACGTTTCGCATGATAGGCTGCGAATTAGGGCCAGAATTGTGATGCGAATGGAGATCAATTAAAGTCCTGATAGTTGTAATATGATAAGCTGCGAATTGTGATTTAATAAAAATACCAGGATAATCAGTAAGGTTGAAAATAAGTAATATAGTAGGTTAATAGGTTGCGAATTAGGGCCAGAATTGTGATGCGAATGTAGATCAATTAAAGTCCTGATATTTGTCATACGATAAGCTGTGAATTGTGATTTAATAAAAATACCAGGATATTCAGTAAGGTTGAAAATAAGTAATATAGCAGGTTAACATGCAAATGATGTGCAAAATGTATTTGGATGCGAATCCTTTATATCATTGAAACTCTGTAAACAAGTTGGATTACAAAAAGGAGGATTACAATATTTCCAGAAACTAACAACTGTTTACACATATCACTACAAGCTACTGGTGCTAGTTAGTTGCATTTCAAAAAAACAAAAAACAAAAACCAACTCTAGCAGTTGGTAGAGGATTCATCACCAACTGTTTCCTCTAACTCCTCTTTGTGCTGATCATCTTTGTCTTTCTCCTCTTTGTCTTCGAGTTTCTCTTTCTCTTCCACTTTCTCTTCAGCTTCAATATCTACGTCCATCATGCTTAAAAATTTTGTCCTTGATGGACCAGCTTCGTCTTCCCTCTTCATTTTGTTGTTTCGAACCTCTGCCGTTTGAGGTTGCACCTTTTCTGGCTGAGGTGCAGCAGGAAGCATTGGAACCTGTTCTGGCTGAGGTTCAGCAGCAACCTGTGGAACAACTTCCACTGGTTGAGAGTCAGCAGAGTAGTAGTCATCATACATGTCTAGTTCGAAGATAGAGACTGGGCTGGGGGGTGGTACTGCTGGCATGATCAACTCATCACTCCAGTTAACGGTTAAGGATGACCAGGAGTCACCCAGAGAACCGAGTGAACCAGAGTTTGAGTATGAGGTGGTTGTTGTGGTGGTAGAAAAAGACATGACTGTTTGAGTTCGAAGAGAAGAAGAGGTGTTTTTAACAAAATATAGAGTTTGGTGTAAAGTTAGCCTTTGGTTACTAGAGGTATTTATAGGGAAATGAGGTAATCATTACATAGCCTCCATGTCCAATCAGCATTTAATGAATTATGTACTTGATTAGATTGTTTTTTGTGTGCTCAATGTAGAAAACGTTTACCAAGGCATAAGCCACAGCCTGTTCGTATCCTTCCACTTTGTATTTTTTATTTTTTATTTATGCACCAGGCTGCGAACTGGTTTTAAGCTGGTATACCAGGCTGCGAACTGTTTGTGTAGTGATAACCATCTATCAGGTTAGGCTGCGAACTATTTGATGATAAGTTAGGCTGCGAACTGTTCATACAGGTTAGGTTGTGAACTGTTCATACATACCATAGTAAACTACCAGGATCATAATCAACCATTATATATCAGGTTATGATGTGAACTATAAGCTAAGGAATATTCAAATTTCTGAACATGTAATTTGTTTATTTATGCACAACAAAACTAAAAATTACAACAGATGTATTTACAAGCAACATATGTATTTACAAGCAACACACGAATCAGCCATATGCGATGCGGTCTTTGTCATTTAAAAAGTAATAAAACATTTCTGCTCTGAAGGTAGTTACCATATCTGCATCGTATTTTTTCTGCACTGATCCATGCTCAATAATATCTCTTGCATATTTGCAGACAAAGATACCACAGTCCACGGTGCCTCGCCTTTGTTGTGGGATGCCTCTTTCCACTTTCACCTTCCACCCTGTATTATATTTAGGTAGGAATCCTCTATCCAACAAATATTTGATCTGCGTATAATAATTAGTGTTAGGAATAAGCACAAAAACAAAATCAGTTGGTGACATACAATTCGCATCTTAGGCTGCGAACTATATGACAATGAATCCAACATAATTCGCACCTTAGGCTGCGAATTGTATGACAACAAATCCAACATGAGCATGTCACACGATTCGCATCCTATGCTGCGAATTAAGTTATGGAGAGGCTGCGAACAAACAATTGATTTACTCACAATTCGCAGCATACCAGATCACAGTTCGCAGCATGCATACTTAAAATGTGTTTAAATTTAAGTGTATAGTTTGGAATATTTACCAGTAGTGCAGGTGTCCTTGTGGTGTTGTCTGTGGCATGAAGCTTAGGCAGAAGCGGATTGTAGTTTGAAATTGTCCTGGCGTCGATGTCGATGACGAGCAACGTCCAGTGGTTTACACTGTCCTTCATCTCGGTGCACACTGGAACCATGATGATGTTGGCATCTTTGCGCCCCTTCCTAAAAGCCATGTCCACCAAATTTTCCACTTGCCACCCTGCTTTCATTTGATGCTGCATCCAAGCAAGAGTATATTAAAGTGAGAACATTTCTGAGAACTTTGTTCAATTTACCTGAGCTAAACTTACCGCAGTCATGCCCGAAATCAGTACGGCGTCGTGATGCTCTCCTTTAGCTTTAGTGCATGGAACTTTGTAGTCTGCTTCTTCAAGCATCTTTCGAATCCAAGCATCGATAAGCTAACAAAGGAGTTGTAGATTTATGTTAAATATAGAATACATATTTGAAACATTGAAAATAGAATTGGTTGACAATTAGATACCTTTACGTCCAGCTCCAGTTCTAAAGGTAGTGCCATGACATCACTCGCTTGCACCCTGATTCCGTATGTAAACTTGGACTCTGGTAACTGCCATACCATTGGATCAAGGGTGTCGCTCTCGTAGGCTTTAACCAACTGTATTTTGTGGTATTCTGCCAGATCGATACGGTCAGTTACTTTTGTTTTCTTTGGCCATTCGCTGTATTCTACTACTGGCGGTTCCCGTATTGTTATTACGAACTCTTCTTCTTCCTCTGCCACTTGAGGCTGCGTTTGTGTCAGTAGCGCAAAACTTGGCTCCTCTATCTCTTTACTGGGCTCGAGCTTAGTAAATAACAAAAATCAAAAGTAGAAGGGCGTCAGTGATAATAAGTGCAACGAGTCCAAACAGTTCGCATCTTAGGCTGCGAAATGTATGGTTCCAGTTAAATAAATTTATTAGTATCTATCAGGGTAGGGTGCGAACTGTTCGCGGTTCCACTGAACAGTTCGCATCCTACTCTGATATTCGTTTGTAATCCCCCAATCAGCATTAGACACAAATCTCATGTTATGATGTGAAATCATTATAAGTAGGCCTTACCGCAAAGTCAGCGACAACCACTGCCGTTGACTTGTTCGGCATAGGATCTGGATCGTGTCGGCAGAAATCATTAAATTCATCCTCCGACATGTTCTCCAAATACCGTTGTATTATAGAATCGTAATATACATTATGAATTTCATTTAAAAATGTCTGTGAAACTTGAGTGTAAATGCCATCAACAAAAGCATCGGGTAAACCTACTGTGTTATCGTGGGACTCTGGAGCTGGCAGTTGATTTGTTACCGGGACTACAGTTTGACGTTGGCTTAGCAATTCTGACTTTGCTGACAGCACCGTTGGTCTTTGAGGTTCCACCGAAGAAGTGGTGTTGTCTTCTAAGGATGGTCCTTCCTGGCTGAGTAGTTCTGTCTTCTCACCGGGATGGACAGGTTCTGACTCTTGAGGTGCTATCTCTTGAGTTAGCCTTTCTCTCTTCGCCAAGGTTATCTGTTGCTGCTGTTGTTGTTCTTGTTGTCCTTGTTTCTCTTGTTGTTGTTGTTCTTGTTGCCGGTCTTCGTGTTGAACCTGTGGCTGCTGGGGTTGTTGTTGGTGGTGTTTTTCTTGTTGTTGTTTCTGGGGGTGTTCTTCTTGTTGTTGTTGTTCGTGTTGTTGTTGCTGGTTGTGTTCTTCTTGGTCTTGCTGTTGGGTTTGTTGTTGTTGTTGTTCTTCTTGTTGCTGTTGTTCTTGTTGCTGTTGTTCTTGTTGTTGCTGTTGTTCTTGTTGCTGTTGTTGTTGTTGCTGGGGGTGTTCTTCTTGTTGTTGCTGTTGTTGTTGTTGTTGCTGTTGTTCTTGTTGTTGTTGTTGTTGTTGTTGCTGGTGGTCTTGCTGTTTCTGCTGGTGTTGTTGTTGTCTTTCGGTCTCCTATTTCATACAAAAATAAAAAAAACAAAAGGGTGGAAGGGTTAAGCATAAGTTAATCATTGTTGAGCACGATTCGCATCCTGACATGATATCTATGTTATACATTCCTAACAATTCGCAGCTCAGCATGCGAATTGTATAATAACCAACCCACCAGTTTATTACATAATTCGCAGCTTAAGCTGCGAAACGTTTGGACAAGACTACACAAGAGACCTGATATTTGTTTGATAACATCATATCATCTACTTACATTATCTACCTCCTCTGTATGTGTCTCCATGATGGGTGAATTGTGGGCATCATCGTCCCTTTCTTCCGGCAGTACTCCATCAGCATGGTGCTGATCAGTGGATTCTTTTCTCTCTGGAAGTGCTGCTGGTACCTGCTCTATTGGGCTTTCAATACGAAAAATTGGCTGAGAGATAGCATTATGGAGTTGTTGTGCTTCAAGTTCCGCTATCTTGCGTTTCAATTCTTTCAGCTGCAAAAATGATAGCAAACTTTTTATAAACATATTAAGTGTTGATTCTAGTGATTATTTAAGGTTCAAGTCATACTTACTTCTCTAGCCTGTTTTTCTATTTTTCGCTCGTACTTGTTCTTGTCGGCGTATGTCTTCAAACACTTTGATTGAGCAGCAATATCGGGATTAGGATCTCTGCGTTTGAGTACATACTGACCGATTGTTTCACTCATACTGGTTGTGTCGGTGTCGGAGGGCTCCTGCCTGGATTTGCCTTTCGGTTGTGGTGGAATCGTTTTCTTGGGGAGTCTTGGTGGTGGAATCGATGGCTCGGGTGGTGTTGGTTGTTCGGGTCTGGGAGACATCACCTTATTAATTAAATTCTGTGATGCTCGTCTCCTTTGTTTTGGTTTTGATGTTGTGCTTTTCGTCCTCTTCCTAGGTCTTTCTTGCGGTGAAGTAGATACCGTTACTTCTGCATCTTCATTATCTTCTTGTGGTCCGAAAGCTTCAATTTCAGCCTCGGTAAGCTGTAATGGACCTTCTAAAACCTACTAACAGATGCACATGTAAGTAAATTAATTGTTTCAAAAGTATGAGGGTGTAGACAAACAAATTGTTTTTTATAAACAGTTCGCATCATATGATGCGAAATGTGTGATTTTAAATCACATTTCGCATGCTGAGCTGCGAAATGCGTATGGGACAATATGCTGCGAACTATATGTAAAACATATGATGCGAACTAAGTGTAAACCATATGATGCGAACTGTGTTGGAAAAGAAGCTGCGAAGTAAAATTCATATCAGGCTGCAAAATGATTGATACATTTTTCTAAGCAAAACGCATGATATGCTGCGAACTGTATGCACCCCCAGTTCAATACATATATAAAGCTTATACCTGGTCATTATCCAGGTAGGGTGTTCTAAGAAGATATGCCATGGTTGATGCTTGGCACTCTAACCCCAACCATTTGAATAACCTTGGTATCGAGGTTGGCTTCGCTACCTCGTGGCCGATTGTTGTGTTCGTGGCCGATTGTTGTGTGCTCCATGATGAAAGGCTGCATGGGGACAAGTTTTATCAACATGATGCTATGTACATAACTAATTTTTATATTGAATAGATCAATCTTACAACTACAAGGGCGACGCAACCGACGACTTTATCAGCTCTTTCTACTGCTAAGCAACTCCTGATAGACTGTCGAAGCTTGATTAGTATTGATCCAGCCCAGTCATAATTGTTTATTATGTTGAGGTCTTCAACGTAATAAACCGTGCTCCAGCCCAGGATATATCCAGATACGGAGTAGAATTGCGTGGAGCACAAAAACAGTATCAACAACCTCGCCACGTCTTCCAATTCATGCTCCCCTCTTTCGTTTATGGCCTTCTCTATACCCTCCTGTAAAACCAATGACAACATGCTATGTTAGAAATGTACAGAATCTTGCTTTATAAAGATGAAGTCCATTTTAGACGTACCTTTATAATGGCATTTGTTATTGTTTTGGTATTACTAGCTGCTACTTTCCTGCCAGTTTTACCCATGAAGTATTTCTTCATCATCCTTGATTCGTCCTCCTCGCCGGGTGCATACTTGTTGTGAAAAGCTCCATTTTTTGTTAACTCCATTTTCTCGGTGCCATGCCTCAACCCGAATATGATCTTGATATCGTTTTCGGTTAGCTTTATATACTTGTTGCCAATCCTAAAGGCGTCTCTTTCCAGAGAGAATTTCTTGATGATATACTGAATGATTTCGTAGAATTTTTTCCTTGGCAGCTCTTCCTCATTACGGATTTCGAACGCCGTTTTCAGAAGCGTGTAGAATGGTGTGTTTCTTGCAGCTTCAATGTGGGCCCTTGTAATACGCATGTCTTTGAGTAGCTTCAGAAGGTTCACCAACCCTGATCTGTAGTAGCTAGGTTTTGTTGTCATACTTTCTGCACAAACACAAATCAGTTGGAATGTCACAAATAATTCGCATCATAAGCTGCGAATTGTATACATATAAATATTGTTTTAACAGAGAATTCGCAGCTCAAGCTGCGAATTGTTTGTAAATAAGTATAAACATACAATCGAGCTGCGAATTGCTTGCATAGTGTGTGATCAGGATGCGAACTGTTACACTTTTTACATGCACGTTGCAGGGATCTGGGAATTATGCAACAAACAACAAAATCAACAATGAACTACCTAATGCAGATCTAACATACATAATATTTCTCAGGAGAGTATTAGTCTTACATGCAACTAAAATTCTACCCTGGCTTCGACTATAAACCCATAAACTGAGCAACTATCGTCAGTAGATACTTCATTCTAGTATAAAAAGCAACGCCTATCGTGAATTAAGAGAAAAAAGTGGTTCAAATTCGTCAAAAATGCAAAAAAAGTACACTTTCCACGATAATGCATACCTGTTAAATTTCACCGGTCGGAGAACGAGATTGGAGCTTTCAGAGACGACTTCACGACAACTTTGGCGAACGAGATTGAAGGTGTGTAGTCTGAGTGAGTAAAAGACGCTGACCGGTGCGATAGTGTTGAAGGTGCGAACGGTGAGAAGCTGTAGGGTTTTTGGGTTTGAGAGAGAGAGAGAGTATCACGAAGTCGAACGCTTTGTTTTCTGGTGGTTTCTAAAATTAGAATTTTGCGTTTGTCTAGGGTGATAGGAAGGTCGAAAAAATGGGTTGGAATTGAAAAATGGGTATATATAGTGGAAGGCTATTTTTGTCCAATTTATTAGTCTGGGTATTAAGTAACACTATGTTAAAAACGGGTACCGCCGGGTAATAAGATAGTTGAGTGAGTATTTTCAGATACTTTTTTCAATTTTTTTATAAAATAAATTTTAATTTTAATTTTTTTAAAAATGTATTAAAATTAATATCTGCCGGTCGGACCGAATTAGCAGACAAACATGAATAAAGAGATTTGAATTTGAAAATATTGAACTGATGAACATATCGAACCGGATTCGGATTAAGTGGCAAAAAAGACGTACTCAAACATACCGGCGGCAGACAGTCCATTGCAATTCCTATTTCCAGCTGTTTCTTTAATAGGATGAAGCTATTTTTTCATGTGTTGCGTTATTTTTTTCGTGTTTAAAAGAACCAACTACTTTGCTATTTTTCTCATGTATATCGTCTATTTAGACCTTTTTGGCATTTTTTTTTATCAAACATCCATATTAACCTACTCTCTTACTTTTTTCTCGCAATCTATCCCATTTAGTTCTACTCATTCATCAAACCCTGAAATTTGCTTCCGCCCACCACCTACTTTCATACAACAACTCAAGAAAGCTAATTAGTTTAGCTCATAACAACCAAATAAAAACTCTAGCCTAGCTTTGTTTTACTTCTACTCATTCGGCTGTCAAGTGATGGATTCTTCTTTTGTTTGTTTTTTTTTTCCAAAACTTCATTAGCGATTTGGTTAAAAAATTGTTTTCGTTTTTGAGCAAAAACAGAACTAAAAACATTATTTATCCAGTAAACGGTTGTTTCTGAATTTCTATGAAAACAAGGGTAGTTGTTCGATTTGTATTTTTTACAGAAATAGCAGCATTTGTGTTCGATTTGCGGCAAAAATACCATTTTAAACTTTTACGAAAACACGATTTTAACAACAGCGGTTATTATTGGTTTTAAAAAACACATGTAATTTCGAGTGGCTGTCTCGAAATTTCATATTTTTATATAAAAAAGTAACACATTATTTCTAGTGGTATCTCAAAATAATGTGTTATTATTTTATAAAAAACATATGTAATTCCGAGAGATGCTTTAAAAAAACAATTGATTTTGAGTTGTTTTCTTGTAAAAAAAGCTAACTATGAGTAGGTATCTAGGAATTATATCTACAAATCAAGATTTCGGTTTTGAGTTTTTTTGGAAACAGATTTTGGATGTTAGATAACGTGAAACTAAAATATTTTTTGATTGTTTGGGTGATATTTTTGGTGTTGAATCTTTGGTTACGATACCATCATCTACCATTATATTGAGAGTAATTTATTGAATTTTTGGGGTTTTTATGGACTTGAATTTAGAAGTAATAGGATATACGGTGGATGTAAAGTGTTAAAATTATGTGTTTGTTAGAAATAGGAATGATAATGTCCGGTGATATTAAATGAAGAAAATAACAAAAATACATTGGAAAAATATATTTTTTTATTTAAAATTTTATTTATTTTTAAATATTATGGCGAGAATATAGCTCCACCATGCCTTATGTTTGGTCTGCCCCTGCATCTGATGTCTTTTGTCCCGCAATTGCGAGAGCGAGAGATGCGAGATTAAAAACACAACTCGCGAACCTCATCTTCATCATGAAGCTTACAAAAAATATAAGTTTCATACCTTATATTTTTAGAAATTAGTAAAATCAAGATAATCAGTGAAAATAATTTTATTTTTGGATATTTATTGATATTTTATTCAATTTAATATTATAATTTATATATTTTTAAAGGTTTGGTAAAGAGGTTCCCCTGTGATATGAAATTTAATTCTGTGTCAAAAGTCAAACTTCTCGTAATGGAAACAATCTAATACTTTTATGAAAGTCTTGATTTTAGTATGGCATGTTGGGGGAGATAAATACGAATAATTTTCACATTTTTTATCTAATATGATTTAACTATCTTGTTTTTTTTATTGAATTCATATTTTGATGCTATTTTTAAAAAACATTCAAAAAACTCAAAACTAGTAAACTATAGTGTTTTGATTTTTTTTTTCATTTTATGATAAAATATAGCGTTATACTCATTATTTCGACTTCTTCAAAGGATTTTTAGGAGCAAGAAATTTGAAAAATTACAATAATTCTTTTATAAAAAATATCATTGACTAGTGCCCGCTGTTGAGAAATTTTAGTCGATTTGAGAAGTACGAAACCCGATAAAGTATCCAGGATATGTAATATTTATAATATAAGACATAAATATCATATGTTGAAGACGCACATGCAATTTGTGTTGCATAAATGAAGGAAATCATCTATTTTGATTGGCATGAGATGACATATGAAGTCTATCATATTATTGGATATATTTTTGTGCACATGTCATCGATCGACTTGCTAAGAATATTTCCATATGTTTTAATTATGGATAGTATCTACAAGAATACTAAGTATAAAATATCATTATTAGAAATTGTTGTTATGTCAACAAGTATAGTATTTTGCATGGCATTCATTTTTATAAGTGTAGAAAAGTTAAACAACTGCACTAGTTGGATTGTCTTACGTTGCATATGAAAAATAAAAACGGGTGCCCATTACTAAATGTGATGGTGTCAGTTATGAAATTAATGTTGATGTGTGCAATCGATATGATATTTTTAGAAGAGACACACTTGTTATGCAAGTAACATATAAACAACAAAATAGCAAATACAAAACAAATACTTCGCTAAAGGAAAAGTATCCATCGGGTTTTTACTGCTTGGAATACAGTTATGTATTGTGAAACTAATTCTGAATTGCACTCAAACATAACGACCATGAAGGAGAAGTTTATAGCCAATCTGAAACCCTTGGACTACGCTGAAACATCTTGGCTCACACCATATGACAAAAAATTATTGTATGCCCACACTAACCTAGTGAATCACTACGAAAACATGGAAATTAATCTATAAGCACATTCATTATTGTATCATAAAGTTAGGCTAATTATCGTAACATAATCGAATTAATCATATGTTTGATTATTATTATTATCATTGAAGACGCATATTCAAATGTGAAAAATGATTTGTCGCGATGAGTCAATTAAACTTTGAACTATTTGGGGGGAAACTATACACTTTGTTATGTATACAACTCATAAAGATAAAAGTATAGTTCGAGGAGTGTAAGGTAATCTCTGAGTTTTTATACGATACTTGGATATTCAAAGTGTAAGGCATTCATTACTATTATGTTAAAATATTACAAATTGGCTAAAAAGATATGTATCAACAAAGTAAAATACAAATATGTTGTTAGAGAGACACATGGTTTGTTGTCTGCATGCCAAATAGATTCCATGGTAAGAGACAAGTGTGATATGACTTGTTATATGATCCACAAGAGGTGACAAACTTTGAACTTTGTTACAAGATGAAAAATTGATGAAGATAAATGTATGGATAATTGTTTTTAAAAATTGAGGGTTTAGTCTGTAACTATGATTGGGAGCTGAGGTTCCATATCATAACGAAGGTTCTTCAAGTAATTCATCCACAAATAAATCAATTTGTTCAACCCAAATAAACGTCAAAGAATAAAGGATGTGAGAAAAGTTAAAGTTAGTTCAAGAAAACAAGAGAAATCCTAATTTGAGAACGTAATTGAACAAACCGATAACACTACCACACAATATTTTTGTAGCCCTCGACCCTGAAAAATAAGTATAAACACCATAAGCACATTATCCAGTCAAACCAAAATAGTGCACTTGTTTAAATAAAGATAAACCCTCATGATACAAAACACCAAAATGTAAGAAATGATATGTCTTATATTTAAAAAAAAGTTGTTGTATTATTACCCTCTCCCCTTATACATGCATAAGTGTAATTCTATCGTAACAAATATACGGGCGGATGATCATTGTGATGTTAGAACTGTAGCTTACACTTATTTTAAAGGTAAAAATTATTGGTAACATGTGATGCAATAACTAATAGGAAATCCGATCAGAATTGTGTTTGTATGTCCGAGTTTATGATACACGCAATAATATATATGCTAGACTAACTAGGTTTGATTTCTTATTTCTAGTTGCTGATTTTTTTTTATAACTGGATGACGGTTCCCGATATTTTTCTTGTCATTGTGACCTTATTTAGATGCATCGTATATACATTTTTTTGAATTGGTTGGTTGTGTGACTTATTTACCTCCCAGAGGTGTTCTACCCCCTCTCACTGCAAGAAAATAAATTTGCATTGCATATGTGAACGATAGTCATTTTGTTAACGTAAGTACAAATTTTAATTTTAAATATCTATTATTTTAATAATAAAAGTCTTTTTTATATAATCATGTCTTATATATTTTGATAGGTTGTCATCACATGTTATCTATACAGTCAAGCGAGTAGTATTCAACATTCGATTTTGATAGGTTGTCATCACATGTTACCAATACTAGTACTACCCGCTTGAATATTACTTAGGAGCTTGATTTGGTCTTGTATCGCAATACAGTCAAATAATTGAATCATCCAACTTCAAATCCCTAATGAAACTATACCGGCGACATAAGATTAATGGTTGGTAACCTATCAAAATATTCAAGCGGGTAGTACTCAACATCGAGTATTTGTTCATCTCTCTTGTGAACAAGCTTCTCGTTCACCTAATTCAACTGAGTTTTAGTAATTTTGTTATTGGTTCCTAAAGAGAACAATTTGAACGCCACTTGCCTAGTTATGTATGGGAGGTGGAAAACCTAAAGTTGGAACCACTCTCAAATAATCCCATATGATATAGAATTTTCCTTATCCACGTGCATGTTAAATTAAGGTGATACATTCATAAGTACATGTAGCATGATCTATCTTGTCTCCGCACCTAATAGTATAATCAAACCATGTTATATATTTCGAACAAGTTTATTATTTGCATATACTTGTACAATTATAAAATAATATAAAATAAATAAAATAAAATATGTAATAAAATATATATTATTTGAATAAATATTAAAAATATGAATCATATTAAATACGCGGAGCGAATTAACTGTGAAACAGTCGATGATGAGTCACTTCATATGAAGATGGCTAAGAATATATTTATATCGGGTTCTATTGGCTTTACAAGCCATGTATGGATATGAGACATATGTATGGTATAAATATGGTAGTAATCTGGTTAAAAAGTGTGAAAAAGGTTATATATCTTACACTCAACCAAACATTAGAATCTTTCATCTTTTTTGTATCATGTTTGGAAACACAATATAACATACTACAAAAGACCGTAAAAATATGTATCCCTCATGCGTACATATCTAATGTATCTAAGTCTACAAGATAATAAAACCAATCTACATGTATTGATTTTCCAATAATTTTGGAGAAAATATCACAACAAGATAAGAAATAAATATATGCTCGTATCCAACAGTATACTTGATATAGACTCCACCGACCATAGAAACAAAAGGCAAATAAAGTATCATTCGACCACGCTAGCCTATACCTACTCTCTCATTTTAAAAAATTCAACATCTGCTTTGGATGCTATAAATGGGATACCAAGAAACCTCGATATTATTGCAACCCTTACATTTATGTATTTGTTATCTTCTAGGTCGATAAATCGTCCCTTCACCGGTATACTTGTAATACTGACCATGTCATCTAATGTGATTGCTATCTTTCGAAAATATAAATACAAGTGGTTGGTTTATTGATTCCATCTTTCAATGAATGTCCATTCTAGTGGTTATGCGAGTGTCAATAACGTAATAATTTCATGAACATCCGGTTGGTTGGTCAAGTCTCATTAAAAAACCAAATTATGCGCACTATAATAGAAAATATGTATATATGTCTCTACTACAACACAACCAGTACATCTAGTTAACATATAATATAATAAATTTTCAAGAATAATTTAAAAAAATCATAATAATATCGTGAAGTGATAAACATAGACCGTCTTGTAATTCAATAATCATTTGTATAATTTTCGATTATAAAATAATCTTGATTTAAGCTTCTTAAACTTCTCATATTTCATGTTTGGTTGAGCCTCATACTCTAAAGATGAATCGTTAGGCTTTGGATCTAGAGTTGGTAAAGGTCATCTACCAACCTGTCGGTACAGTCTAAAAGAACGCATCATACGTTTGGTTGGTTCTATTTGTTCGAGTGGTTAATGCTCAATTACTCGCAAACAGGAGGTTTCAGAATACATTTTTTATAACTTTATCGATGAAACCATGCTACAATAAGATGAACATATAATAAAAAAATAAAAAATAAATCCAAAAATTAACATAAATATATCAACAAGAAACATAATTCGAACCGGAGGTCGAATTCATCTGTTATTTTAGTGCACATGCATTTGGACCCCAGGTTAAACTCCACATCACCTTTAAAATCAAAATTCCAAACAACAAACTTAAAAAACTTAAATTTGATATCAATGTCTAAAAATAATAAAATCCAAGATTAAAACTATATATCGGACTTTAATAAATAATTAAATGTAAATAAAACAGATTTAAACAACTAAAACCTAAGAAATTCAAAATTTTACATGTTATAGAGAAAATTCTCAAACTAACGTTCTTTATCTTGAATAAAAAAAACTGAATATAAAATATTACATTAGATTCAAAAAGACAATGTCGAAATTAGAATTCAACTTCGTGTTTTGGATTTTTAATTATATAAAAGAGAATGATGTTGGATTTAACTATAATTTTCTTTATATTTTTCTAGACGATGGTCTAAAAAATTATGTGACAAATTTAAAGTATAATCAAAACCGGGACTATGTTTGAAACATATTATTTTTTATTGTAGTGCAAATTATGTTGAATCATAGTCAAAATATTGCGGTTAATAAAGTGTTTATATAAAAACCCGAACTTCAATAAAATCAAACCTAAATAGAAAAAGGTTTCGTTAACAGTATTCTCACTAAGACAGATGGTTAGTTATTTGTTTTGACAGTTTTTTCTCTCCATCTCATAAAAATATCATAAAATGACTAATTGACTTACTAATTAATAATCTTCAGATTATCCAAAAATCTAAACAAATGAAACAATAAACTAAAGATGAAGATATATTTTTAGCGGTGCCAAAATCTAATTAAGATAGTTAAGGCAAGGATTATAATGTTTTATATTTATAATATAAATCTTTTGTAAATTAATTATATTATATATACATATTAAAAAATCAAATTAAACATATATTTTTATTCTTGAACATTTATCTTATTTATCTGTCAAATTTAATTCATAATTTTTATGTATGTTTTTCAATTCATCTTTATTTGTAAAATCATTAAATAATTTAGTGAGTTTATAAATTATGCAAATTACTGTTATTGTTATAGTAACATGTCGTTTTTGTTTAATTAAAACTATTTAATGTATAAAAAAACGACTCAGGCAGAGCAGTCAAACTTTGATGGTCAAATATGTATAGAAATGTTTAAGGGTTGATACAGGCAAATGTCTAATGACATGATCTTCAACCAAATAATTGGTGCTAAGATGTATATTGTACCTAAATTATGAGTTTGCTAAAAATAAATATTATATTAATGTTGGAGCTGAAGGTGCAAGGTCTGTACTTTTTAGAACTAAGTACAGGAATATGTAGTCGAAGAATTCTAAAGATACTTATGTGTTTCTAGAAAAAAAAATATTGATTCATTATTATGTTGACAAATCTGAAATTAATTTAGTTTTTTCAATCATTGATCAAGTAACCATTGATTTGAGCATTCTTGAGAAATAAACAAAATAATACGCATGTAAAACAACATTAGGTGTCATATATGGTGGTGCCATTATCTAGATGCAGTGTACGACTGTACACATGAAAATGTTGCAGTTTGTTTCCCTTCGGTTGATTGAAGGAACAAGTTGTAATGTTTTATTATGAGCTTGAGGGTTTTTCTCACTCATTATTGGTTCAATATATATTAGAATACATGTATGAAGTTTGTGTTATGTGAATTATCTAGAGAGAGAAAGTCTCAATCTTTTTTGGTTTTATGAGATAAACGATGTATGAGATAAAACTAGGATCTATAATGTCTTTTGTAAGCCAAATGTGATTTTTAAGAAAAGAAGAGTGAATGTGTTAGTTTTATTTGAGCGAGTCTCGTTGTAACTGTTTTCTACATAACATTTGTATTTCTTTTCCTATGAATATACTATTTCTTCACAATTTGAACCTCGTTAAATTTGTCTTGTATGATTGAATTTAAGTTTCTATCTTTTTTGTAAACTTTATGTGGAAGGTTCACAAAGTTGAAGCCTTACTTCCTTCTTGTCACACTTGCAATGACCGAATCATCTAATGATACAACTACAACCTATTGTTGAATCATATATTTCTTAATCTTGCACATTGTGAGTACGTATTGAGTCTCAAATATAATTTTTCATATTTGATCATTCATACCCAACAAAAAAATTATAATGATACAAAGTGTCATTAAAACGTTTCATATATTGTTTTTTTTCCGTATGTATGACAAATTGAGTTCTAAAATTTTAAAAGCCCGCATCACGCATAAAAATAAAACTGTACGAGTCTGTTGATTTTATGCATTTAAATATTTAAAAATCAAATCAACATATATCTCTCTAATTGTAATTTTGAATAGGTCGAATACCGGATATTTTTAGTGACCTTATTGATTGATTTTTTAAAACAAATTTAATGATTTTTCTAAGAGTATGTGAGATATCTCACCAGTTATAGTTTTGAAGTAGTATAAGCCAAAAAAATTATATGTATTTGATCTCCTAAGATTACAAAGATACAGTCTAGAGAGAGCAGTGAAATATCAAGGTTGAATCTAGCGATGATTTTTTTGAAAAAAATCTAAAATAATAAATTTATTTGAGCATGCAATATTTTGTTATTTTAAAATACTCAAAGACCCATATCCAATTGTAGAATGGTATATTCTTAGACTATCTAACTATCTACTTAAGATTTTTGTCATAAATATTATACCATATCATGAATCGACTTAACCATACATCAAATTAAAAATGGCTAAAACATATGAAATGTTTTATATAGTCTTTAAATACAAATTTATCTTAAAGCGCTGATTAAGAGAGCTCATCCCAGTTTAACTCAAGAAAAACTAGATGCGCACTCTTTTCCATATTATACTATTTTAACATGCTATTATTGTATGTCATTTGTGATAAATTCATTGAAATATGAAAAATAATAGTGAATTTTACTTCATAACACATAAGTCATCTCATCCATAAATTTTATATCAAATTGCTTCAACCTAAATGTTTTGGTAGCATGCAGTAAATTTATTTTAATTTATGGCAAAGAATATGGCATTAACATATAACGTTAAATCTGAATCCACTTTCATTGACTAGTGAGTTCTGCATTACTCTATCGTATTCATCTCAAAACCAAATAATATTTTAACTTTTAAAAATTATGGCATTATTGATGAGGCACCCGTTTTATATTATAAATGAATTTATTAATGTTACACACCTTTGGCCTTAAACGAAATTTATATATATATTTTACAAATATATTAGTATTATTTTGGATCGATCAACGTTTTTACCTTATTATACAAAAATGAATAAATTCATTGGGTTGTAAAATCGATCAAGTTTTCTTAATATCACCAAGTAGAGAACATGATCTCAATATTTATTTAATGAAACTTAATGTTGAATTGTGAAAAATCAAAGTTGTTCATTAATTACTTACCCACAAACATATTATCCTCAAAATATTATATTGTCTCAAATATAATGTTAGTTATGGGATCCTAAAATAAACTTATACATAATGGACTGCATGTCAAATTTTAATATTTATATTAAAGAAGACTACAATATCCCTTTGCTAGGCTCGTGAAGCCTGCCCACTGAATTTCTGTAAAATGAAAAGTGTTTTGAATAAAAAAATTCTTAGGTTTAAGTTAATGTGTCGGTTTGTAATAACTACTTCTAAATGTATTATTTTAAGAAATAACTTTCGCACACTTTAATTAAACAAAACATATCATTATATTATTTGTTGAACGATTATACCTCGCTTAGTGGCAACCACCAGGGTCATATATGGCAAACATAATTCTTTTGTTGAAGTGGTACCATACATAAGGCTTAAAAGATTTGAAATTGTCAATACCTTTGAATTATGGTTAAAATGTGGGAAAAATTAAAATAAAATATATTTATGAAGATTTTTATCTTAGCCATCTCTACATAAGAACGGTTTGCAGATAACTATCTCAATTTGTCAATAACTTCCAATTATGGTTAAAATATGGGCATAATAAAGACAAAATATATTTATGAACACTTTTAGTTTATCTTAGTCATTCATACGTAAAAAATAACTACATATAAATTTTTGAATTTGTTACATGACGTCAATTTATTTATTATGCACATAATTATTTTTTACATGGTCTGTATTCTATTGATATATCTAAAATGTGTATGAATAGTAAGAAAATAGTAAAAAGATAGGTGAAATCTAGAACAAATAGCCCATGAACTTCTTTTTTAGATATATGACTAAAAATTTTGCGGTAAATGTGTACTTACGTTTTCCCAAGTTTCTAGTTATTTTAATGTACAATACATAAATTTATAAAAGATACTTATTTTTATTTTACATAACTTATTTATTTTGTAAACCCTCAATGCATGATTTACTAATGTATGTACAAATATTTGACCATCACTTAATTATTCGATAATTCATTATATCATATAAATAAGATAAACAATGATAATTGAAGTTGTATCAATCCATCATCCGACTCTAAGAATTAAAAATTAATTAATATGAGGGTCACACTCAAGATTTGAAATCAACTTTCTTGGTTGAGCCAAGTCACAATCCTCTCACAACTCTTCTAAATTTGTCTAGATCTTTCAAAAAACAGTCTTGGTGCTAAGTTTTACTTAACATCAATAAGATCTGAAACTTGGTGAAACTCAATTGTCCTTCATACTAACCTGTATTTTATGTAGAGAACTTTACCATGTAAGTCTCTTCATTAGTCAAAACTGAAACATTTTTCCCTTTATTATATGACTTTAACATTGATGATAAATAAAAAAATCTATCATAACGGAACTGAGACAAGAAAATGTGAAGTGTGTAGTTACTAATGATGGCCACGTAAAACGTCAATAAAAAATAAACCCTAAAACTTGACATTGTAATATACTTAAAACAGATTGTCTCATAAATTTAACCATTGACCTTATTTATATTCATTGTAGTGTTAACACTTTAATATCCACTATTTTTCATATATAGCAAACTCTAAGTAATTAACGCACTAAAATCTGAATTTTGGTGATAAAATTTAAAATATCTTAATTATCTCATTTGAAAATTTAATATGCATACATGATAAGCCATAGATTATCCTTATACTTATATAATTGGATCTTAACTTCCTTATTTTAGTCTTCTTATCATCCGCTTAAATTTCAGAGTAAAAGAAAAAAAATCCATCCATTTTAATAATTTGAGGGATATTGTGGCATTTCAAATGAACATGCAAACCATATTTCCATTCTACTAAAATATTCTTATTATGATTTAGCATTTGATTTCTTAAAAATATATAATTAGAAATGTCAAGGAATAATTACACAATAATAAAAACACATAAACCTTGACTTAATTATCCATAAATTAACATGAAATGTTGAATTTTTTAAGTTTTAAGTTCGGACATACATTCATATAAACTGAGTTGTCGTACTCCTTAGCGAGACTTTTGGACTAACACGCTATACATTAACTATACATGATATGTTTTTAAGGAAAATATTATTTGTTCATGCTTCATTCTCAAGACTAATAAGATCTTGATTTGGGTCGATCCATGTCTCATGAAATAATTTACCGTGACCAATACATTTGAAGTCGAGTCGCACATGTGTACACGATGTGTGATGCAACAAATACATCATGCAACATTTTTTCATCCATGGACAAATGTGTGTATAATCTTCATTTGGCCCGACTTATGCACGCAACCACGATTTCTGGCGTGAACACCTAATCTTCTTTCATGTATCACCCACCAGGAGAAGATTTTGGTGATATATCTAGATCATCAATGTGGTTCTAAAAAATAGACATATGAGTTGTGATTCATGTTGCACAACAATCCACATTACTAAAAAGAACAACTTTGTGGCATTTCACCATACAACGAACATTTGAAGCAATCATGATCAAACATATCCATTGGAAGGCTCATAATTATGAAGAAAGGTGATTGATATTAAAAACTCCAAAACTGAAACAAATAACCCATTAACATACATGATATCGCCCTCTACATACAAATGTCCAATTATTTAATAGTTGTATATCATTTACTAAAATATATTCTAAAAAATCATATATGTGCCCCCCATAACATACAACTAAACATGTAACTATACGTGCATAAAACAATTTAAAACAAAATATAAAATCTTCAAAATATTGAACAATATTTAAAAAACGTAAGACAAAACTAAATGACATGATCTATGCTAAAAAAAATGCCCTGAAATTATATGTTTTAGCTATGAAATAATATATTATGGCCTAGTGTTGGCACGTTGTCGTCCAATACCAACATAACATCGTCCAAAAATTGCATCTGTGGTAAAGGAACAAAGTCCCGCGGTAAAATACATGAGCATTACGATGAAATAATTGCTTGACCCAGCGCTATGACAATGTAATCGTTGCATTGCCAAAAGTCAGAGTTGTCATGGTGACCCGATAATTTTAAATAAAAAAAATCTTCATTTTTTATTCGGTTTAAGTTTTTTATAATCTTAAACACCGACACTCAAATCTTTATTCACGTTGCATCAAATCATATTACTTTAGCTTAAACTTAAGCATGTGCAATTTAAATTCATTTAAAATAGACCCAAATTGTGTATTAATAGTATATTTTAAATATACTTACTCTAAATCCTACATATGATCTAAATATCAAATCTTGATTATCAAATAAAATCAATTGTGGACAAAACTAATATCAACTTCTAATCCACACGTATTAGGCTTTGACCCCGCTTGTAGAAAGAAAGAAGAGTCCAAATCTGACACGATAAATGCAATCAAACTAGGGCGAGGCTAAAAAAGTTACACATTTTTATAGATCTTACACCGCTGGATCCTATACCTATTTGATAGATCTCTCACCAATTTTTGGACAAATTTGCCCCTCTTTAGAAAACCTAAGTATAAAAGCATTTTATAAATCTCTCACCATTTTTTTCTTCTTTTTCTTTCAATCTCTCTCAAAATCTCTCAAGCACAAAATTTTTATAAAAAATCAAAGCGTAATTTTTGAAAAATCTGAATCCATAACAACATTAAGATAAACCATACAAGCCTTCCACTATAAATTTTTTCAAGATTCGTTGGGTTTAAGTGGTACAATATTAGGTTTTTCGATTTTGTTTTTAAAAGTATGATTTTGGCATGATTTTAGGCTTTGTTTTCATGAATTAATATTGTAGAGTTGTTTGTTACACGCGGATTCGTCGATTTGGCTTTGAGTTTGTTGGAAATGGTGGTGTTTAGATAGATCTAGGGTTTGGCTCTACGCAGGTGTTCGTCGCACGAGATCGTACTAGGATGGGTACTTGTCGCATGCGACAAAGCCCATTTTAATTTAAAAAAAAGTTAAAAATCTAATTGGATAATAAATACAAAGAAAAAAAATGGAAACAAACAACTCTAATTAATTATCTTAAAAGAGAAGAAAATATGTTTCAAGACTAAAAAACGGTTTTTTTATTCTAATAAATAACAATAATTTAAAAAGGTAACTAATCGATTATAATTAACATTAAAATATGGTAATAGATTTTATATTATATTATTAATCATTTAAAATCAAATTTTATAATATTTTTTATATTTAAAAAAATCAAAAGTTTTATTATTAATATTTAATGTTACAAGATATTTTTTACTATTTTTGTATAACTTTTTCTACGACTTTTAAATATATTGAAAATTCAAATTAACTTTGAAATATTGAAATTTTACGTTATCATAAAACTTAATTTTGAAATTTTAATTAAATCAAATTTTTTATTATTAATATTTAATGTTACCAATAATATTTTTTATTATTATTTTCGTATAATTTTTTCTACAACTTTTAAAGTTATTGAAAATTCAAATTAACTTGGAAATATTGAAATTTTATGGTACCATAAAACTTAATTTTGAAATTTTAATTAATAGAAAATATTTAAAATATAATATTTGATTTTAATGATTAATAATATAATATAAAATCTATTTCCATATTTTGATGTCAATTATAACCCATTTAACTTTGAATGATTTTAATTTTAATGATTTTAATAATTTTAATAAATATATACAAAGAATTATCATATTTTAATGATTTTAATAAATATATACAAAGAATTATCATATTTCAAAATTATTCAATATTTATTAAATCAAAAAATATTCACTTTAACCGTTTTTAGTCTTTAAATCCATTTTAACATAATTAAATATAATTATTTATTTCTATTTTTTTCTTTCTAAACACCACCATTAATTCATGAAAACAAAGCATAAAATCATGCCAAAATCATACTTTTAAAAACATAATCCGTTTTTATGGATTTTGGTTGTAAAATATTTGTTTTATGGTATAAATAGTTAGGGTTTAGGATAATTTTTAGGGGTTTTCAGATTCCAGACAATTTTAATTAGTTATGTTAAATGGCATGATTGTAATTAGTTATAGTGAAAAGGATAAATTAGGAAATTCAAGTTTCAGTTAAAAAAAAAGGAATAGGATAAGAGATCTATCAAAATGTGGCTTTTTTCAAGCATGGCCCATCAAACTATCTTGTAGATAAAAAAAACAATAATTGGCTAAGAACATATTGAATAATTCAACTAAAGAGATTTGAAGCGAATGCAGTAACTTTTTCCAGAGTACCCGAGATGTCTCTATGATAATCTTCTGGAAAAAGAAGAAGCTAAAAACGTTGTATGGAGTTAACTACACTCATTTTCAGAGGCCATAATGATGGTTATGGTTTATGTTAATAAATAATACACTTATTTTATCTTGCCGATTAAAAAATAGGGTAATATAATCACAAACATATAGCCTGCTTAAAACGGTAGTGTCTCTGCTCTAAAGTTGTTACTACTATACAACACCAGGCTAGAACAAAGATAGAAAACCCAGTGAGGTAGTACACCATTACTCCGGCGCAAAATTTGATTGGCGATCATGTCTTTTAATCAATACTAATATCAAATGCTGCTGTTTCCTATTCCAACTTTATAACATGTTTTAAACTAAAACAAGCAGCATTGTCCTAGATTATTAAATATACTCCTCTAAATCTTACCAATAAAAAATATACTCATCATCCTCTGAACCTTAAACCAAAATTGTCTATATTCATTAGCTTAGCAAAATTACATCATTCTGCCTATGCTGAAACAGCTGAATTAGGAATATATAAAAAAGATAACAAAGAGAAATATAAACACCAACTATTAACATTGGATCCGATGCAAAACCCCGAAATAATCAAAATAATAGTAAACCCAGAGCAAACCAAGTTGCAACTTCCTCCTAATATAGGACAGAACTATGGTTACGGGGCACTACAGATACCCTAAATGAGGATAGACGTGGGGCAAGTTGGCTAAAGATAAACTATTTCCAGGATATTGCTCATAAGGATATTGCTCATAATGATATGGCATGAAAATAGGGTGCCAGTTGCTAGGTGGTGGGTGCTGGTTGAACCCACCTCGTAATGGGGCAAATGGAGGCGCCATGATAAGTCTCCTCCTTGCATTCCAACGAGAAGTAAATCTAGTTCTCCAATCAATCGTTATGCCAGTATCAGATAGGTCACCAAACTCTTCATCATATTTCTGCTTCCACAATGCGTTATTAGATACTACCTGACGCAGTTCCGAACAAACACATGCGCAGCAAGCTAGGTCAACTCCACCAACTAACTCCAAAATCTTAAACTTAAGCTCTATGGGGAGAAGCTGAAAGCAGGGTGGAAGAGACAAACCAGCCATCTCACATATATCTATCAGAAAAGGCAAAGCAAGTTCATCTTTCACCATTTTCCAGAACTCGAGACCATCATTGTTCTTGACAAGGCGATTTTCGCGGACTAAATTTAAATCCGAAGCAAATAGATTTTTGTCCAAAGATAACTTATGCACAACCCTACCTTCTTTAGCTAAAGAGCCATATACTTTAATAACAGGACCCATATCTTGAACCCTCAAAACTACAGAGACAATCTTATCAGGGCGATGAGCTAAAAGTGCCGGCACAGTATAGAACAGATACGAAGGCAGCTTATCATTCGGTAAACGAAACAAATTAACTCGCTTACCAGAAAGCGGATCGAAGGAAACTAAACCTGATTCAACAAGAACAGCATGAACGCCGGCGATCAAAAGCTCCCCTTCGCAAACACCATTGGGCAATTCCTCCTTCAACACCCTCTTCCACAAAGAAGGCTCAATAACTGCACAACCAGCCGTATCCGCAATCTCTTCGCCTTTATCGATATCCATTAGGGTTTTGTCTCCGATTCCCGAATTTGGGGTTTCTTGCGCGACGGAAGAGCTCGATGAGCCTAGGGTTTGATATTGAGGGAGAAAAGCGTGAGGGTCTGGTGAGTGGAAGATGACATCGCCGGTTCTGACACCGAGGGAGTGAAGGGATTTGTTTCGTGACGACGGGCGAAGATTGCCTTTTCCATTTCGAGAGAAGTAAAAAGGGCAAAAAGTGGGTAGAAGATCCCAAGCGAAACATTGGAGTTGATAAAAAGTGAATGAATTAGGGAAGTCGAGTACCACCGAATAGTTGGTTTCGTGGGATCTCAAATCGATCTTCATTTGTTTGGAGGAGTAGTGAAAGTATGATGATCCTGGTATATATATATATATATATATAATAGGACGTGTGTAGAAAGGAAATATTTGCGACCTCAGCGCTATATAGGCGAATTGATATTATTTTCCCTAAAATTAATTGGTATAATCTTATCTTTCTTATTTTAATTTAAGAAAATCATATCTAATCTATTAGATTTTAAACTTATTTTAAATATAATATTAGAATAGATAGGTGATTTGATGTAGCCGAATAAAGTCCAAACAAAAGTTTTTGGGAGCTGTTATATAATTTGAAGTTTTTGGAATAATATATAATAGAAGGAAATAAATAAATATTTTAAAATAAAATAAAATCAAATAAAAAAAGTTTTCTGGCTACATCATCATCTCCTGGTTGCAATTGTTAATTTGTAACAATTTTGTAACAATTTGTCTTCGTCTTCGAATTTACAACACATTACCATCAAGAACCTAATTTCACCATCAAGGACTTAATTTATTTATTTTATTTTATTCACAACCTAATTTCACCATCAAGGACTTAATTTATTTATTTTATTTTATTCACCATCAACGACTTAATTTATTTATTTTATTTTATTCAATTGTTACATTTGGAATTATAATTGTTGACCTTATTGGAATAAGATAAATTCTCCTCGATTGTTCCTTATTCGAAGTCACATTAAAGCCAACCATATGGAGGAAAAAAAATAGTTTCGAAAACCTTTTCATAGCCTAAAGACAACTCCCCATGTCCAGTTGATGAAAAAATGGTTTTGAAAACCTCTTCATAGCCTGAGACAGCATCTCGATAAGCAAAAATCGTCATTGAAACTGTTGGTATGCCCTTCATACTCAAACGATCTTCCCGATCTTCATGACCACGTGTATTTTTCTCTTCTTTAAACCTTGAATCAGATGAAATCAGGATTCAGAAACATGCTTCTCAAAACCCTAAATTATAATACAAAGAAATAAATAAATATTTTAAAATAAAATAAAATAAAATCAAATCAAATCTTAATATAATTATATTTGATTTAAATATATAAAATATTTAAATAAAATAAAATAAAATTAAAAAATCTTTTGTTTTTATTTGAGTTACATCATGATTATTTTGTCTTTCTTATAAATACCTATCATCTACTATCACTTATTAATATGCTTTTAAAGTATTTACCGATCTTATTTTTATTTCGTTACTTACTCTATTTTCAATATATATATATATACCAAAAAAGTTGGTTTCCGGTACAGTAAACATTATATCCTATATATAAATATTTTAAATTTATTTTAAATATAATATTAGAATAGATAGGTGATTACTTTTTTGTCGGTCTTATAAATACCTATCATCTACTATCACTTATTAGAATATATTTTAAATTTATTTTAAATATAATATTAGAATAGATAGGTGATTGCTTTTAAAGTATCATATATTTTGATACCAATCTTACTTTTATCTCGTTACTTACTCTATTGAAAAAAAGTTGGTTTTCTTTTTAAAAAAAGTTGGTTTTCTTTTTGTTGATTATTGGTACGATCAACATTAGTAAGGGATAAAAAAAGTGTTGGCACGCCCTCTTACCTAGAATATATGTTTTGTAATTTTTTAAGTTAATAATTATTTAAATAATATTAAAATAAAAAATTCTAGACCCCTTAACTAAAATATATATTTTGTAATTTTTTAAGGTAATAATTATTTAAACAATATTAAAGTAACCTCTTTAACTAAAATATATGTTTTATAATTTTTTTAAGGTAATAATTATTTAAATAATATTAAAGTAAAAAGTTAAGATAATAATTGTTTTTAGGAATGTTTTAAATTTAATGTGTGAAATAATGGTAGAAAATTTTTAATTTATAAATTAGTATATTGACTATTTTTAAGAAACTTTTTAGATTAAAAGTCTCAAATAAGGAAATTTAATTTACAAAATCTTGGATTATGGCAATTTTTAAATTTAAGTTAGAAATCTTGAATATTTTAAAAGAAAATTTTAAGTTGATATTTATAAATGGTTGAATGTAGTCTCTAGCATCTTAATCTCTAGAATATTAGAACTCGATTGATTTTGTAAGTATTCTCAATTTGTTTTCGCCATAATTTGTTTTATTTAATATTCGTTTAATATTTCTAATTAATTATGTTTTATTTCTTAATTTGATTTAGAAAAAGATAATGAGTTGCTGAACGAGACTATATTTCGATGAAAGAAATTAAAGAAAAGTATATTTCGAACAAAGAAATTAAAGAAAATAGGAAAAGGAAGAACACGATCCCCGAAGGAGTTTATATTTTTTTCTGATCTGATTTTAATACAAATTTGATTTTATTTTTATATAATTTTTACATAAAATTTTGATTTTATCTATATGTATTTAAAAAATATTTTTTATATAAAAAATTGAATTTATTTCCATTCATTTCTCAAAAATATATTTATACATTTATCTTTTGAAATATCTTTTATATATTAAATTATTTTGTTATATTTTATTTTTTAAAATATCTTTTAAAAGTAATATATTAATATTTTGTTAAAAATATGTTTTATATAACAGATTGTATTTATTTACATCTATTTTTCAAAAATATATTTTTTATAACAAATTTTATTTACTTTTATGTAAATTTTAAAATATCTTTTTAAGATATTAAATTTGGTTTTGTTATATTTTATTTTATTTTATATATCTTTTAAAAATAATATATTAAGATACATTAAGATTTATTGTTATATGGTATCCCAATAATATGATTCATCCTAATCTGATTGCCTCTATATCAGGATTTAATGATGATAGTGTAGAATTTCATTTGAATGAATATATAGTGAGTAATCTGATAGTAATGTTAGAGATAAAATTCGACGAGAATTCGATGAGAATTTTGGCCCTCTCTTACTTCAATTCCTAGATCTTCTACAGCATATCCTGATCATACGTCTCACTTATTTCTTGATATTCAAACATCTTTCTGATGTACTCACAAACTAGAATTTCGTAATCAAGAGTTTCTTCATTTTGTTGCGGACATTCCCTTTTGCTTATAATTATCTCTTGACCATTTGTGTATTTTATTTGTGTGAGACACATAAATATCATTAATTAAATTATTTTAACAAATACAAATAATAGACAACTCTAAATTTCGTTTTAAAAATAAAACCACAAGATTTAACAACTTCTGCATTTTCCAAAGCTAGAGAAGGACCTCAGAAGGTAAACAGAGGAACATTAAAGTTGCAATTTATAGATTCTTAATATACATTTTAATACATTAAATTAATAAATACTAACCATTGATTTCACTGTTTTCATGTACGGATTTTGCGTATTCTTTCATCCAATGTCAATAGAGTCAAATGGTCGCTTGAATATTTGTTAGTCGTTGTGTGTAGTGGGGAAAACACCTACTTTTTTATCATTTCTTTTAGTGCATCCTCAATCTTATATTTGATGAAATCTTCGTTCCATTTTTCCACTGCATGTATTGTTGTTTGTAAGTTAAAAAAAGGTAAATAATGTTATGTTAACAATACTAAATTCAATATGATAATTTTGAATCACATTTTAGCATGATAAAATTGTTCATAATGCGCATGATGTATTGTTAACATAGCAATACCGCTAACCAAAGAAAATTACTAGTCTTAAAACTGCCAAACATACAATACTGTTAAATAAACAAAACAGTTAAACTCAAAAATGTTAAACGCACAATACTATTAAACAAACAAAATTGTTGAACACACGATACTACTAAAATGAACATTATATATATATATATATATATATATATATATATATATATATATATATATATATATATATATATATATGTTTCTCTATCTATGTTTATCACACTTTTTTTTATTTGGGCGCTCTTATTGGTATTGGTTTGATAAATTTTGGTTAAGGTATATAATCTTTATGCATATTATAGTCATAGATGTATAATGACTTAGGGCTAATCATTTGAATCGGAGGAATGCTGATATGATCATTTTGAGATCTGGAAAAATTACACACTAAAACTGGATTTATGATTGTTTTTTTAGATTTGTAGGATATACAACCATTCTTCATTCTTTCGCTTATGGTTAGCTGCAGGCTATTCGATTTTTTTACTAATGTTCAAATCCTGGTTATTTTATTTTACATGCTATGCTAGTCTATAATGGTATTTATTCAAAGTTTGTTCTTTGAACTACCTATTTTATATAGTTTGTACATACAATGTTTATTGACATTGGGAGCTTTGATTTGTAAATGTATGTTCAGATTGGAAATAATTTAAAAACAGAATCTTAATACTATTTTGATCTGTAAATTGACTGATTTCAAACAAATACAATCGCAGGTGCTATTGGTTCAATGTTTGTTGAATACTTGTTAAGTGTTCCAATCTGTTAGGCGTATTTTTGTTAATAACTATGCTACCCACTGGGTTGAAAGATACCCAACTTTGAGAAAGCAACAGAGAAAAGGGTCCATCCTCAACATATTGAAGAGGGCGTGAATCAGAATCCAGAAACTATAAAGGCCATGATATTAAAATGTTTTACAAATATATCATCATTAACGTCAACTTATATTAAACTACAATCTTCTCATACCCCGTGTGATCCTAATAAGATTCAAGTTGTGAACAAACTTTTAATTTATGATCTATGATGGGGAGGAAACCAGTAGGATTTACAATCCCTAAAGGGTAAAAAATCTTGTTCCCTCACCTAAACCTAGATTAAGTAAGGATAAAATAAAAGGATGTGTTGATCCCAAACTTAACAATGACTATCCTCTATAGAAATTTCCAAGCTAGCAGTAGCTGCCACATTTTATATTCAATAACATGCAGATTTTAGGTCGAATGTGATAATAGTTGTAAAGGCTCTTCAACCAGAATCACATACAAGATAATAATTATTGTTCAAGATAATATAATGTGTTTTATACATAAAAACAGGTTAACTACTCTTAATTTGTACCATAATGTTCATATAAGTTAATTTCAGTTAAAGAAATAATGTTACCATCAAATTATTCTTCTTTTTTGGCAAAACTTATTAAGTATACATAATCAGACAATAACTATGATTATGTATTGGTAATCCAATTAAGGTAATCTATAATTTATATGCAGAGTTTTTTTATTTAAACTAAAAACCTGTTGTGTAGTGCTCTTGAGAGGTTCTGTAGGTTTGGAGACGAACCTAATCACATCGACAAACGCCAAGATCCTAACAATAAAACAACGAATTAAATGAAAAAAATTAAGCATAAAAAATAAGAAGATTGAGATATCAGTGCTCGCCTATCAAAGCCAAGAAAATCTTTTTGAACTAGAAAAATCAGATTCAAAATCTGACGATATATGTATTGAAAAACCTGGAAACTCTATCGATTGAAAAACTTGAAAACTCGATTTAAGGATCGATGTTGGTTTGTTTTCTCGGTATAGGTCAAAAGAAGAGAAATTTAATTGATTTGGAGTTAGTGTGTTTCTGAGAGAAGAACTAAATGAGAGAGGTACTATTTTGAAGGATTTGTTATTGAGAGAAGAGCCAAAGGGTCTTAGGGCAATAATGTATCTTAGTACTTTTTTATAATAATTTTCCATTTAAATTCTATTGGATACCTAAAACTAAATTTGAAAGTATTATGGTACCAAAATGGCAGTCACCATAGATTTTAACTATATTATATTTATTTAAAACTAAAAATATAAATTTGAAAACTTCGAGACTAAAGCAAAAAAAATTGTAAAACAAAAACATGCATGAAATCAATCGAATCGAATTAAATTAGATCTTTGAAGATGTATATTTTCATCTAGTTTATAGTTCCAATATAAATTAAAAATTAGATTTTTTTAGATTTTGGAGATATCGATGCAATGCGTCAATATAAACATCGGTAAAAGAATGGGAAAGTCTATCTCGACATGCCACATCAACACGTAAAGATACATCGACATGAAAATATGGAATATCCTTATGTGTCGATGTTTCTTATCGACATAGATTATCATATTATGTTCTGATCTCAACGAGATGTGTCGTCATCGTCAGTGTCAATGTCCTACATCGATATTTTCATTATTGTTGACGTGCCACATCCATAGTTTTTTTCATATTCGAAATTCATTCTCAACGAATTATATCGACGTAAGAAGAAAAATAAATCCCATATTTGTGGTATGTATATATGGTACATGATAATGATTATTTAGATTATTTTTATTAATATCTGTTATTTTCTAGATAATCGAAACTAATACAAAACTAAATATGTTTTGCAAACACACACCTAGTACATATGTAGTAAAATTAAACTTGAAGAATGAGATGAAAGTATATGATACATAATAGTTAAGATTTTTTATGATAACATGAAGAGTGTGAGATCTCCAAAATTAATGTTTGCTTGTGAGAAGTTCGGACAATATAAAAAGCAACCTAAGAAACTTTATGTTAAAAGAAGAATAAGCAGGTAAAAAAATAAATTTCCTTTTAGAATAAGGATATCAAATTGAAGGTAATAGTTATTTATGGACACAATGGGTTATATGTATGATATATAATCATGACTGGAAAAAAATTAGGAACGAGAAGGTTAAAAATAGATGAAGAAGTATTCATTATGAAATTGTGTATGACTCATTTCCATCTTTGAGAAGTTTTAATTAATTTGAGGAATTAAAACTCCAAAAACGTATCCAATATACGTAATATTTCTATTGCAAGATAGAAACAACGAAAACTTAATCGAAGTATGAAATATTGTATATTGTTTAAAGATAATTTTCCCCCGTTGGTGATTTAGTTCATGTATGAGATAACATATATGAAGTGGATGACCATTTTTGTTTTAAGTTTTGGCTCACTCTTTGTTCGTTCGTCAAGATTCGTGACAGCAAGTGAGGGAACGACTAATGAGCCAAATTCTATAAAAGTTTTCGTTATATGAAGCTGTTTATGGTCGCTCCAAAAATGTTGATGAAGAAGTTGAGAGGTTCAAATAATTTTATTTAATTGTCGACTTCAAAAACTAGATATTTGTTTCGTCACTATGACCGTGTTTAATTGTATACTTTGTACATTTAGTTTAAGTGACTCGTCGATTTTTTTACTTATAAAAGGTGTTTTGTCCCTTTTAGAGAAAACAACATAGGTTTGTAACGCTCACTTGAACGAGAATCATTTCGTTAATTTAAGATTTTAGTTGTTCATTAAGTTCGTAACATTTTTTTTTAAATATTTTTCTTTATCAATTTAAACTTTAAGATCCATTCGAATGTAGTGATACCTCTCATTCATATTGATCTAAAATATTTTTATAGAGACATGGTTTTTACTAAATGATTCTATTATACGATCGGATTGCCACATATATTTAAATTCAGAGAGTATTTAACCAAGACCAAATAGTGATAGACTTTATGAAGAGTTGAAAACCTATAATTGTAACAATAGTTTGTTGCTCTTCGATTTGAACGTAACTTAAGTAATTTGTTATTGTTATTTCTAAAATATTTTACCCTTACTCTAATTTTTATTATTGGAATTATTTAAGTTTAAAATATTTAATTATAACAATATTCACAAAAAACACGATAGCTTCACACAATAATAAAAACTAAAACAAATTACATTAAAAACAATGATTTAATAACATAAAATAAAAAACAAGTGTACTTGATACGAATAACACAACAACTTAGAATGTTCATCAAAAAATTATTATTCAGTTTAATTAGCTTTAGAATTTTCTTAATCAGCGAGTAGGACTTTTACCTCTTCTAAAATATGTTTATTTATGAAATTATTTGTACATAAATCAAATACATGAACGTTAACTCAACGGAATTTTACGAGAAATCAATAATCCAAAAACTTGAAATCGATTTCAGATATTCAAAGTTGATAGAGACTTCATTACTAACATGTTGATGCGATATCAAACACCTAAAATACATACATTTTTTATTGTATATGTATTATATTTTGCATACAAATTCATAAAATAACCATATTATTTGTATCCATCATTGTTCTCTTTACAATGGCGACATATTTCAACAAGCGGCTAATGTCGAATGTGTAAATCAATATTAGTTGTTATGCATCTTCAAGGTAATTTGCATGTCAATATTTTTTTGTGTTTTTTAATAATGAAATACAACTTCATGTCTCGTAATTAAAATAAACTTAAAACGCATAAAAAACTACTAGAATTATATTAGATATGAAAAGCCAAACTGGTATTAAACCAAAAAATTATATTTGAAAACCTAACTATTACAGCCTATAACAATTCATTCAAATTAGTTTATCGTAAAAAACTCTTCATTGTTACGAAAGACTTATTTGATAATATTTTTAAACTTCACGACTACGTGTAGGGAAACCTTATAACAGTTTAAAACAATATTTACAATATTGTATGTATCACACTTAAGATCTTCAAACAAAAAATCCTAACATTTAAAAAAATGAATCATACTAAAACTTTTAAACGTGTTGTATACCTCAACACGTGATAAATTAAAGTTGAACATTAATCTTCATCCCATACTTGGTCCAAAATCCTACATTGCTAACATTGAGAAATAGTATAGTCTATGTAAGTGTGAATCCACCTTAACTAGCAAAAGGCCTTTTGGGAGTGTACCAAAAGCGAATCTGTGCGGGCCTTCAGGCCTTAAGCGGACAATATCTTGCTTGTATGTTGATTTCGCTGTGATTTGCCGATGTTTACTCCACCTATTATTGGGATCAGGTTTAAAGGGGGATGTTGAAGACTAAACTGTATCCCATACTTGGTCCAGAATCCCACATTGCTAACATTGAAAAATAGTAGAGTGTATATAAATGTGAACCCACCTTAACTAGCAAGAGACATTTTGAGAGTGTACCAAAAGCGAATCCGTGTGGTCCTTCGGCCTAAAACGAATGATATCTTGCTCGTATGTGGGGCATGTTAAGAAATTGATATGCAAATATGTTAGATGTGACTTTAGAAAAGATAATGATTCGCGTGCCTCATTGAATTCATCATTTCTCCCGCACAATGATTCTAATTACATTGCATAGTTTTTTTATGAGTTTATTTACCATTCTCATTTCTATTTATTCTCATGTTTGAGTATTAAAATAAGATAAATATGACACATTTATAGCAGTAAAATTATTGTATTTTACATAATGATAATATATTCTATACACAAATATCGACAAGGAAATCATATTATTCACTATGGTCTTTGAAAATTATTGATATTTTTCTTGTAAGTATTGCATTTTATCTGAAGATTATGGTTCGTATCGACTCAACTATAACCTACCTTTCAAAGGTTCGGGGAGGTCGAGAACTATCTTCAATAAGGGAGGAACACCAACCTCTGTTTCTTAAATTGAGGTTTCACGTGTCTTCCGTGAGTATTTCTGGGACGTGACATCGGCACATAACCGATATTGAGCCAACTTTTCCACCATATCCCCATGATTTTTTAAGTTGGCGATCAAACTATAGGTTTTAAAAGAAAATATATGTGTATCTTGTAAAAATAGAAATACATGCGACAATTGGGTAACATACGTTGTTGGTGAGTTTTTATAAGTATAAGTGTGCATCGATCATAGTCATATTTTATTTGATCTACACGAGTTCCGTGATACTTTAGAAGTCACTATTAACTCAAGTAACATGTGTCAATCAAACACTTTAACTGCCTCATAATCAGACTCCTGACTCTCCTACTTCTCGTAGCAAAACGATCACAAACACGTTTTTCTTACTACCATAAGAGGAAAAATGACTCAAAGTCCATGCTATATTTTTATTTACTTATGAAATTAATTTACACGCACACTCAATTTATATTTATCTATGATAAATGCATACTATACAAGTTTTAGGTCGTGACTTCCTCCCGATGATGCCTACGAATTCAGGTCGAATATGCTCACATATCCTTCTCGATTTTATGTAGTAGGGCATATTTAGGGTTGTGATTCCCTACCGATGTTTCCTATGAGATCGGGCATATCTAAGGTTGTGACTCATTTTCCAATCTTGCCTACAAAATCAAGAAATTAATAAGGTTTAGCTTCCTATATATTTGTTTATGTAGGTTTGAAGATATGCATGATCTAGCTTACCTCCTAAGAGCTTCTCACAATTTTGGTAAACTGTAAAGAAACATTACCCTGCTATCTTCTTTTATCATATCAAGCATCTCCTAATACACTAGTACAACCTATTTTATTCATCAATAATTTATTTTTAGGCTAATAGTATTCTTAACGTGCTTATTATGAAGTACTATAAGGTTACCCGTTTAGGAAGAATTAACAAACAACAACAAAGTCTTTTTTATTTAAAAAAGCGTACCATAAGCTCTATCAGCTTGCTAACTGTTAACTTTACTATTTTTCCTTTGAAATATATACTTTTTTCTTAATGGAGGTTTGGCGGGTAAAGTTGTTTTAACAAGCCAAGAATAACGTCAGCATGAACCAAGATCTCTAGAGCAAGAACAATTCGGCTAAAGTAAATCGAGCTCGTTAGTAGGGACGAGCAACATGTTGCATACAACCCGCTCAAGTGAAAGGATTTCATAGTTATTCATTTAATCCCAAAATTTTTATTGAATCTCAACCAAACATATGTTGAGCTCAGCATGTAAAATTCTCAAGCCCTTGTATTACAAACGATCTCAACCAAACATATTTGTATGTACCATGATCGAGCCTTGGTTTATAGAAAGCTCGAGAACGTATTTGGTCAGCGAGCAAGCAACTGTTAACACAAGTCAACATGTGACATTATGACCCTTTATATATATAATAAATTTAATCAAATTTAACATTTATGTATATTAATCGTTCCAAAAATCTTTGGAGGAGGTTTTAAGATAAAACAATATTTAGAGAACCAAAGTGTTATATAGAGGACTTGAACAATATTTCAGAGAGAGAGATACATATTTTTAGAGAGAGAAAGTCAATGTAATAATTGCTTAATCATTTTTCAATCACCAATTTTTCAAAAAGGGAGGGTTTATTTGTAATACAAATAGTAGGTCCCACAAGCTTAAATTTTTAATAATTATGGTCATATCCTCAAGTCTATTATTTGCTTTACATTAATATTTTTTCTTTACATAATTGATAATTTCTCCTAAGAAACTGTCTTTATCAATAAAACACCCTTACCTTATCTAGATCTTTAATCTTACCTTATCAATAGCCCTCCAGTCTTTGTGAAAATGTTTTAGACAAGGACTATTGTATACGATTAAATCCTCAAAACATTTTACACAGTGCATTCTCATCGGATTATACTTTGAAAGTTGGTTAAAAATGAATCCAATCTCTTCGAATTTTAACAAAGACTTTTGTCACCCATACCAAACGTTTTTCAGATCAAACTGTGACGTCACACCTTTTTTCGGACACCACCAATGAAATTCTTCTATATCGTGACAAATGGTAGCTGACTAATCTTTAGCGTGCTTCTTTTCTTGACAAATCATAGTCTAAGGGCAATTTTCCCCTAGGCAAACGACTCGTCGGCTCCTTGGGTCTCGGTGCTTTCAGGCCTATCTTTTATTTATAAATACTACTCGTTCATCATAACTCTCCCACATCACTTTTAAAGAGAGAAATTTCTAACAATTCATTCTAGAGAGAGAAACAGCCGTGCATGCCAAGAAATTATCGCATATGAGTGGCTAACTATCAGCCCAAAAATTTGAAGAAAGGAAAGCTACTAGTTTATACGTTGCACCAGAACCCCAACCCTCAGAAGTATTTTACTACGGTACTTGGCCTCCTACCTAAAATTCAACAGCTATTATCTCGTCAGATATTTGCTCTGAGTTTTCCAGACAGTTTTGTTTACAGATCTACAAGAGTGACTTTAAACCCGTTTGGAAAGACAAGAATTCAAAAGGATCTTATTCGAAGAGAAATGGGCACCATAAAGATAACAGAAACAAACATTTAAAGTGTCCCAAAGAATTCCCATCTGACGTTCCCTCAACGCCTTCTGCTACCTCACATGGAATTCCAAGGCCAACTCTTAAGATTCCTCCCCGAAAATTGACACGAGAGGATGTTTCTCTAATGACCAAAAAGCCAGAGATTAACTTCTAAAAAGAAGAAAAAGACCATACTGTTGCTACTTCCAAAGAGAACCCAACCACTATTGCTTCTACATCAATCTCCGATGAAAAAATTGTGTTAAACAACTTCCTAGAGAAGCGTCTCACTCTGTTATTCCTCCCAATATTAAAGAAAAAATTGCTACCGTGGGTCACCTTGAAAACACATCTGATTCTGTTAATTCCTCCCCAAAAAAGAAAACAAAACCAAAGGAAGACGTCACATTGCCCTCAGAAATCTATGCCATGGTAGGAAACAATCGAAAGGCTGTCAAAAATAGGAATTTGCTAGCCTTGCACAAAATCTAATATATATCTCGAGCCTTCCAAAGAGTAATTATTAAGGCTTCGATGGGGGATCCCTGAATCAATCTTCATTTGTTTTTCTACCGTCAGTGAAACCCTTTTGTCAGTGAAGGACAACGAATTGATCGTTTACACTAAAATACTAAATTGGGGGCTCCGCTTTCCGTTAGACCCCTTCTTCATCGAATACTTTTCAAAGATTGAGCTTTGCCCCACCCATACGGGTCTTAATATATGGTTCTCCCTTATGGCATGCATCATGGCCTCTAGAATTTCCAGGATTCCCTTCTCTCTAGAAGAATTAATTGGACTTCTGGGCTTGGCCAAAAATCCATATTTTCACTTCTACTCTCTCACCTTTGGGCGCAGTCACAAGGTAGTTAAAAATATTCTTCAGGGAGATAAAAAAATTGAAGCAAAGCTTCATCTTTTTCTCGAGAATTTGGGAGACTGGATCCAAGGCTAATGCTTATAATCCTCACAAACTTACCCTAATATGAACCAATAAAGGTATGTATTTCTCCATATCTTTCATCACCCAAATTTTTATATTTCTATACGGAATTTATACTATTATGACCAACGATGGGTGGTGTATCAAAACCTTACGCTGACTTTATTCCTCACGCCAAAGATATTGTCTCTCAATTGAGATTATTTGCTAAAACTACTTGGTTTAATAAGTTCTGACTCGTTTTTACCCCTTCAAACCTTGTTAAAAGTCATTATGGAGGTTTAATCCATCAGAGAGGTTATAACTAGAAAAGCTTATGATTTCTCCCTCGAAACAAGATGTATTGGACATGTTAGACAAAAAGAATGTAATCTTTTATCATCTGACGAGAGATAGAGCGAAAAGTCATCTCTATGAAGACTTATATATTCTCTCGGAAGTAGAGGAAGTCTCTGAAAAAGCTGAAAAAATAATCACCACTGAAAGTTCAAAAGCAAAGAATGCTGACAAGGTGAACAAGCTTTCTAGCCTCATTGAACAAGAAACCTTCCACTCAGACTTCACCCAAAAAGAAAGTTGAAGACTATCTCCGAGGATATCCCATAAGCTTCTAATGATATTGTCTCCCCAACAGCAATAAATGATAACCCAGACAATGCCTCCCTAGAAAATGTAACTTGTATGCCCAAACTTAATCCTCTTCCATTGATTAGTCAGCCTTCTCAAGAACTTCAAGAGAATATTCAGCCTACTCTATCATCACCAATAAATACTTTCAAAGAGGGATCTCCATCTAGCTCCTTCAAAATTCCTATGGAGGATGAATTTTCTCTTCGAATTTGAAGCCTTCTTCACTCTTCTATTTATATCAGGAAACATATGCAATATCTCAAAGATCGAATGAGCCATTATAAATCTAAATTTCGAAAATCAAATCAGAGCTCAAAAAACTCAAGCAACAACATTCCATACTTGAACGACAAGTTGATGCACTTTTCGAGAAATTTGTTGTAGATGAGCACTACATCATGCTTCTCAAAAAATGTTGTCAAGATTTAAGGGATCTCTTTGCATAACAAAACAATTCTAAGGAAAAACTTATTGCTCACGGATGGTTTCAATAGATGCTTTAAAGATTTTGAAAGGGCTGTAAAAGAAAAGCAAGTTATTTTAGACAATGCGATGAAAGAAAAATACAATGTTGTGGAAAATTATGCTGCCAAATGTGTTGAAAAATTAGATTCGAGGGATGCCACTATCAGATGTGCATTGGTACAAAAAATTCATGAGCATTATCCTAACCTTAATTTAAGAAGATTCTGGGAACTTGTCCCTGCCAAATTCTTCCCTCTTGGCATAGAGTTAAACGACAGTGAAAGTGAAAATTCTGAATCTGAAGACACTGAACTTCGAGGCATTTTTGTAAAAACAGTCCTCCAAAAAATTCCTCCAAAAAAGTCCTCCAAAGTAAATAAAATCGTAAATCCCTTAATATTTCTATCTATTTTTATAAATTTCCTCATGAACTTCGAGGCATTTTTGTAAAAAAAAGTCCTCCAAAAAACTTCGAGGCAATTTTGTAAAAAAATCCTTTTGAATTTTCATAATGTCTTATTTTCTTGCTTATTCCCTCGAATAATTCAACCCATCCTTAATAAATGTAAGCCAACTTTTTTTGGAAACATAATAATTATAAACCAACTTTCGCTGAGAATATAATATTTGTAGACCAACTTCTTTGAACATATAATCGTTGTACACCAACTTTCGTTGGACATATAATCGTTGTAGACCAACTTTTGGTGGAAGACCTACTAGGTCCAATCATCAAGGTATTAAGGCAAAAAACTCGTATATATATATATATATATATATATATATATATATATATATATATATATATATATATATATATATATAAACCGGTTTAGAATGGTACCTCATTAGAACATTTTTGTGCCTATCAGGGTAGGAAAGAGTGTGTCACTGATGCTTTACACAAAGATAAAGAAAAAATAAAATATATACATTTTTACATTCACACTAAGTACAATTTAAGATGCTCTATATTCCCAAGGTGTTTGAGATTTCTTCATTCTTTGTCCTTGATCCGATATGTTCGAAGCTTTACCTTCTCTGTTACTACATAGAGGCCTTCCCAATTAGGACCTAACTTCTCAAGATTTTTCCCTTTGGTGTGAAGAAAAACTTTCCTCAATAGTTTATCTCCTACTTTAAATTCTTTTTATTTTACTCTGGAGGCATACTTGCTTCTCATCAACATTTGATAGTGTAACGCTTTAATTCGTGCTCGCCTTCTTTTCTCTTCAATCAAATCAAACTCAAACGCTCTGTTTATATCATTAGGGTCCTCAGAATATGTCAAAACCCGGTAGGATGGAAAGACTGCCTTGGATGGTACTACAACATCCATCCTGAAAACTAATACAAATGGAGATTCTGATGTTGTTGTTCGAGGAGTCGTTCGATACGCCCAAAGAACTTGTTACAAATAATCAGGCCACTTTCCAGCTTTTCCCTCCAATTTTTTCTTCAATCCATCAAGAATTGTTCGATTAGTAACTTCTACTTGCCCATTTGATTGTGGATGAAAAAGAGTTGAGAAACATTGTTTTATCCCCCAGTACGGCAACAAATCTTTGATATACTGAATCTGATTACATCTTTGTCCTTTGTTCGTGCTAATGGCTCTACTTCTACCCATTTAAAAAAAGAATCCACTGCCACTATTATTGTCTGTCTCCCCGGAATCCATTAGAATAGGGCTCACCAGATCAATACCCCATCGGTCAAATGGCAATGCCTCTGATATGCTTTCAAGGGGAACTCATGGCTTATGAATTATGTTAGCAAATCTTTGACATGTATCATATTTTAACCAAATATTTTGCATCGAATGATACTGTGTGCCAATAATACCCTGCCAAAAATACTATTCTAATCAATGATTTATACCCGCAATGCGCGGATCCTTCCCCATCATGCAGTTCTGATAATATTACTTGTAATTCGTTTTTTCCTAAACATCGGAGCAAAGGTCTACTAAAATATTTATTATACTGTACATCCCCCAAAACAATATACCCATGATATTTAAAGTGCACTATCTTAGACAATGACTTGTCAATTGGTAACTCATCATTTAAAAAAATTAATTATGTCTTGCCTCCAATCTTTATTTTCGCAGCTAAGTATTTTGTTGTCTTAATTAATAATCCCAACTATGTGCTCCGAATTTTTATTGGATTTTCCAACGTAATAATTCATGGGTATTACTCAGAATATGAAATAGTAGCCAAAGAATTTGCTACTGAATTTTCTTATCTTCGAACATGCTCATAGCTTGTTTTTTCGAAGCTTAGAGATAGGTCTTTTAACACTTTAAAGTATTTTATCAGATGATCCTTCTGAGCCTCGGATTGTCCAGATGCATGATTAATGAGAAGTTGTGAATCACTGATTAACTTAACCTTTTTAGCCCTACAAATTTGCGCAAGCCTTAACCCTGCTAAAGCTGCTTCATACGCCACTTCATTGTTTGTTGCTTTAAACCCAAACCGAAGGGCCTGAAACATTGCTATTCCTTCTGGCAAAACCAACTTAATCCTAGCTTTATTTCTGGATGTACTCGAGCCTCCTTATGTTTGAATAATCCATTCAACCTCGAAGTTATCCTTGTCAACATCCATACTCGACCGATCAAAATAACACTCTACTAAGAAATCTGCTAGGGCTTGAGCTTTAATCACATTTGGTTCAAATTCGATATCAAAATCTCCCAACTCAACCGACCATTTTGTCATTCTCCCTGAGATATCAGGTCTTTGAAGCATATTTTTAGTGGAAAATACGTTTGATTTGTAATATAATGAGCTTGAAAATATGGCCGCATTTTTCGAGCAGCAATCATTAATGCAAGAGCCAAGTTTTCTAACTTCAAATATCGTTTCTCCGCACCTAATAAACTTTTACTTATGTAATACATCGACCTTGGGATATTATCCTCCTCTCGAACTAACACGACACTTAGAGCAAACTATGAAACATCTAAATAAACGAATAATATCTCCTCTAAAGAAGGTTTAGTGAGAATATCAGGGGAAGAAAGATACTCTTTAATCTGGTGAAAAACCTCCAACATTCTGTCGTCCAATTAAAACACTTTGCATGTCTTAACACCTAGAAAAAAAGAGCATATTTGTCCGACAAGCGCGATATAAATCTATTTAAAGCTGCTAATCTTCCCGTTAATGTCTGAACTTCCTCAATATTTCGAGGAGGGGCCATAGATGTAAGAGCCTTTAGTTGTACTAGGTCTGCTTCAATCACTTTTTCACTAACTATGTACCCAAGGAATTTTCCTGAACGGACTCCAAACGTACACTTTTCCGAGTTCGATTTTAAATTTACCCTTTTTCAAATTAATGAAGGTTTCCTCCAAATCAGCAAAACGATTCTCATCTTCGAACTCTTAACCAGTATATCTTCGATATATACTTTCACATTTCTCCCAATTTTTGATTCGAAAGTCTTATTTACTAAATGCTGATAAGTTGCCCCTGCATTTTTAGACCAAATGGCATCACTTTATAACAATATAAACCCCTTCCAGTAATAAATGAAGTATTTTCCTCGTCCCCTGGAAACATCTTAATCCGCTTATACCCTATATAAGAATCTATAAATAAAGTAGTTGGTTTCCAGATGTTGATACCACTAGCTGATCAATCTGTGGGATTGGGAAAGGATCTTTTGGGCAGGCTCTATTCAAATTTGTGAAGTTTACGCACATTCACCATTTGTCGTTCTTCTTTTTAACCAAAACTGGATTTGCAGCCCACTATGGATAACGAGGCTCTCGAATGTGTCCAACTCTGGTTAAATATTCTACCTCAGCTATTAATGCCTCGGACACTAAAGGTTTGTTTTTTGAATTATTGGTCTCACATTGTTCTTAATTGATAACTTATGACAAATAATTTCCGGGGGACATTAGTTACATCTTCTGAACACCAAGCAAACAAATCTAACTTTGATGATAAAAATTCAATCAACTTTTGTTTTAACTCTAGGGACAACTTTGTTCTAATATTTAAAATTCTACCTCCTGAAAATATATGATCTTCGTAATCTTCCTCAGGGACAAAAAAACCGAAGGACTCCGTTAAATCATCAAAATAGGTTGGCTTTTAGGAAGTCCCCACTAGCTGTTATGCTTGTTTGGACTTATTCATTTAAATTTGCTTGGAAAACAAAGCAATTAAATAACACTTTCTAGCCATTTTTTGGTTGCTTATAATTATTCCCACATTATTCCCCACGATATAATTTAAACATAGATGTACTTTAGAAATAACAATATGCATCTATGATAACCACAAGCTTCTAAAAATAGCATTGTAAGAAGTTGGTGCATCTACGAGTATGAATAGGATTTCAACCTCCTTTCGAAAAGGTTCTCGACCTAATTCCACCATGCTTTCAGATTCACCCATTACTTCAGAAGTTGCTCCTGTAAATCCTACAATAGTTCTATCAGATGGTCGGAGAACAGGAGGATCAACAATCTTCTTATAAGTACTCATAAACAATATGTTAGTAGAATTTCCTGTATCGATAAATACCCTCTGCACATGATCACCAGTTATCCCTGCTGTAATTACTACCGCATCTTCATGTGGGTCTGCCAGATTTCTCATATCATCGTCCTCAAAATAGATTATTGGAGATGGAGTTTGATACTGATGTGCTGAGGCTCCCACTTCTAACTGAGTAGTTAAGGTGACTATGTGCCTATTCCAGGAACTGTTCGACTTTCTTGCCACAGTATCACCCCTAAAAATTGCTAAGGACTCAAAATAAGCACATAAATCACTAACTTTTTTTCTTGGGACAATTTCTTCCACCGTGCTAATATCATTTATGGCTTATTTTGGATCAAAATACTCAGTCGCAATATCAAAAGAACTAATTTCCTCGGAAATAACCAATGTAGTTTCATCATTTTTTGACTTTTCTTTAACCATCGGATTTTTGCTAGAATTCTTCTTTACAAAATCTGTCAGCTTTCACCAGAATTATTATCTTCAAAGTAATGCATTACTTTATATCATGTCCAACATCTTCATGATACTTGCAAAACCTGTTATTTCAATTTTCCTTCGGAGTTTGAATTGGGAAACGCTTTCGAAATTGCACATAACCACGAGTTTTATCAAATATAGTTGCCATACAATCAGTTAGTTCTGCAATGTAATCTGGTTGGATCCACTTGTTAGATATATGCCTTTCCACTTGCGGTGTACTATATGTCTATTAATTTACCCGGGGCCTCGGAGGATACTGACCCACTACCTTTGGTTGTGCATTAATTCGAGGAGGTTAAGTAGTATCAACATATATTTGAAACTGATTTTGCTCTAGTTGATCACTAGATCCTCTTTCCAAAGCTTGAGTTCTTTCCACAAAAATCCTCTTCTCAACCCGATCAAGAAGAGCTCCAAACGTCATTGCCTGAATTTCAGCCACTGTATCTTTTAAAATTCTGGAGAGAAGCCCATTACATATGCTGCCAAAGCTACAGAATCTTTACAACATTCCATCATCAGTCTTTGCTTTAACAAAATGGTTGGTATAACTTTTTAGACTTTTGCCCAACCTTCTGTCTGCAATATATTATAGTATCTCTATTAGCACAAAACTTCTTACTTCCCACAAAATGTTAACAAAACACATTCTATAACATATCGAATTCTTGATGTAACCCTGCGGTAATCGATTATACCATTTTGAAGCAACCCCTTTAAAGTCTGAGAGAAAGCCCTGCAAAACAACATATTTTCATCATATTGATCATTATATTTTAAAAAAATTCAATGTGACTATCAGGATCTTGAGTCCCATCGAATTTCTCCATCTTAGAAATATTGAAATACTTCGGAAGATTGCCAGAAAGAATCTCTGCAGACAAAGCATAAGACCTCCAATTATGACATGCTCTAGAAATATTAGTTCTTGTACCCTGGTGAGTCATCGCGTAAAGACCTTCCTCAGAAGGCAATGTGTATTGATTACTCACACAATATTCAAAATTTTGGCTCCCTGACTGATTTTGAACATTCACAACATTATCTTTCTTGACATGTTCCTCGGAAATCTAGTCTTTTCCTTTCAACTCATTAGAATGATTATTTGAACGACGTTCCTTTCGATACCTCTTCGCATATTTCTTTCTAGCATATTTCTTTCTACGACGCTCCATTTCTGAAGAACATTCACTAGAGTCATAGATTGAACAATCACTTGACTCAAACGATTCATACTTATACCTCAGTTTCAACTTCTTCATCGGAAAATTATGATGATGTTTTCGATACCTGTTCTTCTTACGAATCGGATGATAATGATCAGGCTCATATTTCTCAGTATCATTTTTTTTTCGGACTTCAGATCGGACTTTTCTAGCAGCAATCGTTGCATCTCTTTCAGAATTGAACCTATCTATCTCTTCCACCATCTCATTCCTACGAACCACCAATATAGACTCTTCCAAAATTTCACAAGCATGTTGATCAATTTCCATATTACTTTCCGTTGGGTTTTCCTCAAATTCTTTTCCAATTTCCAAGTCGTTACTCATGCTTAAATCTCCTCGAATTTCTATTAATTTTTTTAAAACTTTAAATTGGTTTTGGAATACGATCCATGGTACCAAATCGTTCCCACGGTCGGCGTCAATGATCGTTCCTGAAATCTTTGGAGTAGATTTTCTGGGTAAAACAATATTTAGAGAACCAAAGTGTTATATAGATTACTTGAACAATATTTTAGAGAGAGAGATATATTTTTAGAGAGAAAAAGTCAATGTAATAATTGCTTAATCATTTTTCAATCACTCATTTCCCAAAAATGAAGGGTCTATTTATAATACAAATAGTAGGTCACATAAGCTTAACAATTTAATAATTGTAGTCCCATCCTCAAGTCTATTGTTTGTTTTACATTAGTCCTATTTTCTTACATAATTCATAATTTCTCCTAAGAAACTTTTTTCATCAATAAGACACCATTATCTTTTCTAGATCTTTAATCTTCCCTTATCATATAAAAAATAGTCATAATAATTGATTTTGTTGTTTCTTACTCATGAATTATTGACACTGTATACTAGATGGAATGACAATTTAATGGGGTTTGATAAAAGTAACAATCTCTTGTTTGGAGTCACGCCTAACTTGATTTAATGTTCACTCCAAGATGCAACATGTTTGAAGGGTAAAATAAGATTCATGCTTGGAAATTTTAGGGGTCGCCAAATAGATAATTTTATATGAGGTTAGAAAGAGGATTTCAAATTTTGTTTCAACCTGCAACAATGCTTCTACGTAGCTTGAGTTGAAGGTTATAAAGGATTTATAAAAAAATAGCCTTGACATGATGTTAGTAGAACTATTAAAGAAGACCTATTTTAGTTTATTTTTAATTATTATTATTGGAGTTAATAAAACTATTAAAGAAGATGTCTCTTAGTTTGTTTTTAATTATTATATTTTTAAAGTTTTATTAATAAAACTACTAAGAAGACTTCTTAGTTTGTTTTTAACTATTGTAATGTATGTCTTTGAAATGGTATAAATAAAATTTTGACAACTATAAAAAAGATCGTCCTTAGTAAGTAAAAGTATAAAAAAGTTCAAAATTTGTGTAATAACATTTATAACCTTCTTAATTTCAATGTCTATGAGATTTTTTTATTATTATCACATAATGAGTTGATAAAGAAGAAATAAATAAATAAACGTATTTTTTATAAAATTGAAAAATAAACTTGATTACGACGTACGAGGTCGAAATTATATACATTTTTTAGATCTAAAAAAGTCTTTCTTTCCGACTAGGGTGGGTCAAAATATGAAGTTGAAATATGAAAGAAAACATTCTTATATTTTAAATATCTTCATATTTAGATGTAATTTTAAATTTCTTCATATTTAGATGTCATTTGTATTTTTAATATGATAACTTTTTTCGACCCACTATGTCAAAATCAATTGTATTTGGTTCGACTGATGCATGATTAAATTAGTTTTTATTTTCAGTTTAAACGTAAACTCATTTCCACATAGTCAAACAAATTTTTTTACGTGATTAGTTTGATTTAATCATTATGATCTTTAACATAATCTACAAGGAGATCAACATACTTCTACATCATAATCTATATATATATACAGATTAATTGTGATTGTATGAACCATATCAATAACTACAAACTTTTCAACAAATTAAATATATAAAACTTACAATATGAAGTGGAGTGCGACTAATTTTTTTTTGCTGAGAGCTTGCGGTATATTGAAGGAAACGAGCGCATATAAATGACAATTATTTTTTGGATAAGTTACTTGCAAAATATACTACATATTTTGTATGAATTGTGTCATCGTGATATCGCCTACATGTGCACATGAGACTATTTAATATTGACTCTTATGAATTAGGTTTTCGACCTTCCATACAAAGTGAAACAAGATGTGCTCGAGTTATTCTTTTTTATTGAACTACAACTGAATAAGGTGAATAATAACCTCTTTCACAATAAAGAGAAATAAGTAAGTGTTGTTGAGTATAACTCGCTTGAAAAATTCAACATATGGAACTAGCAACACATGGATTGTAATTTTGTTCTGTTATATTCTTACTAAGTTAGTGTTAAAATGAGTTGTAAATGTTAAATGTTTCGACCTTAACTATTCAATGGACAAACAGTTAAAAGGTTGTTGGGGAAATTTGGAATCTTTAAATGTGACTCTAACATAAACTTGAACGTATCTAACAAAAAACATCATTTTTATCACATATATGAATCCTGATATGTAATCCTTATTAGATATATGTCATCATGATTTGACATCGTGGATTACGTTATCCAACACGTGTTGGAAACTGAATCATTGACTAGATTTTGTTGAACCATCATCGTTAAGATTAAATAGCATACCAAGAAAGATGAATGTTTGACACAGGTCGTCGACGAAGTGTCGATGACAACAAATGACTTTGTTAAAAAATTATGATATCATGGTCTGCAATATGTATTATATTTATGAGAAAAATAAATTAATCATAATGATATCACCTCATAGTCGTGATAAAATTTGCGATAGATAAGATTATCTAAAAATGCTGTGCACTTTTGGGTTTTTTGACCTAACATGTGAAGAGCATGAAATAACATTGAAGAAATTCGTTGAATCCGAATGAAAAAAATATCTAAAAATAATTATAAAATATTATGACAACATAGCATGAGAGAAACTTGAAACCTATAACAAAGTTAAATATTAGCAGAAACAAGACTATTATTAATGAAATTATCTCTCATTTTAAACACAAATAACATCAACGTTTTTTACTATTTATTAGAATATTTATGGATCAGTATGCTACATATGTATTTAATCATTTTCATATAATATTCTAATAATAAAAATAACTAGATTAATTATTTATTGGACCTATATGTGAAAAGTGCACTATGTACTTATAAGTGTAGTAACCGGGTTGAATTTGATTGAGCTCAAATATTAACACTTAAGCGTGAACTAATAAACCATGAAGTAAATTGATAAATTCAATTCACTAGGTTGTAGTCCCCGATCACAAGATGCCATATGTTAATGAGCATATACAACTTAAAGTCCAAGTTGTATGGCCTATATAAGCATGACCTAGACTTTTATATTCCTTCGACCAAATCTAAATAAATAGACAGTCGTCATATTTGTGATTGGAAGCACTAACAGTTTTTTTTCAAGAATCTTTATAACAAGTCTTAAAGTATATTGAAGAATTGTTGAATACCAACAAACAGATTAATGGATAGTAATAGCATGTAAAATGGTATATGTCTTTTCTGTTTATTCTGTAGTAAAATCATAAGAGGGTTTAATATATTTTCCACGTATTTGATGAATTTATTGATGCGATTCATTTAATATTCATCAATTGGTATCAAAACCATGAAACCATCTTATGATTCGTATGATAAACAATTGCATATCTATTATCAAATCGTGTATGTTTGTTTTTGCTGTAAGAATTCATGTCATTGGGATTAAATGTACGATTAACTTGGTTAGAGCATGAATTTAGGATTTGCATGAAAAACATGAATACCATTATCTGTTCTTGTTAAAAGCATGATTATATGTTTTATTGTTTTTGATTAAATTATTGGAGGTGATACATTTTGGGATATTCGATAAATTTAGGGTTTGTTTGATGGTTGGACTTTTTTCTCAAAAAAATAACATAAACAATGCCTAATTTAGTGAATCAATTCAAAAATATTGAGGCAGTGGATTATCGATGGATTAACCCCTGATGCTAGTGTTGATCGAATGTTTTCCGATAATATTCATCGTGGGCCAACGAACTATTCTCGTTACAGATACAATCCGTAACTTGTGAGGTAATTCACAAACCCACTACTGTCACGATGATAGCACTAGGGGGTTGCTGGCTGGGCATACCACTCAGTGATAACAACCACTATTACTGGCTCGACATGCGTTCAACAACAGCATTTGTTGCTGCAGGCTTGAGTCCAACCTAGTGACTGCAGCAACAGGTTGGAAATTAAAAAAAACTCAAAAAATACTTGTGTAAAGTAATTGTTAATTAATTTCGTATTTTGCATGATTTGTTTCACATATGAATATGTTTGAGCATGCTGATTTTTTGTATGTATTTGTGAAACAAAAAAATTTAAGTGCTTGAATGTTAAGTTAATATGCATGATTATGCTTTCAAATTTTGGTAGGTAAATTCTGGAAGTAATTTAATCGGTCGTTCGGAAGGTTAAATTGATTTCTTTGAGGATCATAGGTGATCATGATGCCCTCACCAAGCTGATTGATCAAGAAAAATCCAAGCAGATGGAAACAATATTAAGGCATAAATAAGGCCAAACAAAGGGGTTTCTGATACGATACTAGGGCAACCCACAAGCAGTACATCTACACCACGCACAACAACGAGACCAAGCTAATATGAGGGACATTTACATCAGACTAAAAACTTGTAGAGCATCATCTACACATCAAATCCAATGGTAAATAATAGACCCTATAATATGGCATCGGTGTCGTCCAACCAGGTATGACCGAGCAGATTCGGCTCAATAACCAAGCATAGACCCACTTATAAAGCACCAAATTTTTCCTATAAAAAATTCCTTACCATAACCGAGCAGAAACTGCAAAGAGAACCAAACGCTAATAGAGATGCAAATCTAACCCAAACTATAAGACGAGTAAATGTCATCTAAAAGGCCAAGCACTAAAAGTAACAGGAAAAGCGAGGTCCATCGACGAATGACACGCATCTACCAATGCCAGTATAGCTTAGTCATCAGCAACAACTAATGAAGATACCATCAAGGAATTCAACACTTGTTAAAAGAGTTATTGACTAAACGATCCTCGTAACGCGTCATGACCAAAGTAATGACTATAATTATAGGTCTATTATCATAAATATAGGTCCACCATTGTAATTAGTTGAATTATGTCATTAGTGAGAAAATGAAACTAATTTGTAAGGAATATAAATATGATCAGGAATATGTAAAAAGCTATATTTTCTTCCATGATTAATAAAATTACTACTTGGTAAATTATTTATTAGATTTTCCCTTAACAATAGGCTTCGAAAGGTTCACTGGTTAATTTAAATTTAGATTTTTTAGCCATGCAGAAGGTTAATATATAGGTTTGATTAACCCTAAACTAGAGAAAATTCATTGAAAATAATCTATGGAAAACATTAGTTTTACTTTCTCATTAAATAATGTGATTGTTGAACATAAAAGTTTTATAAAGAAATATAATTTGTCTTTGTTAAATACTACTAATAATCACAAAATTTCCATATATACACAACATATACCAAATAAAATTGTTAAGTTTAAAAAATCCTCTAAACTGTGGCACAAACAGTTAGTCATATATCCCAAGCTAGGATAGACAAACTTGTAGCTGAAGGTTTATTGGATCTTCTAGATTACTCTGATTTCAGAACATGTATCAAGTATATTAAAGGGAAACAAATTAAAGCAAAAAAATATAGATGAATGTATAGCGACTGAAGTCTTAGAATTGATACATACCAATCTATGTGGATTGTTTGCATAAGAATCATGGAACAAGCAGCAGGACTTCATATTATTTTTTGATGATTTCTCTCAGTTTAGGTACATTTATCTTCTGCATGAAGTCTGAGGCCATAGACAAGTTCAAATATTTTAGGGACAAAGTTTAAAAATAACTCGGTAAGAGCATTAAGAGCTTTAGTTCTGACGTGATGGTGAATAATATGGGAGATATGAGGGATTAGGGGAACAACGTTAAAGACCATTTTCAAACTATATAGATTAGAGTGGCATAGTCTTTCAATACAGAATGTTGGGTTCACCCTGCATGAATGGTGTATCATAGAGACAAAACTGTACACTAAAATATATGGTTATAAGTATGATAAGTAACTTATTTTTACCACTATCTCTATGGGGGAAACCATCAAATGTACCGCGTACATACTCAATATAATACCCACTAAGACACCTATTAGGTCCCCATATGAGCTGTAGGATGTGGTATGCACAATTTAGAGCATCCACATATATGGGATGTCCAACTAAGGTAAGGGCTTAAGCCTCGGGAACATGAACTAGACCTTAAAATAGTTAGTTGCTTCTTCGTCGGTTATTATGTACGAAATTGTTTTTAGATGATGTTGAGTTTGTGAGGAAGAATAAAAGAGCAAATATTCATTCTGATGAAGAATCTGTATAGATTTATGAAGTTTTTAATAGAGATACTCATGTATCAAAAGATTGACATTATACCAATCAACCATTGATGTCCCATTTAAGGTTTTTAACCAGGATACAATTGTGGTCCAGTTAGAACAAGAGAAACCTCAATATAATATTCTACAAGAGATCAAAATAACATTTTTTATGAAGATCAAACTCTACCTCCTCAAAAAATATAACAAGAGGTAAATGCTCCTTTAAGAAGGTCTACAAGAGAAATGAAGAATGTTATACGTCCAGATTTTCTAGTATATCTTCAGGAATATGATGAGTCATGTGCTGGAATTGTAGATGATCCATCATCCTAAAAGTAGGCCATGGGAAGATCTGACTCCCAAAAGTGGATTGCCGCTCTAAAAGATGAGTATAAATCAATGCAAAATAATACGGTGTGGGAACTTGTCTCATTAACTGAAGGTACAAATGCAATTGGTTGGTAGTGGGTTTACAAAACCAAAAGTAGTAATATGAATATACCTAAAGCACGCCTTGTAGCGAAAGGTTATACTCAGTATGAAGGGATTGATTTTAAAGAAAACTTATCTCTGGTATTGAAGGCCTCTCGCTAATGGTACCACAAATTCCTTGAGATGATAATATCTATTGACTGTGAAGTCAACTTGGTTGAGGATTATGTTCATCACAACTTCAATGAGATTAATTTCAGATTTCTAGTATTATATTTTGATAATATACTATTTACCTCGAACTATAAGTAATTGCTACACACTGTAAAGAGAATTTTATCAGACAAGTTTGACATGAAGGATCTCGATGATGTTAGTTTTGTGTTAGGAATCCAAATACATTGGGATCGCTCCTCTGATATTCGTGGATTATCACAAACGGCATATACTGAAAGTGTGTTACAACGTTATGGATCAGAAACCTTTAAACCCCTAAGTAACCCTATAGAAAAGGATGAAAGACTAAGTCTGGGTCAATGTCCAACGATAAAACTTGAGACTAAAAAAATAAAAACGATCTTTTATGCTTCGGTAGTTGGGAGATCAATGTATGCTCGAGTCTGTACTAGGTCGGATATTTCATTTGGTGCAAACATGTTAGGGAGGTATGTAAGTAACCTATGTATGGATCATTGGAAGACAAAAGAGTACTCTGATATCTGAAAAGAACAAATGGAATATGTTGACATATAGGTACTGGAGATCATTAGGTATTCCAACTTAGTTTTCGGTGGATGCATATACACACTAGAAAGCACTTCGGGCAACATATTCATATTAGTTGCGATGTAATATCATGGAAAAGTGTAAATCAAGCCCTTATTATATTGTCCACTATGACGGTAGTATTTGTTGCGTACTTTAAGCCATCAAACCAATCATTGTGGCTAAGAAATTTTTCCATTGATGCAATACTCTATTAGTCATATGAGTTAGTCTAAGTCCAAACATATAGACATAAATTTTAGATTTGTTAAAGAGACAATTAAGATGGGTCAGATGAATATAGAGCACATCGACACAAACTCCATGATAACATATCCTCTTACAAAGCGTTATTTCCTAATGTTTTCAGGAACACGACATCAGGTTGGTTGTAGTTGGTTTGAAGGATTATTACTTTTAGTGAGAGTTTTGTAATAGGATCCGATTATATTAACAAGATTGTATACATAAAAGTTTATTGCAATATATACGTTTGGTATATTATTAACATTTGTTACTTTATTAGATCTTCAAAAACATGACCATTTAAGAGTAGATAAGTACGATCACAAATCATATTACTCTTAAATTGCACATCATCTTTAGTCAAAGTAATTGATTAATGGCAATATTGTGATTATTGTTGCATTATATACATTACGAGAAAAATGTTTTTAATCTTTTATTGTTTATTGTTTATGTATAGGGTCTTTCATCTAATGACAAATAGATTCAGGGGCCCAAGTAAAGTTAAATATATTCTTGAGTAGCATATGATGGTTAAAGTGTGAGATTGTTGGAGTACTTATGAACAAAGATACTAAATATATATAAAGTCGTTGTCATAAGGTAGTCCAATAATAAAAGTAATCAAATTAAGTATTTCATATAATTAATTGTGTTTTGGATCTATATGTGAAAAAAACGTTATGGACTTATAAGTGTGATAACCGGGTTGAATTTGTACATTGTGAAGGATTGAGTCCAAATCTCAACACTTAAGCTTGAACTAATTGTTAGGGTGGCGACCAAAGTCTCAAATCCCACATCGGTTAAACATGGGAACAATCAGTGGTATATAAGTAAGAACATACCTCAACTAGTATGAGGCCTTTCGGTAGTGGACCAAATCCAAAGCCGTGAGGGCTTTCGGGCTCCAAGCGGAGAATATCATACTAGTGTTGAGATCGGTTGTTCTTACTTATATACGGAGGCGGAATATGCGGACCGGACTCCCATATTCCCAACACGTGATATCAGAGCGTCAGGCCCAGACGGAACACGTTAGACATCATGCTCAATGTTGATGAGTCCAAATTCAGGATACTCCCCGGAAGGGCAAATCAGTCTAAGTCTCTCTGAAGACTGGACAGATCATTATGAAAGCTACCCATACACCACCTTGAAACTCCACTTGAAATTACTAACCTACCCTCAGGCAATTATTATCCACACCAAATGTAATCTGTACTAGAGTACCCGTGGCTAATCAAGCGGTGGTACTTGATTGGATTGGGGAGTGACAAGACATAGTGGTCTAATAAGGTGGTACTTTGTTCGAGATGGGGATTTGTTAGGGTGGCGACTAAAGTCCCACATCCCACATCGGTTAAACATGGGAATGATCAATGGTATATAAGTAAGAACATACCTCAACTAGTATGAGGCCTTTTAGTAGTGGACCAAATGCAAAACCGTGAGGGCCTTCGGGTGCCAAAGCGGACAATATCATACACTAGTGTTCAGTATACCAGTATGATGGGTTGTCTTCTTACTTATACCATAAGACGATATATGTTAATGGACGTATACAATTTAAAGTCCAAGTTTTATAACTTATATAAGAATTACTTAGGACTTAGGGTGTAGTATTCATATATGTTAATGGACATATACAATTTAAAGTCCAAATAAGACGATATGTGTTAATGGACATATACAATTTAAAGTCCAAATAAGACGATATGTGTTAATGGAAATGGACATATACAATTTAAAGTCCAAATAAGACGATATGTGTTAATGGACATATACAATTTAAAGTCCAAATAAGACGATATGTGTTAATGGACTTATACAATTTAAAGTCCAAGTTATATAAGAATTACTTAGGGTGTAGTATTCATATATGTTAATGGACATATACAATTTAAAGTCCAAATAAGACGATATGTGTTAATGGACATATACAATTTAAAGTCCAAATAAGACGATATGTGTTAATGGACTTATACAATTTAAAGTCCAAGTTATATAAGAATTACTTAGGGTGTAGTATTCATATATGGTAATGGACATATACAATTTAAAGTCCAAATAAGACGATATGTGTTAATGGACATATACAATTTAAAGTCCAAGTTATATAACTTATATAAGAATTACTTAGGGTGTAGTATTCCTTCATTCCGCTTTATCGATATTAATATATTTTCTTTATCTTTTGTTACAAATATGTATCCATATATTAGTTTGAATCCAAAAATATTATTAAAATTGTTGTATTGTTTTGTGTTTTATTTCCAAGCATTGGCATTATAAAGTAATAACTAAAAAAATATAGGGTAGAAATTACTTTCTTTTTTTAGGAAATCCGTAGCTGCAAACCACATAAAGTGACAGATTCAATTAAGAAAGCGTTTGTAGAGGAATTCGAACTAATGACTTTTGGTCATAAACATGGTTCACTCAGCCAACTCAGCCACCCCTTTCGGAACAAAAATCATTTGTTATATAAGATAAAATTTCAGCCTAGGTTCAAAAATAGATCCATGTCTATAACTAACTTCGAGCTGGTGGGTCAAAAATTTCGATAATGTAATCAGAGCAAACATATAGTCCGCCTAAAACGGTAGTGTCTGCTTCAAAGTTGTTAATGTTGTAACACCAGACTGAGATAATGATAAAAAAACGTAGTCTCAACTAAGACAGCTCTAGCCCTTTTGAGGCATCATAAGGAAAAACATTGCTTGGAGCACAAAATCTCTCGTTGGCAAGATTGTTTTGACCGGTTACTATTCCAACTTTATAACAATGCTGTAATCATTATATATACTCCTTCAAATTCTAATAATAAAAAGTATACTGATCATCCTCCGAACCTGATGTATATTCATTATCTTAGCAAAATTGCACCATTATACCTATGCAGCTTGTTTCATTGCTGAATTATGATTAATAAGAAAAAGAAAACAGAGAGAAATATGAAGACCAGTTATATATCCATATTTATTTAAGAAGCATAAGAGCTTGAATACATTCAATCCGATGCAAAACACCAAAAGAACAATAGGCAATAGTAAACACAGCCCAAACCAAGTCCTGCCTTCTGAAATCTAAAATACAGACAACTTTCTCCTAATACACGTCAAAACTATGGTTACAGAGCCACTGCAGAAACATTAATGCCATTGAGGATAGGGGTGGTGCAAAATGTTTGAAGGATAGCTATTTCAAGGAAATGACTCAGAAGGTACTTCAATTAGGTAAGGACTGTAGACAGGGTACCAGTAGATAGGCTGCAGGTATTGGACACGACGACGTGGTGGTGGGTCTTGGACATGACCACCGGGTGGTGGGTGTTGGACATGACCACCGGGTGGTGGGTGTTGGACATGACCACCGGGTGGTGGGTCTTGGACATGACCACCGGATGGTGGGTCTTGGATGAAGCTACCTTGTGTTGGTACATATGGTGGCAGGATGCTTGGTCTCTTTTTCTTCCAACTAGAAGTAAATCTACTTCTCCAATCAATCACCAGGTCGGTAAGAGATGGTTCACCAAACTCTTCTAGATATTTCTGCTTCCACAAATCGTCATTGGATGCTACATAACGCAGTTCGGAACAAACACATGCACAGCGAGCTAGGTCATCTCCACCAACTAACTCCAAAATCTTAGACATAATCTCTATGGGTAGACGTTGAAAACAGCATGGAAGAGACGAACCAGCCTTCTCACATATATCTATCAAAAAAGGCAAAGCAAGTCCATCTTTCACCATTTTCCAAAACTCGAAACAATCATTGTTCTTGACAAGGCAATTTTCGCAGACTAAATTTAAAGCCGAAGTAAGCAGATTTTTGTCCAAATACACGTTATGCACAACCCTGCGTTCCGTAGCTAAAGACCCATATACGTTAATACTAGAGCCCATATCTTGATACCTCAAAACTACAGAGACAATCTTATCAGGGCGATCAGCTAAAAGTGCGGGCAGAGTATAAGTCACAGACGGAGGCAGCTTATCATCTGGTAAACGAAACAAATTAACTCGCTTACAAGAGACGGGATCGAAGGAAACTAAACCGGATTCAACAAGAACCGCGTGAACCCCGGTAACCAAAAGCTTCTCTACGCCAAGATCATTGGCCAATTCCTCCTTCAACACCCTCTTCCAGAAATAACGCTCAATAAGTGCACTACCAGCCACATCCAAAACCTCTTCATCTTTATCGATAGCCATTAGGGTTTTGTCTCCATTTCCCGAATTTAAGGTTTCTTGGAACGCTGTTTCTTGCGCGAAGGAAGAGCTCGACGAACCGATGGTTTTCGGTTGAGGGAGAAAAGCGCGAGGGTCTGGTGAGTAGAAGATGACATCGCCAGTTCTGACACCGATGAAGTGAAGGGATTCGTGTTTTGACGACGCGTGAAAATTGTGTTTTCCGTTGGGAGAGAAGTAAAGAGGGGAAGATGGCGAGGGTAAAAGATTGGAAAGTGAATTATGGAGTTGATCAAAAGTAAATGAATTGGGGATTTCGAGTATCATGGTATTGTTGGTTTCGTGGGATCTCAAACCGATCCTCATCTTCTATCGGATCGGAATATGAAAGATACGGTAGATGTAATACGTAAAAGCCCATCAAATAATGATTTTTTTTTTTCTAATAATGATTCATTCGGACACAAAGTAAATTTGGAAAATGCTATTCGGGTGTGCGTAGACACTCGTTAAGTAAGCTTTTATTTATTTTTTAATGGTATCTTATCATTTTTAATATAATTAAAATATAGGATTGAAACAAAAGCTTCGTTACTAGGTCTCCTTAACGGTATATTGTTTTTCTGAAACCTTTTAAGATTTCAAGCGATTGCATGCATAAGACTTAAAATTCATTATTGCTTTTTTTGGTATAAAAAGAATGTTTTATAAGCGATCGAAGGGCTTGAGAAACCCAAATACAGAGATAGGAATTACCATGATATGGTAAAACCGGAACATTATCAATAATATTATTACAAAGGTAAGATGATCTTCGAACCGTGGAAGCGGTACCGAAGGTCAGATAGGATGTGATGGGCGATGTTTGATCCTAGCGTATTTTTGTCGTTGAAGACTCTGGAGTTTCTTTCTTTCCAAATGTAGTAGACTGTGGCGCGAATCCATGCGGCAGATATGTCTGATGTTGTTAGCAAAGGGTGTCCAGATGCAGGCCTCTTCAATCCAGGCCGCCCAGTTTGGGGGGGGGGGGGGGAAGTTAAGATGAAACTTTCGTCCTATGGTTTCTCATATGGAAGAGGAATAAGGGTATTGGCTAAGGATGTGGTCAAGCGGTTCGTTGGCGGAGGAGCAGAGAACGCAGTTTTGGGGGATGTCCATCCCCCAGCCAATAAGCTTATCTCGGGTAGTGAGCTTGTTTTGGATAGCCAGCCAAGCGATGAAAGAGTGTCTAGGGATGGAGTATTTGTTCTAGATTAGAGATCCCCATAGCAATTTTGGTCTTGATGGTCTGATCGCAACATATGTACTACTTATGGAGAACTGAGGCTTCAAATGGTCTAGAATCCATAGAAATGTGCCATCTGTATCCATAATCGGGGGGAGATTGGCTAGAGCATTTCTAATTTCCATTAAAAAATACTGAGATTGGCGCCTTACCGTCCTAGCGTTCGGTTGCCAGATCCATCTGCCATTACAATTTAGGTCTGCAACTCTAGAAATGTTTCACAACAGCGAGAGGTTGATAATATTGTGGCCAAAGCGGTCTACTAAGGACGTTTGGTAGAGTTAGGGATCATACCATAAGGAAGTAGCAGATATGTTCTTTATTTAAACTTTATAGAGATGTGCAGCATGGTTGTGGAGCTTGAGGATTTTTCTCCAACACCAGGTGGTACTATTTGGGATGGGAACGGTCCAGAGGTTTTTATTCTTGATTCTCTCTGTAAGGATCCATTGGGTCCATATAGAGTTGCGGTTCTTGGTCAAGATAGACCAAAAGAGCTTGAGGGCGACCGCCTGATTCCAAATTTTTAAGTTTGGGATCCCAAGGCCGCCGTCTTCGGTTGGCACGATTATCTTTTCCCATTCGATCTTGGAACCCGTAATTTTCATCTCAGTTCCTGACCAAAGGAAACGGCGGAGGAGTTGAGCAACCTCATTGAGAACGCGGACAGGGAGGATGAACATCGAGGCCCAATAAACTTGACTAGATTTTATGAGTTGGAGTCTGCCTGCATAGGAGAGGTGCTTGCTAGTCCAAGAGTTGATTCGAGAGGTGATTTATTGGAAACAAGGCGACAGTCATTGTAAGTGAGTGTGGAGGTGATAAGGGGGACCCCGAGATAACGCATTGGGAGGTAACCTTCTGAGAAACCAAGAATATGCAGGATGTCGTCTTTGGCGTGCTGGGGCGTTTTTAAAAAGTAGACGTGACTCTTGTTCGAATTGAGGTGGAGGCCGGAGAGACCAACAAATTCTAACAAACTGTTTTGGATCAGTCTGATAGATTGAGAGTTGGACCTGCGGAATATCATAAGGTCGTCCGCAAAGAAGAGGTTGATGATCTTGCGTTGGCAGCACTTCTAGTGGAAGCCGAAAGAGGGATCGAGGCTCTTCTCTTGGAGGATGCTCGAGAGGACCTGTATAACGAGGACAAAGATATATGGGGAGAGAAGGTCTCGTTGGCGAAGACTATTCGCCACATAGAAGAAGCTAGTAGACTTACCATTGATGCAGACTGCGAAAGACGGAGTAGTGATGCATTGGATAATCCATTTAATCATTTTTATGTTAGTTCTTTACTCATCCTTCCTATTTAAAAAATGTACATGATTAGTTTTCTGTACATGCGAATCTTAAAAAGCTTACACGTGATAGGTCAAACATGCAATTTTTGTCTCACTTTTAGTTCCCCACAAATCAGCCAAATCATACCCCTTCCTAAGTCAAGTGAGCAACCTAGTCTTGCCACTTAGTTTTACCATTTACCATAATTTTTTTACCATTTATCATTCTACCTTATTGTTTACCTTAATTAAGTTAGTATAGTATTGGAATGGATCCTGGTTAAACTATAAACCTATAACCCAACTCATTACCTATTAATTAACCTAGCAACCCAATTGACTTACCCAACTACTTAAACCCAAAAATTAATTTCTAATTTCACGAACCCTAAATCCCCAATTATTATTTCCATAATTTGAGGAACCTTCTTTTTCTACCTTACAAAAACAAGATACAATATACGAAAGGAGTAAGTAACCAGTCCTATGAGAATGTTTGCAGTCCATTGCTACGAGTAGTACACTACGATAAGGAATTGAAAATGCTAGAATAAATTAAAGAAAACAGTATCATTGTATTTAACATACCTCTCATCGAGATGCATCCAGAAATAAAAATTTAAGAACTCTAGGATTTAAAAATTTCATTTATTGCCGACTGAATTAGCTAATTACCAAGTTAAACCATCATAAGAGTGGTCCAAAAGTAAACCCAATTGATAAATTTCAAAAAAGCGTATAGAAGCATATTAAAAATAAATGATATGGGAAATCGTTAACAAAGACTAACTTGTTAATAAGAAATCTTGTTAACCCATCTTTAGAGTGGTAACCGTTTGAAGCTGCATGAATAAGTATATTTAGAATTTTGGAGATAAATAAATGATAAAAAAATATGGAATTTCAAACATAATATAAATAATTGGCCGTTAGTATTATCCAAAATATTTATCATATAAATAAATAAAAACAAGTTAATTTATCTATAACCAATAAAATTAAATATATTTTCTATTTACTATTCTAACTATCATTTATTATTAATCATGAGCTAGCTAAAATCGATTTCATTTACATTATAAATCGATTAAAATTTAACTATACTGTAAATCGAAAAAACTAAAATCGACAAATCTAAAATCGACAAATCTTTCAATCTGTTTGTAAATTGATAAACTGTTATCAAAGGGATACGCCATAAGAATTATAATTCGAATGTATTTTTAAAGTTTAATGTTTTGAATTGTTTGGAGAAAGAAAACGATTATGTGTTTCAAGTAAGTTTTACAGCATTTTTTTGCACTGTTTAGGTAAATATGTATCTCGTACCCTCGCATCTCGCTTCTATCATCTAGTATTGTTATATAGGGGACTAGTGTAAAATGAAAACGATAGATGTGAGACATAAATACTTAAGGTAGATGCGAGACCTAATTTTTAGATGATAAATACAATAGAATTGGTTGATGTGAGACATAAATATTAAATGATAGATGCTAGACCAATGTAAAATGAAAAGGGTAGATGCGAGACATAAATATTAGATAATAATCGCGGTGACTAAATTTTAGACGATAGATGCAAGTGGAAATGGTAGACGTGAGACATAAAGATTAGAACGTAGATGGAAGACTTAATTTTTAGATGATATATACGAGATATAAAGACTAGATGATAGATGTGAGACAAAAATTGTGGATACAAGACTATAGTTAATTGGGCTCACAAACCATACATAAATCTAAATTTGTTCATCTTAAAAAAACCAATGGTACTTTAAAATATATTTTTTGAGTTACAGTTTAAAATATACGAACTATTCTTAATTTAAATCACATAAAAAATAAAAGAGAAAAATGTCCGCATGTTAGATAATTTTGTATATAATGATATTTTTGGTAGAAAATATAGATTAAGAACTTTTTTTTAACATATCGTATTTAAATTCTTAGATGAGTCGTAGATAGTAACTAACTTTTTTTATTTTGTTTTCTTTTTTTTTATATGTCTTCTCTCAAAATATAAATATCACCTAGTATAATTTTGTTTAGAACTAAAATATCTAATTTTTTAAAAGTAATAACTTCGCAAAGTAAAAAACAACTAATTTTTAAAAATAATTTAACATATTTTTTATAAGTAAAAATTCATATTTTTCATACATATTTTCCCAAATAAAATATACTCATTTTTCCAAAGTATTCAATATCATATTTTTCACAAGTAAAAATATCTATTTTCACAACTAATAATTTCGCAAGTAAAAATGCATACTATTCACAAATATTTTTTAAAAACTAATTCAAACTCACTTTCGTAAATAGTGGACAACATCTTTTTTAGAAGTAAAATTCCTATTTATTAAAAGTAATAATTTCTTAAAATAAATAATAATAAATTATTTAAATCTTGAACAACATATTTTTTACGAGTAAAAGTACCTATTTTTCACAATTAAGTATTTTCGCAAATCAAATACACTTATTTTCGCAAGTATTCAAAAACATGTTTTTTTCACAAACAAAAATGCTTATTTTCACCGGTAATAATTTCGCAAATAATAGAAATAAATTTCACAAATCCTGAACCACATGTTTTTTACACAAATAAATATATTTATTTTTCACAAATAAATATATTTCCAAAAAAAATACATTTATTTCACAAATCTTGAACATGGTGTTTTCACAAATAAAAGTACACATATTCTACAAGTAGAGAACATATCATCTATAAAAAAACACCATGTATTGTACTCGTAATTACAACACAAAGTTATATGTTAGAAAACAAAGAGTTACTCATTGTCATTATTAGTATTCTTTCCAAAACTCAAAATCTCAAACCAAAGTAATTTTTGCATTATTATTACTCCCTTGTTTTCCCTCCGAACAAGTTTTGAGTTATAAATTCAACTTCGTTTCGAGTTCGTACCCATTAATTTTAGTTTCCACATATTTGCATCATCACATTCCATCTTCAACATGCCTATTCAATAAAAAAAGCCAAAATGATGGGACATGAAAACCTAACAATCAACACAATATGGAAATAAAACTTGAATAAAAATATGAATCGAATCCAACTTTCTATAATTAAAAAAACATATCTTGCGATGACTATGACATCTCTTCCAAATTATAAAACAAACTTGTTGATCCAATGAAAGGTGAAATCGGTCTTTTGAAAAAAAAATTATCAATAAAATTGATAATGGTAAAAAGATTAAAAAACGAGTAATTAATTCTAGGCAAGCATCACCGTAGGTTACCGATTGGGATGGATTATAAATAATAAGGTTGTGGGTAGATATAGGAGACATGATAGATGCGGAGAATAAAGATTAGTCTTGAGTAAAAAAAAAGATATTATATTTATATAAGAGGAAAGTGTGGGTATTTTAAGAAAACCGGGTAGTAGATACTTATATAATAAGTAATAATAAATGATATTTCGGATACTTATCTATAAATAGTTTATGTTTTTTTATATATTTTTGTTTTTTTTCATCGATCTCATAGTGATTTTTTTTATATATTGTTTCTCGTATATTCAAAATAATAATTTATTATGTTTCACAATTGTGTAACATAATTTTAGATCTTATTAGATGAAACCTCACAGCGCAGCGTTGCTGCAGAAGTATAATATTTAATAATTATTAAAAAATAAAAATAAGAGTTATTACAGAGTGAATACAGTATTGGTAAAAAATAAAGATATGTATTTTTAATGAGAAGACAAATGAAAACAAACTTAATAAAATTCAATATCATTCTCTTTTGGATAGTTTCCAAAAGAACTCATACTAGTTGAGATGTTTCATTCACTTATATATTGTATATTATATCAGCCTAAGCAATGGGAGATAACTGATTAAGTGACTAGGCATGGTCATCTAAGTACGAAACCGAAGAACTGAGCCGAACCGAACCAAAATAAAGGATTCAGTTCGGTTATGGGTACCAAAAAGTAACCGAATGCTTATATAAATAAAATACTCATGGTTCTCGATTCGGTTCAGTTCAGAATTGAGAACCGTATGGTACCCAAAAAGAAATGAAACATATTACTCAATACTATTAAGTACTAACTAGTCACTACTCAGTCATTGCTTCAGTGTTCAGATAAAACCTAATTCACCCCCTATATATTCACTTCTTCATACATGCATGCCACATTATTTTCGTTCCCTCACACTCTTAGTTCATCTTTCAAGTTTGAATTTAAAAAAATCTTGGTCCTTCCTAGTCTAATTCATTTTTACTGAAGATTTTTTTCTAAAATCGGATGCAATACAACTTATGGAGACGTCAAATCTATTACTATCTCAGGTATGTTTATAGACTAATTTTCATCTGAAAGTTTGTTAATTGAATTTGTTGTGTGTATCTTGGTTGCTAATGGGTGCAATGTAAGTTTTGATTATTATTTTTCTGCCGTACGTCTCTAGAGGTGTTTGGTTTCTGAGAAAACATAGGAATCTCATAATAGAGAACAAATTGTTTATGCTTTAATTGCATATATAATCGTCTTTATCTGTAATCCATGTATATCCATTAGCTGATCTAAATAATACTTTCAATCGAAAATACAATCTCTTACTTGTGAAAAAACTAAGAACTACTAGCGTCTATTTCCCAATAGATTTCCAATCGCGTCTATTTCCCACTATATTTCCCATTGTGTCCATTTCGCACAAATTTCCTATCGTGGTTGTAAATTAGTACCTAAGAGTAGACCTGAACCCGAGCTTGTTCTTGCAAACCAGTTTCCTCCATAGCTTTCTCTGAAACTTTAGTTTAGTATATTTTACGCAATTGGTATTGAGTTCCCTTTAATAATATCATTTTAGTACGCCATGGTATTTAGTTCCCTTTATTCAGCTCTTGGTCTTTTTGCAATTTATATGTTAAATTTATATAAGAAAATAAATAGTATAGTTGTTGAGTTAAAAAAAGATGTTATATTTGTGCAACAACTAAAATAGAAATGTATCATGCTCAAAGTATATGATATTAATAATTGGTTTGGTTTATAATTAGTAACTATGTGTTTGTGGATTCATGTTACTATTAATAAGGTACTAACTTTATATGGATGTATCTTAATTAGTAATTACTTTGTACAGTTTATAATTGTATCATATGAATCTTATATTGCTACTGGTATTTTATTTTTAATAACTTTATATTATGTTAAGTTAAATGTTATTCTTTTGTTAATGCTTGCAAATAGACTCTTCTGCATTTTTTGCAAATAGTTCTATTGACCCCGTGAATGAAGACGTTAACTTTGAACCTAAGGGTGATACAAGTAACCGAAATAAAAGAAAAGAGTGTCGGGAAGAAGGTCAAGGAAGATCTAAATGGAAGAAATAATTCCAAAAAAGATCATGGTTTTGGAAATACCATACGAAAAGAATGGATAACCCAAAGAAATGCAATTGTAACTACTATAGGAGAGAAATGGATTATCCTACAACTTCAGGTACCTCCAACCTAATTAAACATTTGAGAACTTGCAAGAAGTATCAGATATTTGAACAGTCTCAAATTCAGACTACGCTAACTACAAAAGGTGATGGTTCGGTTAAGTATGGAAAAATATTTGAAGTTGTATTCAATGATGCATGTAATGAGTTGATTGTCTTAGGTGAGCTTTCACTGTGTTTTATTGAGAGTTTGGCATGTAGAATTTTTTTACAACAGAGTGCAGCTTCCAAAGCCACATTCTCGAAGAACTGCAACCAGAGATATCGTCACAAATGTATGTGCAGAAGAAAGACAAGATGAGGAGACTGATTGTTAATAAAAGAGTTTCACCAACAAATGACATATGGGTTACTCCAACAACTGGTGCAAGCTATGTGGTTATTACAGCTTATTGGATTGATGATAGTTGGCCCTTAGGAAGGCCATCATTGGGTTTGAAAAATATCATAGATCATAAGGGAACAACAATAGCTTTGGTTCTTCTTAAGTGTCTAGCTGAATGGGGAACAAAGAAGGTCTTCATTACCACAGTGGATAATGTTACAACTAATACCGGAACTCTCAAAATGTTCAAAAAAGAATTTAAAGCTCTATGTTATGATTCTATGGTTTTAGGTGGTGAATTTTTGCACATGAAATGTGCGGCTCATATCCTAAACTTAATTGTTAAGGATGGGTTAAAAGATGTTGATTCAATTATTATAGTAGTTCGCAGTAGAATCACATATGTTGGATCATCCTCCGAAAGATTGAAGTCCATCGAATTACGGGTTGATTGTGGTAAATGAGTAGAAGCAGTCTACCGTTAGACGTTAAGACGCGATGGAATTATACTTATTTGATGCTAAGTAGAGTTGTGAAGTATAAACTGCTTTTGATTAGATGAAAATAGAAGATAAGGTGTATAACGATTGGTTTGATGAGAAAGTGAATGGGACAAAAAGAGTGGGACCACCAACGAAGGAGAATTAAGAAGCAATTGATAAAATTGTAAAATTTCTTATAATTTTTTACAATTCTACGTTGGTTATTTCAACATCTCAATATGCTAATTATGGTTTGGTTTATTTTGGGCTGGGGGTAGTATGGTAAAGTGTTTTGTGGAGTTTAAAGTATTTAGTGTTTAGTGTAAAGAGTAGTGAGATAATTGAGCAACCTGCCTGTATTAAATGTTTATCACCCTCATTAATGAGAGTGGTTGGGGTATTTATACTCTTAATTAATGACTCATGGGCTTACGGGTCAAGTTATGAAACCGAGTCTAGTTTAATGACCCATTAGCCTTTGAAGTAGATTAACAAATAGCTTAGTCAAAAGGTATTTTACTTTTGACATGTCCGGATTTTTTAGTGGTGTGTGATTGTCTGAATTACCTCTGTCCGGATTATACAGTGGGCTGTGTCTGAAGTTTCCGAACTCATCAGTAGCCCTTTTTTTAGGCCTTGCCAAATATCTTTAGTAGGGCTAAAAAATTCACTAAGCCAGTATAAACTTTATCTGGTCTGCCTGTGCGGCCCGTACCAAGAAGTTTATTTTCAACATTAACTCAGTTCGAAGTTTGTCAAAACTGGTTTCTCTTTCCAGAATTGTAAGAGTTTTCTTCTTGGATCGTGAGACACGTGTCAATAAATGGTTCGACCTACCAGCCATTATTTTTCCTAGACCGGCGCACCCACTAAGTCTAGAAAGTTACCTAGGAATTTGATTCTTCCCAGGTTTGCACACCCTTTAATCATTGCAAAACCCTCTTCCACTTCTCATAGGTAACTGTTATTTTTTTTACTATTATATAAATTCTTTTTCACTATTTCATTTTCTTCCACACTCAAAGCTTTTTAGAGAGATTTCCATCCTCGCCTTCAACTTGTTCTTGAGAGGTTTTATGTTCACAGCCAGAAACGCACTAGTGAAAGGCGGCTGGTTAAATTTATCAGAGTTAGAAGGAGCGAAAAATGTTGAAAGAGATAATCGCATCGCTGCCGGCCTCTCAGTTTCTCCAAGTGAGAAATCTAGTGAACCGATTCAAGACGCTGATCAAGGGTCATTCTTATCCAAAAACCTTAGGTCCAAACAACTTTCATTCAAACCAAGCCTTTTACCCATTCCCTCAGGTTCTTCTGTTCAAGAGTCTCAACCTTCTGTGCCTAAGGAAAAAGCAATTTCAAGTATCAGAAAACCTTCTCCCTTCATTGCTATGGGTTCAGATGCTGAGAAATCTCCGGAGAGGATAATCCCTCGCCGAACGACCCGTCAAACTAAAACCCACTCCACACCTTCACTACCTAAACCCTCCGGATCGGAGGTATCTAAAGCTGCTCCAAAGGCCAAGACCTCCGGATCCCAACCTCAACCGGACACCAGGCCTTTAGAGGCAACAAGTGCTCAACCCTCCAAACAGCCTTCGATGCAAAAAAAATGACATTCCTTCTTCTAAGGAAGCTGATAAACCTTCCACGGTGATGGAAGAGATAATGGAAGATAGTATTGAGCAGGCTCCCATCGAAACTGAGGCGTCAGGTCAAACGGGGGATATTGTTTCCGATACGAAGTACATAAGTAAGGTGAAAGTCTGCATGACTCATCCAGACTCACTCCCATGGACTGTAAGCTTAACGAGGTGGTTATTTTCACCGAAGTGTTGAACTGGGGACTCCGGTTCCCATTGGACCCATAAATCATCAGGTATTATCACTTAGTTAAACTCTGCCCTAGCCAGCTAAGCCCCAATGCCTGGTATTCTCTCCTTGCTTGCATCATGGCATCAAGGTTGTCAAAAATCCCACTTCCGATGGAGCAGTTTGCTGTTGTGGCAAGCTTGTGCAAGAATCATCAGATTCCATTCTACCATCACAATATGGGGAACAACTTCAAAGTAGTGGACGACTTGCTGGAGTCCAAAAAAAACTGGAGGAAACAATTTCTGTTTGTCAGTGGGACATGGGAGAATGACAGGAAGATTAAGGCCAACACCAATCCTAGCATGCTGACTAACAGGTGGAAAATTACTGGTAAGTCCTTTTACTCTCTTTGTTTTTCATGTTTTTTTTTTAAATTATAAGTGTTCCCATTCTGATTGACTTGTGACTCCTTTTCCAGTGCTACCGAAGGAGTTCGTCGGACACTTAGAGGAGGGGCAAAAACCTGTGCAAAATTCAATGCATGGGCTGCGGAGCATTGGGGGAATGCTTTCCACAACTGCTTCACATCAGGCAATCTTGTGAGGTCCCATCTGTGGAATACCACAGGCCGGAGAGACCTCACATGGGAAGAGCTAACTACCCTTCCTTCTCTTGGTGTAATTCTCAAAAGAACAAAGGCCAAGGTTGGTAAATTTTTCTTACCTTCCAGAGCAAAAGCTCCCAGCAAGATGAAGAACAAGAAGAAGAAGGTTGCAACCGAGTTGGTTCAAGCAGCCACAGAAGGGACTGGTTTGGGGAACCAAGGGGGAATTGATGATGCCCTGGTCAAAGTAGTAGAGGATGAAATAATGAGGGAGGCTGGAGAATATCAGAACCCACCAAAGCCTTCTAACAAGCACAGAAAAAGGAGGGCCAATAGTGATGAGAAAGCTGCTAAGAAAAAGAAGGTCACCATGGGAGAAGAAGTAATTCTTCGCCCTTCGGAAACACAACCTCCACCAGCCCCTGCTGATCCTACCGTACAAGAGAAAATTCCAGCAGATCTGCAGTTCAGAAGGATTGCTGGGGGAGTGAATGAAGAAGTGGACATTAGTGCCCTTCAAGACATTGATTTATACTTCAACGATTCTAAGAAGGATGATTTCGCAGGTCCCTAACGCCCGTCCAGCTCGGCCAATATGGTGACCTTCAATGGTAAATCTTTCTCCGTCTCCGGAGAGCAAGACGTTATGAGTCATTCCCTCCTCGATCACATCCAGCCAATACTCGATTTGGAAAGACAGGTGAAAAGTCAGACCATCCTTATCAACTCCCTCACCTCCGACAATGAATATCTATCAACCAGCCTTCTCAATGCCAATCAAAGTATAGAGGAACTGAAGAAGGACATTGAGGCATTAAAGAATGAAAATAAGGATTTGTCAACCAAGTTGGCCACATCGGAGGCCGCCAGAACTGAGCTCCAGACTAAGAATTCTAGCTTAGAAAAGGACCTCACAGTGTTGAAGGAGGAATTGAAGACCAGAGATGGTGCCATTCAAACTCTAACTGATGAGAAGACCAAGTTAGAGGGTACGGTATCGGAGATGGCCAAAGAGAAAGAGGATTTAAAGAAGCAGCATGAGCAAACTATTCAGGCGGGTATTGTCAATTATACTAATGAAGTTATAGACTTCTTAGAGAAAAGAGACGATCAAGTCAAGTCTGACATGGTGCTACTCTTCCATGAGACTTTTCCGAAGAGGACCCTTGGTACCTTATGGTAATATGTGGAATATGAAGACATCCCATTTCATACTATGGCCGATGGTGACAAGCACAACCATGCCAGTGGAATAGATTCCATTACTGATGATGAAGAGGGAACTGGTGAGAGTTCGAGAGCCGAACTCAAAAGTCCCAAAAAAGGTGATGGTGGTGAAAGAACATCCGAAGGGAACAATCCCTAAGGTTTTATCATATTTTTTGTCTTTCTGAAAAATTAAAGTCCTTTGATACCCAAGGCACATTTTGTAATGTTATTCGATTAAATTCAGATTAAGTCTTTTAAACACCTAAAGTCCTTAGATGACCAAGGCATGTTTTGTTTTCTTGTTCGGTTCAAGCCCGAATAGGTTTAATTTATCAAACCCTCTTCTATTTAATACTTTCTTTCCTTTAACTTTCTCATGGCTAATGTTTAAGTAGCCCATAGTATTTCAGAAGTATTATAGTGAGAGTGTTTAATATCTTCGATGACATATATTTAATGATCATCACTCAACCAGGTTTGTCTGATCTACTAAAGATCCAAGGGGTCGATCAAATGACTTGTATATGTATTGAATTGTAGTAAAACCACTCTGAATGTTTTAAGAAGGCATTACATATTATTAAATAAAAAACCGGACACCTCATTAAAACCTCCTCGCGCCACCAGGGTAGGAAAGAGTATGCCCTCTAATATTTACATTGATATCTAACAAGTAAATATTTACACATAAATTTTATTTTTAAAATATAAACTGAGATGTTCAATATTCCATGGGTGCTTCAAACTCTTCCTTCTTTGTCTTGAATCCTATATGTCCCATGCTTAAGTTTTTCAGAGACCTCATAGGGTCCTTCCTAGTTCGGAGCCAGCTTACCGAACTGCTTCTCCTTGGTGTAAGAAAACTTTTCTTAACACCTTATCTCCTGGTTGAAAATCTCTTCTCTTGACTTTGGAAGCAAATCTGCTCATCATCAAGCCTTGATAGTGAATTATTCTTAAGTGAGCTTTAACCCTTCTTTCTTCTACTAAGTCCAACTGCTTCCTAATTGATATCTCATTAGCTTGTTCAGAATAGTCAGAGACTCTTCCGTAACAGCCCGAGGAGTAGTTCGCTACGCCCACAATACTTCTTGCAAATACCTTGGCCACTTCCCTGCAGCTCCTTCTAGATTCTTTTTCAATCCGGACAAAATGGTCTTGTTGGCTACTTCAACCTGTCCGTTTTCTTGTGGATGGAAAGGAGAAGAAACACAATGCTGAATGCCCCTAGAAGCGCAAAAATTCTTCATATCCTTGTTATTAAACCGTGGCCCATTGTCTGTGGTAATGTTTTGAAGAATCCCAAACCTGCAACATATATTGGATAGGATAAATTTAATGACAGCCTTCGAAGTGGTTCTTGCCAAAGGAGCTTCCTCTATCCATTTTGATAAGTAATCAATAGCAACTATAATAGTTCTGCACCCCTCGGACGCTATAGGCAGAGGTCCAACTAAATCCAATCCCCAAAGAGAAAGAGGTATTGGCTCATAAATAGACTTCATAGGTTTTGCTAGCACATGAATTTCATTGTCATACCTTTGACATGGATCACACTTTTTTACCATTTCTTTAGCATATGCCATTATGGATGGCCAATAGTACCCAGCCAACAAACACTCTCCGGGTTAGTGCCCTGTACCCATAATGTGCTGATCCTTCTCCATCGTGTAGTTCATATAAAGCAACTTGAGATTCTTCAACCCCCAAACAACGCAGGAGACGTATACTGAAAGATTTTTTATAGAGAACCCCCCCTTATGATAAAAAAAAACCACGAGCCCTGTGTTTCATTTTTCTTGCCATAGCTTTTTATGGAGGCAAAACCCCATCAGAAATATATTGAAGAAGGGAAAACCTCCAATCATTAGGTTGAATCACCTATATGCTCAAGCTTTCCTCTTCTTCCTTGTTTTGACTTGGTTGTATGGATGGGTATTCTTGTATGTGAATTCAAGGGTAATACTCAGAATATGCTATGGCTGTCAAAGAATCTGCAGTGTATTCTCTGACCAAGGAATATGCTCATAACAAGCACTTTTAAAGTTGGCTGCCACCTCTTTCAGGATGAGTAACTTAGCCTCAGATTGACCTTGAGCGTGATGGATAAGAAGGTGAGAGTCACCCATAAACCGAACTCTCTTAGCCCCACATAGGAAATCCAATTTAAGACCAGTTATAGCTGCTTCATATTCAGACTCATTGTTAGAGGCCCTGAATCCAAAACATATAACCTGGTACATTTTATCACCATATCTAGAAGTTAGGAAAATTCCAGCTCCACACCCCATAGTGCTTGAACCACCATCAGTTCGGATTATCCACTCTTTCTTGGTTTTTTCTTCCAAAGTTTGTTTGGAGTTCCTGTCCGAATGGAATTCTACTAGGAAATCAGCCACTGAATGAGCTTTAATAGCCGTTCGTGGGGCAAAATCAATGTCATAATAACCCAACTCTACTGACCATTTGGTCATCATGCTTGATATGTCTGCTTTCTGAAGAACATTCTTCAACGAGAAAGATGTTTGGACAACGATGGAATGAGATTGAAAATATGGCCTCATCTTTCTTGCTGCAATCACCAAGGCTAGTGCCAACTTTTCAAGTTTTAAGTATCCCTTCTCAGCATCTATCAAACTTTTGCTGATGTACCGTACGAGGGTAGTTGTCCACTTCTCTTACCAATACTGCAGTTATAGCACATTTTGACATAACCAAGTATATATAGAGTATTTCTCCTTGAACAGGCTTAAAAAGAGTCTTTGGTGAAGATAAGTGTTTCTTTACTTCAACAAAAGCTTGGCTACACTGTGGAGACCAATTAAACTATTTAGCATTCTTCAAGGTTTGGAAAAACGGAGCACACTTGTCCAAAGACCTTGAAATAAAATGATTCAAGGAAACCAACCTCTCACTGAGCCTCTACACTTCTTTAATATTTTGAGGATGATCCATTTCTAATAGAGCGCTAAGCTGATTCGGATCAGGTTGTATCCCTTTCTCACTTATTACATAACCCAAAAACTTTCCGGATCGAAGTTAAAAACATATTTTCTGGATTCAGTTTCAAATTCAAAGCTATCAGATTAGCAAATGTTTCTTGAAGGTCAATTATGTGCAAATCCTCCTCCAAGCTTTTGACCATCATGTCGTCTATGTACACCTCCATATTTCTGCCAATCTGACTAGCGAATGTTTTGTTCACCAATCTCTGATAAGTAGCCCCAACATTCTTTAACCCAAAAGGCATCACCTGGTACCAATGGAGACATCTATCTGTTATGAAGGTAGTATGATCTTGGTCCTTCGGATCCAACTGTATCTGGTTGTACCCATAGAAAGCATCCATGAAAGACATCAACTTGTTTCCAGACTTTGAGTCTACCAATTGATCTATCCGGGGACTGGATCTAGATCTTTTGGGAAAGCTCTGTTGAGGTCAGTAAAATCGATACACATACGTCATTCCAGTTCTTTATCTTGACCAACACTGGATTGGCAGTCCATAAAGGGTACTGGGATTCCTTTATATGTCCCATCTTGGTCAGACGATCAACTTCTTGGACTATCACATCAACTTTTTCCTTAGAAAAAGCTCTCATTTTCTGCACAACACGTGCAACATCACTCCAGATTGACAATTTGTGTGAGATAATGCTTGCGCGCACTCCGGTTACATCACTATTGCACCAAACGAAGACATGCTGATTATTTAGTAAAAAGGACAACAATTTATTTTTCAATTCTAGTGCCATTTTGGAACCAATCTTGATACTTCTACCCTTTGCTAGGGAGTGGATTTCAATTTCTTCAACTGGTATTATAACATTATGAGCCTCTCTGGGGTCATCAATATCACCCTTTCCCTCAGAAGGCTCCAGTAACTTCTAATCTTCATTAATCTGAACTGCTCCCAAAGTTTTAGGAGCAAGTGCAGTTGCATAGCACTCCCTTACTATCTTCTGACTACTTCGGACAACACCTACTTTCCCTTGAAATGTATACTTCAAACACTGGTGGACTTTTGAGGCCACATCATGCATTCTAGAGAGCCAGGACCTCCCAAATATCACATTTTAACATGTGGGGCAATCTACCACAACAAACAACACCCTCACCAATTTTATAAAAGGCCCTTTGCCCAACAACACCTCTTCTTCAAACTCTTCAATTACATCCGTAGAGCTCCTTGTGAAGCCCACAATGGTTCTATTTAAACATTGAATAACGACCGGATTCTTCATCTTCTTGTAGGAGCTCAGGAAGTGAATATTTTTCGAACTGCCCGTGTCTATCAAAATTCTGCGGATATCATTACCCCCAATAGATACTCCTATCACCACAGCATCCTCATGAGGCCCAGCAATATTTCTCAAATCATGCTCATCAAAAATTATAAATAGAAAAGGGGTTTGGCACTGATGAGAAGACATGCCCCTTCCAACTGGGTAGCCAGACTATGTATATGCCTCTTTTTTATGAAGGAGTGGGTGCTGTCACAGTATCCCTTTCAAAAATGGTGAGTGACTCAAAGAAATTAATGAGTCCGGAGACCGTCCTAGTTTGTTCTGTTATGACCCCTACTTTATTCCGAGTTGGATCAGGATCCAGGTATCCCGAATCAATATCAAATCTTTCAAGGATCATCATTTCCCCTTCTTGAGCAGATGTTCACGCATTGTTTGTAGGGCCCGTCCGAGGAGCATTGTCAGGCCTGTTTCCACTTCTTCTTTTGACATAAGCTCCCAGCTTGCCCCTTTCAATAAAGTTCTACACTTCCTGCTTCAATGCTATGCAGTCTTGAGTATTATGGCCTATATCATTATGATACTGGCAAAAACAAGTATTTCGACTCTCTCTAGGAGATTGCAGTGCTGTTGGTTTCCGGAAATGGACTTCTACCTTGGTCTTGCCATATATTGTGGCCACATTCTCTTTCAACTCCGCAAACCACTATGGTTGAACCCAAGGGCCTCTTTTATTTCTTGACTGCTAGCTTTGAGACTGATTTTGGTTGGACTGAGTTTGTTTAGCCCGGTTGGACCCTTATCGGGTCTCTTTAGCCTTATATTCGGACTGGTTTTGAGCTGCTGTGGTGGACCTCACTTGATGACGCACCCTGGTTTTCTTGGTTTCATCCATATTAATTTGTTTTCCCAACTGATTCAATAAGCCACCCCAAGTCATGGCTTTCTTCCTGGTCATCGAATCAACCAGATTCCCATGGTTCAACCCTTGTCTCAGAAGAGCAATTGCCACCTGTTTGAAGCAAACTGCTAATCCGTTTTTTGTGTTCATGAACCGACTTATGTAGTCCTTTAAGGACTCGTTTGGTTCTCACAATGGATAATGGTATCTTCATTTCCCTTCACCTTTTTCTTCCAACAAATTGCCTTCGGAAGGCAACCCAAAATATATCAAAGTTTCTGATACACCCCTATGGTAAGCTATTATACCACTTAAGAGAGCTTCCCGTAAAAGTTTGGGAGAAAGCTCTGCACAAAAGTTTGTCATCATTATCAAAATTCACTATGAAGTTCTTGAATTACTTCAGATGGTTATCCGGATCCTTACTTCCATCATACTTCTCCATTTTAGAGCTGTCAAACCTTTTGGGTAGGTTTTCGGACAGTATTTTGGCAGACAAAGGCGAATGCCTCCAATTCTTATTACGACTGAAGACTATGTCTTCATTAGATGTTACGAAAATACATGGTTCGGTCTGAAAAGCAAAACGATCTATCAGGAACTAATTAGCATGCCTGTGGCTGTGAGATGACCATTGGCCCAGATGCCTTTTAAGCCTCACATGCCTATCCCTCTTTCTTGAATATTTTTTAATTAGTTTCATTTTTTTCCTGGTCCTCCCTTTATCATTACTTGATAACAAAGACTCCTCAAGCTCAGCCTCGTTCGAAGAGCTGCTGAAGGACTCATAATCTAAACTTTCAAAAGGCTTAGACCGATGAGTTTTCTTAAAGCTAACATGGGTCTTTTTCAAACTCAGATGAGTCTTTATTGATGGATCATTCTCCTTAAGGTTGTCAGTGTGATAAATAGCTGACGCTCCTGACTTCTCCCTTATATCCTTTTTTGCTTGTTTTATGGTCCTTATCGCCTCTATTTCTGATTTCAACTTGTCTCGCTCTTTAATGGTGTATTCCTTGTTTTCCCCAATCGTTTCCACCACATGTGGTGGAGTTTCCTACTCATTCAGATCCATTCGAACTTACTCTTTTTAATGGTTTTGACTGTAAAATTCAGGCACCCTCGTGCTCCTACTGTGGTTGCCAATTTAGTTTGGTTTATTTTAGGCTAGGGGTAGTATGGTAAAGTGTTTTGCGTAGTTTAAAGTATTTAGTGTTTAGTGTAAAGAGTAGTGAGATAACTGAGCAGTCTGCCTGTATTAAATGTTGATCACCCTCATTAATGAGAGTGGTTGGGGTATTTATACTCTTAATTAATGACTCATGGGCTTACAGGTCAAGTTATGAAACCAGGTCAAGTTTAAGGACCCATTAACATTTTAAGTAGATTAACAAATAGCTTAGTCAAAAGGTATTTTACTTTTGACCTGTCCGGATTTTTTAGTGGTGTGTGATTGTTCGAATTACCCTTATCTGGATTATGTAGTGGGCTGTGTCTGAAGTTTCTGAACTCATAAAATTCATCTTAGTGTTACTCTAAGATTGTCACAATTGATAGAAACCTTATTTCCCTTTTTAAAGATCTTGATTAAGACATGAGACAAAAGGCTGAAGCTCTCAGAGTAAAGTTTGACAAATATTAAGGAGTAAAAGAGATTAACAGACTTGTTATTATTTCAAGTGTATTAAACTCGACAAACAAGATGTGTTTTGCTACTTTATTCTATGAGTGAATTTTTGAAAAGGGTAGTCGAGAGTCAATTAAGATTGATCACTCGGTGAACAAGTAATGAAACGACTGTTTTAGGAATACTCTTATGGATTTTAGAATATCGAGGGCAAGTAGTGGTTTTTTAGATTCATATTTCGTACTTGAATCAAGTAGTGGAAAATATCATATTGGAGTGGACAAGAACCAATTGGAAGATGATACTAATGGGTATGAAATAATGGCTACAGGAAGTTAGTTACCCAGAAAGGGCTCCAAGAATCAACAAATGAGTTGGAGCTTTATTTGAAATAAATTGTAGAAAATCCAAATCTGGTACTTGGAACAGAGTATGAAATCTAGTCATGGTGGAAGCTTAATGCTAAGAAGTACCCTATTATATATGAAATTGCTAAAGATTTATTTGTTATGCAAAATTCATATGTTGCTTCAGAATTAACCTTCAGCACGATTGACGTGTTCTTGACCCGTATATAAGTCGTATAACTCATTACATGATATAATATCTCATGTGTAATGATCCGTAGGTGAAAAATTCTTTAAAGTTAAGTGATAAAGGTGGATATACACATATAACTACTCTAGAAATCCTCTAAAAAATTATACTACTATATCAACTTAAAAAATGTAGATTAGTATTTAATTTCTGATTGTATCCTAGATTATAATTCTATACTTTAACTTCTTAAGTCCTTAACTTTATTTATTTTTATCTTTTCAGAGTTTACCAATGCTTTTTTAAGTAGTTAAGCAAGTTTTTTGTCTTCCGTTTTATGGCTTCGTTAGTGCATCAGGTAAGACTTCGACTTCGAAAGGCCAAACATATGTATCTACTTTTTTTTCCATTCCTAGCCAAACTACAATTGTATAATACTCTGTCTACCTTTGACGATAATACTGAATATGATTTCTTTAAAAAAACAAGTCATAATTATAACGATTGGACGACAAATATGCATATATATATATATATATATATGATTTTTTAAGATGCAGTTTGTTTATTAGAGTTGTTTTTATTTATAAGAGTGCATCCATGCCTGTCTGCTCTTGTTTGGTTCTCTTGTTTTATGATAAAAAATTAACATAAACATAAATTCTTGGTGTGGTCGATGGTACACACATGATTGTCTGCTGTTTTTCTTTTCTTATTTCTTTCGGAGCGCGTAAAAATCATACGAGTGTTATCTTTAAGGGTAGATTGGCTTTATAGTATAAAGCAAGAAACTCTAGCATAGACTATTACTTGTGATCATTACTATGGAAATCTGGTCCTACTTTATATATAATTGAGTTGTTCCTTAAGCAATTATAGCATGCCACCCAATTTTATTTTACTTTAAAGTTAAAATTTGTAACTTGTAAGAAATACAAGGACATTTGAATAAGGCCATGGAATAAATACATGATGATACTCCGACTACAAAGAATAGTGGATGGTTTGATCCTAAGTTTCCAACTCATTTCCCAGCTCTTGAGCCATCTAATTGATAAAATGAGCAGGTCACCCAATTGATTGACCTGTAGATACTATTACTTGTGTTCGAGTAAGGACCAAGACTCAACACAATTTGTGATAGCATATGTATATTATATACATGGATGCGTGAATATATAACAAGGATTTTCATTTATTTAAGCTCAAGAACTAGTTTTATTTATGCAAGTGAACTAAAGCCTAAAGATATAAGCACATTTTGGTTGATTGAAGTCGAAATATTATGTTGGTGAACTGAAGCTGAACTCTTGTACATTTTTTGTTGAAATTTTGAAATGTATAACTTTGTTGAAATTTGTAACTGTTCTGTTTTGTTGAAATGTAGGCTTGTTTTTGTAAAATATGTAACTCTTGGTTTGGTGGCTGAAATTCTTTTTTTTTTACAATAATTATGTTTTTTTTTTAATTCGGGTAATTCGGTTCCATATAGGATTGATTCGGTCCAAAGTAACCAGTTGGTTACCAAATAACCAATTGGAACCGAACTCAAATGGAACCAAACCGGAACGGAACCGAATCCATTGTGAAATCGATTTTCATGGTTCTTTTCGGTTTTCAAATCAAATATCCATAAGGAACCGAAATGAACCGAACCGAAGAACCGAATGCAAATGCCTACGAATAAAAGATCAAGTTTATACTCTATTCTCAAATCAAATACCCATAAAGAACCGAATTTAACCGAATTTTAATCGGTTCTATAATGGGTACCAGTTTCCGAAAATCAAAAGATCGAGAGCCGAACTAACTAAAACGAACTAAACCGAAGAACCGAATTACCATGCATACAAGTGAAGGATCAAGTTTATTCTCTAATATTCCCCCTTAAACGTGATCCTGATATGTTGGGTATTATATTTTCCATAGTTATGTGTAATTGGCATGACATTTCCCATGACGGGCATGATCGCTTGTTAATCACATCGCTAAGAACTTTTGGCTCTGATACCATGTTAAAAATAAAGATGTGTATTTTCAATGATAAAACAAATGAAAACAAACTTAATAAACTTCAATCTCACTCTTTTTAGATGGTTCCAAAAAGGTCTCATACTAGTTGAGATGTTTCATTCACTTGTATATTATATATTATGTTCAGTCTAAGCAATGTGGGATAGCAAATCAAGTGAGAGATCGAGTTTAGAGTCTTATAAAAAAATACACAATATTAAATATTAAATACAATATATGAATACACTTAAGTCTTCACTTTGAAAGAATAATCTATTTTCGTTCTCCAATAGCGGATGGGTTGCTCCATCAGAAACAAATACATTTTAAAAAAACAGTTATGTCAATTATATTATCTTAAAAATCTGAACATGAAAAAAAAACGTAAAACTAAACCAAGAAAAACATGATAGCATTTATTTCAATTATTTTTCAATAAGATCTTAAAAAATTAAAAAACTTAATTACCACTAATAACAACAAAGAGTCATAACTCATAAAATAAGGTAAATAAATAAATATTAGTATCCGGAAACAATAACAGTGTTTTCAAATTCCATTGAAGAAAAATAAACTTATAATTTAGAAGCAAGGATTTCAAAAAAAAACAAATTATATATCGTTCCAATTTGTTTATTAGCACCAAAATAAATTTCCATACTTATCTCTTCATCCCTATTAAAAAATTTGTTCTCGAGAAGCTAATCTTTATTCTTCATTTTCTTAAATCTTAAATCACTGCAAAAGCAAAAAATCATAATTAAAAGTCAATCAGAACCCCAAAAAATAAAATCTCAACTTGGAGATATGAAATGAAAAATAACCTTAAAAATTAAATTTAGAAAGGTAAAGAAAAAAAATTAACACCTAAAATTAATAGTTACCATCACTTAAAAGAAACATCCAATAAGGAAATTATCATCCAAAATTTCTACATTTTTTTCTAGTTCTAATTTATGTATAATATCTTTTGGAGAGTTTTAAAGGTTTTGATTATGTTTCTGAAACATCCCTTACGGATTCATACATCGAATTTTTCCAAAAACATAAAACAGTTGACATTCTGGGATTACTCCTTGGAGCATATACTTTTATACATGCTTCTGGAATACACGTTATATTCTCGGCAGATGATAGACACTGACTAGGAGTCCACCCGGTGCCACATCATAAGTACATTTGGAATACACAAAATACTCATCCAACCCTTCTTCTTATTCATTTCTACTTTATGAACATTTAATATTAGATATTAGTTAATATAATACATATTATTTTAGTAATATGAGTTCCTCAATATTTAATAATTTTTTTTTTTTATTTTTGGATTATATAACAATCTAAAATCTAACATAACTCTATTATTGTTCTTTCTGACATGAACATTAAAGAAAATCTTGAATAAAAACGAAATTTCTTAAAACATTACCTTACACATGTTGAAAATATAATATTTTTTGTAAGGATTAATAAGATGTAACCTAAAAAAATCGTAAAAAAGGAATGTGAACGGGTTTAGTGTGAGAAGTGAGAGACATTATGTATCTAATAATAACTAAAAGGGAAATATTATTTCCTACGTCGATTTTTTAATTTCCTACATATTATAGCCATGTATTTTGTTTTGTTATTTCTTTCATAAAAGAAAATTCAATTATACCCTTATTTAAACTTAAAATTTCTAAGTCATACGGCTCTAACTGATCTATTTTTTCTCTCTCGCTTATATTCACTCTTGAAAAAAATTCAAACCATGGGTTTTCATTTTCGGGTTTAAATTCATTGACAAAATTGAAGGTTCGTTGTTTTTTAACTCAATCTTTTTTCGAGTCCACAAATTTAGATATGTGAATTAGAGAAAAAAATAAATAGAATTAATATCTTCATATTTACAATTTGTGTCTTTTCTATTGTTGGTTTGTTTTGATTTTTTATATTTACGGTTCCAAATGTTATTGTTTAGGAAAATAATGTGAAGTAAAGTTGTGTATCTCAATGTATGTTTCAATTGAATTGTGGACGAAATAAAATTATTTAAGTGAATGACATCAAAACATAAATTTAAAGTTAAATTAAGGATAATATTATAAAAGAATGTTTTGAATTTCTTTTCAAAAATTTGGATGAGCAAAACAGGAAAAAAAATTATGGAAAAAATAAGTATACCCAAACTAAAAAATTAAAAAATTAAAAACAAAAATAAGAGAATGTTTTTTATGAGATCAGATATTTCAGCTGATATGTCTTGACTTAATCCGATGGGTAGTTCGGACCATAACCACTATCATAAAAACCGAACACGACAAAAGTAATAAAAACTGACTAAGCTAGTTGCTGGTCACTTCATACTAGATTACTAATTGGTCCTTAAACTTGACCTAACTTCACTATTTGACCTAATAGACCCATAGGTTAGTAATTAAGTATAAATACGCCAACCAATTTCATTAATAAGGGTAATCAGAATTTATTACTAGCACATAACTTAATTATCTCACTACTTACTACTTTAAACATTAAATTCCACAAAACATCCAAAACACTTTACAAAATTATCCCCAGACAGAAATAAACTACATCAAATTGACGATCACATTGGGAGTACGACGGTGCCTGAATTTCACAATTTAAAACTAGTGTGGATTATTTTTTATTGGGGGTAATTTTGTCAGGTGTTTTATAGTGTTTCGAAGGTATTTAATGTTTGGGTGTTTTGTAGTGAGAGATTTGAGCTGTCTGGTTGTATTAAATGTTCATTACCCTCATTGATGAAAGTAGTTAGGTATTTATACCCTTAATTATGGGCCACGTGGGCTTTCGGGTCAAACTTATGAAACAGGTCGAGTTCAAAAACCCATTAGTTTGTTAAGCAGATTAGCAATTAGCTTAGTCAAAAGGTGATTAGATTTTAATACTTTTGTCCGAATTTCCCCTGTTCGGTTTCTACAGTGAGTGGTGAAAATATCTGGACTCATCAGTAGCCCATTTTTTAGGTTTTGTTCGAAGGCCTTTGGCAAGACCTAAAAAATGGCCCTTGGGCACTTGTGATATTTTCCGGACGGATCTAGAATTCAGTAAAGGACTTATCCGGACTGAAAAACGCTTAAGAAGTTTAACGGTTTTGCCATGGATCGTGGGACACGTGTCTCCTTCTGATTTGCTTCTCCAGCCGTTTTCCTCCTTGAACGACGCTCCCACTAATCCCAAAAAGTAACCTCTTTAATTAATGCTTGTGACGTCAGCGCCGTCTTTAATCATTACTCTCATCTTTTTGTATTCTCCTAGGTTTCTGGGTATCTTTTGTTTCTTTAGAATAAATCAACTAATTTTCACTGTTTTACCATCTTCATCACTTTTTCACTCCTATTCTTCAAAGCTTTCATCTCTCTTTTAAAAAAACCTCTTTGGTGTAAGTTTATGTTTACAACAAGAAACGCACTTGTAAAAGGTGGGTGGCTTAATCTTTCGGAGCTAGAGAAAGCACAAAGAGTCAAACGAGAAAGGTGCATTGCTGCACGCCTTCCAGTTTCTCTAATCAACAAGTCTGAAACACCAAGTGCAGAGCCTAATCGAGGTTCATCTTCTGCCAGAAGCTCCAAACCTAGAAGGTTATTTCAACCTAGTCTTTCACCAATCGTCTCAGGCTCATCGATTCAGGAGTCGCAGCCTACTGTCGAACGGGAAAAGGATGTTACAAGCACAAAGAGACCCTCTCTATTCATAGCCATGGGACTGGACGCTGATAACTCCTCTGGAAAAGCTAACGTTTCGACGAAGAGGCCGCTTAGTAAAAGGCCAGGCTATTGCTCCACAGTCTAGATCTTCGAATTCAGGGCCCTTTAAGTCTGGGGCCAATGACAAAGCTGCAGGGTTAGAGACACCCATCAAAGCTTCTAAGGACAAGTCGTCTGGTCTGGAGGCTATCGGAACAAGCCTTCGAAATGAACCCTCCGGATCTGAGCCCCAGCCGGACACCAGACCACAAAGGGAAAGCGATGCTCAACCATCCGGACAGCTCACTGAGCCGACTACCAGCACTTCTCCACCAAATACAACTGACAACCCTTCCATGGTGATGGAAGATGTTATGGAGGACAGTGTTGAAGAAGCTCCTTTTAAGACTGACGTCTCCGGGCATACGGGGGAGGCTGCCATTGTTAAGAAAAACAAGGGTAAAGAAAAGCTGTGTTTAAAACATTCGGACCTGCCGGAGTGCCTTGAAGGTAGAGTGGGACCTTGCTTCCACAAGGTGAGTGTGAAGTATCTGTTAGCCATGCAGAATATTAACTATGCATTCATTCATACTGCTGAATTTGGCCGGATCCGGACGAAGTGGGGGATCCCAGAATCTGTTAAAGTAAGGATAACGGTCGATCCAGAGACGTCAATGGACTGCAAGCTAAGTGAGATAGTCTTCTACATAGAGTTGTTCAACTAGGGGCTTAGATTTCCTTTGGACCCAGAGATCGTCAGATATTTTCATCTGATAAAGCTCTGCCCAAGCCAACTGAGCCCCAACGCTTGGTACACACTCATGGCCTGGATCATGGCCTACAGGCTCTCCGGAATACCGCTTCCGATAAAGCAGTTTGCTGCTGCGGCCAGCCTTTGCAAGAACCACATCATCCCCTTCTATCATTTTAACATGGGTGACAATTACAAAGTGGTGGATGACCTGCTTGAATCGAAGAAGAATTGGAAGACCCAATTCTTGTTCATCAGTGGTGTTTTGGAGAATGGGAGGAAGATTAAGGTTGGTGACAACCCAAGTATGCTTACGAGCAGATGGAAAAGCACAAGTTAATATTTCATCATGTTTGTTTTTCTTTTCTTAAAAAGTATGTTTACTTAAATATTATTTTTCTTCTTTTGGTAGTGCTGCTGAAGGAGTTCACCGACTACTTAGAGGAGGGGCAGACTAATTGTGCCAAGCTGAATGCTTGGGCTGCTGAAAAATGGGGAAATCGCTTCCACAATTATTTTACTGGTGGAATCTTGGTGAGATCCCATCTCTGGAACACAACCGGCCGGAGAGACTTGTCTTGGAGGAATTAACCACACCGCCCCTCCGGGTGTCATTCTATAGAGGACAGATGCAAAGGATGGGAAGCTAGCCTTGCCGGGCAGAGCTAAAGCCCCAAGTAAAATGAAGGGCAAGAAAGGCAAGAAAAAGGTAGATGTAGCTGAGGTCAACCAACGTGTTGTTGAGGAGACTGTTCCAGTAAATCAGGAGGTGTAGGAACAGGGAGGGATTGATGCTTCTCTACTTCAAGTGGTGGAAAATGAGAGTACCAAAGAGGCAGTTGGACTTCCAAAACCCCCAAAAGCTCCAAAGAAAGACCAAAAACGGGGAGCAGAAGGTGGAGATAGGGAAGCTAAGAAGAAGAAAACCTCCAAGGGAGATTAAGTTGCTCTCTGGCCTCCGGAGTCTCTTTCTCCGGTCGACCCAACAGACCCAACTCAAGCAGAGCAAATCCCAAGTGACTTTCATACCGGAGAGGGCGACGGAGGGGACATGAACATTGATGGAGTAGACATCAGTGGCCTTCAAGGGATTGGCCTTTACTTTGGAGACCTTGAGAAGGACGACTTTGCTGGCCCTTCCCCAAGCTCTTCGAACATTGTCACTTTCAATGGTAAATATTTTTCTGTTTCAGGAGAGAAGGACATGGTGACCCACTCCTTGTTGAGAAATATTCAATCGGTGCTCAACTTGGAGAAGCAAATGCGAAACCAATCATCCCTCATCAACACACTCAACTCAGATAAAGAGAGTTTGTCTAATGACCGCCTTACTGCCAACCAGAATGTTGAGGCATTAAAGAGAGAGAACAAGGAGTTGAAGAAGGGGGAAGAGGATTTGGCCACCAAGCTGGCCACTTCAGAGAGGGTTATCAAAAAACTCCAATCCAAGTATTCTGAATTGGAGAATAATCTTTATACTTCAAAAAAGGAGGTGAAGGCCAAAGACAACGTCATTCAGACCCTAACTAGTGACAAAATTTCGCTCGAAGATGCTGTATCTAAGGCTAACCAAGAAACAAATGACTTGTTAAAGGAGCAAGAGAAGACAATCCAAGCCAGGATTGACGCATACACCAACAAGGTGATAGACTTCCAAGAGGAAAGGTATGCTGAAGTCAAATCAGACATGGTCTTGCTCTTTCATGAAAAATTTCCAAAGAGGACACTAGGAGATCTACGGCGATTTGTGGAATACGAAGACCTTCCTCACCATAATATGGCCGATGGTGATAAGAACTGCTATTCCAGTGGTTGGGATGATACCACCAATGAAGATGAAGGGACCGGGGAGAGCCCCACCGAGGAACCTAAAGACCCCAAAAAGAAACCAGATGAGGCTGGACTATCTAAGGAAGCTCATCCTTAGAATTTTTAACTATCTTTTATTTTTCTTTAATTTTTGTGTTATACTAAAGTCCTTGGATGACCAAGGAATTTTTATAACCGTGTCCAGCTCTTATTCGAATAAACCCTTTCTTTTAGAACTCCAAAGTCCTTGGATGGCCAAATCACTTTTTTATATTTTAATATCATTCCCCGGTGTTAGCCGAGTAGCTTTACCTTACACAATTGTTGCATTGTTTTATAGTTACCCAATTTCGATGGCTAATGTTTAAATAGCCCTTAGTTGTTATACAAGTATTTCAAAGTGAGAGTGTTGAAATTCTCCGTTGAAAAATGTTTAAATAGTCATCATTCTACCAATTTAATCCGGTCTGCCACTGATACTTTAAAAAATTTCAAAAAAAATTATCAATTGAAACACTCCGAATTTTTCAAGAAGGCATCGAATTTTATTAAAAATCCTAGACACCTCATTAAAACCTCCCTGTGCCACCAGGGTAGGAAAGAGTATGCCCCCTAATACTTACATGGACTTTAAACAAGTAAATATTTACATAATTTTTACTCTAGATACAACCGGAGATGTTCAATGTTCTAGGGGTGATTCAAGATCCTTCCATATTTATCTTGAAGCCTATATGTGCCAGGCTTAAGCTTTTCACTGACCATATAGGGTCCTTCCCAAGTTGGAGCTAGCTTGCAAAACTGCTTCTCCTTAGTATGTAGGAAGACTTTTCTCAAAACTTTATCCCTAGGTGAAAATCCCTTCTTCTGACTTTGGAAGCAAACCTGCTTCTCATCAAACCCTGTTAGTGTGTGACTCTGAGATGAGCCTTAACCCTTTTTTCTTCTATCAGTTCAAGTTGACTTCTAATTGCCCCACTTATTGGCCTGTTCGGAAAAATTATGGACTCTGAATGAATGAAGAGTTTCTTCTATAGGAGCTATTGCATCCATACCATATACCAAGGCAAATGGGGATTCTTGTGTATCAGCCCCATGAGTAATCCGGTAAGCCCATAGTACTTCTTGTAAATAGCTTGGCCACTTTCGAGTAGTCCCTTCTAAATTCTTTTTAAGACCGGACAGGATGGTTCTGTTTTCCACTTCAACCGGACCATTTTCCTGTGGGTGGAAATGAGAAGAAAAGCAATGTTGAATGCCTCTAGAACCACAGAAGCTCTCCATATCCTTATTATCAAATTGTGGCCCATTGTCTGTGGTTATATTTTGGGGAACCCCAAACCTGCAGCAAATATTAGATAAGATAAATTTTATGAAAACTTTTGAAGTAGTTCCTGCCAACGGGGCTGCTTCTATCCATTTTGAGAAATAATCGATGGCAACTAGGATAGTTCTGCATCCCCCGGACGCCATAGGTAGAGGTCCCACCAGATCCAGCCCTTAACGAGCAAAAGGTATTGGTTCAGAAATTGACTCTAAAAGGACAGTTGGGATATGAATTTCATTACTGTATCTTTGGCATGGATCGCACTTTTTTACCAATTCCTTGGCATCTTCCATTATAGAGGGCCAGTAGTATCCGGCCAACAAGACTATTCTGGTTAAAGCTCTATAACCACAGTGTGCTGACCATTCACCATCATATAGTTCAGACAACACTACTTGGGACTCTTCAGTCCCCAAACATCGCAATAGAGGTTTGCTAATAGACTTCTTATAAAGAACGTCTCTTAGGATTATAAATCCACGAGCCTTATACTTTACTTTCCTTGCCACTGCTTTCTCCGGAGGCAAGACACCATATGAGATATATTGAAAATAGGACACCTCCAATCTTGAGCCTGACTTACTTGTATGTTTAAACTTTCCTCCCTTTCCTTGCTCTGATAGAGGTGAATGGATGGGCATTCCTGCACGTGAATCCATGGGTAGGACTCAGAGTATGCTATGGTTGCCAAGGAGTCTGCTAGAGTATTTTCTGTTCGGGGTATGTGCTCATAAGTAATATCTTTGAAGTTAAGTGCCACTTCTTTAAGAACGAATAAATATTTAGTCAGTTGCTCTTTTTTGGCCTCGGATTGACCTTGCGCATGATGGATACGAAGCTGAGAATCACTCATTAACCTGACCTTTTTGGCTCCACAAATTAGAGCTAATTTCAAGGCAACTATAACAGCTTCATATTCGGACTCATTATTGGAAGCCCTGAAAGCAAAACATATAACCTGGTACATTTTGTCGCCATACGGAGAGGTTAAACATATCCCAACACCACAACCCATGGTACTTGATCCACCATCAGTTAGGACAACCCATACTTTTTTAGTTTTTTCACCTGTTGCTTGCTTAGTATCTCTGTCCGAATGAAATTCAACTAAGAATTCAGAAACAGACTGAGCTTTGACTGCGGTTCGAGGGGAAAATCAATATCAAAGTCTCCCAACTCCACTGACCATTTGGTCATTCTTCTTGAAATGTCTGACTTTTGAAGAACGTTTTTAAAAGGAAAAGACATCCGGACAATGATAGAATGAGACTGAAAGTAGGACCTCATTTTCCTAGCAGCAATTACTAAGGCCAGTGCTAATTTTTCAAGTTTTAAATATCGTTTTTCTGCATATATCAAACTCTTGCTGATATAGTACACCAGACGAGGATAATTATCCTCCTCCCTTACTAGCACTGCACTTATGGCACAATCAGAAATTACCAAGTATATGTAGAGTGTTTCTCCATCAACAGATTTAAACAAAGTTTTAAGGGAGGATAAATGCTTCTTAATTTCACTGAAGGCCTGGTCGCACTATGGAGACCAGTTAAATTCTTTTTCACTTTTTAAAGTTTGAAAAAATGGAGCACACCTATCCGAGGACCTTGAGATAAAACGGTTTAGAGCAGCCAACCTCCCTGTCAATCTTTGTACTTCTTTAATATTCCGAGGAGGCTCCATCTGCAATAAAGCACTAACCTGGTCTGGATCAGGCTGTATCCCTTTCTCACTTATCACATACCCTAAAAATTTACTAGACTTCATTCCGAAAACACATTTTTCTGGATTCAGCTTTAAATTCACCTTTATCAAGTTGGTAAAGGTTTCTTGAAGATCTGCTAAGTGTAGTTCTTCTTCCACACTCTTTACCATCATGTCATCGATGTAGACTTCCATGTTTCTTCCAATCTGATTAACAAAAGCCTTGTTTACTAATCTCTGATAAGTAGCCCCAGCATTCTTTAACCCAAATGGCATCACCTTGTAACAATGGAGGCCCCTATCACTAACAAATGTAGTGTGTTTTTTATCCTTCAGATCCACTTGAATCTGATTATACCCGGAAAAGGCATCCATAAAGGACAATAGCTTGTTCCTAGGTGTGGATTCCACCAACTGATCAATTCGGGGGACCGGATATAGGTCTTTTGGTCAAGCTCTATTGATATCAGTAAAATCGATGCACATACGCCACTTCCCATTTTTATTCTTTACTAACACCGGATTGGCTGTCCATAAAGGGTACTGAGATTCCTTTATGTGCCCCATCTTAGTAAGCCGGTCAAGCTCTTGAACTATGGCATCATCTTTCTCCTTAGAAGAAGCTCTCCTCTTTTGTAAAACAGGTGTTACATCCCTCCGGACGGATAGTTGGTGTGATATAACTACTGTTGGTACTCCGGTTACATCAGCATTGCACCAAACGAAAACATGATGATGGTTTTTCAAAAAAGCTAAAACTTTACTCTTTAATTCTGATGTCATCCTGGACCCGATCTTTACATTTCTTCCTTCAGCCAGAGAGTGAGTTTCAACTTCTTCAATTGGTATTAAAAAGACCAGGGGTCTCTCTGGGGTCATCAATTTCACCCTCCCTCCTAGAGGGCCCCTCAAACTGCTAATCCGAACTGATCCGAACTGCCACTAAAGTTCGAGGGGCCAGTGCTGTTGCATAACACTCCCTTGCCACCTTTTGACTACTTCGGACAACTCCCACTTGTCCTTGCATAACGTCTTTTAAACATTTGTGGACTGTTGAAGCCACAACATGCATCTTAGAGAGCCAAGATCTCCCCAAAATGGCATTGAAACATGTGGGATAATCCACCACAATAAAAAGTATTCTGACCATCTTCTAAAAAGGTTCCTTCCCCAACAAAACCTCCTCCTAAAACTCCCCGATCACATCCGCTGAGCTTCCAGTGAAACCCACAATTGACCTGTTCGAACGCTGAATCACTGTTGGATTCTTCATTTGTTTGTAGGAAGTCAAAAAGAGGATATTGGCTGAACTACCGGTGTCCACCAAAATTCGTCTAATGTAATTGCCCCTAATGGATGCTCCTATCACAACAACATCTTCATGGGGACCAGCTATGTCCCTCAAGTCATCTTCATCGAAAACAATGAAGAGAAAAGGAATTTGCGATTGATAGGAAGTCATGCCTCCTTCGAGTTGGGTAGCTAGAGTATGAACGCGACTTTTTCTCGAAGAAGCAGTTGGTACAGTCATGGTGTCTCCCCCAAATATTGTAAGTGACTCAAAAAAGCTGATGAGTCCGGACACCGTCTTGCAGTGTTCTGTGATAATGCCCACCTTATTCCGGGTTGGATCAGGATCCAAATAATCTGACTCCACATCAAACCTTCCAATTATCACCATAACCTCATCCGGAGCTGATGTCCCTGCATTGTTTGGGCGTCCCTGCATTGTTTGGGCCAGTCCGATGAGCATTATCAGGCCTATTTCCACTTCTTCTTTTAACATAAGCCCCCAACTTTCCTCTTTCAATCAAATTTTGCACCTCTTACTTCAAAGAGATGCAATCTTCTTTGTTATGACCAATATCTTTATGATATTGGCATAAACAATTATTACGACTTTCCCTGGGAGATTGAAGTGCAGCTGGCTTCCTGAAATGTACTTCGTCTTGTCATAGATGGTTGCCACATTCTCTTTTAACTCGGCAAACCACTCCGGTTGAACCCATGGCCCTCGCTTATTTCTGGATTGTTGACTCTGAGCTGGTGCTGGGTGGGATTGAGCCTTGGCCCGGCTGGGACCCTGTCCGGCTTCTTTAGCCTTATACTCTGACTGATTCTGATTCTGGTTTGGTGCAGATGGGGCCGATCTTACCTGCCTATGCACCCTGGTCTTCTTTGTTTCATCTACATTGATTTGTTTCCCAACCTGATTCAGTAAACCGCCCCACGTCATGGCCTTTTTTCTGGTTACAGAATCAGCCAAATTACCAGGGTTCAAACCCTGCCTTAGAGAAGTTATTGCTACTTGTTCAAAGCAATTAGCTAATCCTTTCTTGGTGTTCACAAAACGACTTATATATTCTTTCAAAGATTCATTTGGCTCTTGGGCACAATGGATAATAGTTTCTCCATTGCCCTTCACTTCCTTACTTCCAACGAACTGCCTCCGGAAGTCCACCAAAAAAGTATCAAAATTTCTGATGCAGCCTAGTGGCAAACTATTGTACCACTTCAAAGCACTCCCCGTAAAAGACTAGGAGAATGCTCGACAAAGTAACTTATCATCATCGTTAAAATTCATCATAAATTTTTTGAATTGCTCCAGATGGTTATCTGGATCTTTACTCCCATCGTATTTTTCCATCTTTGTACTGTCAAACCTCTTAGGAAGGTTTCCAGACAGTATCTTAGAAGACAATGTAGATTGTCTCCACTCTGGCCACGATTACACACAGTATCTTCATTGGGAGTTGCAAAGATACCTGGTTCATCATGAAAGGCGAAAGGATCCATCAACAACCGGTCTACATGTCTCCGGCCATGGTTGTGACCATGAGATGACCATTTTCCTAGATGTCTTTTCAACCTTCCATGCATGTCCCTCTCTCTTGAATATTTTTTAACCAACTTCTGATTCTTTTTAGAACGACATTCATCACTGCTGGATGACAAGGATTCATCCACTCCATCTTCGTTCGAGGAGCTACTAGAGGATTCTGAATCTGAATCTGAGCTCTCCACCGGTTTAGACCGGTGAGACTTCTTAGAGCTAGCATGACTCTTTTTAGTACTTACATGGGTTTTTGCCGATGGGTCATGCTCTCTTAGATTGTCAGTGTGGTGAACGACTGACACTTTTGATTTTTCTTTTAAGCCCATCTCCACCCTTTTAGCATCCCTCAAGGCTTCTATCTCAACTTTCAATCTATCTTTCTCTTCAATTGTGGATTCATCGTTTTCTCCCACCACTTCTGCCAAAGTTGGCGGCACTGCCTGCTCGTCCGGATTCATCCGAACTGACTTTTCTTGATGGTTTCGAATGCTAAATTCAGGCACCTTCTTCTCCAACTGTGGTCGCCAATTTGGTTTCGATTATTTTTTACTGGGGGTAATTTTGTCAGGTGTTTTATGGTATTTCAAAGGTATTTAATGTTTGGGTGTTTTGTAGTGAGAGATTTGAGCTGCCTGGTTGTATTAAATGTTCATTACCCTAATTAATAAAAGTGGTTGGTTATTTATACCCTTAATTATGGGTCACATGGGCTTTCGGGACAAACTTATGAAAAAGGGTCGAGTTCAAAAATCCATTAGTTTGTTAAGCAGATTAGAAATTAGCTTAGTCAAAAGGTGATTAAATTTTAATACTTTTGTCCAGTTCGGGTGGTTTTTGTCCGAATTTCCCATGTTCGGTTTCTACAGTGAGTGGTGAAAATATTTGGACTCGTAAAAAACCATCAAGAAACGTTGTTCGGATGAATCCAAATGAGCAGAATGTTCCACCTCCTAAGGTGGAAGGTGCAAGGGAAAACAAATAATATACCATCAAGGAGCGAGACCAGTTGATGGCTAAAATAAAGGCGCTGAGAGCAATAAAACAAGCAGAAAATGGAGTTAAGGAAAAATCAAGAGCGTCAGTACTCTACCACACTGACAATTCTGGAGAAAACGAGCAGTCTTTGAAAACCCATCTAAGTTCCAAGAAGACACACCGATCTAGCCTATTGAGAGTTCTGTATCTTAGTCTTCCAACAATTCATCAAATCAGGCAGAACTTGAAGAATCATTATCTTCAAGTAGTGATGAGGGAAGATCTAAAAAAAATAAGGTTGACTAAAAAACATTCAAGAAAGAGGGATAGGCATGGCAGGCTTAAAAAGCACCATGTTAAGGGTAAGGGGTTAGCTAATAAGCATATTGATCAGTTTCTGATTGATCCATTTGCTTTTTAATCCGAACCGGGTATTTTTGCAACCCCTAATGAAGATACTGTTTTTAGTTGTAGCAAAAATTGAAGACAATCGCCTCTGTCCGCGAAAATACTCTCCGAATATCTTCCTGAAAGGTTTGATATCTCCAAGATGGAGAAATACGATGGGAGTCGAGATTCGGACAACCATCTGGAACAATTATGAACTTTATGATGAATTTTGACGATGATGACAAGCTATTGTGTAGGGCCTTGAAGTGCCCTCAAATGGCACAACAGTCTCCCTCACAGGTGTATAAATAATTTTGATACGTTTTGGGTTGCCTTCCAGAGGTAATTTGTTGGAAGTAAAGAACTCAAGGGTAATGGGGACACCATTTTCCATTGTGCTCAGGAACTGAACGAGTCCCTGAAAGAGTATATCAAGGTTTTGTGTATACAAAAATAGGCTAGCAGATTGCTTTAAACAAGTTGAATTTTTATCCCTTAGACAAGGTTTAAATCCAGAAAATCTAGCCGATTTAGTGACTGGGAAGAAGACTATAACCTGGCGTGGTTTGTTGAATCAAGTGGGAAAGCAAATTAACGTAGAAGAGACCAAGAAAACCAGAGTACACCGTCAAGTGAGATATACTACTACAAATACAACTCCATCAGTTACTAACCAATCCGGTTATAAGGAAAAGGAGACTGGACAGGGATCCAACCGGTCAAGACAGAATCAATCCAATCAAACTTAGTGCCAACAAACTAGAATTAAGAGAGGGACATGGGTTCATCCTGAGTGGTTTGCTAAGTTGGAGGAGAGTGTGGCTACAATTTATGACAAGATTAAGAATGAGGTGTATTTTAGAAAGCTCTAGCAGCATTGCAATCCCCAGAAAAACCGGAGCACACGCTTCTGCCAATACATCAATGACATAGGCCATGATACTCACGATTTTATAGCCTTGAAGCAGGAGGTCTAGAACCTCATTGAAATGGGAAAGTTGGGGGCCTACGTCAAAAAACGAGGGGGAAGCATACCGGATAATGCGCAAACTAATACTCCCCGGACATGTCCTTCGAAAAATCCTGGGACATCTACACAAGAAGGTGCAATGGTAATTGTTGAAAGATTTGATGTAGACTTTGAGTATCTGGATCCAGATCCAAGCCGAAATTAGGTGGGGGTGATAACAGACAAAACCAAAACGGTTTTTGGAGTGATCAGCTTTTTTGAATCACTAACTATTTTCGAAGGGGATACATTGACTGGACATTTTACTTCATCAAGGAATAGGCATGTTCACAATTTCGCCACCCACTTAGATGGTGGAATGTCTACCTACCAGTGTCAATCCCCATCCCCATTTATGGTTTTTGATGAGGATGACCTGAGGGACACTGCAGGACCTCATGAATATGCAGTGGTAATAGGGGCTTCGATAGGGGGAAATGATATACGCTGGATTCTAATTGATACATGCAGTTCGGCAAACATCCTATTTTTAAGCTCCTACAAGAAAATGAGAAACCCCTCGGTAATAAAACATTCGAACAGAACCAGTGTAGGCTTCACAGTAAGTTCTACAGATGTGATTGGGGAGTTCGAAGAGGAAGTATTGTTGGGCAAAGGACCCTTTAAAAAGATGGTAAGAGTGTTGCTTGTTGTGGTGGATTTCCCAACATCGTACAATACAATATTTGGGAGGTCTTGTCTCTCCAGAATGCATGATGTGGCCTCTATGTTCCACCAATGTTTGAAGTATGTTGTCCAGGGACAAGTAGGTGTTGTCTGAAGAAGTCAAAAGATAGCAAGGGAATGTTATACAACAGCCCTTGCCCTTAAGACTCTAAAGGCAGCCAGAATTAACAAAGATTAGCAGGTATTGGAGCCTTCTGCTGAGGAAAATGAAATTGATGATCCCAGGGAGGCTCTTAGTGTTATAATACCAATTGAGGAGGTTGAAACCCACTCGCTTGCGGAGGGAAAGAATGTTAAGATTGGTTCCAAGCTGGCACCAGAATTAAAGAACCGTTTATTATCCTTTTTAATGAATAATCAACATGTTTTTGCATAGTATAACAGTGATGTTATTGGAGTGCCAGCAGATATTATTTCCCATAAGTTGTCAATCCGGAGTGATATTGCACCAGTTTTATAGAAAAGAAGGTCTTTTATAAGGAAAAAATAGATGCGATTGTTCAAGGAGTTGAATGTTTAACCAAGATGGGTCACATTAAAGAAACTCGGTACCCTTTATGGACTTCCAAGTCTGTGTTAGTCATGAAAACGAATAGCAAGTGGCATATGTGCATTGATTTCAATGACATCAATATGCCCTAAGGATCTTTATCATGTTCCTAGGATAGATCAGTTGGTGGATTATACCTTGAAAACAAACTATTGTCCTTTATGGATGCATTCTCAGGGTACAACCAGATACAAGTACATCCGAAGGATCAAGATCACACTAATTTCATCACAGACAGACGTCTTCATTGTTATAGGGTGGTGTCGTTCAGATTGAAAAATGTTGGGGCCACTTATCAGAGGTTAGTGAAGAAATCTTTTGCTAATCAGATTGTCATAAATATGGAGGTTTACATAGATGATATGATGGTTAAAATCTTGGAGGAAGATTCACATTTATCTGACCTTCAAGAGACATTCTCCAATTAAAAAGCTGTGAATTCAAAATTGAACCCTGAGAAGTGTGTATTTGGGGTTTGATCTGGAAACTTCTTGGGCTACATAATAAGTGAGAAATGAATTCGTCATGATCCGGATCAACTTAATACCTTACTAGCAATGGATCATCCTCGGAATATTAAAGAAGTCAAAGGCTAACAGGACGATTGGCTGCGTTAAATAGGTTTATCTCAAGATTATCAGATAAGTGCGCTCCATTCTTCCAAGTTTTGAGGAATGCTAAAGACTTCAATTGGCCTCCACAGTGTGACCAGGCTTTTATTGAAATAAAGAAGCATTTATCCTCACCCAAAATTCTTTTCAAACCTATTCGGGAGGAAAAACTCTATGTGTATCTAGCTGTATCAGAATATGCAATAAGTATTGTGCTAGTGAGAAAAGTGGACAATTACCCTCATTCGGTGTATTACATTAGTAAGAGTCTGTTGGATGCTGAAAGAATATATTTGAAATTGGAAAAATTAGTATTGACCTTGGTAATTGCAGCAAGAAAAATGAGACCATACTTCCGAGCTCATTCCATTGTTGTTCGAAGATATTTCCCCTTGAAAAGGGTTCTTCAAAATATGATGTGTCAAACAGAATGACCAAGTGGTTAGTGAAGATAGATGATTACGATATTGATTTTGCACCTCGAACAACAATTAAAACACAGTCAGTGGCTGGCTTCTTAGTAGAATTTCATGCTGATAGATCCTTCGGACAAGAATCAGAAAACCGATCTAAGAAAGATTGGGTAGTTCGAACTAATGGTGGATCAAGTACTATGGCTGTGGAGCTGGGATTTGTCTAACTTCTCCATATGGTGACAACGTGTATCAGAACATATGTTTTGGGTTCAGAGCTTCTAATAATGAGTCTGTATATGAATCAGCCATAGTTGGTCTTAACCTGGCTCTCCTATGTGGGGCAAAGAGAGTCTGGTTAATGAGTGATTCCCAATTGTTGATTCACCATGCTCAGGGGCAATCTGAAGAAAAGAAAGAACAGTTGATTAAATAATTACTTATGTTGAAAGAAGTTGCCGCAAACTTTAAAAATATTTACTATGAGCACAGTTCTAGATCGGAAAACACTCTGGCAGACTCTTTGGAAACTATAGCTTATTATGAATCCTACCCATGGATTCTTGTACATGAATGTCCATTAGTGCAGACAGGTCGAGAAAAGGAGAGTGAATAAAATATGAATATACTTGTTATTCATCCTAAAGATTGGAGATATGCTCTTCTCCAATACATCTCTGATGGGATATTGCCTCCGTATAAAGTTGTGGCAAAAAAGATCAAGTACAAGGCTCGTGGTTTTTTTATGCTAAGAGAGGTTCTTTACAAAATAAATTTCAGCAGACCTCTCCTACGTTGTTTAAGATTTGAAGAATCCCAAGTTATATTTTTTGAGCTACATGATGGAGAAGGTTCTGCACACTATGGCTATAAGGTCTTAACCAGAATGGTCCGATTAGCAGGATACTACTGGCCAACCATAATGATAGATTCTAAAGAGATGGTGAAAAAGTGTGATCTTTGTCAAAAATATGGGAATGAAATTCATGTGCCAACAGTTCCTATGGAGTCCATATATGAACCAAATACCCTTTGTTGTATGGGGTATGGATCTAGTTGGGCCTCCTCCTATGGCATCCAGTGGATGTAGAACAATCATAGTCGTTATTGACTATTTTTAAGTGGATAGAGGCAACTCCTTTGGCTGGAACCACTTCGAAGGCAGATATTAAATTTATTTTATCTAACATATGTTGCAGATTTGGGGTTCCCTGGAAGATCACTACAGAAAATGGGCCACATTTTGATAATAAAGACATGGAAGCTTTCTGTATCTCCAGAAGAATTCAACATTGTTTTTCTTCTCCTTTCCAACCTTAAGAAAATGGACAAGTTAAGGTTGAAAATAGAACCATTTTGTCCAAATTAAAAAAGAATTTGGAAGGAGCTGCAGGAAAGTGGCCAAGTTATTTACAAGAAATATAATGGGCCTATCGAACTACTTCTCGGGCTACCACACAAGAGTCTCATTTTGCTTTGGTATATGAGAACAGAGTCCAAAACTATTCTGAACATGCTAATGATATAGCAGTAGGAATCAGTTGGACTTGATAGAAGAAAAAGAGTTAAAGCACATCTGAGAACAGCGCATTACCAAGGCTTGATGAGGAGCAGATTTTCTTCCAAAGTTACAAGAAGGGATTTTCGAACAGGGGACAAAGTTTTAAGAAAATTATTTTTACACATCAAGGAAAAGTAGTTCGGTAATTTGGCTCCAGACTACGAAGGCCCATATGTGGTTTGTGAAAAGGTTAAACCAGGAACATATAGGCTCCAAGACAAAGAAGGGAGAGGTCTAAAGCCCCCATGGAACGTTGAACATGTCAGGTTATATTTAGAATAAAACTCTGTTGTAAATATTTAATTTTTTAATATCAATGTAAACATTATGGGGCATACTATTTCCTACCTTGGTGGTGAGGGGAGGTTTTAGTGAGGTGTCCGGGTTTTTTAATAATATATGATGCCTTCTTCAAAAGTCTGGTGCAATTTTGTCTCAATTCGGATATTAAATACTTATTCAACACCCTGACTCTCAAGTATTTTTGAGTTGATCTGATTTATTGAGCACTTGATCACATTTATTAAACACATGTGGTCGAAGATGTTGGATACTTTTGTTCAACACATCTGAAATATTAAAGGCTATTTAAATATTTTCCATAAAAGAGTTAAAAAAAATTTAAACAAGGGGGAATATGATAATTAGAATCTCATCGGACTAAAACCAATCTCTGATACACAAAATATTCCATATTTGTTCAAGGACTTTAAAGTTTTACAACATAGAGGTTAAACAAATATTGCAATAAAATGCCTTGGCCATCCAAGGACTTCAGTCATTCAAAAACAAAAAGTACACAATATAACCTTAGGGCTTGTTCCCTTCGGACTTTTCTATACCACTATATTTTTTGGGACTTTTGAGTTCAGCACTTGAACTCTCACCCACCTCTTCATCATCATTGGAGTCTATCCCACTGGAGTAGTTGCGTTTGTCACCATCAGCCATCGTATGGAAATGGAGATCATCATAGTCTACATATTTCCACAAATGACCAATCCTCTTAGGAAAAGTCTCATGGAACAATAAGTCCATATCGGACTTAATTCTATCATCCCTCTTCTCCAGAGAATCCACTACTCCACTGGCATAATTCTTTATCCTTGCGGCTATTCCTTGAGACTATTGACGTTTGAGGGCTGTTTTCTCTTCGGTCTTCTCTCGGACAATATTCTCCAACTTGACTTTGTCATTGGATAAAGTATGGATAGTACTGTCCTTAATTTGTAGTTGCTCCTTCAAAGCTGTAATCTCATTTGAGGAAAAAGTCTCCAGATCGGAGTACTTGGTTTGAAGCTCTTTGGTGGTTGTTTCCGACTTAAGAAATTTGGCAGCTAAATCCTCTTTTCCCCTTTTCAATAATTCTATATTTTGCTGAGTACTGGGAAGATATTTTGACAAGTTTTGCTTCTCTGTAGTCAGGGTTTTGATGGTAACAGTTTGATCCCTTACATGTCTCTCCAGATCAAGCACTAGCCGAATATAACCCAAGAGAACATGGCTCAAGATATCTTGTTCACTAGATATCGTGTAAGTCTCTCCATTGTAAGTCACAACGTTGGAAGAGCTAGGAGGACGGTAAGGCCCCGCGAAATCATCTTTTTCTAAGTTATTGCAATAGATGTTGATGTTCTGAAAAGCGTCAAAGTCTACCCCTTCGTTAACATCACCAGTAACCTGTTCGTAATGGAGATTGGTTGAAATTTCTTCTTGCAAGGTAGTATCGGTAGGAGCTGGAAGAGGGACAACTAAATAAGAAAAACGTTGTTGAGTTAAAAAAAGATGTTATATTTGTGCAACAACTAAAATAGAAATGTATCATGCTCAAAGTATATGATATTAATAATTGGTTTGGTTTATAATTAGTAACTCTGTGTTTGTGGATTCATGTTACTATTAATAAGGTACTAACTTTATATGGATGTATCTTAATTAGTAATTACTTTGTACAGTTTATAATTGTATCATATGAATCTTATATTGCTACTGGTATTTTATTTTTAATAACTTTATATTATGTTAAGTTAAATGTTATTCTTTTGTTAATGCTTGCAAATAGACTCTTCTGCATTTTTTGCAAATAGTTTTATTGACCCCGTGAATGAAGACGTTAACTTTGAACCTAAGGGTGATACAAGTAACCAAAATAAAAGAAAAGAGTGTCGGGAAGAAGGTCAAGGAAGATCTAAATGGAAGAAATAATTCCAAAAAAGATCATGGGTTTGGAAATACCATACGAAAAGAATGGATAACCCAAAGAAATGCAATTGTAACTACTATAGGAGAGAAATGGATTGTCCTACAACTTCAGGTACCTCCAACATAATGAAACATTTGAGAATTTGCAAGAAGTATCAGATATTTGAACAGTCTCAAATTCAGACTACGCTAACTACAAAAGGTGATGGTTCGGTTAAGTATGGAAAAATATTTGAAGTTGTATTCAATGATGTATGTAATGAGTTGATTGTCTTAGGTGAGCTTTCACTGTTTTTTATTGAGAGTTTGGCATGTAGAATTTTTTACAACAGAGTGCAGCTTCCAAAGCCACATTATCGAAGAACTGCAACCAGAGATATCGTCACAGATGTATGTGCAAAAGAAAGACAAGATGAGGAGACTGATTGTTAATAAAAGGGTTTCACCAACAAATGACATATGGGTTACTCCAACAACTGGTGCAAGCTATATGGTTATTACAGCTTATTGGATTGATGATAGTTGGCCCTTAGGAAGGCCATCATTGGGTTTGAAAATATCATAGATCATAAGGGAACAACAATAGCTTTGGTTCTTCTTAAGTGTCTAGCTGAATGGGGAACAAATAAGGTCTTCATTACCACAGTGGATAATGTTACAACTAATACCGGAACTCTCAAAATGTTCAAAGAAGAATTTAAAGCTCTATGTTATGATTCTATGGTTTTAGGTGGTGAATTTTTGCACATGAAGTGTGCGGCTCATATCCTAAACTTAATTGTTAAGGATGGGTTAAAACATGTTGATTCAATTATTATAGTAGTTCGCAGTAGAATCACATATGTTGGATCATCCTCCGAAAGATTGAATTCCATCGAATTACGGGTTAATTGTGGTAAATGAGTAGAAGCAGTCTACCGTTAGACGTTAAGACGCGATGGAATTATACTTATTTGATGCTAAGTAGAGTTGTGAAGTATAAACTGCTTTTGATTAGATGAAAATAGAAGATAAGGTGTATAACGATTGGTTTGATGAGAAAGTGAATGGGACAAAAAGAGTAGGACCACCAACGAAGGAGAATTAAGAAGCAATTGATAAAATTGTAAAATTTCTTATAATTTTTTACAATTTTACGTTGGTTATTTCAACATCTCAATATGCTAATTCTGGTTTGGTTTATTTTGGGCTAGGGGTAGTATGGTAAAGTGTTTTGTGGAGTTTAAAGTATTTAGTGTTTAGTGTAAAGAGTAGTGAGATAATTGAGCAACCTGCATGTATTAAATGTTTATCACCCTCATTAATGAGAGTGGTTGGGGTATTTATACTCTTAATTAATGACCCATGGGCTTATGGGTCAAGTTATGAAACCGAGTCTAGTTTAATGACCCATTAGCCTTTGAAGTAGATTAACAAATAGCTTAGTCAAAAGATATTTTACTTTTGACATGTCCGGATTTTTTAGTGGTGTGTGATTGTCTGAATTACCTCTGTCCGGATTATACAGTGGGATGTGTCTGAAGTTTTCGAACTCATCAGTAGCCCTTTTTTAGGCCTTACCAAATATCTTTGGTAGGGCTAAAAAATTCACTAAGCCAGTATAAACTTTATCTGATCTGCCTGTGCGGTCCGTACCAAGAAGTTTATTTTCAACATTAACTCAGTTCGAAGTTTGTCAAAACTGGTTTCTCTTTCCAGAATTGTAAGAGTTTTCTTCTTGGATCGTGAGACACGTGTTAATAAATGGTTCGACCTACCAACCATTATTTTTCCTAGACCGGCGCACCCACTAAGTCTAGAAAGTTACCTAGGAATTTGATTCTTCCCAGGTTTGCACACCCTTTAATCATTGCAAAACCCTCTTCCACTTCTCATAGGTAACTGTTATTTTTTTTACTATTATATAAATTCCTTTTCACTATTTCATTGTCTTCCACACTCAAAGCTTTTTAGAGAGATTTCCATCCTCGCCTTCAACTTGTTCTTGAGAGGTTTTATGTTCACAGCCAGAAACACACTAGTGAAAGGCGGCTGGTTAAATTTATCAGAGTTAGAAGGAGCGAAAAATGTTGAAAGAGATAATCGCATCGCTGCCGGCCTCTCAGTTTCTCCAAGTGAGAAATCTAATGAACCGATTCAAGACGCCGATCAAGGGTCATTCTTATCCAAAAACCTTAGGTCCAAACAACTTTCATTCAAACCAAGCCTTTTACCCATTCCCTCAGGTTCTTCTGTTCAAGAGTCTCAACCTTCTGTGCCTAAGGAAAAAGCAATTTCAAGTATCAGAAAACCTTCTCCCTTCATTGCTATGGGTTCAGATGCTGAGAAATCTCCGGAGAGGATAATCCCTCGCCGAACGACCCGTCAAACTAAAACCCACTCCACACCTTCACTACCCAAACCCTCAGGATCGGAGGTATCTAAAGCTTCTCCAAAGGCCAAGACCTCCGGATCCCAACCTCAACCGGACACCAGGCCTTTAGAGGCAACAAGTGCTCAACCCTCCAAACAGCCTTCAGTGCCAAAAAATGACCCTCCTTCTTCTAAGGCAGCTGATAAACCTTCCACAGTAATGGAAGAGATAATGGAAGATAGCATTGAGCATGCTCCCATCGAAACTGAGGCGTCAGGTCAAACGGGGGATGTTGTTTCCGATACGAAGTACAGAAGTAAGGTGAAAGTCTGCATGACTCATCCAGACTCACTTCTAGAGTTCTTAGAGGGCAAAATAGGCCCTTGCTTCAAACATATTAGTGTCAAATATCTATTGGCCCTACAAAACATAAATTATATCTACACCGATACTGCTGAGTTGGGCCGAATTCGGACAAAATAGGGGATTGCGGAGTCAGTAAAGGTTAGGATATCTATCACTCCGAAGACTCTCAAGGACTGTAAGCTTAACGAGGTGGTGATTTTCACCGAAGTGTTGAACTGGGGACTCTGGTTCCCATTGGACCCAGAAATCATCAGGTATTATCACTTAGTTAAACTCTGCCCTAGCCAGCTAAGCCCCAATGCCTGGTATTCTCTCCTTGCTTGCATCATGGCATCAAGGTTGTCAAAAATCCCACTTCCGATGGAGCAGTTTGCTGCTGTGGCAAGCTTGTGCAAGAATCATCAGATTCCATTCTACCATCACAATATGGGGAACAACTTCAAAGTAGTGGACGACTTGCTGGAGTCCAAAAAGAACTGGACGAAACAATTTCTGTTTGTCAGTGGGACATGGGAGAATGACAGGAACATTAAGGCCAACACCAATCCTAGCATGCTGACTAGCAGGTGGAAAATTATTGGCAAGTCCTTTTACTCTCTTTGTTTTTCATGTTTTTTTTAAATTATAAGTGTTCCCATTCTGATTGACTTGTGACTCCTTTTCCAGTGCTACCGAAGGAGTTCGTCGGACACTTAGAGGAGGGGAAAAACCTGTGCAAAATTCAATGCATGGGCTGCAGAGCATTGGGGGAATGCTTTCCACAACTGCTTCATATCAGGCAATCTTGTGAGGTCCCATCTGTGGAACACCACAGGCCAAAGAGGCCTCACATGGGAAGAGCTAACTACCCTTCCTTCTCCTGGTGTAATTCTCAAAAGAACAGAGGCCAAGGTTGGTAAATTTTTCTTACATTCCAGAGCAAAATCTCCCAGCAAGATGAAGAACAAGAAGAAGAAGGTTGCAACCGAGTTGGTTCAAGCAACCACAGAAGGGACTGGTTTGGGGAACCAAGGGGGAATTGATGCTGCCCTGGTCAAAGTAGTAGAGGATGAAATAGTGAGGGAGGCTGGAGAATATCGAAACCCACCAAAGCCTCCTAACAAGCACAGAAAAAGGAGGGCCAATAGTGATGAGAAAGCTGCTAAGAAAAAGAAGGTCACCCTGGGAGAAGAAGTAATTCTTCGCCCTTCGGAAACACAACCTCCACCAGCCCCTGTTGATCCCACCGTACAAGAGAAAATTCCAGCAGATCTGCAGTTCAGAGGGATTTCTGGGGGAGTGAATGAAGAAGTGGACATTAGTGCCCTTCAAGACATTGATTTATACTTCAACGATTCTAAGAAGGATGATTTCGCAGGTCCCTACCGCCCGTCCAGCTCGGCCAATATGGTGACCTTCAATGGTAAATCTTTCTCCGTCTCCGGAGAGCAAGACGTTATGAGTCATTCCCTCCTCGATCACATCCAGCCAATACTCGATTTGGAAAGACAGGTGAAAAATCAGACCATCCTTATCAACTCCCTCACCTCCGACAAGGAATCTCTATCAACCAGCCTTCTCAATGCCAATCAAAGTATAGAGGAACTGAAGAAGGAAATGGAGGCATTAAAGAAGGAAAATAAGGATTTTTCAACCAAGTTGGCCACATCGGAGGCCGCCAGAACTGAGCTCCAGACTAAGAATTCTGGCTTAGAAAAGGACCTCACAGTGTTGAATGAGGAATTGAAGACCAGAGATGGTGTCATTCAAACTCTAACCGATGAGAAGACCAAGTTAGAGGGTACGATATCAGAGATGGCCAAAGAGAAAGAGGATTTAAAGAAGCAGTAGGAGCAAACTATTCAGGCGGGTATTGTTAATTATACTAATAAAGTTATAGATTTCTTAGAGAAAAGAGACGATCAAGTCAAGTCTGACATGGTGCTACTCTTCCATGAGACTTTTCCGAAGAGGACCCTTGGTACCTTATGGTAATATATGGAATATGAAGACATCCCATTTCATACTATGGCCGATGGTGACAAGCACAACTATGTTAGTGGAATAGATTCCATTACTGATGATGAAGAGGGAACTGGTGAGAGTTCGAGAGCCGAACTCAAAAGTCCCAAAAAAGGTGATGATGGTGAAGGAACATCCGAAGGGAACAATCCCTAAGGTTTTATCATATTTTTTGTCTTTTTGAAAAAGTAAAGTCCTTTGATACCCAAGGCACATTTTGTAATGTTATTCGATTAAATTCAGATTAAGTCTTTTAAACACCTAAAGTCCTTAGATGACCAAGGCATGTTTTGTTTTCTTGTTCGGTTCAAGCCCGAATAGGTTTAATTTATCAAACCCTCTTTTATTTAATACTTTCTTTCCTTTAACTTTCTCATGGCTAATGTTTAAGTAGCCCATAGTATTTCAGAAGTATTATAGTGAGAGTGTTTAATATCTCCGATGACATATATTTAATGATCATCACTCAACCAGGTTTGTCCGATCTACTAAAGATCCATGGTGTCGATCAAATGACTTGTATATGTATTGAATTGTAGTAAAACCACTCTGAATGTTTTAAGAAGGCATTACATATTATTAAAGAAAAAACCGGACACCTCATTAAAACCTCATCGCGCCACCAGGGTAGGAAAGAGTATACCCCCTAATATTTACATTGATATCTACAAGTAAATATTTACACACAAATTTTATTTTTAGAATATAAACTGAGATGTTCAATATTCCATGGGTGCTTCAAAACTCTTCCTTCTTTGTCTTGAATCCTATATGTCCCAGGCTTAAGTTTTTTCAGAGACCTCATAGGGTCCTTCCTAGTTCGGAGCCAGCTTACCGAACTGCTTCTCCTTGGTGTAAGAAAACTTTTCTTAACACCTTATCTCCTGGTTGAAAATCTCTTCTCTTGACTTTGGAAGCAAATCTGCTCCTCATCAAGCCTTGGTAGTGAATTATTCTTAAGTGAGCTTTAACCCTTCTTTCTTCTACTAAGTCCAACTGCTTCCTAATTGATATCTCATTAGCTTGTTCAGAATAGTCGGAGACTCTTCCGTAACAGCCCGAGGAGTAGTTCGCTACGCCCACAATACTTCTTGCAAATATCTTGGCCACTTCCCTGCAGCTCCTTCTAGATTCTTTTTCAATCCGGATAAAATGGTCCTGTTGGCTACTTCAACCTGTCCGTTTTCTTGTGGATGGAAAGGAGAAGAAAAACAATGCTGAATGCCCCTAGAAGCGCAAAAATTCTCCATATCCTTGTTATTAAACCGTGGCCCATTGTCTGTGGTAATGTTTTGAAGAATCCCAAACCTGCAACATATATTGGATAGGATAAATTTAATGACAGCCTTCGAAGTGGTTCTTGCCAAAGGAGCTTCCTCTATCCATTTTGATAAGTAATCAATAGCAACTATAATAGTTCTGCACCCCTCGGACGCTATAGGCAGAGGTCCAACTAAATCCAATCCCCAAAGAGAAAGAGGTATTGGCTCATAAATAGACTTCATAGGTTTTGCTAACACGTGGAATTTCATTGTCATACCTTTGACATGGATCACACTTTTTTACCATTTCTTTAGCATCTGCCATTATGGATGGCCAATAGTACCCAGCCAACAAACACTCTCCGGGTTAGTGCCCTGTACCCACAATGTGCTGATCCTTCTCCATCGTGTAGTTCATATAAAGCAACTTGAGATTCTTCAACCCCCAAACAACGCATGAGACGTATACTGAAAGATTTTTTATAGAGAACCCCCCTTATGATAAAAAAAACCACGAGCCCTGTGTTTCATTTTTCTTGCCATAGCTTTTTATGGAGGCAAAACCCCATCAGAAATATATTGAAGAAGGGAAAACCTCCAATCATTAGGTTGAATCACCTATATGCTCAAGCTTTCCTCTTCTTCCTTGTTTTGACTTGGCTGTATGGATGGGTATTCTTGTATGTGAATCCAAGGGTAATACTCAGAATATGCTACGGTTGTCAAAGAATCTGCAGTGTATTCTCTGACCTAGGAATATGCTCATAACAAGCACTTTTGAAGTTGGCTGCCACCTCTTTCAGGATGAGTAACTTAGCCTCAGATTGACCTTGAGCGTGATGGATAAGAAGCTGAGAGTCACCCATAAACCGAACTCTCTTAGCCCCACATAGGAAATCCAATTTAAGACCAGCTATAGCTGCTTCATATTCAGACTCATTGTTAGAGGACCTGAATCCAAAACATATAACCTGGTACATTTTATCACCATATCTAGAAGTTAGGAAAATTCCAGCTCCACACCCCATAGTGCTTGAACCACCATCAGTTCGGATTATCCACTATTTCTTGGTTTTTTCTTCTAAAGTTTGTTTGGAGTTCCTGTCTGAATGGAATTCTACTAGGAAATCAGCCACTGATTGAGCTTTAATAGCCGTTCGTGGGGCAAAATCAATGTCATAATAACCCAACTCTACTGACCATTTGGTCATCATACTTGATATGTCTGCTTTCTGAAGAACATTCTTCAACGAGAAAGATGTTTGGACAACGATGGAATGAGACTGAAAATATGGCCTCATCTTTCTTGCTGCAATCACCAAGGCTAGTGCCAACTTTTCAAGTTTTAAGTATCCCTTCTCAGCATCTATCAAACTTTTGCTGATGTACCGTACGAGGGTAGTTGTCCACTCCTCTTACCAATACTGCAGTTATAGCAAATTTTGACACAACCAAGTATATATATAGAGTGTTTCTCCTTGAACGGGCTTAAAAAGAGTCTTTGGTGAAGATAAGTGTTTCTTTACTTCAACAAAAGCTTGGCTACACTGTGGAGACCAATTAAACTATTTAGCATTCTTCAAGGTTTGGAAAAACGGAGCACACTTGTCCAAAGACCTTGAAATAAAATGATTCAAGGAAACCAACCTCTCAATGAGCCTCTACACTTCTTTAATATTCTGAGGATGATCCATTTCTAATAGAGCGCTAAGCTGATTCGGATCAGGCTGTATCCCTTTCTTACTTATTACATAACCCAAAAACTTTTCGGATCGAAGTCAAAGACATATTTTTCTGGATTCAGTTTCAAATTCAAAGCTATCAGATTAGCAAATGTTTCTTGAAGGTCAATTATGTGCAAATCCTCCTCCAAGCTTTTGACCATCATGTCGTCTATGTACACCTCCATATTTCTGCCAATCTGACTAGCGAATGTTTTGTTCACCAATCTCTGATAAGTAGCCCCAACATTATTTAACCCAAAAGGCATCACCTGGTACCAATGGAGACATCTATCAGTTATGAAGGTAGTATGATCTTGGTCCTTCGGATCCAACTGTATCTGGTTGTACCCATAGAAAGCATCCATGAAAGACATCAACTTGTTTCCAGACTTTGAGTCTACCAATTGATCTATTCGGGGGACTGGATAAAGATCTTTTGGGAAAGCTCTGTTGAGGTCAGTAAAATCGATACACATACGTCATTCCAGTTCTTTATCTTGACCAACACTGGATTGGCAGTCCATAAAGGGTACTGGGATTCCTTTATATGTCCCATCTTGGTCAGACGATCAACTTCTTGGACTATCACATCAACTTTTTCCTTAGAAAAAGCTCTCATTTTCTGCACAACACGTGCAACATCACTCCGGATTGACAATTTGTGTGAGATAATGCTTGCGCGCACTCCGGTTACATCACTATTACACCAAACGAAGACATGCTGATTATTTAGTAAAAAGGACAACAATTTATTTTTCAATTCTAGTGCCATTTTGGAACCAATATTAATACTTCTACCCTTTGCTAAGGAGTGGATTTCAATTTCTTCAACTGGTATTATAACATTATGAGCCTATCTGGGGTCATCAATATCACCCTCTCCCTCAGAAAGCTCCAGTAACTTCTAATCTTCATTAATCGGAACTGCTCCCAAAGTTTTAGGAGCAAGTGCAGTTGCATAGCACTCCCTTACTATCTTCTGACTACTTCGGACAACACCTACTTTCCCTTGAAATGTATACTTCAAACACTGGTGGACTTTTGAGGCCACATCATGCATTCTAGAGAGCCAGGACCTCCCAAATATCACATTTTAACATGTGGGGCAATCTACCACAACAAACAACACCCTCACCAATTTTATAAAGGGCCCTTTGCCCAACAACACCTCTTCTTCAAACTCTTCAATTACATCCGTAGAGCTCCTTGTGAAGCCCACAATGGTTCTGTTTAAACATTGAATAACGGCCGGATTCTTCATCTGCTTCTAGGAGCTCAGGAAGTGAATATTTTTCGAACTGCCCGTGTCTATCAAAATTCTGCGGATATCATTGCCCCCAATAGATACTCCTATCACCACAGCATCCTCATGAGGCCCAGCAATATTTCTCAAATCATGCTCATCAAAAATTATAAATAGAAAAGGGGTTTGGCACTGATGAGAAGACATGCCCCTTCCAACTGGTTAGTCATACTATGTATATGCCTTTTTTTATGAAGGAGTGGGTGCTGTCACAGTATCCCCTTCAAAAATGGTGAGTGACTCAAAGAAATTAATGAGTCCGGACACCGTCCTAGTTTGTTCTGTTATGACCCCTACTTTATTCCGAGTTGGATCAGGATCCAGGTATCCCGAATCAACATCAAATCTTTCAAGGATCACCATTTCCCCTTCTTGAGCAGATGTTCACGCATTGTTTGTAGGGCCCGTCCGAGGAGCATTGTCAGGCCTGTTTCCACTTATTCTTTTGACATAAGCTCCCAGCTTGCCCCTTTCAATAAGGTTCTACACTTCCTGCTTCAATGTTATGCAGTCTTGAGTATTATGGCCTATATCATTATGATACTGCCAAAAACAAGTATTTCGACTCTCTCTGGGGGATTGCAGTACTGTTGGTTTCCGGAAATGGACTTCTACCTTGGTCTTGCCATATATTGTGGCCACATTCTCTTTCAACTCCGCAAACCCCTATGGTTGAACCCAAGGGCCTCTTTTATTTCTTGACTGCTAGCTTTGAGACTGATTTTGGTTGGACTGAGTTTGTTTAGCCCAGTTGGACCCTTATCGGGTCTCTTTAGCCTTATATTCGGACTGGTTTTGAGCTGCTGTGGTGGAGCTCACTTGATGACGCACCCTGGTTTTCTTGGTTTCATCCATATTAATTTGTTTTCCCAACTGATTCAATAAGCCACCCCAAGTCATGGCTTTCTTCCTGGTCATCGAATCAACCAGATTCCCAGGGTTCAACCCTTGTCTCAGAAGAGCAATTGCCACCTGTTTGAAGCAAACTGCTAATCCGTTTTTTGTGTTCATGAACCGACTTATGTAGTCCTTTAAGGACTCGTTTGGTTCTCACAATTGATAATGGTATCTTCATTTCCCTTCACCTTTTTCTTCCAACAAATTGCCTTCGGAAGGCAACCCAAAATGTATCAAAGTTTCTGATACACCCCTATGGTAAGCTATTATACCACTTAAGAGAGCTTCCCGTAAAAGTTTGGGAGAAAGCTCTGCACAAAAGTTTGCCATCATTATCAAAATTCACTATGAAGTTCTTGAATTACTTCAGATGGTTATCCGGATCCGTACTTCCATCATACTTCTCCATTTTGGAGATGTCAAACCTTTTGGGTAGGTTTTCGGACAGTATTTTGGCAGACAAAGGCGAATACCTCCAATTCTTATTACGACTGAAGACTATGTCTTCATTAGATGTTACGAAAATACCTGGTTCGGTCTGAAAAGCAAAATGATCTATCAGCAACTAATTAGCATGCCTGTGGCTGTGAGATGACCATTGGCCCAGATGCCTTTTAAGCCTCACATGCCTATCCCTCTTTCTTGAATATTTTTTAATTAGTTTCATTTTTTTCCTGGTCCTCCCTTTATCATTACTTGATAACAAAGACTCCTCAAGCTCAGCCTCGTTCGAAGAGCTGCTGAAGGACTCATAATCTAAACTTTCAAAAGGCTTAGACCGATGAGTCTTCTTAAAGCTAACATGGGTCTTTTTCAAACTCAGATGAGTCTTTATTGATGGATCATTCTCTTTAAGGTTGTCAGTGTGATAAATAGCTGACGCTCCTGACTTCTCCCTTATATCTTTTTTTGCTTGTTTTATGGTCCTTATCGCCTCTATTTCTGATCTCAACTTGTCTCGCTCTTCAATGGTGTATTCCTTGTTTTCCCCGACCGTTTCCACCACATGTGGTGGAGTTTCCTACTCATTCAGATCCATTCGAACTTACTCTTTTTAATGGTTTTGACTGTAAAATTCAGGCACCCTCGTGCTCCTACTGTGGTTGCCAATTTGGTTTGGTTTATTTTAGGCTAGGGGTAGTATGGTAAAGTGTTTTGCGTAGTTTAAAGTATTTAGTGTTTAGTGTAAAGAGTAGTGAGATAACTGAGCAGTCTGCCTGTATTAAATGTTGATCACCCTCATTAATGAGCGTGGTTGGGGTATTTATACTCTTAATTAATGACTCATGGGCTTACAGGTCAAGTTATGAAACCGGGTCAAGTTTAAGGACCCATTAACATTTTAAGTAGATTAACAAATAGCTTAGTCAAAAGGTATTTCACTTTTGACCTGTCCGGATTTTTTAGTGGTGTGTGATTGTCCGAATTACCCTTATCTGGATTATGTAGTGGGCTGTGTCTGAAGTTTCCGAACTCATAAAATTCATCTTAGTGTTACTCTAAGATTGTGACAATTGATAGAAACCTTATTTCCCTTTTTAAAGATCTTGATTAAGACATGAGACAAAAGGCTGAAGCTCTCAGAGTAAAGTTTGACAAATATTAAGGAGTAAAAGAGATTAACAGACTTGTTATTATTTCAAGTGTATTAAACTCGACAAACAAGATGTGTTTTCCTACTTTATTCTATGAGTGAATTTTTGAAAAGGGTAGTCGAGAGTCAATTAAGATTGATCACTCGGTGAACAAGTAATGAAACGACTGTTTTAGGAATACTCTTATGGATTTTAGAATATCAAGGGCAAGTAGTGGTTTTTCAGATTCATATTTCGTACTTGAATCAAGTAGTGGACAATATCATATTGGATTGGACAAGAACCAATTGGAAGATGATACTAATGGGTATGAAATAATGGCTACAGGAAGTTAGTTACCCAGAAAGGGCTCCAAGAATCAACAAATGAGTTGGAGCTTTATTTGAAATAAATTGTAGAAAATCCAAATCTGGTACTTGGAACAGAGTATGAAATCTAGTCATGGTGGAATCTTAATGCTAACAGTACGCTATTATATATGAAATTTCTAAAGATGTATTGCTTCAGAATTAACCTTCAGCACGATTGACGTGTTCTTGACCCGTATATAAGTCGTATAACTCATTACATGATATAATATATCATGTGCAATGATCCGTTGGTGAAAAATTCTTTAAAGTTAAGTGATAAAGGTGGATATACACATATAACTACTCAAGAAATCCTCTAAAAAATTATATTACTATACCAACTTAAAAAATGTAGATTAGTATTTAATTTCTGATTATATCCTAGATTATAATTCTATACTTTAACTTCTTAAGTCCTTAACTTTATTTATTTTTATCTTTTCAGAGTTTACCAATGCTTTTTTAAGTAGTTAAGCAAGTTTTTTGTCTTCCGTTTTATGGCTTCGTTAGTGCATCAGGTAAGACTTCGACTTCGAAAGGCCAAACATATGTATCTACTTTTTTTCCATTCCTAGCCAAACTACAATTGTATAATACTCTGTCTACCTTTGACGATAATACTGAATATGATTTCTTTAAAAAAACAAGTCATAATTATACCGATTGGACGACAAATATGCATATATATATATATATATATATATATAATTTTATAAGATGCAGTTTGTTTATTAGAGTTGTTTTTATTTATAAGAGTGCATCCATGCCTGTCTGCTCTTGTTTGGTTCTCTTGTTTTATCATAAAAAATTAACATAAACATAAATTCTTGGTGTGGTCGATGGTACACACATAATTGTCTGCTGTTTTTCTTTTCTTATTTCTTTTGGAGCGCGTAAAAATCATACGAGTGTTATCTTTAAGGGTAGATTGGCTTTATAGTATAAAGCAAGAAACTCTAGCATAGACTATTACTTGTGATCATTACTATGGAAATCTGGTCCTACTTTATATATAATTGAGTTGTTCCTTAAGAAATTATAGCATGCCACCCAATTTTATTTGACTTTAAAGTTAAAATTTGTAACTTGTAAGAAATACAATGACATTTGAATAAGGCCATGGAATAAATACATGATGATACTCCGACTACAAAGAATAGTGGATGGTTTGATCCTAAGTTTCCAACTCATTTCCCAGCTCTTGAGCCATCTAATTGATAAAATGAGCAGGTCACCCAATTCATTGACCTGTAGATAATATTACTTGTGTTCGAGTAAGGACCAAGATTCAACACAATTTGTGATAGCATATGTATATTATATACATGGATGCGTGAATATATAACAAGGATTTTCATTTATTTAAGCTCAAGAACTAGTTTTATTTATGCAAGTGAACTAAAGCCTAAAGATATAAGCACATTTTGGTTGATTGAAGTCGAAATATTATGTTGGTGAACTGAAGCTGAACTCTTGTATATTTTTTGTTGAAATTTTGAAATGTATAACTTTGTTGAAATTTGTAACTGTTCTGTTTTGTTGAAATGTAGGCTTGTTTTTGTAAAATATGTAACTCTTGGTTTGGTGGCTGAAATTCGTTTTTTTACAGTAATTATGTTTTTTTTTAATTCGGGTAATTCGGTTCCATATAGGATTGATTGTGTCCAAAGTAACCAGTTGGTTACCAAATAACCAATTGGAACCGAACTCAAATGGAACCAAGCCGGAACGGAACCGAATCCATTGTGAAACCGATTTTCATGGTTCTTTTCGGTTCTCAAATCAAATATCCATAAGGAACCGAAATGAACCGAACCGAAGAACCGAATGCAAATGCCTACAAATAAAAGATCAAGTTTATACTCTATTCTTAAATCAAATACCCATAAAGAACCGAATTTAACCGAATTTTAATCGGTTCTATAATAGGTACCAGTTTCCGAAAATCAAAAGATCGAGAGCCGAACTAACTAAAGCGAACTAAACCGAAGAACCGAATTACCATGCATACAAGTGAAGGATCAAGTTTATTCTCTAATATTCCCCCTTAAACTTGATCCTGATATGTTGGGTATTATATTTTCTATAGTTATGTGTAATTGGCATGACATTTCCCATGACGGGCATGATCGCCTGTTAAACACATCGCTAAGAACTTTTGGCTCTGATACCATGTTAAAAATAAAGATGTGTATTTTCAATGATAAAACAAATGAAAACAAACTTAATAGACTTCAATGTCACTCTTTTTAGATGGTTCCAAAAAGGTCTCATACTAGTTGAGATGTTTCATTCACTTGTATATTATATATTATGTTCAGTCTAAGCAATGTGGGATAGCAAATCAAGTGAGAGATCGAGTTTAGATTCTTATAAAAAATATACAATATTAAATATTAAATACAATATATGAATACACTTAAGTCTTCACTTTGAAAGAATAATCTATTTTCGTTCTCCAATAGTGGATGGGTTGCTCCATCAGAAACAAATACATTTAAAAAAAACAGTTATGTCAATTTTATTATCTTAAAAATCTGAACATGAAAAAAACGTAAAACTAAACCAAGAAAAACATGCCAGCATTTATTTCAATTATTTTTCAATAAGATCTTAAAAAATTAAAAAACTTAATTACCACTAATAACAACAAAGAGTCATAACTCATAAAATAAGGTAAATAAATAAATATTAGTATCCGGAAACAATAATAGTGTTTTCAAATTCTATTGAAGAAAAATAAACTTATAATTTAGAAGCAAGGATTTCAAAAAAAAAAACAAATTATATATCGTTCCAATTTGTTTATTAGCACCAAAATAAATTTCCATACTTATCTCTTCATCCCTATTAAAAAATCTGTTCTCGAGAAGCTAATCTTTATTCTTCATTTTCTTAAATCTTAAATCACTGCAAAAGCAAAAAATCATAATTAAAAGTCAATCAAAACCCCAAAAAATAAAATCTCAACTTGGAGATATGAAATGAAAAATAACCTTAAAAATTAAATTTAGAAAGGTAAAGAAAAAAAATTAACACCTAAAATTAATAGTTACCATCACTTAAAAGAAACATCCAATAAGGAAATTATCATCCAAAATTTCTACATTTTTTTCTCGTTCTAATTTATGTATAATATCTTTTGGAGAGTTTTAAAGGTTTTGATTATGTTTCTGAAACATCCCTTACGGATTCATACATCGAATTTTTCCAAAAACATAAAACAGTTGACATTCTGGGATTACTCATTGTAGCATATACTTCTATACATACTTCTGAAATACACGTTATATTCTCGGCAAATGATAGACACCGACTAGGAGTCCACCCGGTGCCACATCATAAGTACATTTGGAATACACAAAATACTCATCCAACCCTTCTTCTTATTCATTTCTACTTTATGAACATTTAATATTAGATATTAGTTAATATAATACATATTATCTTAGTAATATGAGTTCCTGAATATTTAATAAATTATTTTTTTTATTTCTTTATTTTTGGATTATATAACAATCTAAAATCTAACATAACTCTATTATTGTTCTTTCTGACATGAACATTAAAGAAAATCTTGAATAAAAACGAAATTTCTTAAAATATTACCTTACACATGTTGAAAATAGAATGTTTTTTGTAAGGATTAATAAGATGTAACCTAAAAAAATCGTAAAAAAGGAATGTGAACGGGTTTAGTGTGAGAAGTGAGAGACATTATGTATCTAATAATAACTAAAAGGGAAATATTATTTCCTACGATCGATTTTTTATTTCCTACATATTATAGTCATGTATTTTGTTTTGTTATTTCTTTCATAAAAGCAAATTCAATTATACCCTTATTTAAACTTAAAATTTCTAAGTCATATGGCTCTAACTGATCTATTTTTTCTCTCTCGCTTATATTCACTCTTAAAAAAATTCAAACCATGGGTTTTCATTTTCGGGTTTAAATTCGTTGACAAAATTGAAGGTTCGTTGTTTTTTAACTCAATCTTTTTTCGAGTCCACAAATTTAGATATGTGAATTAGAGAAAAAAATAAATAGAATTAATATCTTCATATTTACAATTTGTGTCTTTTCTATTGTTGGTTTGTTTTGATTTTTTATATTTACGGTTCCAAATGTTATTGTTTAGGAAAATAATGTGAAGTAAAGTTGTGTATCTCAATGTATATTTCAATTGAATTGTGGACGAAATAAAATTATTTAAGTGAATGACATCAAAACATAAATTTAAAGTTAAATTAAGGATAATATTATAAAAGAATGTTTTGAATTTCTTTTCAAAAATTTGGATGAGCAAAACAAGAAAAAAAATTATGGAAAAAATAAGTATACCCAAACTAAAAAATTAAAAAATTAAAAACAAAAATAAGAGAATGTTTTTTATGAGATTAGATATTTCAGCTGATATGTCTTGACTTAATCCGATGGGTAGTTCGGACCATAACCACTATCATAAAAACCAAACAGGACAAAAGTAATAAAAACTGACTAAGCTAGTTGCTGGTCACTTCATACTAGATTACTAATTGGTCCTTAAACTTGACCCAACTTCACTATTTGACCTAATAGACCCATAGGTCAGTAATTAAGTATAAATACGCCAACCACTTTCATTAATGAGGGTAATCAGAATTTATTACTAGCACATAGCTTAATTATCTCACTACTTACTACTTTAAACATTAAATTCCACAAACATCCAAAACACTTTACAAAATTATCCCTAGACAGAAATAAACCACATCAAATTGGCGATCACATTGGGAGTACGACGGTGCCTGAATTTTACAATTTAAAACTGGTGTGGATTATTTTTTATTGGGGTAATTTTGTCAGGTGTTTTATGGTGTTTCGAAGGTATTTAATGTTTGGGTGTTTTGTAGTGAGAGATTTGAGCCGTCTGGTTGTATTAAATGTTCATTACCCTCATTGATGAAAGTAGTTAGGTATTTATACCCTTAATTATGGGCCACATGGGCTTTCGGGTCAAACTTATGAAACGGGTCGAGTTCAAAAACCTATTAGTTTGTTAAGCAGATTAGCAATTAGCTTAGTCAAAAGGTGATTAGATTTTAATACTTTTGTCCGAATTTCCCCTGTTCGGTTTCTACAGTGAGTGGTGAAAATATCCGGACTCATCAGTAGCCCACTTTTTAGGTTTCGTTCGAAGGCCTTTGGCAAGACTTAAAAAATGGCCCTTGGGCACTTGTGATATTTTCCGGACGGATCTAGAATTCAGTAAAGGACTTATCCGGACTGAAAAACTCTTAAGAAGTTTAACGGTTTTGCAATGGATCGTGGGACACGTGTCTCCTTCTGATTTGCTTCTCCAGTCGTTTTTCTCCTTGAACGACGCCCCCGCTAATCCCAAAAAGTAACCTCTTTAATTAATGCTTGTGACATCAGCGCCGTCTTTAATCATTACTCTCATCTTTTTGTATTCTCCTAGGTTTCTCGGTATCTTTTGTTTCTTTAGAATAAATCAACTCATTTTCACTGTTTTACCATCTTCATCACTTTTTCACTCCTATTCTTCAAAGCTTTCATCTCTCTTTTAAAAAACCCTCTTTGGTGTAAGTTTATGTTTACAACAAGAAACGCACTTGTAAAAGGTGGGTGGTTTAATCTTTCGGAGCTAGAGAAAGCACAAAGAGTCGAACGAGAAAGGTGCATTGCTGCACGCCTTCCAGTTTCTCTAATCGACAAGTCTGAAACACCAAGTTCAGAGCCTAATCGAGGTTCATCTTCTGCCAGAAGCTCCAAACCTAGAAGGTTATTTCAACCTAGTCTTTCACCAATCGTCTCAGGATCATCGATTCAGGAGTCGCAGCCTACTGTCGAACGGGAAAAGGATGTTACAAGCACAAAGAGACCCTCTCCATTCATAGCCATGGGATCGGACGCTGATAACTCCTCTGGAAAAGCTAACGTTTCGACGAAGAGGCCGCTTAGTAAAAGGCCAGGCTGTTGCTCCACAGTCTAGATCTTCGAAGTCAGGGCCCTCTAAGTCTGGGGCCAATGACAAAGCTGTAGGGTCAGAGACACCCATCAAAGCTCCTAAGGACAAGCCGTCTGGTCCGGAGGCTATCGGAACAAGCCTTCGAAATGAACCCTCCGGATCTGAGCCCCAGCCGGACACCAGACCACAAAAGGAAAGCGATGCTCAGCCATCCGGACAGCTCACTGAGCCGACTACCAGCACTTCTCCACCAAAAACAACTGACAACCCTTCCATGGTGATGGAAGATGTTATGGAGGACAGTGTTGAAGAAGCTCCTTTTCAGACTGACGTCTCCGGGCATACGGGGGAGGCTGTCATTGTTAAGAAAAACAAGGGTAAAGAAAAGCTGTGTTTAAAACATCCGGACCTGCCGGAGTGCCTTGAAGGTAGAGTGGGACCTTGCTTCCACAAGGTGAGTGTGAAGTATCTGATAGCCATGCAGAATATTAACTATGCAGTCATTCATACTGCTGAATTTGGCCGGATCCGGACGAAGTGGGGGATCCCATAATCTGTTAAAGTAAGGATAACGGTCGATCCAGAGACGTCAATGGACTGTAAGCTAAGTGAGATAGTCTTCTACATAGAGTTGTTCAACTAGGGGCTTAGATTTCCTTTGGACCCAGAGATCGTCAGATATTTTCATCTGATAAAGCTCTGCCCAAGCCAACTGAGCCCCAACGCTTGGTACACACTCATGGCCTGGATCATGGCCTCCAGGCTCTCCGGAATACCGCTTCCGATAAAGCAGTTTGCTGCTGCGGCCAGCCTTTGCAAGAACCACATCATCCCCTTCTATCATTTTAACATGGGTGACAATTACAAAGTGGTGGATGACCTGCTTGAATCGGAGAAGAATTGGAAGACCCAATTCTTGTTCATCAGTGGTGTTTTGGAGAATGGGAGGAAGATTAAGGTTGGTGACAACCCAAGCATGCTTACGAGCAGATGGAAAAGCACAAGTTAATATTTCATCATGTTTGTTTTTCTTTCCTTAAAAAGTATGTTTACTTAAATATTATTTTTCTTCTTTTGGTAGTGCTGTTGAAGGAGTTCACCGACTACTTAGAGGAGGGGCAGACTAATTGTGCCAAGCTGAATGCTTGGGCTGCTGAAAAATGGGGAAATCGCTTCCACAATTATTTTACTGGTGGAATCTTGGTGAGATCCCATCTTTGGAACACAACCGGGCGGAGATACTTGTCTTGGAGGAATTAACCACACCGCCCCTCCGGGTGTCATTCTATAGAGGACAGATGCAAAGAATGGGAAGATAGCCTTGCCGGGCAGAGCTAAAGCCCCAAGTAAAATGAAGGGTAAGAAAGGCAAGAAAAAACTAGATGTAGCTGAGGTCAACCAACATGTTGTTGAGGAGACTGTTCCAGTAAATCAGGAGGTGTAGGAACATGGAGGGATTGATGCTTCTCTGCTTCAAGTGGTGGAAAATGAGAGTACCAAAGAGGCAGTTGGACTTCCAAAACCCCCAAAAGCTCCAAATAAAGACCAAAAACGGGGAGCAGAAGGTGGAGATAGGGAAGCTAAGAAGAAGAAAACCTCCAAGGGAGATTAAGTTGCTCTCTGGCCTCCGGAGTCTCTTTCTCAGGTCGACCCAACAGACCCAACTCAAGCAGAGCAAATCCCAAGTGACTTTCACACCGGAGAGGGCGACGGAGGGGACATGAACATTGATGGAGTAGACATCAGTGGCCTTCAAGGGATTGGCCTTTACTTTGGAGACCTTGAGAAGGACGACTTTGCTGGCCCTTCCCCAAGCTCTTCGAACATTGTCACTTTCAATGGTAAATATTTTTCTGTTTCAGGAGAGAAGGACATGGTGACCCACTCCTTGTTGAGAAATATTCAATCGGTGCTCAACTTGGAGAAGCGAATGCGAAACCAATCATCCCCCATCAACACACTCAACTCAGATAAAGAGAGTTTGTCTAATGACCGCCTTACTGCCAACCAGAATGTTGAGGCATTAAAGAGAGAGAACGAGGAGTTGAAGAAGGGGAAAGAGGATTTGGCCACCAAGATGGCCACTTCGGAGAGGGTTATCAAAAAACTCCAATCCAAGTATTCTGACTTGGAGAATAATCTTTCTACTTCAAAAAAGGAGGTGAAGGCCAAATACAACGTCATTCAGACCCTAACTAGTGACAAAATTTCGCTCGAAGATGTTGTATCTAAGGCTAACCAAGAAACAAATGACTTGTTAAATGAGCAAGAGAAGACAAACCAAGCCAGGATTGACGCATACACCAACAAGGTGATAGACTTCCAAGAGGAAAGGTATGTTGAAGTCAAATCAGACATGGTCTTGCTCTTTCATGAAAAATTTCCAAAGAGGACACTAGGAGATCTATGGCGATTTGTGGAATACGAAGACCTTCCTCACCATAATATGGCCGATGGTGATAAGAACTGCTATTCCAGTGGTTGGGATGATACCACCAATGAATATGAAGGGACCGGGGAGAGCCCCACCGAGGAACCTAAAGACCCCAAAAAGAAACCAGATGAGGCTGGACTATCTAAGGAAGCTCATCCTTAGAATTTTTAACTATCTTTTATTTTTCTTTAATTTTTGTGTTATACTAAAGTCCTTGGATGACCAAGGAATTTTTGTAACCGTGTCCAGCTCTTATTCGAATAAACCCTTTCTTTTAGAACTCCAAAGTCCTTGGATGGCCAAATCATTTTTTTATATTTTAATATCATTCCCCGGTGTTAGCCGAGTAACTTTACCTTACACAATTGTTGCATTGTTTTATAGTTACCCAATTTCGATGGCTAATGTTTAAATAGCCCTTAGTTGTTATACAAGTATTTCAAAGTGAGAGTGTTGAAATTCTCCGTTGAAAAATGTTTAAATAGTCATCACTCTACCAATTTAATCCGGTCTGCCACTGATACTTTAAAAAAATTCAAAAAAAATTATCAATTGAAACACTCCGAATTTTTCAAGAAGGCATCGAATTTTATTAAAAATCCTAGACACCTCATTAAAACCTCCCCGTGCCACCAGGGTAGGAAAGAGTATGCCCCCTTAATACTTACATGGACTTTAAACAAGTAAATTTGTACATAATTTTTACTCTAGATACAACCGGAGATGTTCAATGTTCTACGGGTGATTCAAGATCCTTCCATATTTATCTTGAAGCCTATACGTGCCAGGCTTAAGCTTTTCACTGACCATATAGGGTCCTTCCCAAGTTGGAGCTAGCTTGCAAAACTGCTTCTCCTTAGTATGTAGGAAGACTTTTCTCAAAACTTTATCCCCTGGGTGAAAATCCCTTCTTCTGACTTTGGAAGAAAACCTGCTTTTCATCAAACCCTGTTAGTGTGTGGCTCTGAGATGAGCCTTAACCCTTTTTTTTTCTATCAGGTCAAGTTGACTTCTAATTGCCCCACTTATTGGCCTGTTCGGAAAAATTATAGACTCTGAATTAATGAAGAGTTTCTTCTATAGGAGCTATTGCATCCATACCATATACCAAGGCAAATGGGGATTCTTGTGTATCAGCCCCATGAGTAGTCCGGTAAGCCCATAGTACTTCTTGTAAATAGCTTGGCCACTTTCCAGTAGCCCCTTCTAAATTCTTTTTAAGACCGGACAGGATGGTTCTGTTTTCCACTTCAACCGGACCATTTTCCTGTGGGTGGAAAGGAGAAGAAAAGCAATGTTGAATGCCTCTAGAACCACAGAAGCTCTCCATATCCTTATTATCGAATTGTGGCCCATTGTCTGTGGTTATATTTTGTGGAACCCCAAACCTGCAGCAAATATTAGATAAGATAAATTTTATGACAACTTTTGAAGTAGTTCCTGCCAACGGGGCTGCTTCTATCCATTTTGAGAAATAATCGATGGCAACTAGGATAGTTCTGCATCCCCCGGACGCCATAGGTAGAGGTCCCACCAGATCCAGCCCTTAACAAGCAAAAGGTATTGGCTCAGAAATTGACTCTAAAAGGACAGTTGGGATATGAATTTCATTACTGTATCTTTGGCATGGATCGCACTTTTTTACCAATTCCTTGGCATCTTCCATTATAGAGGGCCAGTAGTATCCGGCCAACAAGACTCTTCTGGTTAAAGCTCTATAACCACAATATGCTGACCATTCACCATCATGTAGTTCAGACAACACTACTTGGGACTCTTCAGTCCCCAAACATCGCAATAGAGGTTTGCTAATAGACTTCTTGTAAAGAACGTCTCTTAGGATTATAAATCCACGAGCCTTATACTTTACTTTCCTTGCCACTGCTTTCTCCAGAGGCAAGAAACCATCTGAGATATATTAAAAATAGGACACCTCCAATCTTGAGCCTGACTTACTTGTATGTTTAAACTTTCCTCCCTTTCCTTGCTCTGATAGAGGTGAATGGATGGGCATTCATGCACGTGAATCCATAGGTAGGACTCAGAGTATGCTATGGTTGCCAAGGAGTCTGCTAGAGCATTTTCTGTTCGGGGTATGTGCTCATAAGCAATATCTTTGAAGTTAAGTGCCACTTCTTTAAGAACGAACAATATTTAGTCAGTTGCTCTTTTTTGGCCTCGGATTGACCTTGCGCATGATGGATAAGAAGCTGAGAATCACTCATTAACCTGACCTTTTTGGCTCCACAAATTAGAGCTAATTTCAAGGCAACTATAACAGCTTCATATTCGGACTCATTATTGGAAGCCCTGAAAGCAAAACATATAACCTGGTACATTTTGTCGCCATACGGAGAGGTTAAACATATCCCAACACCACAACCCATGGTACTTGATCCACCATCAGTTAGGACAACCCATAATTTTTTAGTTTTTTCACCTGTTGCTTGCTTAGTATCTCTGTCCGAATGAAATTCAACTAAGAAGTCAGCAACAGACTGAGCTTTGACTGCGGTTCGAGGGGGAAAATCAATATCAAAGTCTCCCAACTCCACTGACCATTTGGTCATTCTTCTTGAAATGTCTGACTTTTAAAGAACGTTTTTAAAAGGAAAAGACGTCCGGACAATGATAGAATGAGACTGAAAGTAGGGCCTCATTTTCCTAGCAGCAATTACTAAGGCCAGTGCTAATTTTTCAAGTTTTAAATATCTTTTTCTGCATATATCAAACTCTTGCTGATATAGTACACCGGACGAGGATAATTATCCACCTCCCTTACTAGCACTGCACTTATGGCACAATCAGAAATTTCCAAGTATATGTAGAGTGTTTCTCCATCAACAGGTTTAAACAAATTTTTAAGGGAGGATAAATGCTTCTTAATTTCACCGAAGGCCTGGTCGCACTATGGAGACCAGTTAAATTCTTTTTCACTTTTTAAAGTTTGAAAAAATGGGGCACACCTATCCGAGGACCTTGAGATAAAACGGTTTAGAGCAGCCAACCTCCCTGTCAATCTTTGTACTTCTTTAATATTCCGAGGAGGCTCCATCTGCAATAAAGCACTAACCTGGTCTGGATCAGGCTGTATCCCTTTCTCACTTATCACATACCCTAAAAATTTACCGGACTTCACTCCGAAAACACATTTTTCTGGATTTAGCTTTAAATTCACCTTTATCAAGTTGGCAAAGGTTTCTTGAAGATCTGCTAAGTGTAGTTCTTCTTCCACACTCTTTACCATCATGTCATCGATGTAGACTTCCATGTTTATTCCAATCTGATTAACAAAATCCTTGTTTACTAATCTCTGATAAGTAGCCCCAGCATTCTTTAACCCAAATGGCATCACCTTGTAACAATGGAGGCCCCTATCACTAACAAATGTAGTGTGTTTTTTATCCTTCAGATCCACTTGAATCTTATTATACCCGGAAAAGGCATCCATAAAGGACAATAACTTGTTCCTAGGTCTGGAGTCCACCAACTGATCAATTCGGGGGACCGGATATAGGTCTTTTTGTCAAGCTCTATTGATATCAGTAAAATCGATGCATATACGCCACTTCCCATTTTTATTCTTTACTAACACCGGATTGGTTGTCCATAAAGGGTACTGAGATTCCTTTATGTGCCCCATCTTAGTAAGCCGGTCAACCTCTTGAACTATGGCATCATCTTTCTCCTTAGAAGAAGCTCTCCTCTTTTGTACAACAGGTGTTACATCCCTCCGGACGGATAGTTGGTGTGATATAATTACTGTTGGTACTCTGGTTACATCAGCATTGCACCAAACGAAAACATGATGATGGTTTTTCAAAAAAGCTAACACTTTACTCTTTAATTCCGATGTCATCTTGGACCCGATCTTGACATTTCTTCCTTCAGCCAGAGAGTGAGTTTCAACTTCTTCAATTGGTATTAAAAAGACTAGGGGTCTCTCTGGGGTCATCAATTTCACCCTCCCTCCTAGAGGGCCCCTCAAACTGCTAATCCGAACTGATCCGAACTGCCCCTAAAGTTCGAGGGGCCAGTGCTGTTGCATAACACTCCCTTGCCACCTTTTGACTACTTCGGACAACTCCCACTTGTCCTTGCATAACGTCTTTTAAACATTGGTGGACTGTTGAAGCCACAACATGCATCCTAGAGAGCCAAGATTTCCCCAAAATTGCATTAAAACATGTGGGATAATCCACCACAATAAAAAGTATTCTGACCATCTTCTTAAAAGGTTCCTTTCCCAACAAAACCTCCTCCTAAAACTCCCCGATCACATCCGCTGAGCTTCCAGTGAAACCCACAATTGACATGTTCGAACGCTGAATCACTGTTGGATTCTTCATTTGTTTGTAGGAAGTCAAAAAGAGGATATTGGCTGAACTACCGGTGTCCACCAAAATTCTTCTAATGTCATTGCCCCTAATGGATGCTCCTATCACAACAACATCTTCATGGGGACCAGCTATGTCCCTCAAGTCATCTTCATCGAAAACAATGAAGAGAAAAGGAATTTGTGATTGATAGGAAGTCATGCCTCCTTCGAGTTGGGTAGCTAGAGTATGAACGTGACTTTTTCTCGAAGAAGCAGTTGGTGCAGTCATGGTGTCTCCCCCAAATATTGTAAGTGACTCAAAAAAACTAATGAGTCCGGACACCGTCTTGCAGTGTTCTATGATAATTCCCACCTTATTCCGAGTTGGATCAGGATCCAAATAATCTGACTCCACATCAAACCTTCCAATTATCACCATAACCTCATCAGGAGCTGATGTCCCTGCATTGTTTGGGCGTCCCTGCATTGTTTGGGCCAGTCCGATGAGCATTATCATGCCTATTTTCACTTCTTCTTTTAACATAAGCCCCCAACTTTCCTCTTTCAATCAAATTTTGCACCTCTTGCTTCAAAGCGATGCAATCTTCTGTGTTATGACCAATATCTTTATGATATTGGCAGAAACAATTATTACGAGTTTCCCTGGGAGATTGAAGTGCAGCTGGCTTCCTGAAATGTACTTCGTCTTTTGTTTTGTCATAGATGGTTGCCACATTCTCTTTTAACTCGGCAAATCACTCTGGTTGAACCCATGGCCCTCGCTTATTTCTGGATTGTTGACTCTGAGCTGGTGCTGGGTGGGATTGACCCTTGGCCCGGCTGGGACCCTGTCCGGCTTCTTTAGCCTTATACTCGGACTGATTCTGATTCTGGTTTGGTGCAGCTGGGGCCGATCTCACCTGCCTATGCACCCTGGTCTTCTTTGTTTCATCTACATTGATTTGTTTCCCAACCTGATTCAGTAAACCGCCCCACGTCATGGCCTTCTTTCTGGTTACAGAATCAGCCAAATTACCAGGGTTCAAACCCTGCCTTAGAGAAGCTATTGCTACTTGTTCAAAGCAATTAGCTAATCCATTCTTGGTGTTCACAAAACGACTTATATATTCTTTCAAAGATTCATTTGGCTCTTGGGCACAATGGATAATAGTTTCTCCATTGCCCTTCACTTCCTTACTTCTAACGAACTGCCTCCGGAAGTCCACCCAAAAAGTATCAAAATTTCTGATGCAGCCTAGTGGAAAACTATTGTACCACTTCAAAGCACTCCCAGTAAAAGACTAGGAGAACGCTCGACAAAGTAACTTATCATCATTGTCAAAATTCATCATAAATTTTTTGAATTGCTCCAGATGGTTATCTGGATCTTTACTCCCATCGTATTTTTCCATCTTTGTACTGTCAAACATCTTAGGAAGGTTTCCAGACAGTATCTTAGAAGACAATGTATATTGTCTCCACTCTGGCCACGACTACACACAGTATCTTCATTGGGAGTTGTAAAGATACCTGGTTCATCATGAAAGGCGAAAGGATCCATCGACAACCGGTCTACATGTCTCCGGCCATGGTTGTGACCATGAGATGACCATTTTCCTAGATGTCTTTTCAACCTTCCATGCATGTCCCTCTCTCTTGAATATTTTTTAACCAACTTCTGATTCTTTTTAGAACGGCTTTCATCACTGCTGGATGACAAGGATTCATCCACTCCATCTTCGTTCGAGGAGCTACTAGAGGATTCTGAATCTGAATCTGAGCTCTCCACTGGTTTAAACTGGTGAGACTTCTTAGAGCTAGCATGACTCTTTTTAGTACTTACATGGGTTTTTGCTGATGGGTCATGCTCTCTTAGATTGTCAGTGTGGTGAACGACTGACACTTTTGATTTTTCTTTTAAGCCCATCTTCACCCTTTTAGCATCCCTCAAGGCTTCTATCTCAGCTTTCAATCTATCTTTCTCTTCAATTGTGTATTCATCGTTTTCTCCCACCACTTCTACCAAAGTTGGCGGCACTGCCTGCTCGTCCGGATTCATCCGAACTGACTTTTCTTGATGGTTTCGAATGCTAAATTCAGGCACCTTCTTCTTCAACTGTGGTCGCCAATTTGGTGTTGATTGTTTTTTACTGGGGGTAATTTTGTCAGGTGTTTTATGGTATTTCAAAGGTATTTAATGTTTGGGTGTTTTGTAGTGAGAGATTTGAGCTGCCTAGTTGTATTAAATGTTCATTACCCTCATTAATAAAAGTGGTTGGTTATTTATACCCTTAATTATGGGTCACATGGGCTTTCGGGTCAAACTTATGAAAAAGGGTCGAGTTCAAAAACCCATTAGTTTGTTAAGCAGATTAGCAATTAGCTTAGTCAAAAGGTCATTAGATTTTAATACTTTTGTCCAGTTCGGATGGTTCAGTGGGTGGTTTTTGTCTGAATTTCCCCTGTTCGGTTTCTACAGTGAGTGGTAAAAATATTTGGACTCGTAAAAAACCATCAAGAAAAGTTGTTCGGATGAATCCAAATGAGCAGAATGTTCCACCTCCTAAGGTGGAAGGTGCAAGGGAAAACAAAGAATATACCATCAAGGAGCGAGACCAGTTGAGGGCTAAAATAGAGGCGCTGAGAGCAATAAAACAAGCAGAAAATGGAGTTAAGGAAAAGTCAAGAGCGTCAGTACTCTACCACACTGACAATTCTGGAGAAAACGAGCAGTCTTTGAAAACCCATCTAAGTTCCAAGAAGACACGCCGATCTAGCCTATTGAGAGTTCTATATCTTAGTCTTCCAACAATTCATCAAATCAGGCAGAACTTGAAGAATCATTATCTTCAAGTAGTGATGAGGGAAGATCTAAAAAAAATGAGGTTGACTAAAAAACATTCAAGAAAGAGGGATAGGCATGGCAGGCTTAAAAAGCACCATGGTAAGGGTAAGGGGTTAGCTAATAAGCATATTGATCAGTTGCTGATTGATCCATTTGTTTTTCAATCCGAACCGGGTATTTTTGCAACCCCTAATGAAGATACTGTTTTTAGTTGGAGCAAAAATTGGAGACAATCGCCTCTGTCCGCGAAAATACTCTCCGAACATCTTCCTAAAAGGTTTGATATCTCCAAGATGGAGAAATACGATGGGAGTCGAGATCCGGACAACCATCTGGAACAATTATGAACTTTATGATGAATTTTGAAGATGATGACAAGCTATTGTGTAGGGCCTTGAAGTGCCCTCAAATGGTACAACAGTCTCCCTCACAGGTGTGTATAAGAAATTTTGATACGTTTTGGGTTGCCTTCCAGAGGTAATTTGTTGGAAGTAAAGAACTCAAGGGTAATGGGGACACCATTTTCCATTATGCTCAGGAACTGAACGAGTCCCTGAAGGAGTATATCAAGGTTTTGTGTACACAAAAATAGGCTAGCAGATTGCTTTAAACAAGTTAAATTTTTATCCCTTAGACAAGGTTTAAATCCAGAAAATCTAGCCGATTTAGTGACTGTGAAGAAGACTATAATCTGGCATGGTTTGTTGAATCAAGTGAGAAAGAAAATCAACGTAGAAGAGACCAAGAAAAACAGAGTACACCGTCAAGTGAGATCTACTACTACAAATACAACTCCATCAGTTACTAACCAATCCGGTTATAAGGAAAAGGAGACTGGACAGGGATCCAACCGGTCAAGACAGAATCAATCCAATCAAACTTAGTGCCAACAAACTAGAAGTAAGAGAGGGATATGGGTTCATCCTGAGTGGTTTGCTAATTTGGAGGAGAGTGTGGCTACAATTTATGACAAGACTAAGAATGAGGTGTATTTTAGAAATCTCTAGCAGCATTGCAATCCCCAGAAAAACCGGAGCACACGCTTCTGCCAATACCACAATGACATAGGCCATGATACTCACGATTTTATAGCCTTGAAGCAGGAGGTCTAGAACCTCATTGAAATGGGAAAGTTGGGGGCCTACGTCAAAAAACGAGGGGGAAGCATACCGGATAATGCGCAAACTAATACTCCCCGGACATGTCCTTCGAAAAATCCTGGGACATCTACACAAGAAGGTGCAATGGTAATTGTTGAAAGATTTGATGTAGACTTTGAGTATCTGGATCCAGATCCAAGCTGAAATTAGGTGGGGGTGATAACAGACAAAACCAAAATGGTTTTTGGAGTGATCAGCTTTTTTGAATCACTAACTATTTTCGAAGGGGATACATTGACTGGACATTCTACTTCATCAAGGAATAGGCATGTTCACAATTTGGCCACCCACTTAGATGGTGGAATGTCTACCTACCAGTGTCAATCCCCATCCCCATTTATGGTTTTTGATGAGGATGACCTGAGGGACACTGCAGGACCTCATGAATATGCAGTGGTAATAGAGGCTTCGATAGGGGGAAATGATATACGCTGGATTCTAATTGATACATGCAGTTCGGCAAACATCCTATTTTTAAGCTCCTACAAGAAAATGAGAAACCCCTCGGTAATAAAACATTCGAACAGAACCAGTGTAGGCTTCACAGTAAGTTCTGCAGATGTGATTGGGGAGTTCGAAGAGGAAGTATGGTTGGGCAAAGGACCCTTTAAAAAGATGGTAAGAGTGCTGCTTGTTGTGGTGGATTTCCCAACATCGTACAATGCAATATTTGGGAGGTCTTGTCTCTCCAGAATGCATGATGTGGCCTCTATGTTCCACCAATGTTTGAAGTATGTTGTCCAGGGACAAGTAGGTGTTGTCTGGAGAAGTCAAAAGATAGCAAGGGAATATTATACAACAGCCCTTGCCCTTAAGACTCTAAAGGCAGCCAGAAGTAACAAAGATTAGCAGGTATTTGAGCCTTCTGCTGAGGAAAATGAAATTGATGATCCCAGGGAGGCTCTTAGTGTTATAATACCAATTGAGGAGGTTGAAACCCACTCGCTTGCGGAGGGAAAGAATGTTAAGATTGGTTCCAAGCTGGCACCGGAATTAAAGAACCGTTTATTATCCTTTTTAATGAATAATCAACATGTTTTTGCATAGTATAACAGTGATGTTATTGGAGTGCCAGCAGATAGTATTTCCCATAAGTTGTCAATCCGGAGTGATATTACACCAGTTTTATAGAAGAGAAGGTCTTTTATAAGGAAAAAATAGATGTGATTGTTCAAGGAGTTGAATGTTTAACCAAGATGGGTCACATTAAAGAAGCTCGGTACCCTTTATGGACTTCCAAGTCTGTGTTAGTCATGAAAACGAATGGCAAGTGGCATATGTGCATTGATTTCAATGACATCAATATGCCCTAAGGATCTTTATCATGTTCCTCGGATAGATCAGTTGGTGGATTATACCTTGAAAACAAACTATTGTCCTTTATGGATGCATTCTCAGGGTACAACCAGATACAAGTACATCCGAAGGATCAAGATCACACTAATTTCATCACAGACAGACGTCTTCATTGTTATAGGGTGGTGTCGTTCAGATTGAAAAATGTTGGGGCCACTTATCAGAGGTTAGTGAAGAAATCTTTTGCTAATCAGATTGCCATAAATATGGAGGCTTACATAGATGATATGATGGTTAAAATCTTGGAGGAAGATTCACATTTATCTGACCTTCAAGAGACATTCTCCAATTAAGAAGCTGTGAAGTCAAAATTGAACCCTGAGACGTGTGTATTTGGGGTCTGATTTGGAAACTTCTTGGGCTACATATACTAAGTGAGAAATGAATTCATCATGATCCGGATAAACTTAATACCTTACTAGCAATGGATCATCCTCGGAATATTAAAGAAGTCAAAGGCTAACAGGACGATTGGCTGCGTTAAATAGGTTTATCTCAAGATTATCAGACAAGTGCGCTCCATTCTTCCAAGTTTTGAGGAATGCTAAAGACTTCAATTGGACTCCACAGTGTGACCAGGCTTTTATTGAAATAAAGAAGCATTTATCCTCACCCAAAATTCTTTTCAAACCTATTCGGGAGGAAAAACTCTATGTGTATCTAGCTGTATCAGAATATGCAATAAGTATTGTGCTAGTGAGAAAAGTGGACAATTACCCTCATTCGGTGTATTACATTAGTAAGAGTCTGTTGGATGCTGAAAGAAGATATTTGAAATTGGAAAAAATAGTATTGACCTTGGTAATTGCAGCAAGAAAAATGAGACCATACTTCTGAGCTTATTCCATTGTTGTTCGAAGATATTTCCCCTTGAAAAGGGTTCTTCAAAATATGATGTGTCAAACAGAATGACCAAGTGGTTAGTGAAGATAGATGATTACGATATTGATTTTGCACCTCGAACAACAGTTAAAACACAGTCAGTGGTTGGCTTCTTAGTAGAATTTCATGCTGATAGATCATCCGGACAAGAATCAGAAAACCGATCTAAGAAAGATTGGGTAGTTCGAACTAATGGTGGATCAAGTACTATGGCTGTGGAGCTGAGATTTGTCTAACTTCTCCATATGGTGACAACGTGTATCAGGACATATATTTTGGGTTCAGAGCTTCTAACAATGAGTCTGTATATGAAGCAGCCATAGTTGGTCTTAACCTGGCTCTCCTATGTGGGGCAAAGAGAGTCTGGTTAATGAGTGATTCCCAATTGTTGATTCAACATACTCAGGGGCAATCTGAAGAAAAGAAAGAACAGTTGATTAAATAATTACTTATGTTGAAAGAAGTTGCCGCAAACTTTAAAAATATTTACTATGAGCACAGTTCTAGATCGGAAAACACTCTGGCAGACTCTTTGGAAACTATAGCTTATTATGAATCCTACCCATGGATTCTTGTACATAAATGTCCATTAGTGCAGACAGGTCGAGAAAAGGAGAGTGAATAAAATATGAATATACTTGTTATTCATCCTAAAGATTGGAGATATGCTCTTCTCCAATACATCTCTGATGGGATATTGCCTCCATATAAAGTTGTGGAAAAAAAGATCAAGTACAAGGCTCGTGGTTTCTTGATGCTAAGAGAGGTTCTTTACAAAATAAATTTCAGCATACCTCTCCTACGTTGTTTAAGATTTGAAGAATCCCAAGTTATATTTTTTGAGCTACATGATGGAGAAGGTTCTGCACACTATGGCTATAAGGTCTTAACCAGAATGGTCCGATTAGCAGGATACTACTGGCCAACCATAATGATAGATTCTAAAGAGATGGTGAAAAAGTGTGATCTTTGTCAAAAATATGGGAATGAAATTCATGTGCCAACAGTTCCTATGGAGTCCATATATGAACCAAATACCCTTTGTTGTATGGGGTATGGATCTAGTTGGGCCTCCTCCTATGGCATCCAGTGGATGTAGAACAATCATAGTCGTTATTGACTATTTTAAGTGGATAGAGGCAACTCCTTTGGCTGGAACCACTTCGAAGGCAGATATTAAATTTATCTTATCTAACATATGTTGCAGATTTGGGGTTCCCTGGAAGATCACTACAGACAATGGGCCACATTTTGATAATAAAGACATGGAAGCTTTCTGTATCTCCAGAAGAATTCAACATTGTTTTTCTTCTTCTTTCCAACCTTAAGAAAATGGACAAGTTAAGGTTGAAAATAGAACCATTTTGTCCAAATTAAAAAAGAATTTGGAAGGAGCTGCAGGAAAGTGGCCAAGTTATTTACAAGAAGTATAATGGGCATATCGAACTACTTCTCGGGCTGCCACACAAGAGTCTCATTTTGATTTGGTATATGAGAACAGAGTCCAAAACTATTCTGAACATGCTAATGATATAGCAGTAGGAATCAGTTGGACTTGATAGAAGAAAAAGAGTTAAAGCACATCTGAGAACAGCGCATTACCAAGGCTTGATGAGGAGCAGATTTTCTTCCAAAGTTACAAGAAGGGATTTTCGAACAGGGGACAAAGTTTTAAGAAAATTATTTTTACACATCAAGGAAAAGTAGTTCGGTAATTTGGCTCCAGACTACGAAGGCCCATATATAGTTTGTGAAAAGGTTAAACCAGGAACATATAGGCTCCAAGACAAAGAAGGGAGAGGTCTAAAGCCCCCATGGAACGTTGAACATCTCAGGTTATATTTAGAATAAAACTCTGTTGTAAATATTTAATTTTTTAATATCAATGTAAACATTATGGGGCATACTATTTCCTACCCTGGTGGCGCGGGGAGGCTTTAGTGAGGTGTCCGGGTTTTTTAATAATATATGATGCCTTCTTCAAAAGTCTGGTGCAATTTTGTCTCAATTCGGATATTAAATACTTATTCAACACCCTGACTCTCAAGTATTTTTGAGTTGATCTGATTTATTGAGCACTTGATCACATTTATTAAACACATGTGGTCGAAGATGTTGGATACTTTTGTTCAACACATCTGAAATATTAAAGGCTATTTAAATATTTTCCATAAAAGAGTTAAAAAAAATTAAACAAGGGGGAATATGATAATTAGAATCTCATCGGACTAAAACCAATCTCTGATACACAAAATATTCCATAGTTGTTCAAGGACTTTAAAGTTTTACAACATAGAGGTTAAACAAATATTGCAATAAAATGCCTTGGCCATCCAAGGACTTCAGTCATTCAAAAACAAAAAGTACATAATATAACCTTAGGGCTTGTTCCCTTCGGACTTTTCTATACCACTATATTTTTTGGGACTTTTGAGTTCAGCACTTGAACTCTCACCCACCTCTTCATCATCATTGGAGTCTATCCCACTGGAGTAGTTGCGCTTGTCACCATCAGCCATCGTATGGAAATGGATATCATCATAGTCTACATATTTCCACAAATGACCAATCCTCTTAGGAAAAGTCTCATGGAACAATAAGTCCATATCGGACTTAATTCTATCATCCCTCTTCTCCGGAGAATCCACTACTCCACTGGCATAATTCTTTATCCTTGCGGCTATTCCTTGAGACTATTGACGTTTGAGGGCTGTTTTCTCTTCGGTCTTCTCTCGGACAATATTCTCCAACTTGACTTTGTCATTGGATAAAGTATGGATAGTACTGTCCTTCATTTGTAGTTGCTCCTTCAAAGCTGTAATCTCATTTGAGGAAAAAGTCTCCAGATCGGATTACTTGGTTTGAAGCTCTTTGCTGGTTGTTTCCGACTTAAGCAATTTGGCAGCTAAATCCTCTTTTCCCCTTTTCAATAATTCTATATTTTGCTGAGCACTGGGAAGATCTTTTGACAAGTTTTGCTTCTCTGTAGTCAGGGTTTTGATGGTAACAGTTTGTTCCCTTACATGTCTCTCCAGATCAAGCACTAGCCGAATATAACCCAAGAGAACATGGCTCAAGGTATCTTGTTCACTAGATATCGTGTAAGTCTCTCCATTGTAAGTCACAACGTTGGAAGAGCTAGGAGGACGGTAAGGCCCCGCGAAATCATCTTTTTCTAAGTTATTGCAATAGATGTTGATGTTCTGAAAAGCGTCAAGGCCTACCTCTTCGTTACCATCACCAGTAACCTGTTCGGAATGGAGATTGGTTGGAATTTCTTCTTGTAAGGTAGTATCGGTAGGAGCTGGAAGAGGGACTTCAGAAGGATGAAGGATTATTTGTGCTCCCAGAGTAACATTCTTCTTTTTGGAAGCTTTCGCATCATTGTTGGCCTTACGCTTCTTTTCCTTCTTCAAAATCTTCGGTGGGTTATCTGACCCACCAGCCTCCTTCACAGCGACTTCTACTGCTTCCAATAAAGTAGTGTTAATACCTCATTGGTTCTCTGAACCGATCCCTTTAGTGGTTTTCTTTTTCCTTTTGTTCTTCATCTTATTCAGATGACTGGGTTTTTGGCTCTACCAGGTAGGTAAAGTTTAGCATATTTATCCTCTGTCCTCCTCAGAATGACATCTGCAGGAGGAGGGGTGGTCAGCTCTTCCCAGGTGAGGTTCTTCTTTCCTGTGGTGTTCCACATATGAGACCTCACGTAGTTCCCTGATGTGAAGCAGTTATGGAAAGCGTTGTCCCACTTCTTTAAGGCCCAAGCGTTCAGTTTGGCACATGTATCCTGACCTGCCTCCACATAGTCCGAAAATTCCTTAGGAAACATTGGGAATAAGTATGAATCATTTCGGATTAAAAACTTAATGCTTAAAACATTAAAGAAAAAATAAAAGAAACTCATCAATGCTCTTCCAGCGGTTGGTCAGTTGGCTGGGGTTGGAGTCAACCTTGATCTTTTTTCCATTCTCCCAAGCCCCACTAATGGATAGGAACTGCATCCTCCACGGTTTTTCTGACTCCAGGAGATCTTTCACTACCTTGTAGTCATTCCCCATGTTGTAGTGGTAGAAGGGGGTCTGATAATTTTTACACAAGTTTTCCACAGCAGCAAACTGTTCCATTGGTAGTGGGATTTTAGACAACTTGGATGCCATGATGCAGGCCAGTAGAGTATATCAAGCATTAGGACTCCGTTGGCTGGGACATAACTTGGTCATATGGAAGTATCTGACTATCTCTGGATCCAAAGGAAACCGGAGTCCCCAATTCAGCACTTCTATATAGACCACCAGTTCATTGGGTTTGCAGTCCATCGGGGTTTCTAGGATAACTAGAATTCTCACATTCACATACTCTGTGATTCCCCACTTAGTACGAATACAACCTATTTTCGTTGTGTGGGTGTATAAGTAGGCTATATTTTGAAGGGCCAGTAAATATTTCACACTAACCTTCTTGAAGTTGGGCCTTACTATACCTACTTTGGTCTTGCCCTTTCGATCTACATTTGTGTCCCATGTTTGACCAGACGCCTCAAAAGGGGCTTGATCTAAACTGTCCTCCATATTTTCTTCCATCATAGTAGAAGGCTGTTCGGGTAGCTGTACACATGGTTGTTCAGATGGTTGTTAGGATGGTCTGGCTTCTTCCAGGGGCTGCTGTCCAGATGGTTTGATTTTTTCCCACTATTTTTCCAGCCTCCGAACTAGAGGGGTTTGAAGAAGTAGGTGTATAGTTTGATTTGGACTGACGAGTAACTCGGCGCGGAGTTAATTTATCTGGAGATTTCTCTGTATCTGACCCCATTGCGATAAAAGGTGAGGGTTTTCTAATGCTAAATATAGCTTTCTCCTTAGGGAGAGGGTTTTGGGACTCCAGAATAGAGGACCCTGATGGAAGAGGAGAAAGGCTTGTGATAAAGGGCAGTTTTCTAACCTTGGAAGCTTTTGAGGATGATAAACCTTGGTATGTGTTCACTTGTAGTTGATTGTTTTCTTCACCGGGAAAAATAGGACGGCCAGCAACAATGTGTTTGTCTCTTGCAACTTTTCTCGCTTTCTCTAACTCAGATAAGTTCAAACAACCTCCTTTTACTAAGGTGTTTCTGGCTTTGAACATATATGATTCAAGCACAAATTTGAAGATAAAGTAAGCTTTCTCTCACTAGGAGTGTTTGTAATTTTTGAAGACGAAGTAAGCTTTCTCTTACTAGGAGTGTTTGTAATTTTCTAAGACAATGAAACAGTAAGAAGGTTTATATACAACAACGAAAAATGGCAGTTACCTAGGAGAAGGTAGGTCGATTTGGGTAATGATTAAAAGCTTCAAGGTATGGGAGTTAAAGCCTATGTAACTTTCTAGACTAGTAGGTACGAAAATCTAGGAGAAAATGGCTGAGATGTCGAACCAGAGCCTGACACGTGTCCTACGATCGAAAGAAGACTCTTAGAATTTTGAAATGAGAAATCAGTTCCAACAAAATTCGAACAAAGTCACTCTTAAAGGAAAAGGTTTACAGTTCGGACACAACAACAGATCGGAGAATGTCGGTATTGATTTTTAAGAGTTAGCTCTTCCAAAGTTTCTTTGCAAGACCTAAAGGGGCTACTGATGAGATCGGATATTTCAGCTGCTGTGTATTGATTTAGTCTGATAGGAAGTTTGGACCATAACCACTATCATAAAAAACCGAACAGGAAAAAAGTAATAAAAACTGACTAAGCTAGTTGTTGGTTACTTCATACCAGATTACTAATTGGTCCTTAAACTTGACCCGACTTTACTATCCGACCCAATAGGCCAATGGGTCAGTAATTAAGTATAAATATCCTGACGACTTTCATTAATGAGGGTAATCATAATTTATTACTAGCGCACATCTTAATTATCTCATTACTCACTACTCTAACCATTAAATTCCACAAAACATCCAAAACACTTTACAAAATTACCCTTAGACAGAAATAAACTACATCGGTTTCATCTTAAATTAATAAGACAACATTCAAGATTATATACGTGGCACCGTTTAGTTTATTTATGGACGTGAGGCCTAATTAATTTTTCGAGCCCTTACTATATAAAAACAAAATAATATTTGTATCTTTAAAATAGTTTATTTACCATTATTAATATTGGGTAACTATATTTAATATTAAAAATAAAATAATGTAAAATTATAAAGTAGAAAAAAGTCTAACCAAGTAGAGATATGAAAAAAATTGACTTATATAATGAGAACGATAAATGAGTAAAATACAAGTGGATATTTGAACCCAATTGATGTGACATGACGGTTACCCGAAAACAAATAGGATGGGTTATAGTTTTTGTTTTTTATTATCCATTTGGATTTGGCTCGGGTATTGTACCGCGAGTACCACCAATAAACCCTACTCCTCTCTTATTTTGTGTTTTATTTTATTGTCATCATCTTCCTTCTCATTTCAAATTTCTCTACCACGTCCCATTTTCTATGAAAAAGATACAAAATTGATAATATATATATATATTAGGTTTGGAATATAATAAGTTTAATTTTTATTTAAGATAATATATATTTTCGATTGGATTATATTTTGAATCAACGATCACATTCTTGTTTATCACATATTTCTCTCAATTTTTTTTTTATTTCTTTCAGTTGGTTTTTCTTTTTTTGATAATATATGCTTGGCTACTATTTATGTGAGTAATTTATTTAATCGATTGTTAAATTTTTGTTTATCATATAAATATCAGTATTTTATTGTTTAAGATAATATATATTTTTAATATTTTACTGAATAATATTTATGTTGAGTTATTTCATTAATTAATATAAATATAATACAATACTTAACATAAATATAATCCAATTAAAGAGGGACAAAAATAAAGAAAGTTGTTTAGTACTCGAGGGTTTTTGTAGGAAATTGAAGTGAGAAGTAAGAGGATGGCGATAAAGTAAGACAAACATTAAAAAAGAATAAGGTTTATAGGTTCACACCTCACTGGCTCATGGACTAGTATTTTATATATGGTTACAATAATATTTTAAAATATAAAAGTATTTTGCTGTTTTTTTACGGGGAGGATTCGGAAAAGGTACCCATGATATATTATGAAAAACAAAAACCAAAACCCGAACCAAACTCGATCGGTAATAAAAATAAAAACCATACACACCTTTTTTTTGGAGTTAAATTTGCATCTATACAACTTATTTTATAAAGAATTAATTCTTTTATTAGTTATTAAATAATAAAATATATTATTCTAACAAAATTATAATTTGGCTTTGAACAGTGAATCGTCCCTCGACTATCACGTTTGGTGGCAGATACTCCCTCGACTTTCAAATACCAGTTGACAGTCCCTAGACTATCGTGTTTGGATAAAGTTAGTCCAGAGGATCCTCTGATCCACCAGAGACTACCACTTGTCACCATACTCCCCAGTTTGTTTTATCACCAATAGTACCTTGACTTCTGGTCAAACACAAAACTTAGTCTGTGACATTTAATGACCCACCTACCCTTATAATTTCCAACTTGGCATTAAGAATTTAGTATGATTATACCTAGACTGTCTTTCTCCTTGAACAAACGGACTATACCCTTTTCAAATTCCAATCCCTAGACTATCTCCTCTTTCATCTCCCTTGTTCTAAATCAAATCCCCAAATCAAACTCTAATCTATACTCAAATCTATCTGGTCCTAAATCTATAGCCAAATCGAAACACAACCCTAAATCATCTTCTTTAATCACAGTTTGCACTCCATGTTCTAGCCCTAATTTTTGGCAACAGTAAACGTGATTCAACAATGAAGAAGGGTTCGAGAAGAAAACAGAAGAAGGTCAAAATTGAATTGGGTTTCTCTGAAGAATATACAAGTATATAGTTTGTTTCCATATTTGTTTGATTGATGTATCCTTTTAGTTTTTAATATAAGAACGCATCGAGTTTTATTGCTTCACTGTGTTTCCATGATAAATGTAGTCTGTGTTATATTTCGATATTGTATTATGATTGATGGTTAAAGTGTTACATTTCAATATTGTAGTCTTTGTTTCCATGATAAAGTTTTGATTTTGCTTTTGATTGATGTTTAATCAGTATAGTAGGGACTGATATTGATTAGGTCGATGTTTGCTTTTTGTTGAATTAGGTTGCTTCTGATTTTGCTGCTTTTTCGTGTTTGCTTATTGTAATTAGGTTGATTCTGGTTTTGCCTTTGCTTCCGTGTTTTCTTATTTGATTTTGATTGTTTTACTCTGGTTTTTTTTTTCGCAATTGACTTGACAGATGGTTGTTGTTTGTTTTTGCTGCATTAGAGATGTTTGTTGTTGTATTAGATATGCATTAGGGTATAGATTTAGGAGCAACTGATAGTTGTGGTTATTTGTGATATTTGGAGTGATTGTTGATGTTTGAGTGTTAGTTAATTGTTGTTGTTTGAGTGTTCTTGTTTGAATGTTGTTGCTGCAGTCGCAGTCATTTATTAATTGTTGAGTGATTGTTGCTAAAATAAGTTTTATGATATTTGCAGGTGTCAATCGTGAATTATTAACCATGGAAGTACGTCATGGTGGTAAATTCTACGAGAAAAGCGGCATCGTAACATACAGGGGTGGGAAGGAGACATTAATTGATAATGTGAACCCCGAAAAGATCTCACTAATCTACCTAAGCGAGCACATTTACATGACGTGCTTGCCTGAACAGAAGTTTGACATGTTGAATTTTGCCTACCAACTTCCGTCACGTAAGGATAATAAGGGTTTGGTAAATGTCTCTAGTGATGCAGATGCACTAGAAATGTGCAAGTTGGTAGACAAACGTAGGTTCTTAAAGCTTTATATAGAAGTTTTTCTACCACTGGAAATAATTTCCCCTTCAAAAAGACCAAAAGTTAAAACTCTACCGGTGGTTGAACTGTTAGAATCAAGTTCAGATTCAGAAAAAGAGAAAGATAGTGAGAGTAGTGAGGAATACCTTGTGGATAGGGATGCGGATGAATTCGTTAAGGCTATGACTGTTGAAGAACGAAGGGTTGGAGAACAGACGGTCGAAGAAGAAGTTGATCAAAGGGCTGGTGTGGAAGAGGAAGCAGTTGGTGAAAAGGCTAGGGTGGAAGAAGAAACTGTTAGTGATTGTGATTGTAACGTAAAACAGAATGGTGAAAGGGTCGGTGTAAAGGCTAAAACAGTTGAAAAAAGGACCAATATGCAGACAGATGTGGTTGGTTGTAGGGGTGAACAAGATGGTTGTGATGCTAGGGTAGAAGAAGAAACAATGGATAATGGTGATAGTGAAAAATATGTTGAGCAAATGGTTGAACAACAGGAAGACTCAGTTGGTAATGTTGGTGGGGATGAAGAAGAAGCTAGTAAAGGTGGAGAAGAAGCTGGTAGGGGTGGAGAAGAAGCTGGTGATGTTGTTGAGCCCACTGAACAGAGGGTTGACAAAGACGTTGGTGATGGTGGGGTAGAACAGCCTCCTGTTGAAGAGTCTTCGAATTGGACTGCTTTCATAGAGGAGTTACGGCCCGATGTACGCTAGGGGAATAGAGTTGAGGTTGAATCAACTGCCCAGGAGAAAAATGCTGGTGAAGCAGCAGCAACAGAGGCAGATGATGAGGCTGGAGAGCAACAACACCAGTCTTTCCCACCTGAACAACAAGGGGATTAAGAGGATATCGAGACAGACTATGCGGCATCGGATGCGCTGAATACACCGGCAAACTCCGATGTAGAGCTCGATGATGACGTGGAGATGTTGTATAATTTTGCAGAGTTCAATCCATCTGTACCATTGGTCAGTGTAAAGCTACAAGTAAGGCATGAATTCAAGACTGCAACTTGATGTGGTTTATTTCTATCTGAGGGTAAGTTTTTAATTTTTGTTTAGAGTTTGTGGAAGTTTGCAAGTATTTAATATTTGAGTAGAGAGTAGAGGGAGAATTAAGCAGCCTGGTTGTATTTAATTTTCATTACCCCCATTTAATGTTGGTGGTTGGGTATTTATATCCTTACATCTGGGCCTTATGGGCTTTCGGGTCATGTTTAATGGACCCGGGTCAAGTTTAAGGACCCATGAGCTCTTAGTAGGAGAGCAAGCAGCTTAGTCAAGAAGTGATTAGGTTTTTATATACTTTAGTCCTAGTTCGAACAGTCAAATGGATGAGGTGTTCGAACTGCCCTGTCCGATTTAGTTCAAACTGTCCTCGTCCGGAGATGTAACAATATTGGGACTCATCAGGAGCCCCTTTTTTAGGTGTTTGTTCAAATACCTTTGCCAAAAACCTGAAAAATAGTCCGATGTCAGTGGGAGTTTTACCCGGACAGGTCTTTCGAATAGTGTTATGGCTTTATCCGGACTGAAAAAGCTCTGTGAATTTAAACGGTTTTTTGCCAAAGTTCATGGGACATGTATCACTCTCTGGCTGGTTGTTTCAGCCATTTTTTCACCTTGAATATCGCACCCACCTTCTCTGAAAAGCAACCCCTTCATTAATGAAGGTGACATCAACGCCGTCTTTTAATCATTATTAATCTTTTCGAATTCTCTTAGGAATCAAGACTTTCTTTTAAGATTTACTATAAATTGAGATACTTTTTTACTGTTTTACTATCACTTTCATTTTCACTCTGCAAATCTTCAAAGCTTTCTCTCTCAAAAACAAATTCTTTCCTAGGTTGTTTATGTTCACACCTAGGAACGCTCTGATCAAAGGTGGGTGGCTCAATCTATCTGAATTAGAAAATGCGCAAAAAGTCGAAAAGGAAAGGCACATTGCAGCAGGCTTACCCACTTCTCCCATCGATAAACCAACAATCTCAGACGCAGAGTCAGACCAGGGTTCTTCCTCCACAAAGGGTGTCAAACCGAAGAGATTGTTTCAAACCAGTCTTTCCCCTATCATCTCAGGTTCTTCGGTTCAAAAGTCGGAACCTGCCGTTGAACCAGGTCTAACAGTTACCAGCTTTAAAAAACCCTCCCCCATTCTTAGCCATGGGGTCAGATGCTGAAACCTCTCCTCACAAGCTAGTTGATCGAAGAAAAAACCGGCTGGTCAAAGGACAGGCTTCTAAGGGCACCCCTTCGAAATCAGGTGCCAAGGACAGTAGTACTGGGTTAGAAGTACCCATTAGAGCACCCAGGGACAGGTTATCCGGTTCGGAGGGCACTGGCTCAAGTCCCCGAAGAGAAACGTCTACATCAGAGCCCCAACCGGAGGCTAGGAATCAGGAGAGTACTGAAGCTCATCAGTCCAGAAGTCAGGCTGAACCAACTCCAAACCTCCCCCTCACAACAACAACTAAAAACCCCTCCTCAATAATGGAGGAGATAATGGAGGATTCTATTGAAGATGCTCCATTTGAGTCCGAACTTTCCGGACAGACCAGTAGTGTTGTTGCTGCTCAGAAGGATAAAAACAAGGAGAAGTTGTGCTTAAGGCATCCGGATCTTCCGGGGTGTCTTGAAGGAAAAGTAGGACCTTGTTTCCACAAGGTCAATGTTAAGTACCTCCTTACTTTGCAAAAGATTAACTACGCTTTCATCCATACAGCTGAGTTGGGCCGGACGCGTACGAAGTGGGGGATTCCGGAGAATGTGAAGATAAGAATCCCCATAGACCCCGAAACCCCAATGGATTGCAAACTCAGTGATATAGTCATCTTCACTGAGCTCTTTAACTGGGGTTTAAGGTTCCCTTGGATCCGGAAATAGTTAAATATTTCCATCTTATCAAGCTCTGTCTCAGCCAACTAAGCCCCAACGCCTGGTACACACTTATGGCCTGCATCATGGCCTCCCGTCTCTCCGAGATTCCTCTACCAATGGAGGAATTCGCTGCTGTGGCCAATTTCTGCAGGAACCCTCACATTCCCTTCTATCACTTCAACATGGGTGATAATTACAAAGCAGTGGATGATCTGCTCGAGTCGGAGAGGAACTGGAGGACTCAATACCTGTTCGTAAGTGGTTCTTGGGAAAACGAAAGAAAAATCAAAGCCGGAGTCAATCCAAGTCTCCTCACCAGCAGATGGAGAAGTGATCGTAAGGCTCCTACTTTATATTTTTAACTCTCTCTTTTTATCGAACTTGCTTAAGCTAATTGATCTTGTCTTTTATTCTTCACAGAACTACCCAAGGACTTCAATGACTACCTAAAGTCCGGACAGACCACTTGCAGCAAGATCAACACTTGGGCTGCTGAGAAATGGGGGAACCAGTTTCGCGATGCTTTCACAGCAGGAAACTTTGCAAGGTCCCACCTCTGGAACACTACTCGTCGGAGGGATTTGTCTTGGGAAAAACTCACCACTCCACCCCCTCCGGATGTAGTCCTCAAGAGAACATACGAACCGGACGGGTCACTTTACCTGCCAGGCCGGGCCAAGGCTCCGAGTAAGATGAAAGGCAAAAAGAAGAAAGGCGAGAAGGTGGTAGGTGAAGCTGACCCTGCTGGGGTAGAGGAGGCTGTTCCAACAAATCCGGAGGGGCCAGCCCCAAGCCAGATCGATGCTGCTCTCTTTCTGGTCACCGAATCAGCCAAATTTCCAGGGTTCAAGCCTTGTCTCAAGGATGTTAATGCTACTTTCTCGAAGCAATCAGCCAATCCATTTTTGGTGTTTACAAAACGACTTATGTATTCCTTTAAGGACTCGTTTGGTTCTTCGGCACAATGGATTATTGTGTCCTCGTTGCCTTTCAACTCTTTACTCCCAACAAACTGCCTTCGAAAGGCCACCCAAAAGGTATCAAAAATTTTGATGCAGCCCTGAGGTAGGCTGTTATACCACTTCAGAGCACTCCCCGTAATGGATTGGGAGAATGCTCTACAGAGTAACTTATCGTCATCATCAAAGTTCATCATGAAGTTTTTAAATTTCTCCTAATGGTTGTCCGGATCAGTACTGCATCGTACTTTTCCACTTTAGTGCTATCAAACCTCTTAGGGAGGTTCCCGGACAGAATCTTGGAAGACAATGGAGATTGTCTCCAATTCCGGCCACAAATGAACACAGTATCCTCATTGGGAGTTGCAAAGATACCTGGTTCATCGTGGAAGGAAAAGGGATCCATCAGCATCCGGTCTACATGTCTCCGGTTGTGAGATGATCCTTTGCCTATATTCTTCTTCAATTTCCCATGTCTATCCCTTTTCCTTGAATATTTCTTAATCAACTTTTGCTTCTTTTTGGATCGACACTCATCACTGCTGGAGGACAAGGACTCTTCGACTCCTTCCTCATCCGAGGAGCTACCAGAAGATTCTGAGTCTGAGTCAGAACTCTCCACTGGCTTAGACCGGTGAGACTTTTTAAAACTGGCATGAGTCTTTTTGGAACTCACATGAGTCTTTGAAGGCTCATGTTCTCTAGGGTTATCGGTATGATGAGCAACTGATGCTTTTGACTTATCCTTCATGCCCATCTTAGCCTTTTCTGCCCTGAGAGCTTCTATCTCCCCCTTTAATCTATCACGCTCCTTGATGGTATACTCATCATTTTCACCCACCACTTCAAGCAAGGCTGGTGGTACTTCCGGGGCGTCCGGATTCATTCGGACTTATTTTTCCTGTTGGTTTCGAATGCTTGATTCAGGCACCCTTCTGATCCCACTATGGTCGCCAATTTGATGTGGTTTATTTCTATCTGAGGGTAAGTTTTTAATTTTTGTTTAGAGTTTGTGGAAGTTTGCAAGTATTTAATATTTGAGTAGAGAGTAGAGGGAGAATTAAGCAGCCTGGTTGTATTTAATTTTCATTACCCCCATTTAATGTTGGTGGTTGGGTATTTATATCCTTACATCTGGGCCTTATGGGCTTTCGGGTCATGTTTAATGGACACGGGTCAAGTTTAAGGACCCATGAGCTCTTAGTAGGAGAGCAAGCAGCTTAGTCAAGAAGTGATTAGGTTTTTATGTACTTTAGTCCTAGTTCGAACAGTCCAATGGATAAGGTGTTCGAACTGCCCTGTCCGGTTTAGTCCGATTTGTCCTCGTCCGGAGAGGTAACAATATTGGGACTCATCACAACTGAGCTTAAAGAGGCTATAAAAAACTATGGGATCAAGCAGCAGAGGTACACTGTTATGAAGAAAAATGACAAGGAAATAATCTCCTTTGTGTGTTTAACAGAAGGCTGCCCTTGGAAAGCATACTGCTCCACAATGGGATGCATTAACATGTGGATGTTGAAGACATTGGTTGACAACCATACATGTCCTCCAACAAATGAAAACAAGAATATTACGGACATCTGGATTGCTAAGTACTATTTTCCATAATGGGAGGAAGATATCAACTGGTCAGTTACGTCGTTAATAACCTCATTAAGCAGAGAGTTCCTTCTTCGCATTAACAGGATGAAAGGGTATAGGGCTAAGTCTATTTCTCATGAGATGATATTGGGGAATGATAAGCAGCAATTCGCGAGGTTGTTGGACTACGGCGAGGATATTATCAGGACTAATCCAGGTTCCACTTGCGTTATTAAGCAAGCGAACAATATTTTCCAGTGTTTCTACATGTGTTTGGGTGCTTTTAAGAGGGGATTCAAAGCAGGGTGTAGGCCAGTTGTTGTCTTGGATGGGTGTTTTTTTAAGGGAGATTTTAGAGGCCAACTTTTGGTGACTGTTGGTGTTGACGCTAACGATCAAATGTACCCTGTTGCGGCGGCTGTTGTGGAGAATGAAAACATATCAAGTTGGCATTTGTATGCCAACTTTAAAACATCATAACATCGCTTTTGTTGTAGGCATGTTTATGCCAACTTTAAAAATTTACACCGTGGTCATCTAGAGAAATGGATATTATGGGCAACAGCTAGAGCCACATACCCTATGGAGTTTGATGCGCATATGGCAGAGATGCAAAGGGTTAACATTGACGCTTTCAAATGGTTAGAAGATGAACCACCAAGCCAATGGTCTAGAGCCCACTACAAAGACGACACGTGCTGCAATATTCAGACCTCCAATCTTGCGGAGACTTTCAATATGGTTATTCGACACCTAAAGGAGAAATCCAACATAACGTTGATGGATGGTATCAGAACGCAAACAATGAAAAGACTAGCGAAGCTTAAAAAGAAAAGTGTTACCTGGAAGGGTGAAGTCTGCCCAAGTATATTGGAAAAGCTGGAGTTGAGTAGAGAGACAGCTGGGAGGTGCTGGATTGAAAAATCTAGAGGTCCACAATATGAAATCAAATCAAGGGAAAGCAATTTTTTGTAGACATTTCTCAAAAGACATGTGCGTGTAGGAGTTGGCAATTGAGTGGTATACCTTGCGCTCATGCTGTCGTGGGTATATGGGCTGACAATAAAAGACCCATAGACTTCATTCCTTCTTGATACCGCGTTGAAACAAACATAGCCATCTACAGACATACTATCAACCCTATCAATGGGCAGTTGTTGTGGAAGAAATCTGCATTTCCTCCCTGTCAGCCACCACCTATGGAAGTCAAGAGGGGTAAAATGTAATAAAAAGGAAGAGGGACAGAAGCAAGCTTGAACCACCAGCTAGAGAAAGAGTATCTAGAAGGTTCATTCAATTGAAGTGCACAAAATGCAAGAAACCAGGACACAACAGAAGAAGTTGCCTAACCACTTGAGAGTCCTCACAAGCTGCTGTTGGGTCTGAGACTGGTGATGCTGGTACTGCAGACAGCTCACAGAGAGCTGCAGACACCTCACAGGTAACTGTTGGGACTGAGCCAGCTGATGGTGGAGTTAACAGAGCACATGAAGCTCGTTTCCATGCTCGTTTTAGAAATGCAGCAAGAAGAGTGGCTAACCTCCCGGTAACTTTTTTGTATTCTTCATAATTTTGATTTTTGAGAGTGTTAGGATAATAGCAACTGATTGGGTTTCTTTGGTGGTGAAATAGGTTGGGAGAGGTCCAGCTGCTAACACAATGCCTGATGTAAGGTTTTTAACATGTTGTATTCTCATTCTTAGTCTTTATTTCTTAAATGATATTGATTTTGTCCTTTTGGTGCAGGGAAGCCTTGTCTATTGTGTTAATCTAAGAGCTGGTGGGGGACAAGGTGCACAAGCCACAAGAAGAGGGATGGGAAGAAATGTAATATTCTTATTTCTCCTACTGTAAAGCTGTTTCAATTTGGCTTTTTCTACTTGTTTTTTTTTAATAGAATAATTGGTCACATGGTATGTTTCATAGTGGTGTTGGTGTGCATTTAATTAGTATTCAATAGTGTTGTTGATATGTTAGGTAGGCTTTAACACAATGGTGTTGCTGTTGTTGTTTCTATATTCAATAGTACTGTTGCAGTTGTTAGCTTTGCTGATATTTGTTGGTCTAGTAGTTATAATTAATAGGGTACTGTATGATTGCAGAAACTACTGGAAACTGGGTGTCGGCAAGGGAAATGCCTCAATTCAAAGAGGTTGCTAGAGTGGCCAATGAGAAATGGAATAGACCAAGAGAAGTCCCAAATTCATCTGTTGCTGGGTGTTCATCTGCTGCGTCATATGATACTTCTAGGATTGTCTGGTATATAGACTATTGAACATTGGAAATTTATTTTTTGGTTCTAGAGTAGACTATTTTTTGTCAGTTTTTGTTAACAATTATAAGTCTGAACTCTAAGGGTGTTGTTGTTAATAGGTGTTCATAGCCTTGTTTAATTTTTTGTATTATTTGTTGATAATGTATTCTGTTGGAAGATGATGTAAGCTTGGCTAATTATAAATGAAATTTTAAGGTTTTTTTTAATCAAAATTTAGCAGTGTTAGTACTACTCTAATTTGTAGATTTACAAATAGTCCATTAATAAACCAGTTCACAAGATAACACAAATATTAATTCCATCTCAACAATGTTGAGACAACAACAGTTCTTATACTGATAAAATTACTTCTCCAAACCAAACAAAGAACAATACTGATAAAATTACTTCTCCAAACCAGTTCTTACATTGCGTATCAAACCAAAAATTACATTGCTTATCAAACCAAAAATTAGGCTTTGCTGTAAATTAGTTCTTAACAAGACTAATAAAAAAACAAACAAGAAATGCAGCAAAACAACATCAACAAACTAACTTTGGTATTTAGACTACCATTCTCAGCTTCAATCTTGCGTATATTTTTCTTCAACGTAATAATTAATTCTTTGGAATGATGAGGAACTGGTGAATCCACTCACTCAAAAAAACCCACATTTTCCTTCAATACTCTGTAAAATTAAATCGATTTAATGTTTTAAAAAACTAGGGTTCTAAACATAAATTAAGGTTTAAATTATAGAAGATTTAGCTTAGATTAAACTTACCCGATAGTTTCTGCATCCATAAAATCTCCTCCCTGGATTAGAGTCTGTCCACGAGGTACAAATTACCAAAGGTTTCCCACAAAGCATATTGATACCGAATCTCCATTTTTTATAAGGGAAAGAGGTAGAGCTGGTAGACATTAATAGAGGATGTAGATGAATTATTTTTACTCGTTTTAGGAAACGAATTGAAGAGAAAGAGAAAATAATAAGAAGAAAACGGAAAGAATGAGAGAAGAGAAAGCATTCGAGGAAGAAGAATTAAGAATATGTCTATTAGGGTTTTCAATTATTTCTTTAGTTTAATTAAATGGCACAATGACACATATGATGCCGTAACAGGTGCTAGGTATTTAAAATTTGACATCTCACCAACAGCTATGCCAACAAGGATTTCGGTCAAAGGGCAAAATCATACCTAAAGTCAAGGGACTACTGGTGACACAAAAAACTGGGGAGTATAGTGACAGGTGGCAGGCTCCGAGGATCCTCTAGACTAACTTTATCTAAACGCAATAGTCAAGGGACTGTCAACGCAGATTTGAAAGTCCATGAGCTATATGTCACCAAATGCGATAGTCGAGGGACGATTCATTCTTCAAAACCTTATAATTTAATTACATTTATATTATTCTAACAATATTTTGTTTTAATTGTTTTTATGTAATGAAAGTTCAAATGTTTTCAGTAAATAAAGTCAATTCTCATACAACAAATGGATGATTGTTGGAACTTAGTAGTTGGAAGCAAATCTTATTAATTAAGACATATTTGTTTTTAATTTTAAAAATTTGATGGTAGGGATATTTGTTTTTAATTTTAAAAATTTGATGGTAGGGATAATTTCATTTAGTTTGTATTTTTCAAAAAAAATTATATTGTGTTATTTCAAGATATGTTGATTCGATAATAATATTAGTTTGTTAAAGTTATCGTAAGATTTTTATTTTATTTTTTCTTGTTCGGTTTATGTTCAAGTTAGGTTCCGGTTCGTTCGGATTTTCGGATTTAGTTTAGGTATTCACAACGGATTTCATTCGCGGGTAGTACGCGGTTACCACGTGGGTAACCCGAATCCGCCAATTCAGATTTGGTCTGAAAAAATATATCCGTCAGAATTCGGAACGGGTTCGGATATCGGTTTTCTAGATATATGTCCCTAATCTCAACCCCTTAAGCACAAATTTGTTGTTCATAAGGACAATAAATGTGTTTTACTTCACTATAATATCTTTGTTATGTTTTTCTATTGTTTTGTGAAATCGATAAGACTATTTACATTTTTTGTGTGGTTTGAGTGCTATAATTGTGTTTGATTTTTTGTGTACTCATTACTGGAGATTTTCTTCAATGATACAGTTTAAATTGTCGTGTTTTCTATTTTCTTCGTTTCTATCACTCAATACATAATTTTGTATTCACTTTGCAAAACGAACAATGACCTCTGGAATTGTAGCTCTAGTGTGGCAACTAACTTCATCTATATGTATCTTATAAAACTGTTCGGTCATCTATATGTATCTTATAAAACTGTTTGGATTTAAGGTTCGGTGGGACCGTATTGAACTCAAGCTCGGACTTGAAACGTATAAAGGAAATGTCTCAATTCCTACAATTTCAATTATTCTTGGACAACACCAAAATATTGTTTAACCTAACATTTTGGTTAGCCAGAGCTTGTAAGCTACGACTTCAGACTCAAGGATGGGAATTCAAACTCGCTTAGCCAAACCCTCTCTTCAATCTTTAACCAAACTAATATCTTTTCAACCTTTTAACGTGACTTATTATGTGTTTCATTGTTTGCTCTCCAATCATCAGTTTAGTAGAAATCAATGGTATTTTGAACAAAACTGCTTAAATTATGAACATGAACTTGTGGAAGAGATGCTAACCAAACGAGTTCTCCCGGAACTCATAAGCTCCAACTTAAAACTTGTAAAGGAAGACTTCAAAACCGAATCGTGCGAGGAGGACCTCGAAGGAGTAGGCACGGTGGGGTGAAAAGGATGCCCTTGTAGTCTTCTTTGGAAAAAAAGTAGCCTCAAACTGTAACTTCCTTCAAAAGCCTCTTTTGATTGCCTGAGCTTCATCTAATCCCTAGTCTCACTTACTCCATGGTTGTAATCCCTAGTCTCACTTACTCCATGGTTGTAATCTGTACCTTCAGTCTGTAGCCTCCAATCCGTGTCTCAATTTATAGCCTCTAATTAATTTAGCCCAATCCATGCCTCAGTTTGTACCTCAATTGGCAGCCTCATTCCATAGCATCAATCCCTTATAATATCTTTATCTATAGTAATTAGAAAAAGCTATTAATACTCTATCAACACTACTTTAAAAAAAAGTTATTAGATGCTATGTCTCACAGTCCTAGGAACACATGCGACGCTTGTTTCTGTCAATAGACTCCAAAATCCTAAACTGAGGCGGAAGAGACAAGCCAGTTTTCTCCCACATATCTATCAACAAAGGGAAAGCAAGTCCATCTTTCACTGTTTTCCAAAACTCCAAACAATCACCATTCTCTGTTATCAAATCACTATTATCGCAATTCACACAAACCAAATCCAAAATCGAACCAAACTTATTTTTGTCCAAACATAACCTATGCATACCCCTACCTCCCTTAGCTAAACACCCATATACAATAATAACACCACCAAGATTTTGAAACTTCAAAACTACAGAGACAACCTTATCAGTGCGATCACCTATAAGCGCAGGCAGAGTATAGGACACAGACGAAGGCAGCTTATCAAACCGATCAATTCGCTTACCAGAAATGGGATCGAAGGGTATCAAACCAAATTCAACTAGAACTGCATCAACCCCAGTAATCAAAAGCCTCTCTTGGCTACGATCATCGGTCAATTTCTCCCTCAACACCCTCTTCCAGCAAGGAGGCTCAGTAACTGCACTACCAGCCTTATCCAACACTTCTTCACCGACACCCATTAGGGTTTTGTCTCTCTTGGTTGGTTGAATGACATCAGAATTATTCTCCTCGTTCCCTCCAACCAAGCATACTTTTTTTTCTTTTCTTGTATTCAGGGTGTCATTTTCTTGCACGGTGGAAGAGCTCGACCCTAGGGTTTCCGGGTGACGGAGAAAAGCACGAGGGTTTGGCGAGTAGAGGATGAGATCGCCGGATCTGAGACCAAGAGAGTGAAGGGATTCGTCTGGTGACGATGCGTGAAGATCATATTTCCGGTCGAGAGAGAAGTAAAGAGGGGAAGGTGATGATGAAATTGAAACGAAATAATAACGAAACTGATCCAAAGTACATGAATCGGGGAATTCGACTCTAAAGGTTTCGCTAGTTTCGAGCGATCTCACTCTTAATCTCATTTCTTTTGCTGTTTGTTCTGCGGACTGGACTGGAGTATGAGAAGAGGAGGTGAGTTATCACCGTAGGCACAGCTATACCTATCCAAAGGTTTAAGTTTACCCGTTTTGGATTTATCTATATTTTGGATTTATCTATATTTGCCGTTTTGGATTTATCTATATTTTGGATTTATCTATAGGGAAATTGTACTTAAAGTAAACCCCTCAACTATTCGATTGTCACTTACCGCCCAAGGTTTGATCAATTGTTACTTAATATCCAACTCAACTACTTTATTGTCACTTACAACCTAATTTTATTTTAATACACTAACTACCCTTAACCCACTATATAAACCTTATTTTCTGTTTTCTTTCTGTTTTTTCTAGCTTTTTGAAGATTTGAATTTGTTAGCCGCTCTAACCACCTAACCCTACCAACCACCACGAGCTGGGTTGAAATCACATTTTCCGGTGATCGGAAGCTGCAGAAAGTTTGTTTCTTTATGTAGGTTGTTGTGTTAGACCTGTCTAACCTCTGTTTTATACGTACAGGAGTTGATCGTCGCTTTTTGGAATCTTATAGCTTATAAGTAATCGTGTTGCGAGCTTTTTAGGTAATTACCTACCGATTTCGAAGTTTTTTATTCGTTTTCTCTGTTGGAATAGGTTCTATTCTACTGTTTTTAGATGTCATTGCCTGATTTCGAGCTTTTCTCTGTTTTTTTTTTGTTATAGTGATCTGTTATTGTTTAGTTAATATTGTTCGTTATATAGTTATGTCCTTGTTTTCTGATGCTATATTCTAATTTGGTAGTGCTTTAGTTTTGTCTTGAATGTGTAGATTACGAGTTTTTAGGTCAGTTAGAGTATTGTATTTCGAAACAAATATCAGGACCTTTTTTACATAGAAATATCAGGACAGGATGCGAATAGCTCTATGTAGATATACACAATTCGCAAGATAGGATGCGAATTGTTTGATGTTGCAGTAAATAATTTGCACATAGTTTTTGTGACTAATAACAAATATCAGGACTTTTTTACCTACAAATATCAGGGCAAGATGCGAATAGCTCGTTGTAGGTATACACAATTCGCAAGATAGGATGCGAATTGTTTGATGCAGTAGTAAATAATTTTCACCTAGTTTTTGTAACTTATTGTATTGTCCAAGTTAAGAGATATCTAAATCACGAGTTTGTATTTTTAAATATGGTCACCAAACTGCAATTGTGCCTTTCACGGAGTTTGAAAGCTTCGAAAGTATCCAAGGTTATGTAGAGAACACATGGGAGGAGTTTGCCACAGGTGAGTACTTAATTACTTACTCTTACGGGGATCACAATAATTGTTTCTTTAATAACCATAATGATTTTGTTGGGTTGGTGTTATATCTTGATTTGGAGCGTTTAAAACAGGTTAGTTTTCTCATAGAACAACACGTCTTCGATAAGGGTTCTGGTAATAAAAGTTCTGTTGATAAGAGCTCTGGTGGTAAGGATTGTGGTGTAAAGCGTAAAGAGCGTAGCTTGATTTTGGGAGAACCATCTCTTGATCAACTAGTTAGCGGGGAGAGTAGTAACGGTTTAGTTAATTCTGATCAGAGGAAAAAACAACTTGCTACTGCTGGTTGGGTTGATGCTATTACATGAGTGGGTCAAGCTTTTGAAGAAGGTGCTGCCGGTCTGAGGGTATCTTTGTGCAAGTTTGCGTTAGAGCATGGTTTTTCTTTCAAATACCTGCACAACACAACAAATAAGATCACTGCTTATTGTGAAAATAAGCTCACAAGCGGGTGCAAATGGAGGGTTTATTCATCTATTGACTCAAGCACCGGCCTTATGACAATCAAGAAGTATGTCCTGTACCATACAATCGACTGTCAAAACCATACAATCGACTGTCATTCGTTGACAGCCAAAACCATACAATCGACTGTCAAACAAGATTATGGTCTTGACATCTCTTATCGTTTGTCATGGAATGCTTTAGAGAAGGCTAGGAGGGGAGTTTTTGGAGATAGTTCAAGTTCTTTTAGTTTACTAAGCGGATACTTCAAACGCTTGAAGAGCCGGGATATTACTTCAGACTGCCAGTTGGAGTTGTCAGCTGGAAACCGATTCAAGCGTTGTTTTGTAGTATTCGGTTCGTCCCTTAGTGGTTTTCATTCATGCCGTCCAATGTTGTTTGTCGATGGAACCCACTAATATGGCAAGTACAAGGGTACATTGCTCACTGCTGTAGCAAAGGACGGAAACAACGGTTAGTTACATTTATCTAGTTAATGAACGATGTTTTTGTGTGAAAATGCTGATGCAATTCGCAGCAGGTGATGCGAATTAAGCAGTGTTGTGATCCTCACATTTCGCATTTGAGGCTGCGAATTAGGTATTATGCTGAGTAAACTGTACTTACATCGCAACTTGAGTTAGGTATTATTTAAAGTTGTCACAAACAATTCGTATGACAAGCTGCGAATTGTTTGTATGAGCAATTAAAATGTCACACATAATTCGCATGACAAGCTGTGAATTATTCCAGGACAGCATGCGAATTGTTTACAATTTTTAAACGTTTGCATACTGTTGTAGTGTTCATTTGATCTGCCTTTTTCCAGGACTATTCCCTGTTGCTGTTGGTGTAGTTAGCATTGAAGATTGGGACAATTGGATGTGGTTCGGGGGGTGTTTGAGACCACATTTGTTGGATCGCCAGATCACATTTATTTCAGACCGTCATTCTGGTATTGTTAATGCTGTTTCTGTCTTGTATCCAAACTGCTATCATGCGTACTGTTATTTCCATCTCATGCAGAATTTGAAAGCCAAACTGGAACATACTAACAGAGAGTATAAAAAAAGATGTTGAGTTTCTTCCATCGTCTTGCTTATTCTCCCAGTCAAGAGCTTTTTAAAGATATACTAACAGGTTTTCTATGTGAAGGTGGTGAGAGAATGAGTGATTTTCTTACAAATTTACCCCCTGAAAAGTATGCGCAGGCTTACGTAAAAGGGAAGCGATACGGGTCTATGGCTTCTACCGCAGCTGAATCGTTTAACAATCAGATTAAAAAATATTGCGGCTTACCAATTGTTGAGTTTATTGATTGGATTAGAGTCTTGCTTATGACTCAAGTTTCACGGAGATACAAAGAAGGTCTCAGCTGGAGTACTAATTTGGTTCCTAAGTACGAGAAGAAGTTAAAGCAGAATGTTGACATGTACCGAAGTTGGGTAGTACGTAAGTCCTCTTCCGCCATGTTCGAAGTCTTTTCGAATCCTGTGGCTGTTGTTAATCTGTTAGATTTCAAATATTCATGCGGATCATGGCAACAAGAGTGTTTTCCATGTGCTCATGCTCTAGCGGCATTACAATACACAGACCAAGATCCATTGACTGTAACAGAACCCTTCTTTACGGTTAAGAATTACAGGGAAAGTTACTCTTTCAACATACCAGCTACAACTGATTTCGGCGAAGGGTCCAGCGCTAACGATCCTTCTTTTGTTGAAGTTCTGCCTCCGAACGTTAAGAGACGTTCCGGAAGGCCTAAGAAAAAGCGAATCCCTTTTAGAGGAGAAATTTCAACCAAGAAGTTAAGGTGTGGCCGATGTTCGAAATCAGGCCATAACCGGAGGACTTGTGATGTTCCAGTTTAAGGACAATTCTGGTTGGCCATATCACATTTATTTTTGTAGTATAGTTATTGTTCTGTACAGCAAACTAAACATTTGTACATTCCTGTGTTTTTGTATTTGCTATTATTGGAGTTGTAAGCATTTCGCATCCTGTGTTACGAATTATGTACAATATGTTGGTGTATTGTTACAAACATCTATCATGATCACATGCGAATTATGTACAACTATGTGAAATTTCACCAGGATATGAATCGCTAGTAAAATCATATCAAACATTTATCATATCTTACGTTTCGCATGATAGGCTGCGAATTAGGGCCAGAATTGTGATGCGAATGGAGATCAATTAGAAGTCCTGATATTTGTTATATGATAAGCTGCGAATTGTGATTTAATAAAAATACCAGGATATTCAATAAGGTTGAAAATAAGTAATATAGCAGGTTAACATGCGAATGATGTGCAAAATGTATTTGGATGCGAATCGTTTATATCATTGAAACTCTGTAAACAAGTTGGATTACAAAAAAAGAGGATTACAATATTTCCAGAAACTAACAATTGTTTACACATATCACTACAAGCTACTGGTGCTAGTTAGTTGCATTTCAAAAAAACAAAAAACAAAAACCAACTCTAGTAGTTGGTAGAGGATTCATCACCAACTGTTTCCTCTTTCTCCTCTTTGTGCTGACCATCTTTGTCTTTCTCCTCTTTCTCTTCCACTTTCTCATTCTCTTCCACTTTCTCTTCAGCTTCAATATCTACGTCCATCATGATTAAAAAATTTGTCCTTGATGGACCAACTTCATCTTCCCTCTTCCTTTTGTTGTTTCGAACCTCTGTCGTTTGAGGTTGCACCTTTTCTGGCTGAGGTGCAGCAGGAAGCATTGGAACCTGTTCTGGTTGAGGTTCAGCAGCAACCTGTGGAACAACTTCCACTGGTTGAGAGTTAGCAGAGTAGTAGTCATCATACATGTCTAGTTCGAAGACAGAGACTGGGCTGGGGGTGGTACTGCTGGCATGATCAACTCATCACTCCAGTTAACGGTTAAGGATGACCAGGAATCACCCTGAGAACCGAGTGAACCAGAGTTTGAGTATGAGGTGGTTGTTGTGGTGGCGGAAAAAGACATGACTGTTTGAATTCGAAGAGAATAATAGGTGTTTTTAAAAAAATATAGAGTTTGGTGTAAAGTTAGCCTTTGGTTACTAGAGGTATTTATAGGGAAAGGAGGTAATCATTACATAGCTTCCATGTCCAATCAGCATTTAATGAATTATGTACTTGATTAGATTGTTTTTTGTGTGCTCAATGGAGAAAACGTTTACCAAGGCATAAGCCACAGCCTGTTCGTATCCTTGAACTTTGTATTTTTAATTTTTTATTTCTGCACCAGGCTGCGAACTGGTTTTAAGCTTGTATACCAGGCTGCGAACTGTGTGTGTAGTGATAACCATCTATCAGGTTAGGCTGCGAACTATTTGATGATAAGTTAGGCTGCAAACTGTTCATACAGGCTAGGCTGCGAACTGTTCATACATACCAGAGATTTGCTGTGAATTATTTTGTTGGAATTAATCGAGTATTAATCAACCCTTATATATCAGGTTATGATGCGAACTATAAGCTAAGGAATATTCAAATTTCTGAAGAAGTAATTTGTTTATGTATGCACAACAAAACTAAAAATTACAATAGATGTATTTACAAGCAACAAATGTATTTACAAGAAATACACGAATCAACCATATGCGATGCGGTCTTTGTCATTTAAAAAGTAATAAAACATTTATGCTCTGAAGGCAATTACCATATATGCATCGTATTTTCTCTGCACTGATACATGCTTAATAATATCTCTTGCATATTTGCAGACAAATATACCACAGCCACGGTGGCTCATTTTTGTTGTGGGATGCCTCTTTCCACTTTCACCTTCCACCATGTATTATATTTAGGTAGGAATCCTCTATCCAACAAATATTTGATCTGTGTATAATAATTAGTGTTAGGAATAAGCACAAAAACAAAAACAGTTGGTGACATACAATTCGCATCTTAGGCTGCGAACTATATGACAATGAATCCAACATAATTCGCACCTTAGGCTGCGAATTGTATGACAACAAATCTAACATGGGCATGTCACACGATTCGCATCATATGCTGCGAATTGAGTTATGGATAGGCTGCGAAAAAACAATTGATTTACTCACAATTCGCAGCATACCAGATCACAGTTCGCAGCATGCATACTTAAAATGTGTTTAAATTTAAGTGTATAGTTTGGAATATTTACCAGTAGTGCAGGTGTCCTTGTGGTGGTGTTTGTGGCATGAAGCTTAGGCAGAAGCGGATTGTAGTTTGAAATTTTCCTGGCGTCGATGTCAATGACGAGCAACGTCCAGTGGTTTACATTGTCCTTCGTCTCGGTGCACACTGGAACCATGATGATGTTGGCATCTTTGCGCCCCATCCTAAAAGCCATGTCCACCAAATTTTCTACTTCCCACCCTGCTTTCATTTGATGCTGCATCCAATCAAGAGTATGTTAAAATGAGAACATTTTCTGAGAACTTTGTTCAATTTACCTGAGCTAAACTTACCGCAGTCATGCCCGAAATCAGTACGGCATCGTGATGCTCTCCTTTAGCTGTAGTGCATGGAACTTTGAAGTCTGCTTCTTCAAGAATCTTTCAAATCCAAGCATCTTTCAAATCCAAGCATCGATAACCTAAAAAAGGAGTTGCAGATTTATGTTAAATATAGAATACATATTTGAAACATTGAAAATAGAATTGGTTGACAATTGAATACCTTTACGTCCAGCTCCAGTTCTAAAGGTAGTGCCATGACATCACTCGTTTGTACCCTGATTCCGTATGTAAACTTGGACTCTGGTAACTGCCATACCACTGGATCAGGGGTGTCGCTCTCATAGGCTTTAACTAACTGTATTTTGTGGTATTCTGCCAGATCGATACGGTCAGTTACTTTTGTTTTCTTTGGCCAGTCGCTGTATTCTACTACTGGTGGTTCCCGTATTGTTATTACGAACTCTTCTTCTTCCTCTGCCACTTGAGGCTGCGTTTGTGTCAGTAGAGTAAAACTTGGCTCATCTATCTCTTTACTGGGCTCGAGCTTAGTAGATAACAAAAATCAAAAGTAGAAGGGCGTCAGTGATTATAAGTGCAACGAGTCCAAATAGTTCGCATCTTAGGCTGCGAAATGTATGGTTCCAGTTTAATAAATTTATTAGTATCTATCAGGGTAGGATGCGAACTGTTCGAGGTTCCACTGAACAGTTCGCATCCTACCCTAATATTCGTTTGTAATACCTTAATCACCATTAGACACAAATCTCATGTTATGATGCGGAATCATTATAAGTAGGCCTTACCGCACGGTCAGCGACACCCAATGCCGTTGACTTGTTCGGCATAGGATCTGGATCGTGTCGGCAGAAATCATTAATGTCATCCTTCGACATGTTCTCCAAAGACTGTTGTATTATAGAATTGTAATATACATTATCAATTTCATTTAAAAATGTCTGTGAAACTTGAGTGTAAATACCATCAACAAAAGCATCGGGTAAACCTACTGTGTTATCGTGGGACTCTGGAGTTGGCAGTTGATTTGTTACCGGGCCTACAGTTTGACGTTGGCTTAGCAATTCTGACTTTGCTGACAGTACCGTTGGTCTTTGAGGTTCCACCGAAGAAGTGGTGTTGTCTTCTAAGGATGGTCCTCCCTGGCTGAGTAGTTCTGTCTTCTCACCGGGATGGACAGGTTCTGACTCTTGAGGTGCTATCTCTTGAGTTAGCCTTTCTCTCTTCGCCAAGGTTATCTGTTGTTGCTGTTGTTGTTCTTGTTGTCCTTGTTGCTCTTGTTGTTGTTGTTCTTGTTCCCGGTCTTCGTGTTGAACCTGTGGCTGCTGGGGTTGTTGCTGGTGGTGTTCTTCTTGTTGTTGTTGCTGGGGGTGTTCTTCTTGTTGTTGTTGTTCGTGTTGTTGTTGCTGGTGGTGTTCTTCTTGGTCTTGCTGTTGGTGTTGTTGTTGTTGTTCTTGTTCTTGCTGTTGGTGTTGTTGTTGTTCTTCTTCTTGTTGTTGCGGTTGGTGTTGTTGTTGTTCTTCTTCTTCTTGTTGCTGTTGTTCTTGTTGCTGTTGTTGTTGTTGTTGGTCTTGCTGTTTCTGCTGTTGTTGTTGTTGTTGTCTTTCGGTCTCCTGTTTCATACAAAAAAAAGCAAAAGGGTGGAAGGGTTAAGCATAAGTTAATCATTGTTGAGCACGATTTGTATCCTGACCTGTTATCTGTGTTATACATTCCTAACAATTCGCAGCTCATCATGCGAATTGTGTAATAACCAACCCACTAGTTTATTACATAATTCGCAGCTTAAGCTGCGAAATGTTTGGACAGGACTACACAAGAGTCCTGATATTTGTTTGATAACATCATATCATCCACTTACATTATTTACCTCCTCTGTCTGTGTCTCCATGATGGTTGAATGGTGGGCATCATCGTCCCTTTCTTCCGGCAGTACTCCATCAGCATGGTGCTGATCAGCATTAGACACGGATGCTTGCTGATCAGTGGATTCTTCTCTCTCTGGAAGTGCTGCTGGTACCTGCTCTATTGGGCTTTCAATACGGCAAATTGGCTGAGAGATAGCATTGTGGAGTTGTTGTGCTTCAAGTTCCGCTATCTTGCGTTTCAATTCTTTCAGCTGCAAAAATGATATCAAACTTTTTATAAACATATTAAGTGCTGATTGTAGTGATTATTTAAGGTTCAAGTCATACTTACTTCTCTGACCTGTTTTTCTATTTTTCTCTCGTACTTGTTCTTGTCGGCGTATGTCTTCAAACGCTTTGATTGAGCAGAAATATCGGGATTAGGATCTCTGCGTTTGAGTACATACTGACCGATTGTTTCACTCATACTGGTTGTGTCGTTGTCGGAGGGCTCCTGCCTGGATTTGCCTTTTGGTTGTGGTGGAATCGTTTTCTTGGGGAGTCTTGGTGGTGGAATCGATGGCTCGGGTGATGTTGGTTGTTCGGGTCTGGGAGACATCACCTTATTCATTACATTCTGTGATGCTTGTCTCCTTTGTTTTGGTTTTGATGCTGTGCTTTTTGTCCTCTTCCTAGGTCTTTCTTCCGGTGAAGTAGATACCGTTACTTCTGCATCTTCATTATCTTCTTGTGGTCCGAAAGCTTCAATTTCAGCCTCGGTGAGCTGTAATGGACCTTCTAAAACCTACCAACAGAGGCACATGTAAGTAAATTAATTGTTTCGAAAGTATGAGGGTGTAGAATAACAAATTGTTTTTTATAAACAGTTCGCATCATATGATGCGAAATGTGTGATTTTAAATCATATTTCGCATGCTCAGCTGCGAAATGCGTATGGGACAATATGCTGCGAACTATATGTAAAACATATGATGCGAACTAAGTGTAAACCATATGATGCGAACTGTCTTGAAAAAGAAGCTGCGAAGTAAAATTCATATCAGGCTGCGAAATGATTGATACATTTTTCTAAGCAAAACGCATGATATGCTGCGAACTGTATGCACCCCCAGTTCAATACATATATAAAGCTTATACCTGGTCAGCATCCAGGTAGGGTGTTTTAAGAAGATATTTCATGGTTGATGCGTGGCACTCTAACCCCAACCATTTGAAGAACCTTGGTATCGAGGTTGGTTTCGCTACCTCGTGGCCGATTGTTGTGTGCTCCATGATGAAGGGCTGCATGGGGACAAGTTTTATCAACACAATTCTATGTACATAACTAATTTTTATATTGAATAGATCAATCTTACAACTACAAGGGCGACGCAACCGACGACTTTATCAGCTCTTTCTATTGCTAAGCAACTCCTGATAGACTGTCGAAGCTTGTACAGTATTGATCGAGCCCAGTCATAATTGTTTATTCTGTTGAGGTCTTCAACGTAATAAACCGTGCTCCAGCCCTGGATATCTCCAGATACGGAGTAGAATAGCGTGGAGCACAAAAACAGTATCAACAGCCTCGCCACGTCTTCCAATTCATGCTCCCCTCCTTCATTTATGGCCTTCTCTATACCCTCCTGTAAAACCAATGACAACATGCTATGTTAGAAATGTACAGAATCTTGCTTTATAAAGATGAAGTCCATTTTAGACGTACCTTTATAATGGCATTTGTTATTGTTTTGGTATTACTAGCTGCTACTTTCCTGCCAGTTTAACCCATGAAGTATTTCTTCATCATCCTTGATTCGTCCTCCTCGCCGGGTGCATATTTGTTGTGAAAAGCTCCGGTTTTTGTTTACTCCATTTTCTCGGTGCCATGCCTCAGCCCGAATATGATCTTGATATCGTTTTCAGTTAGCTTTATATACTTGTTGCCAATCCTAAAGACGTCTCTATCCACAGAGAATTTCTCAATGATATACTGAATGATTGAGTAGAATTTCTTCTTTGGCAGCTCTTCTTCATTACGGATTTGGAAAGCTGTTTTCAGAAGTGTGTAGAAGGGTGTGTTTCTTGCAGTTTCAATGTGGGCCCTTGTAATACGCATGTCTTTGAGTAGCTTCAGAAGGCTCACCAACCCTGATCTGTAGTAGCTAGGTTTTGTTGTCATACTTTCTGCACAAACACAAATCAGTTGGAGTGTCACAAATAATCCGCATCACAAGCTGCGAATTGCATACATATAAATATTGTTTTAACAGACAATTCGCAGCTCAAGTTGCGAATTGTTTGTAAATAAGCATAAACATACAATCGAGCTGCGAATTGCTTGCATATTGGGTGATCAGGATGCGAACTGTTACACTTTTTACATGCACGTTGCAGGGATCTGGGAATTATGCAACAAACACCAAAATCAACAATGAACTACCTAATGCAGATCTAAAATACATAATATTTCTCAGGAGAGTATTAGTATTACATGCAACTAAAATTCTACCCTGGCGTCGACTATAAACCCATAAACTGAGCAATTATCGTCAGTAGATACTTCATTCTAGTATAAAAAGCTACGCCTATCGTGAATTAAGAGAAAAAACTGGTTCAAATTCGTCAAAAACGCAAAAAAAAGTACACTTTCCACGATAATGCATACCTGTTAAATTTCACCGGTCGGAGAACGAGATTGAAGCTTTCAGAGACGACTTCACGACAACTTTGTCGAACAGAAGTTGTGTAGTCTGAGTGAGTAAAAGACGCTGACCGGTGCGATAGTGTCGAAGGTGCGAACGGTGAGAAGCTATAGGGTTTTGGGGTTTGAGAGAGAGAGTATCACGAAGTCGAACGGTTTGTTTTCTGGTGGTTTCTAAAATTAGAATTTTGCGTTTGTTTAGGGTGATAGGAAGGTGGAAAAAGTGGGTTGGAATTGAAAATGGGTATATATAGTGGAAGGGTATTTTTGTCCAATTTATTAGTCTGAGTATTAAGTAACACTATGTTAAAAGCGGGTACCGCCGGGTAATAAGATAGTTGAGTGGGTATTTTCAGGTACTTTTCTCTTATCTATATTTGATATAAGATGAACCAATTTTAGATGAAAATATATTTTTTAAGATATATATTTTTTTTTACTAAACACTTTTAAGCTCATTTTCTCTCTAATCCTCTATATTCGTTTTTTCTCTCTAATATATGTCTTTTTTAAACTTTAAATTTTTAAGCGAGGTAAATATTTTTATATTTAATTTCTTGTTTGATTATGAAATTTTATGTGTTTAAACTTAATTTTTGTTATTTTGTTAGGATTTTTGATAAAACTCATAGATTAGAATTAGGTTTAGTTTCAAAATTAGATTTAGGATTGAATTAGGTAAAAAAAATCAATTTTGTTAGGATTTTCAATGTTAGATTTTTAGTTTTTTTTACAATTAAGTTTTTAAATTTTAATTTTTAAAACTAATGTCCCAAAATTTATTAATTATTTTCAAAAAAAATTGTTGTTTTAGTTTTTTATATTTAATGGTTGTAATAACTTTAATTTATGTGTTAATTATTTATATAATTTTTGTGACTAACTTTAATTAATAAAATCTCATATAAATTCAATAAATATATATAGTAATGTAACAATATAGTATATAATATACAATATCTAAAATATAATTATATTTAAACTTTATATATTGGTATATATATAATTATATATAATGACGAACCAATTTTATATATGTATAATACTTTAAATTTAATTATTTTTAAAATTTAATTAATAAAAAAAATAATGTCCGTATATTTTTTTACAAATTAATTTTAATTTTTTAAATCAAATAAAAAATCAATGAATAAAAACAATAAATATCGAGGTCAATTAATAAAATTTTATTATATTTTCATATCCGAGCGTGAAATCTTAAACATATCCATCCGTATTATCCGGAGTCTGCAATACCAATTATTTTTTTTAAGAAAAATCAAACTAAATAAGCAGATTTTTTTTACTTAAATAAGTTAAAATAGGAGTTTAGAGGACCAAAAATGAATTATTTTTTTAGCCAACCACCGGTTCAGGGGCTCTGAACTGGTGGTGCATAGCCACTTAGCTTGTGCACCGGTGATCCATGGCCACTGGACCTGTGCACCGGTGGTGATGCTCCTTCGCACCATCAGTTTTGGCCCTCATAATCGATGGTGCGAAGGCACACTAAAAAAATGAAAAAAATAATTTTTTTTTTTGCCTTAATTCGAGTTGATTCATGTATGCTTATGTATTTTTATTAGAAGAAGTTTAATTTTTTTTTAAAGAGAGTTTAAATGTTCATGAGGCAACTTTGAATGTTCAAGAACACTTTGAAGAACTTCACACAATATTAGTAACATGGGGTTTGATCTACTAAATCAAAGTGTTTTTTGGTTAAGATAGTAAAATATGTTATTTTGTGATTTGGGTATATTTAGGACGTACTTAGTGTTTTTTTACTTAATGTCAGTTTCATAATTAAATGGATGTTTGAGGGTATTTCTGTCATAAAAAAGTCAAACTAAAGTTAGTTGTATTTTTTGGGTAAACTTAAACCAGTTTTAGATATATATAGCCATATCACATTACCATTAGTGTTTGTACAAAACCAGTGATCCTTTGCATCTTAAAATTTTACACCAGTCCCTTACATCTTAGAAATTTTCATTTTCTTTTAATTCAATATCGTGATTTTTATTACACATTTTTGCAAACAAAAGGTCAAATCTGAGACAAGCCTCAAATTTGAATTTAGGGTTACAAAATATAGGCGAAATTGAAAGAACAAAACAGCCTAATCAATCCCAAACAGCCTTCAAATCTTCTTGAAATTCATCATAGGAGATTGAAATTGAGAACCATAAGCACAAGTTGATATCGATTGAAGCTAACCACTAGCAAAAATCAAACATTTCAGAGAAATTTACAATCCACAACAAGAACAACTTGAAGCCTTATAAAGCTTAAACACCATGAGTCACGTAAAAATTGATAACGAAATTGCTTTCGAATTTCATTTACGGGTCCTTACGGGTTAAGACCTCTTGTCATATATCTTGTTCCCAACCCTTAAAGGAATGTGATAGCTCTCGGGTAAGATGGGGCATTGCTTTGATCTAAATTTATTGTCAGATTGGATTTCAACGTAGTTTTTGCAATCCAATCATGTAGAATCAGTTATATGAGGACACTGGAATGAGTTTATATGTCAAGCTCTATTATTACTTTGTCAAAGCATATATATAGTCCATCAAACAAAGCCCTGCATTCAGCCACCACAGTGAAACCTTTACCATATAGACGACCATACCCGAAAATGATGGAGCCCTCATTTTTTCTGACCAATCCTCCACCATTGGATTCTCCAGAACGACTACAAGCCCCATCACAGTTGAGCATGAATCCATGAAATCCCAGCTTCTTAGAAATATAATCAAGATTAGATTGGTTTATCAAAGGCTCTTGGAGAGCCATAAAGTCAGGCTTCTTATATCTGTTAAAATATTTTAATCTAGAGATGGCCTTCTTGTTCCCCAATCCACGCACATTCCAATTCAATACTGTAATAGTCATTTGGAATGGTTTGTAGATTTTGCGGTTCCTTTGAACTGCACACGCTTTGATGAAATTAGACTATTTTTCTTAATAGTTTTCAGTTTTTTATTTTTCTTTAGCTCAATTTTCTTAGCATCTTTGTCATTGACTTTCTTCAGGTGTCCACAAGAACATGGCACACTCCCAGTTGTAGCCTTTGAAGGTGATTGAGTATCTAGAAGAGACACATCAGAAGAGATACTGTTTTGATTCCCGATTCTCAGATCATATGAAGTGCTTAAATTACTTCATGATCTTCAACACCAACAGGTATGTTCAAGTTGGTTTCCTTATCTAGTAATAAGTCAGCAGATAAAGTTGGTTGAGGGACATATGGATTTAATGGCTTATTGATGATGATATATCTGATTTTTTTAAAATTATTTATAACTGGTTGTTTAGTATGGTTTGATCCCGAAAGAACAAAAGATGGATCAGGATGATCAGAAGGAATATTTGAACTTGAGGGATAAATTGATGCAGAGGGAACATATGGTTTTACTTTCTTGCAACTTTTTTCAGGGTGGCCCAAGTGATAGTAAAATTTTACAATATTCTGGGTAATTATCATAGACTAAGTCTTGCCAATATTCATCTTCACCAAATGAGACCCACATCTTCTTAGGCATTGGTTTAGAAACATCCATCTACACCCAGTATCTACAGTAGTTAAATCTAGTCCGATTCTTTAGAGGAACTCAAACATTTAGGGAAGACCCAATGCCTTTAGCTAGACTCCTAATAGTATTCTCATTATACATATACTCCGGAAGATTAAAAAGGTTTATATCAGAGAGGTGTAATAGGGTTTTCATAGTTTGGATTGAAAAATAGTCCCATTTGATGAGTCTCATAATTTTGGTACCAACTTGCCAGACATTTATACGCCACAATCTTTTTAGGTCATCCAGAAGGTTGAATTCGGTGAATACATGCCTAAAGTCTACATTAGTGATATTGAAATCACCTTTGAATCTGAAAGTCCCCAATAAATTCTTGATAGCTTTAATGATAGGCTTGCTCGTTGAAAATTTCCCAACAATTATATGTTTAGATACAACCTTTAGAATTTCTTTGTCTCTGACTTCAAATTTAACACTTTCGAACCCACTGTTATGACTATAGGAAACATTATGATGGCAGATCTTTTCTGATTTAGACAAAAACAAATCAACAAATGATTTTTTTGGTTGCATAGATTCTTACTTGTTGTTGTTTTGTAATTTGATGCATGGAGAGAAAATAGAGATCAAGGTCGACAAATATTTTACACGGATGAGAGTTATCATTTCCTTTTATCAGAGACGATGATTGAGGATTGGAGCAACTTCGAAGACGAAGAAGAAGATCACCGAAACTTGGATCTCGGTTTTTATAAAGAATATTTTAACTGTTTTCTGGAGCTTTTGTTAAATTTGTTTCAAAATTTTAAATAGTAATATTTTCCTTAGAATTTTTCATTATTTGATTATTAAAAACCTGATATATGTCGATCAAAATATTTAAAAATGACATGCTTGTGATTAAAGGTTATGAGTTCGAGTCCTTTTACAAATGTTTTCTTGGCTGAATAAATCACTTGTATGGTTTACCTTCTGACGTTGGTTTGTAGGCTATTGCGTCATATCGAGAGTTTATCCTATGCGCATTTGTTGAGTAGCGGTTGCGGGTTCCTTTAGAAAAAATAATATTGAAAAAAAAACTGCGTCCAAAATTTATCGAATAATATATTTTTGAACCGTTTAATCATCTTCTCAATGCTTTAGATTTTATCGATTACTGTTATTATTTACTATTTATCATTTAATTTATTTTAGTTTTAATTTTTAATAATCTAATAATTTATTTAGGTGGACGAGATTAGTAAATAAAATGAAATAACCCAACTCATTTAAACTCAACATACTTACCCGATCCAATATATAAATCATTAAATTTAAATCCAAAATTCGTAGTTCAAAACATTGAAATCTCTAATTCGAGAACTCAAAAACCATGAATATACCTCAACAATTTTGTTTACATTTTCTCCACGATTCTACTTCCACGATTTTACCTTCATGATTCTATTTACATTGTCTACATAATTCTCTTATGAACACAAGTTTGTAATTTTCGGATAAAATAAATTTCACAATTGTAGGAAATTATTACAAAGGTAAGTTAAAGGGTAATTACAGATAGTTTTATTTTGATAGATGGTAGATTTGTTTTGTGTATTTCATGTTTGAACAATGATCTATTTATTGTCAATTACCACTACGATTGGAAATTATTAGGTAAAAAAACTCAAGTACAAAGGAGGTAAAGCAACAATCATCGATTTCATGAATCAAATGTTCGAACTACATGTTATCCATATTCTTATAGAAGAAATAGATACACGAGGTAATTTTGTTTTCACTTATTGAGTATCGGGTTTAAACAATTATAATAGTCTAATAACGGAATGTTATGAGTTAACCACAGAGCTTAGTAGTGATAGGTTAGTCAATATATATTCATAAAGAAATCTGTCCTAGAAGTTGTCTCCCCTTCTAAACCAAGAAACAAAAGTACACTTCTTACTTTCGGTATTAAACAGATTTTTTTTAAAATATGATGGGGTTGGTTTACATGTTGATGTTAATGTTGTCGTAGATATTGATGTTGATAATAGTGTACATGACACTATGGAGTGTGATTGAGATGGTGTACAAGTTAATATTAATGATGGTGAACATGCTAATGTTCATGATGGTCTACAAATTAATGTTAATGATGTTGTACATGTTGATATTAATGATGGTGTGTATGTTGATGTTGCTGATGGTGTACAAGTTGACCCCAAATGTTATTGATAATCTAAAATTTGACCCAAATACAGAGATTAAAGCAATTGTTGATAGAATCGAAGAGTAATTTTTTGTTGATATTGACATGTTAGAGTTTGATGCTATGAAATAGCCTCAAGAAGCTCTGACAAAACAAACTCAAGCGGCTCAATTGGAACAGCCTCAAGGATTTGATGGCAATTGTAATGATATTGTGAGTGAAGACAATACTTACAGTCTAGAGCTATATAGCGATACTGAGAGCGATACTGATAGATCAGATGCGAGCAAAAATATCGAGAGTGATATTAGTTCTGAAGAAGAGTACATCAGTAGTGTATTCTAACAAGTCCTGAAGATCTTGCAGACGACTCTAAGAGAATGAAAAAAAAAGAAACAAAAGTTGAAAAGTTTCAAGCCTCCAACATAATAAAGTTCTTTGAATTTGATGTATGGGTTGAGTTTACTGCTTCGCTGCAACTTAAAGAAAACGTTAGACAATATAGAATGAAACATAAACAAAATATTAAAATGTACAAGGATGACAAACAATGGTGTTGGTTCAAATATGCTCAAAGTAGATGCATGTGGTTTGTTTACGCTAAACATTTAGTCTTAAGAAACTATGATTGCTTCAGTATACATTTAGTCTTAAGAAACTATGTATATTACCATGAATTTTTATCAATTCTCATATTTCAATCAAAGTTACATCGTTTTCAGTCACATATGAACGACTCTTATAGTGAGTCTTTGTTAGTTTTCCATTTTTTCTTACTTTTGTTTTGAAGTTTCTGTAAGGAAAAAAGTGATATAAAGATGCGGATATTACTAGTAGAATATTGAAAAAAATGTTTTGTCAGATATTCAATAAATAAATAAACAACTTTATATGCGTTGGTTATAAATATTATGAATTTAATTAAGCTAGAGATAAAAGGAGATCAAAATAACAATCAAACTCTAAAAACCTTTTTGGTTTTTTATAATGTTCACAAATTATCCTCTTCAGTATTTATTTATTAACTAGTTTTCACATAGGACCATACTAATTAGTCAGTTAGTCTCGTGTCTTATATTTGTATTGGGTTTCTTATTCTTGTCTAGATGGATGCAAATTGTTACCATAGTAAAAAAATATTGATCTTGCCTAATAAGTTTCTTGCCATGATTCTTGTCTAGTAATATTCTTCATAGTATAGTAGAATTCCAAAATACAAATAACATATTCATACTTCGAATATTAAGTGAGCTACTATTGTTAGGAGCTAACAATGCAAAATATATGTCTCTATGTTTTTAATGAATATGTTTCATTCTAGTAAGGTTTCATTGTACAGTGTTCATGTGTCTATGTTTTCTCATGTAATTTTTTTATTTTTACCTGTTTATTCTATGAGTTTTTTTTTCATTTTGCATGTGTTTTATAAATAAATAATTTGAATCCTCTAACGTAAGTTTTTTGGATTATAGTTGATTATCAACTTTTAAAAGTTTTGCACAACTTTCTTTAATTTTATAGGATTAACACCTATTAAGAAATGGATCCATTTGTAAAAAATTGTATCAAATGTCACTCAGCATGACATTACCACCATCTAAACCATGTGGTGAATCTTGATGCAATTAAATACGTTACTGAACGAGATTGAATTATTTATGTTGTGAGTTTAATGATAAGTTTTTGGGCTTCAATTATTCATTAATATGGTTTCTACAACTAGGTGAATACAACTAGGTGAATAGTTAAATAAAAAATTTATAGCGTTACTTGTCTTCTTCTATGTAGAGATCTATTGAAAAACGTTGTACTCTAGTTACACAGTCACAACTATTATAGGAAAATATAACAACTTATGACAAGAAGAGAGTTTGTTTGTATTATGTCAAAAAAGATACAATTCTTTGGGTCTAGTAACCCTTTTATACACTATTTCTCTTAATTAATGCTTATTCCATTTATTCAAATGTCAAACTAACTTTTGTGAAGAAAGCCCTAAATTTGCGATCATAAATTCGGTCTCATATCATTAATGCTTGATGACTTATTAAATCCTTGGAGTTTAATCGATCTATTTGATTGCCTCTTTTATTATTACCGTCTCTTCTCAGTTTGGTTTGCTCTACTTGTCTCCTGCTTGACTCTAAACCGAGCTACATCTTTCTACGCTCTTTTCCTTCCTGATGTGGCACTTCAATGGAGCTCTGCTCGGCAAAGGAGCTCCAAATCTTTTAACAGTCCTCATAGGTGAAGCTATGTTTTGTTTAAATATTTTAAGAGGACCTTGTTGTCATGATCCTCATAACGGGCTTGTGACGATGGAGTTCTGCTCTGACGGGAGCCTTGCTATTTTGATCTTTGCGGTCGGAAATTGGTCATAGAGCATGGTTCTTCCCGGTATCTTTGTGTTTCTTAGTTGGCCCTCAGAGCGAGAGCTCTGCTCGGTCTGGAACCTTCACGATACTTTTACACGTTCTTTACCTCGTCACTTGCTTAGTTTAGGTTTATACATGTCTTCTTCCATTTCCAATATGTGAGACCATGTGAGGCGATGAGGATTCCCTCATCAGGGCACCCCATAGTCCAGGGATTATGGGTAAAATTACACATAATGTGTGTATTAAAACAAAAGAGGCTAATTGAAAAAAGTATCGTAACAGAGGGGTTTGTAAAAATAAATAATTTGCGTAACGTAAGATGTGTAATTATGATTACACTAACGCATCAGTTGTTGTTGGACACATGTCCGTTGTGTAGTAGTTTATTCTGATAACGAAGTCGTTTAATATTTTGAAATGGTGCTTGGGGAACATATAGAATGTGTCGATTTATATACTCAAGAGTGACAATTGCCTTCCCATTACACGTGGGGTATTTTTATCTTTGAAAAATGAAACTAAATATCCAGACGAGTGTTTAACAGAGAATAGTCACTCAAAAAGGGATACCATACCATTTGGCTTGAAGAATAATCTGCAATTGAAGGAATTAGGCTCTCACTCCCTTCTTAAAGTTGCATTTTGCATCCAAAAGGTAATTTGAGTTGCCCTTATATTTTTGCTTCCTCTTTATCTTCTTTCGTAACATTGGCCGATGATAACCCTAGTTTTGTAGTTGTGAGGTATTGAACCCTAAGTTATTTCCTTGGAGATACATTACTCGGTTGGATATCATGTGTGTACCTGAAGTATCTACCCAAATGTTGTAATCTTACCTTTCTATTTGGCTCATTGCAGTCAAAATGGCCCTTAAAAAGATTTCAAAGAGGCTTGGGAATTCTGCAAAGGCCGTGGAAAAAGAGTTTGAAGATTCTTTAGTTTAAAAGTTATTTTGATCGACTAACACCCAAATATGGATATATGGATGAACCATGGTTGTTGAGTTTTAGGGCTAGATATAGTATTCCGAGCGACGCAACGATTAGGGCTCCAGAGGTTGGTGAACATCCATATCAAGCAAAAGAAAACGAGACTTGCCTCTATACACATTATTTGATTGGGGTTTAAGACTACCCTTGTCACTACTAATTCTGGATTTATTTAGCTTCGTAGGTCTATGCCCTATTCAATTGGCCGCCAATGGGTAGAGAGTATTACTTAGCATTGTGTTGAGCGCGAAACTCTTAAGAATCTTGATTTGTTTAGCCGATTTACTAGATGTCATAGACGTGACAAAGTTAGAAAAATCCTCTTTCTTCAACCTACAGTTGAACGGGTGTCGAAAGATAGTGGAGCTCCCCAACTTAGATAAAAACTAGAATAATTCCTTTATATTTGTATTGGGAAACTGGGAACATGAAAATGCATTAATGAATCTGGAGTTAGAACACCGATGGAAGACAAAGTGTAAGAAGGATACTCCTGAGCTTAGTGTGCGGTAACTTAGTGAGTGTGTGTTAACCAAATAATTTTGCTTGATACAGGTGAATAGATACACCAGGAGTGGTGTAAGGAAGGTTTGGCTGAGGGTGTAAAAAATCCTCTAATTCAAGTTGCTAACCTAGCAAGCGGGATGTGGCTTCAGGAACTGGTTCGACTGTTCACGCATGCGAATTTCTTAAAACTAGGGTTGTGGCCTATTCGTGAGCTTTTTATCTTAAAGGACGGTAAAGTCACAATGGCCAGAGGCAGAGTAGAGTCGACTACTGAACGTCGGCGGGCTTTAATAGAGCAGAGGTACAAGGATCGAAATAGTGCAGGGGTGTGGCTAGTAGTTCCCCGGAGTCGCAAAACAAAGGAGGTCGGGAGCTCATCATCTATGCCCTTCCAGAATGAGTATGAGAGTGAAGCAGGCACGGTCCAGGATGCAGGGGAAGTAAATCAAGGGGTCAAAGACGAGGCTCATCCCAGAGATGAAGCAGATAAATATCGGACATGGTCGGTTAGAGATGATGAGGAGGACCAGGTGACTCATCTGCAGAAGAAAGCGTGAGTGATGGTAGATGCGGTTCCACTATCAGTTAGGAAGCTTCAGTTAATAAATGATAAGGAGATTGATGGGACTCGGGGGAAGGAGAACCAGGAGGAGATGGTCGTGGTGCTAAATGTTGATAAGGAACTCGGTAAAGCTCCTGAAGTAATAGTCTTGGATGAGAACTGTGCAGAGGTTCATTCAAACAAGGATGCTGAGAGAGAAACTGGGAGGCCAAAGAAGTATATCCCAAAATAAATAGCAAATAGGATAGAGAACTGGGTCAAAACGGCGAATGTTCGTCCTTCAACATCATTGGTGCAAGAGGTGGGGTCCGGCTCGGCCATCGTAAATATGGTGATCCTTGAGTTGCCATCTTTGAAAGAGAAGGGGGAGGAGATGTAGAAAGTAGGAGCCTCGACTAAAGAGTTTTTGCCTCCTGGTGTAGTGATGCCACCGCCATCGATGTTTATGTTTGAGCAACTCAAACACATTCCAAAGTTGTCTTTTTACGACCATTAACCGATGAGTGAAATTCTGCAAAGGCAAGTAGAGTTGGCTATTGAGGTATGCTTGTTCGGATAAGTCTCTGCTTATATAAAATTGGTTAGATGATTAACGTATCTCCTATTTTCTGTGCTTGGCTATATAGATGCATCATAACTCAGTGATACTGTCTTATCGGAGGATATCAAAAGCATATTATATTGTGAGGGAGAAGTAAAGACCATAACCCATGTTTTTTGGTTATGTGAAGGGGCTAACGACCGAGCTGGCTCGGTTCAAAAATGCATATGAGACTGTCAAGGAGAAGAAGGATAAAGCAATTCAAGAGAATGAAGGCTTACGCCAACAGTTGACCACAATCCAGGGTTTTTTGAGGGTCTGCGAGTCGTCATGTAAAGAATTGACAACGGGGAATACCACAATGCTAGCACAGAATAATGAGTTAATCAAAAGGAACAACGCGGTAATGACGCAGAGTAGCACATTGCTAGCTCATAATATGGCTCAGGAAAAGAGAGTGGAAGATCAAGCAGGGCACATTTTTGCTCCGACTTTGGAGAATGAGAGGTTAACCACTGCATTGGGGGAGCTCAAGGAAAAAACATAACAAGAACGTGAGCAACTACAAAGGAAGACTGTGGCTAACTTAAACGATAGAGAGACCAAGGTCATAGAGGTATCAATGTAAATGGTGGCACATAAAGTGAAGGAGGCTGTAGAAGAGCTTGTGTCTTTGAACCCAGGGATGAAGTTAGGCTTATTAGGTAAATTAGCGACTAGAGGAAAGCAGCATACATGGGTCGGTATCGCATCTATCCGACCAGTTCGGCTTGAAGAGGATTTAGTAGCGCACGCGCTAACCACGAGGGTGGTGACTGATGTTGCGCATGTAGGTGCAGAGTGCACAAAAGACGCATTGACTGGAAACCCAAACTTGATACGGGATACCTAATTTGAAGGTTGATACTTATGTTTAAACATTATGACATGTTAATCTTGTCAATTTTATTGTAGAGCTTTTTTTTTATTTTCTTGTTTGTAGGCATTGGTGAATTACCTTTCTGGGAATATTGTTTATGGAATTGTCATAGTTGAAGCAGATGTGTGTGTGTTTAAATATGTTGATCAATTAGTGGTTTCTTACCCTGTCGAGCATTAGTTACACTCTTTACGTAAGTCCATTGGATCCCATTTTGCGGTGAGATCGATCAGGACTTATTGCGTGGACTTCTCAAAGGCTTGATTCGAGATCAGGTCACGTTACGTAGCCCGTAGGCATGACATGTGGCCCGTTCATGGCGAGGCTATGATAACCCGGTTACGTGGCCCTGAGAAGTGCTTGACACTTGGTTAGCTCGCATTATGTAGCTTGTAGGTGTAGCACTTGACTCTTTGCGTAGCCCGTGGGCGTGGTCTAAGACTTGCCTCGCTAGGGTAAGGATGGAGAAAAATAAATAAACACACATTGGCGAAAACAAGAAAATATTATTGGTAGAAAAGAGTAAGTCTGATGCCTTGTTAAAAAACCTTCTCACACCGCCAGGAAGGACAAAGAGCGCATCAGATAAATTACATTTCATGGCGATACAACTTTCGATGCTGAATATTCCAATGGTGCTTAAGGGCATTGCCCTTATTGTTGGCGAGGCGATACACTCCATTATGCCCTTTGGAGATTACTGTAAACGTTCATTCCCAATTGGGTCCTAATTTTCATGATGTCTTGTCATCTGAACCCAAAAATACCTTATTCATGACTTTGTCACCCACTTGAAAAGTATGGGGCTTTAGCCGAGCATTAAAGCGTCCACGCATCAAACTCTGGTAATGCTCTGCTCGGACTTGAGCTTGATCACGTCGTTCTTCAATGAGGTCAATACTGAATGCCTAAGCGGAAGTGTTGCTTTCCTCGTCGTAATTGCTGATTCGCTAACTTAGGATGATAATCTTTGTTGGGACCACTACCTCACTACCATAGACCAGGGAAAAAGGGGTTTTACTTATTGTAGTTCACGGTATCGTTTTGTATGCCCGTAGCATTTTCGTTAACCTGTCTGGCCAATTACCCTTAGCTCCCTCAAATTGTTTCTTGAGGCCTTCCAAAATAGTACGGTTCATGAATTTAACATGCTTGTTCGCCTACTGGTAATAAGGTGTGGAGAAGTGTTGGTTGATGGTAATAAGTTTATCGTACGTGGTCATCTTTATATTTGAATTGCGGCCCATTATTTGTCATGAGGATGCGAGATATTCCAAATCGAGACAATATGTGCTGTAAGAAGAAATCACACATGTCTGCCGTTTTGGTTCTTGAGAGAGCTTTAGCTTCAACCCATTTAGTAAAATAATCAACAACCACTATCAAGAATTTCCGTTCACGTGTCGTCATTAGGAGTGGTCCCACAAGTTCGATGCACCATTTGTCAAAAAGGTAAGGGACAGGAACTACCTGTATCAGTTCACTCGGTAAGTGGTTAAAGTTGAAAAATTATTGACACTTGCTACAGTGTTGAACTAATTTTTCCATGTCGGCCGCCAAAGATGACCAATAGTAACCAGCTAGTAAGAAGCGACGAATGAGGCTACGATATCTGCAATGCGCTCCGGCCTCACCTGAGTGTAGATCTTCCAAAATCGACGCAACCTCGGACGAATCTAGGCATTAGAGCAAAGGTTGAGTAGAGTTTTTCCTGTATAAGATGTCATATATGACACAATATCTTGTAGCTTTCAACTGGAGAGCTCAAGCGGCGGCCTTGTCGCTCAGTAAAACACCAGACTGAAGATAAATGAGATATGGTTTGCGCCAGTCTGTCGTATAGGTGATGAGGCAGACCTCGTCGCTCTAGTGTAAAATTTCTGTTGTGGGTAACCATTGTAGTAAGATAAGTAGATGTTCACCGAGAGCCGCTACTTTGGCAAATGTGTGAGCATCAAAAAAAATTAGTCGAGACACATGCTCGTAAACGACTTGAGGAAACTTGGATTCGAGTTCTTTTAGAATAGCCAAATAGCCCCGAATATTGGAAAATATAACAACTTATGATAAGAAGAAAGTTTATTTGTATTATGTCAAGTACCCCTTTTATACACTCGTTTCTCTTACTTAATGCTCATTTAAATGCTATACTAACATTTATAAAGAAATACCTTAACTTGTGTTTCTTAGTTGGCCCTCGGAGCCAGAGCTCTGCTTGATCTGGAACCTTCACGATACTTTCACATGTTATTACCTCGTTACTTGCCTAGTTTAGGTTTATACCTGTCTTCTTCCATTTCCTCTCTGTTCGACCATGTGAGGTGATGAGGATTCCCTCATCAACAACCAATATACTTACTTATATTACATAACGATTTGCATATATATATTTTCACCTTTGTTTGCATTTTATGATTTTGACTTATTCTTCATCTGTAGTTTTTTATTTAACAATTGAACTGACTTTTCAATTGGTATTTTATGTACTAAAATAGAATAAGAAAAACAATATGAAATAAGGGGACGAAAGAGCAAGAGATATGGGTATACTCTTGATATTTTTAGATTGCTTAATATTATTCTAATAAATATATGGTGATGTATTGTGTGAGATGATGGATACCTATATTAATGACATGGAAAAAAATCAACGACTACAATTGACCAGCAACGATAAAGAGAAACTTATGCATTTAGTACACAATAATTTTGATATTAAACCTGACAGAGTTGTATGATATGTTGTTATATTGTTGGTTAGTATATTAATAATTTTTCTTAAATATCATAATAACCATATAAAAGCTTGACCTTACATATATATAGCCTTGTATTTTTTTGTTATGGATTTTGTAATGAGTGGTGATATTTTATGGTTATAAATGGTTATTATTGTCAACAATTTGTGATCTTATTCAGGTTTTTCTGTAATTTTGTTTTTAAAAATTTAGGATCTTGTTATTTATGTTCTACTACTTTTCCTGAACAAGTTTTGATAAGGTTTAATAGTTCTTTCAATTTGTATTATTCCTAATTTAGTCTTGATTTTTCTTTCCATTTATGATTTTGATGTATACTAAGACGCTCACTTTATAACTTATAACTTAGTTGTTTTCAACTATTTATGGGTGGCATATAGATATGTCCAAAACAAAATTAATTTTTTCACAACTGATGGAAACAAGTCTAATATAATTAAGTATCCATCTGACTCATAAACCTAATGGTAGTTAGTTTCGTAGCTCAAAAATATATTCCATTTACAAATTTTATTTATGTGAGTGTCATTAACTTTGAACTTTTGGTTCTTTGTTGCGGATGTATATATTCCAAACATAATCTTAATTTTTCATTCACTTTTTACTTGCTTTTGGTTCAATATGTGTTCCAAACAAATCCTTAAATATGTTCATGTTCGTTCATTAATTGTTTAATTTTTTTTTATCACTTAAATTTTGTACTATGAAAACATACCTACTTCTATATAGTAATATGGTCCAAACAGAGTCTTAATGTGGTCGTCCTCTTTTGACTCTTTTGTGTCTCACAATCTCGCGATCATTACAGCTCATTTACAAGCATTTATTGAACCTCATAACCATTAGCATTTACTGCACCTTTGAACCATTACAACTCATTTATAACGATTACAAGAATTATAAGTCATTTTGTCACATTTTTAACTAAGTATAAGCCATTACCAACAAAGAGAGACAGGTTACCAAAATTACGTGAAATTATCGAAAGACAATAACCATTAAACCGATAATCACTTGAGTTAATTATAATAATTATTACACCCATAATAATTACAATACTTAACTATACTCATAGCAACTATAATATTTAACTAAACTTACTAAAAGAATTAAAACACAAGGAAACTCATTACCAATAAGAAAGAATAATAATAATATTATTCTTCATTTTATAATCTGCTTACAATCTTGAAACCCTTTTCAAAAATACAGTAATAACGCACCCGTTGTTAATTTGGGGATCAATCCACTTAAAACAACGATAATGTCCTCATTTATGCAGAATCGTAATTTAGATGAATGAATTAACCAACTTAATTCAAAAAACTTATATGCAAACAAACTTACCCTAAATTGCTCCACTTGTTAAGTCTTTCACCTCGATTTGGCTCGGTCCAAGCAGTATGGATTACACTCGGTAACCCACAATCACAAATACTACCACCAATAGAGTTAACAAAGACCTATTGAATAACTATAATAATATATTGTTATTTTAAGTATAGTATAATACTATTTTGATATTGAATATATACTATGTTAAAAGGTTTTTGAGAGGTGACAAAAATTGAGAAGAATGAAAAGAGAGTAAGGGATCGAGTTTTAGGAGGAAGAAAGATGTAGGCACAAATATAGTTTCAAATATTATCGAGTTAGAGATTTTAGTTTTTTGAATTAGAAATTTAGGGATTTAAGTTTAATGATTTGGGTAGTGGATCGGGTAATTATCTCATGCTTAAATGGGTTGGGTCATTTAGTTATATTTATTAAGTCAGTTTAGCCCAATAAGTTAATAAATAATTTAAGATTAAATCTAAGGTCAATGGTGAATAATAATAGTAAATAATAAAATTTAGGTGGATGATGACTGTGCAGTTGATTAGGCTCAGGAGGTTGTTGGATATTTATGAAGTCCAATGGTAAGATAAAAAAATTGATGTTTATGTTACCACATGCCAGCTTCTCAATTTTCACATCTATTGGGGGACTAATAATACAAATTTCTATAATATAGAGGAATACTGGAACATAAAAGTGAACATAGTAGGCTGGTTTGAGAAAACAAATGTGAACCGTATGAGACTAATAATGATTTTTAGGAAAAATTGATAAATTTATGGAGAATCTTATTTATATAAATTTTATCTAATTACACTATCTTATAAATTGTTCTCCAACAATTTGTTCTTTTAAGGGAAATATAAGGCTTAAAAAGGCTATTAGCAATAGCCATCCAAAACAACCAAATTATTTGGTATAAAAATATATAATTTATACTAAAAATATCTTATAATTATAAATATTTTCAAAATTAAAAGAAAAAATATTTTCTCTGTTTATTTCACGATGTTTAACAACTTTCTCTTTTTGTGATTTTTCACGGCAAACTCTATCTAGCATTTTGTTCTCTCTCTCTCAGCTTTATACCTAAATATAATCATACAATAGATTCCGAAAAAGGTTCACTATTTTGATCATCCTCCAAACATTAATCCATTAGATTCAATCTCACTTACTTTAAGAAATAACACAATTGACAAACCAAACTTTAAAATTGGTATTATCGACTTCCAATCATCTTGCATCTAGATAAGTAAGTTCAATTTTAGTTTTAAATTACTAGAAATGTTGTTTGTTATCGATTCAACAAAATTTATTAGTTTCATGGATTTAATTATACGATGTCAGGGTTTAATGATGAGAAAATGTAATTTTTATGAGCAAAGCATTAGTATGAAGGTCTAAATTATGGAACTAACTAATTGCCATACTATTTTTAACATAAATATCTTGGAATTTATGATGTTTTGGTTGAAAGTTGGGTTCTTCATTTAGCTCACATTTCAATTTTAATTATAGTTCATGATTCATGTAGCAGTTCCCTATATTTATGGTTTGTGATTTTTTTTAGTTTTAGTTCACGATTCACGATTTATATTAATACAAGTGTTCGCAATTGTTGGTTCCGTTGATTATTCGTGATTTATTTGCTGCAAGAAAAACCTGGACACAAATTATTTTTTGTATCAAAATACTACACTTATTAAGGAGATGTATGAAAAATAGGCCATCACATTATAGTAACCAAAACACCTTGCTCTTTTGTCTTCTAAAAGGTACAATCAAAACACCTTTTTCTCTTTTGACACTTATTCACGATTTTCATTTTGTGATTTTTTTTAATAATGTTTATCTTGGGATTCGTATCTCACACTTCGTGATTCACACGTCATTTTCTCGCACTTCACATTTCATTTTAGAATATTAATAAAAACCCTAAATGTTTAGCCTGTCTCAAATACAAAACAAGCCATTTCTTAAATTTCAACTCTTTATTCAACCAAAAATTCTGAAGAGCTAAAAAATAAGTTATCCAGAATACGAATAGTTGGAAACAAGTTTGCTAGGAATTTTGCAAAAATTACCCATAATATCATATGGATATGTGCGGTATCTTGTATTTAATATATCAGATATTTCTTATTAAATTTTTATATATAGTTTTGCCAATCTTATTCATTTTTACTTATAATTTGATTAATGTGTGTTGAATAAATCAATTGATCTAACATGATCTGAAAGAGTTTGATAGAAACCCTAAATGTTGATGGGTATTGTTGTAATCTATGTTTTTTGGTAAAATAACCTTTACGAGATTAATAAATCGTTGAGTATTCGAGTGGTTCATTCCGACAAATTTCCACATCCAGCTACCCAACATGGGGACACCTCTCTTGTTGTGAATGAATAAAAATTGGTACATTTTCATGAGTGGCTCGATGTGGGGTTTTTGGTTCCCTTTCACCCATATATAATCATATTCTTTGCACTGCTCGATATATGTCCAAGTCAAGCCAATCTCAATACATGGTGCATCCTATTATATTACATAATTGTTTTGATGCTCTCAATGATTGGATTTGAGGTGCATGAGCTCATATCATGGTGCACAATAACCCCTAACTCGACTTATACAACCTATTATTTTACTTTGCCGAACTGATATAAGGTAGTTATCGACCTATTAGAATATGAGAAGGAGTGAAAGCAATAAGTCATCTTTATTAACGATGTCGTTGGGATTGGTTAACCGACCTCCGAGCAGAAATCGAGCCACATATGGAATTATTGGAACAAAAATAGTAAGGATATGAGTTTGAACACTCAATCTTAGCTTATGATTAACAACATTTTACCTTAGTATTTTTTGTTGCATTTTTTTAAGTTTGATCCAAAACGGGTTTTCTACCGCATGATATCATAAACACTTTGACTAATCTGTTACTAGTGCTAAATTAATTTTTCAGTAACTCCGCTTTTGGGCTTGTGATCATAGTGATAGACGATTTTATTGTTGATTTATCTCTCATAATTATGACCAAACTAAGTTATGGATCATGGACGACCAGAAGCATGATGTCTCTACCAACGAGCTTGCACCCATCCAAGATGTTGTGTTAGTAATGACGCTCTATTCGACCGATATATTCCTTCTGAACCAAAGACGTACTGTAAGTATATAAGTAAAAAACCAAATCCACTAAACCTTTGACGAAGAAAAAAGAGAGAAAGTTATCATATTAGATACCTGCATAGTAGTGGATGATTCTCTAAAAAATAAAGGACACAACAATGAGATTAAAGAGAAAACTATTCTTCAAATCATTAGATTGAGTTAGAAATTGGGATCACCACACCCTAATCCGCTTTTTTAAAATCCTGAGCTAAAAAAAATAGAGCATGTAAATGCTCAAAATCTGGGTAGAGTTGTTGTCCGCTATGCCACAAAAGCTAGCTCTTCGACGACTTTTACCAACCAATGTCACATGCATGCGATGACTTGGATAATAACCATGCATACATAAGAATCTATTCGGTTTACACTCTCTCTTTTTGGAAGCATTTCTCTATTCGTGTTTTAAATGATAATATTTTGTTGATATTAATAGCTACATTCGAGGGACTTCAAAAATGACTAATCAAAACCATCTGACGCTTCTTGATTATTTTACCATGATAGTGATGCGACTATCTCCACCATGATGAGTTGGAAATCCACCTATCAGTTGAACAAAAAGACTGTAAGATGAAAAAAATGAGAGACTTGAATCTAAGATAAATGAGCTTCATATGAGGTTTATAAGCTAAAAACCTAAACCGAGAAAAATGCCAACGCTAAAAACCGAAGGGATCGCTTGAAAAATGAAGCGATTGCAAACTCTAACTCTGATAAAGCTTCATGGATTTATAAAAATAATAATTGTTATTTCAGTGTTGAGAAAAAAATGCTTGATGTTTTGGCTAAACACGACAAAGAGATCGCATATGCGATACTCTTCGGTTTCCACCATAAATTTCTTGACTTGCAAATTGGATTTCTATGACAGCTCATTCATACTAAGCAAAGGATTTTTGGAGTATACCTTGAAGACAAAGATATAAAGACAGATAATTCGGATGAGGAGCTTAAGAAAACGGGTAACAGGGTGAAAGAAGACCCTAATAACGTTGTTGTAGTTGAGAATGATCTCAATGTCCCGTTAGACAAATGACTTTTGCGGTTCACCTTGTTCGAATATCCTTTGTTTCTTTTTTGTTTCACCATTTTTTGAATCCCTTGATATTCTCGTGTAGACCAGTATAAATGAAATTATCTTCAAATAAAATTCACTTTTATGTCCGCTTTTGACTATCTCACTATTGGTCATATTTTGACTCTTTTTATTTTTTCTCCACATCAAATTCTTTTGTTTTTGGTCCATTTTAGACTATTTTTTTGGTCAACTTCAGAATCTTTTGCTTTTGGTCAACTTTAGACTATTTTGTTTTTGGTCCACTTCAGAATCTTTTGTTTTCGATCAATTTCTGACTCTTTAATAGTTGGTCACTTCGTACTCTTTTATAATGTCTAAGGCTTCAACTAACGTGATAAGCCTATGTTGGTACATTTTATCGACTTTATGTTTTCTCTAATTGGTTAGAATTTTGCAGTTGTATTACTTGCCAAGTCCATGCTTCAACTAATCTCCGTTGCAACGTTTTACGAATGCTCGTGCAATTTGTAAATAAGATGGTAACAAACTTATTAGATGCGCTCCGACCATATATTAGATAAATTTCCCCTTGATTTTTCATCTGTTGTAGGAACCTCTTTTAAAAATATATGAAGTTTGGTTTTACCCAAAACCTTCTCAAACCCAAACAAAATTTGTTGGAAACTTTAAAGTGTTGGTAATTCGTAAAAATAAGTGATAGATTTTTTATTATCATAAATCACTCTTAACTTCACTGTTTAAACAAAGTCTTAACATAAATTCACTAAATAATAGTTATTTTACTATGGCCATCCAAGGATTTCGAGTTCAATGATAATAAAGGAATAAAGTTTACTTACTTGTTACATATGGAAAAACATAAAATATATGCTCCATTAGCCGAATGAGTACTTCAAAAAATGGAAATTTGTATTTCATTAAACGTTTGTTATCGTTTTGACATAGAGTCACTACGGAGAGTCCTAACAATTATTAGTCTAGCACGAGTCTCTTACCTTCCAAAAACGTTTAGATCATAAGACAATGAGGCTCAAAGCATGATAGTCACATTTAGAGATAATTTGCTCCCCGTGATGGCTTAAGCCATAATCTTGATATCTGATGGCCACATCCCACTTAAACACTGTTGAGAATGGTTTTATCTTAAAAGAACTTGACAAATACTTGATCTACCTTCTTCAAGGGACCCCAATTTGGCCCATACACTCCCCGGTCTTCACCATTATTCCTTACACATTGCAACATTACTCCACTATCTATCAAACTTAAGAGTTTCTTATTCAGTGATGTAAAATCCTTCATGTTATGAAGAATGTCATTATAATACTTAGATAAATTACCATTCATATACTCCCGAGGCCTAATGATTGAGAAGGGAGGCTTAAAGAGGATTTGTTTATTTTGTCTCGCAGTAAATAGGTACCATTCTCTTAGTTAGCTCAATGTAGTCCATACATCTTTCTCGCTTCTCCCAAAGACTGCTATGAGTCCTTCATGCCGTGGTTTGATGTGTAACAAATTTCAATTGCACCGGGTCCTTACTTTGAATCGAGTACGACTGCTCTAAGGTAGTGGTAAGAAAAGGAAAACGATTTGATGCTTACTGTTGTAGCCAAAGTTGTTGGGACGCTTGCTGTTATAACCAAAATTCTTGGGATACTTACTATTATAGTCAAAGCTCTCATGACACTTGTTGCTGTAATCAAAGTTCTCGGGACACTTGTTGTTGTAGCCAAAGTTCTCATGATGCTTGCTTATGTTACCAAAGTTATCGGGACACTTGCTTTTGTAACTAAAGTTCTCAGGATGCTCTATACTCATAATCATCACTTCCGCCAAAATAAGAGTCGGGGCCTGGTAAATCGGCATGAGTGCATTTTCTAAAAATCGTAAATGATGTATAATTTCTTCGAAATGGATCTGTGCGTCGACCTGCTCTAAGAATTCCCTGAAAACATATACTTTTTTTTAATATTTCTTTTGAAAAAAATAAGTGTCGGGAAAAAGTCCATACATGAAAGAAGTAACTTATCGCTTCGCGACACTCTTCGAGATTATTTTATATGCGCACAAAACGTTGTACGTAGTCCCTTAAAATTTTCATACTATGTTGCATGCGTAATATTTCATGGTCTTTGTGACCCCTTAACATTATGCTTTTATCGAAATAATGTCTACAAAAATCCTGAAACATATCAAAGCTTGTAATACATCCCGATATTAATTGTTTATACCAAGCCAACATATTTTCCTTTAAGTTCATCGAAAGTGTTTTACACCTCAAATGATCATCCTCCAAAAAATTAATGATGACTCCCATGAAGCGCTCGATATGACGCTCTGGATCTCTGGTTCTATCGTACATTTCCAACTTGTTAATATCGAAATTCATCAATAATTCAAAATCCATAAACCAAAAGAAAAACTAAACTTTTGAACGACGGGATGTGATGGTTTTCGTTCTTAACATCGTTCGAGACCATGCCAAACTCTGGTCCATCACGCGACCCCGCCGAAAGTCGATGCTGGTACTTTGAATGCGAGCCCCTACCATAGGATTACTTGTTGATGCCGAGATGGATCATGCCTTAAAGATGGCAATCTCTCTCTAGATATGTAACCGATAGGGCTGGCCTGCTACCGCCCTAAACAGTCACCCTCCCTTAGGAGGGAGGTCCCACCGAGGTTCCCACTCTCTGCTGAAAATCTCACCTGAAAATTCCCAAATTCTTCGCGGAACATGACAGCCTTATACACTTAACTTTATCGCCCTCACGGTTTCGCGCGTTTCTTACAGCTCCTGCATTCCCGATTTATCCGGCGACACCATTGGTCGTTAAAAGAAGAGGGCTCTTTGTTATCACTCGTCTACGCTAACGAATACTGTCTGTTCGCCTGAAAATCTCTTTGCGAGAAATTTCTAGGATAAACTCGACAATAAAGCCCGATGAGATCGTATGTGGCATTCCTCTGTTATTTCCTTAGATTATCACTCGATGCGAATCCCAAATTATGCTTCGGTTCACCTAAGCCACATCATCCCTTCCAATCGTGGAAAATGACGCTCGAACAAAAAAAGCAGTTTCGACCCTGATTTATTCTCAACATGTTCTGTCGCATTTTGAGATTTGAACTACAACATCTACTCTTCCAATCGAGCTTGCGCTAGAAACATATTTGTTGGGTTTCTCGACCCAACATGTACGGTCTCACTCCCCGGGATGAGAGTTAAACCGATTGCTTTTGAAGTTAACATGTCGTGAAGAATAAAAACTAATTGAAATATCTAGTTTTGAAAATGCTTTTCGTGTACCAGCTCAAAAAAAACCTTCTATTATAGTACCCACTAACAAGTCTAGGTTTGATTGATTATGTTTCGGAAAAGACGAAAAATATTCATAATAATTACTGGACCGATCCCCACAATATTTAGTGGACAAAATTACTAAAATAAATAAATAACTAAAACAAGTAAATAATAACAAAATTAATCATCCTCCCATGATGTGGGTGGCTCTGTCGATCCGAAACAAATAAATAACTTTCCTATGTTCTTTTTAGACTTTTGACCGTGTCCATCCGAAACACATAAATAATTTTCAAACGTTTTTTAGACTTTCTAACAAATATTAATTGAACCGATTTATTAAGAGACTCAATAAATTAATTGAATTAAATTATATTTGAATATGAAGCAACAATAAATTTTTTAAGCAGTAAAAATAAGATAACATTGATTAGGAATGTTTTTGGAATCGAGATGGCCATTTCGCCCCCTATGTCTAGATGAACACATATGGATTAATTTAAGTTAAAGACTTGGAAATACTCTAATTAATCTTCAGAGTTCGACTCGACTCGACTCGACTCACTCTCCCAAAGACTAGACCAAACTCCACTACCTCCATCTCAATTCTCGCTCGGCGTGTCTTTCTTCTACCTCCTTCCTATACTATCTTTCAAATATATTTGTCAAGAGCTTGGTAATTTCTCTTTTCTCCATCACAATTGAACCTTTTCTCGTTTGCTTATCTCGCACTTAGCGAATTGTTGCTGCTGATAATGGTAATTCGATTATCCTTTTACTATTTCCTGTATTCTTTGTTTCAGTTAGGGTTTTACTCTGATGAGATTAAGAAATATATGTGGTTATCTGGCTCCCTTCGGCTAATGCATTGTAATTTTGTTAAATGATGGAGATTTAGCTTTAATAAGAATCCCTAGAGTTTTAAGACTGGTGCTGCTTTAAATTATTTCCCTCCATTTCTGATGGACAACCTAGTTTTGTTGGAATCATTTGTTAAAGATATGAGTATTAAGAGTGTGCACCTTTCTGGTCAAGCTACCTCAAGCTAACTCCCTGTGGGTTGCCTGCTGAATTATAAGCACTACTGTGAAATTAGGCTGTTAATGGTTGGAGAGATTATCCCAGTCATTGGTTCTGGGATGTTGACTGTTAAAAGGTCTGTGAAATCAATTAGAGACAAAAGTCGATGATTTTCTTGTTTTTAAGTACGTCGAGATTTTAGTCGCTGGACTTGTCTGAACGTCCCTCCAAATGTAGAAAAGAAGAGAGCATGAAAGACTTAAGTTTTCATGTCTGATTGAAAGATATCTCTGTCATTGAAGAGGAGGTAAAAAGTTTTTAGTTTTCAACGAATTGGACAAAATGTTTGTAATGACTAATGATATTGTGGTTTTTTTTTTCTTTTGCCTTCTTTATATGGTGAAACTGCTGTCTTGTGATTTAGAATGCTTGGTAGAATGTGGGATCAATACTCTTTGTCAGCATGTAGTTTGCTGTCATTAAGAGCAACCTGAAGCCATTATTGAAGTATCATGTACATGCTTCCTAAAATAAAATAAGAATCAATTTACAATCCTGTTTTAAAGATCAAGTTTTAACTTTAGTGTTACCAGAAGAAAGTTGAAGATGAATCACCACTCTATACTTATATCAATCTGTTATTTCTCTCAGGCTCATAAGTTGTTGAATGGCCAATAACCCCCATTTCCCTGGAGTTCAGGTAGTCCGTGGTTACTCTTACTTGTATAGCTATGGTAGATTATGGATTTAATATCAAAGAAAAATTTCTTATGGTATGGCTTAAGCAGTTACTTATAAGTATAGACATATTTCTATAATTTTTTTTCTTTCTTAAATATTAAAGATAAACTATATTGTTTTCGAAAAGGTCTCATTTGCACGCTCACTAGGGAAGTTTTAAAATTAGCATCCACATGTATATGAGTAAATTTTAAATTCAATGTACTTATGCTATTTGTTTCTCTCTATTTGTTTGAAAAGCCTCCTCCACCTCCTAATATTGGCTCCATGGATCCTCCTCGAAGTTTTGTTCCATCGATGTCCTTTCAGGTATTGAATTTTCTTTATATATATAGACACATGAATATGTACATATATTGCTCGTGTATTGTGTCACCTGATAGCGTGAGCACTTGAATGAATTTTGAACATGAACTTCAACCCATTTTTCCTGTAGTTTCGACCTCCAGGTCCAGCACAGTAACCACAGCAATTCATTATATATATAGATACACGAATATGTACATATGTTATGTGTGTAGATGTGTCATCCGATAACGTGAACATTTGAATGAATTTTGAACGTGAAGCCTGAGAGAATATCTTTCATCTGATAAACCCGGTTTTCCTGTAGTTTCGACCTCCAGGTCCAGCACAGCAGCCACAGCAATTCATTCCAGTGCCTTCTCAACATTTTCAGGCTTTTGCACGTCCTGTTACGATGGTGAATCCTGGATTACCTGCTCCACCTCCACAAGCCCAATTTACTCAGATAGTGCAGCAGCCTGCAATGCCCAGTCAACCAGGTCAGGCTCCAGCGCTGATGCAGGTAATCGTGGTACCAGGCTCTCAGCCAAACGGATCTGTAAGCTATGGGACACCTTTGACTCAGCCTAATCAAACTCCGAACAATTATACACCAGGTTTAGGAGGCCAAGGAACACCTCTCTCTTCGACTTATTCAGTAATGCATATGATCTCTGTTTCCGCTTATTTGACGTTTCTTATTGTTGCCCCCTGGTACCTAACGCCATAAAATCCAAATTTGTAGTATGGAGCATCCTCTAGCGGCCAGCTACCACCAAATACCAGTGCAGTGATTCAGTATCAGTCTGTGACTCCAATTACTGCTCCAAACATTCCTGGTGGAGGGCAACAGGCTTTATCTGCTAACCAGAGTAGTGCCACAAATGCACCTCTCCAGCATGGTTTTGAACAAGTGACGACTGCCACTATTTCGGTGAGAAATCTCTTTTCTCTTGTTATGACATTCCATTTCTTTGGACATTTTACTCCTTTTCTGTTTAGGTTGCTAAATTTTATATATCTTAGATATTTTATGGTTAATTATATATATCTTAGGCAGCTAAAGAGCCTAAACTTTCGGAACGTGCCACAACAGTTTGGTTAGAGCATACATCTGCTGATGGAAGAAAGTAAGTTGTTTCAAACTACTACTTATGCTTATCCACAGATGTTTGGTCGGTTTTCTGTTGTTTATTTCTGCAAATCTTCTTGTGTAAATAGTATAAGGTGCTGCATTTGAAGAGCAGAAACCAACTTTCAAAAGTATCAAATGTGTGAATGCTTAGGTAACTGGAGGATAATAAACTTACTATCTCGTTATTAATAGTACCTTTGTTCTCTTGTGTTCTACTGCACTGATGCTCCACTTACAATTCTTCTCATCGAGTAAATTTATTGCTATCTTGAGCTATCTCAGACTTTTTCTGCCTTCCTGTATATTCTGTGTCTCTGCTTTTTTTTTTTTGGTTTTTCATTCTAGAATCAGAATGTGTTGCCGGACACTTCCTTTCTGGGCGTCTGACTGTAAACAAGCCATATGCTTCCTATGTATTTTCTGTTGTTCCAAGACCTCTGAATGTTTCGAGGGTGTTTTACATTTGTTTACTAGTGGTTCTGCCTTTTTACCATGTGGGCATTTGTTATGGTTTTTGGGCGCTCCTAGTCTTTGATTTCTGTCCACCTGGCTCTTTCATTCTGATATTTTATTTCCGGCATTCATTTTTCATCGAATTTAGCGCTCAGCATTGGTTGTAATTGTCCTTTTTGCAACCTTTCCGGTGATTAATACATAATTCTTTAGTGCGAAGAGGATAGTTGGATAGAGACCTTATTTGCGAACTCAAGAGCCGAACATTTTATGCAACATTTATTAAAGACAAAGTTTTTATATTGTTCTGTTAACGACAGACTAATTCATTTCTCTCTTAATATTAATTCCACCTGTCCCTTAAATTGTCAAGTGGAAGATGTTGCCACTTGCTAGAGGTTCAATTAAGAGAAAGTCTGCCCTTGACTAGAAATGATTTTATCTATAGACTATGGAATATTAGATTCTGTACTCTTTTGTTTCCTCGCTTAACTCGCACAATCATGAGATAGCCTCTGCATATTTGTCCGTATGATATTTTTTCTGAGTAACGCGAAAAAAAGCTGTGTTGGTTTTGAAGAAACGGATTAGATAGTTCTATTATTCACTTGTGATAGCAAAGAACATACTGATTCGAACAAAATTGATTAGTCAATTTTATTAGTTACTCGGGGTAGGGTGTTCATTATGGCTCTCTAGTAAGGTGACTTTGGATATGTTGGCTTTATACCTTGGACAGGCTCACTAAACTTTAGGTTTCACACTAGAGCTTAATCTCATTGTACTTTTGGTCTGTAGCTGCTGCGATTTGGCTAAAGATTATGAATTCTGTCATCATTTGTTAGATGCTTGTTTTGCAGATATTATTTTAATAGAAGGACAAAGCAATCTACGTGGGAGAAGCCTTTAGAGCTGATGACACCAATAGAGGTAAAGTATATATTAAAAGCATACTACCATTGTACGGCTTGAATTTCTGCGGGTTTTCCTAATGTTTGCATTATTTTCTATGTGTGGAAATGATTTTAGCATGGTTGAAAATTGTATGGACCATGTTGTAATCTTGTATAGTATATAAATATAAGGAAATATTTGTTACACTTGCCCTCATTAAAGAACATAGTTGTTACTGTGTACTGGTTGGCATTTTTGTTAGGATTGGAGCTAACACTGATCTTCAAGTCTGTCCTTTCTTGACCGGGTAGAGGAGTCTGTTGATTGTAATACCTTTGTTTCAAATGTTTCGGATCTTATCAATTGAGATCGATTCTGATGCAAACTTTGAACTGGCTACCTATTTGCCATTTCTTTTTTCAATTATATTAGACATAGAGTCTCTCGTTACCATGGATTTTTTATTTCTTACTTTGTATAAGGGGGCTCTCTCTTTATTCTTTATCTGATTGATTTGGCTCTCCGTCCTCCTTCCCCGTGACAGAGAGCAGACGCTACAACGGACTGGAAAGAGCATATGAGTCCTCATGGAAGAAAGTGCGTAATTCGTATTTTCATTAACTAGTAACTGCTATGCTAAAATGTTCCACTTGGGATTGTTGGATTTATCATGGGTTCTTTACAGATACTACTACAACAAAGTTACTAAACAGTCAAAATGGATCATACCCGAGGAGTTGAAGGTTTCCTCCTTGCACAAACTTATTGCTTTTTTCTCCCACTCTCCCCAGTGATTAAAGTTTGTAAATTTGTTTTTTGTTTTATTCCCATGAAAACTCAAGATCGCACGTGAACAAGTAAACGAGGCATCTACCAAAGGAGGGGACTTTGACATGCGCTCTGGCTTTGCTGCTCCAGTTGTATCAACATCAGTCGTTAAGGCACCATCTGCTTCAGATACTCCATCCACTGCTGAACTGGTTCCATCAAGCCCAGTTTTGGATGCTCGTGTTGCTCCTGCTGTTGCTATTGCACAACCACCTCTGGTTCCTGAGTCTGCCAACTCACCCCGCTCTCCAGTTGTGGCTTCTTCTGAGATAATGCATTCAGATGCTGTTCAGATGGCTTTGGACTCTAATACGCAACCATCTATTATTGGTGCAGAACCTACAGGAAGCATGGAAAATACCACTGCCGCACCAATGTATAGTCAACCTCAACTGGTTTGGATTATGAATAATTAACTCATATTGACATGCCGAATATTCACTAGTTCAGTCCTTGCAGGGATAATTCTGGCAGCATTGCACCTGAGAGTGATAGTACGGTGGATGGAATTTCTACTCAACGTAACGAGGTACCTGAAGATTCCAGATCAAAGATCTTATAGTTAATTCACTCTTTCTGTAGTTAAGTCTGAAAGATTGCTTCATATGTTTTAGCAGCAACTTGATGTTCTTATTGCTTCACAGGAAATCAAGAAAGAGGCGGTGGATGGCGAAAAAGCTAACAATGCATTAAATGAGAAAGCAACAGATCAAGATATTATTTATGCTGACAAGCTGGTAAGTCAAATATAACATAGTGTAACATGGTTTCTTGGGCTCCTCGGCAAGGATGTTGAAGTTTAAGTCTTTGTAACAGGAAGCTAGAAATGCATTTAAAGCACTTTTGCAGTCGTCAAATGTTGGTTCTGACTGGACGTGGGAGCAGGTAATTTATCATTTCAAGAAAATCTATCTTTCTGTTTAGTATTCAAGAGTCTGAACTTTGTATATGCTACTTATAACAGACCATGAGGATAATAATCAATGACAAACGATACGGTGTTTTGAGAACACTTGGAGAACGGAAGCAAGCATTCAATGAGGTTATTTTAAATCTATTCGTCGTGTTTCTGTTTTGAATATTTGTCCTTGTATTATATGTCGATTGCTTCAGAATTTGCATGTACTGATACGCATGTGAAGCACGTTTTCTTTTTTTGGTTGATACTTACTTAGTAGGGTGTACCCCTTGATATAAATTTAAATGTCATCTGTTACATAATCAATTGTGTTACAGTTCTTGGCCCAAAAGAAAAAGCAGGAATCTGAGGAAAGGTGGAATACACATAAAAAATCACGGGAAGAATACAAAAAGATGTTGGATGTAAGTTTCTTCTATCATTACATTTTTTACAACAAGAGATAGTCGTAGATTAATTCTTAAGTTTAGTGTGCGTTTCATTTACTTCGGTTAAAACAGTATGATCTCCTGAAGTAGATATTCAGTCACGCCACAGTCTTTCTCTCTCTTCCATTGCTGGTTGTATTTAAGCTCTAGCAAAGACCCTCTGGGAGCGAAACTGAAATGTAAATGAAAATTGACTAATGAATTTGCTTCATTGCTTTGAGGACTAGAATTATGCATCCTAGATTTTTGTATTATGAAATGATTTGTTATCATAGCGATTTTCATGCTCTTGATGAATATCCTTTTTTATGCTGTACAGGAGTCCACAGAGCTGTCATTATCTACGAGATGGAGGTCTGTCCATACCTACTTTACTTTGGGTCTTGCGCCTCCACATAATTTCCATTGTACTTGGGTTTTGTTTTTGGTCTATCATCATGATAATCTGTTTTCTCTAATGGCATATATAAACTATTATTCAGCAAAGCAATAAGTATGTTTGAAGATGATGAGCGTTTTAAAGCTGTTGAACGAGAAAGAGATCGCAGGGACCTGTTTGAAAGCTACATTAATGAACTCAAAGAGAAGGTGTTTTCTCCCGAATTATTAATCTTTTTATATGCATAGTATCTTTCACAAGTCGACTCTAATACTAAAATTGTTTTCCTGTCTAATGAATGCACCACTTTCCCTCCCATTCCTCTCATGTTTCCATAAACATTTCGAGAAGGAGCTTTCTTGGAATTACTCGTCTGATCATATCTATACTCTTTTTTTGTCACTTGAAAGTCTTAAAACTATAAAAAAAAAATGTTTTCTTTGTAATGACTGAAGTCACTGAACTACCTTTCCTCCCATTCCTCACACTTTTTCTATAATCATTTAGAGGTGCTGTCAGCTCTTCATAAGCAAATAAGCGCTTTCACATTACCTTTTGTCTGTAGTCTAAATAAAAGATAGAATAGAGTGCCTAGAGCAATATATTCGTAAAGTATCTCTTTGGCATGTTTTGGTTTACGTACCAGTCGATATTATGCAGGTTCTGACTTTGAAGTTTGTCTGATCATTTCCGTATATATAATCAAGAACAATGTTCACTGCATATGATTCTACTGTCATTTTTTAACTCTTTAAAATCTGTCCATTAAGTCTTAGCATTGCTAATTATTAATAATAATTATCAAGTATCCGACATAATATATTGACATCTTTTCGAAGTGAGCTAGGCTCGATATCCTTTAATATGGTATTAGAGATTGTAATTAAAGTTCTTTCTTATATTTATTCCTAATATCAGTTCATTAAATGATTGCTAGTTTGCTACTAGTTTCGTATCTTGGTGGTTTGGAGGTTTGGTATTGAGTGCTTGTAACTGTTCTTGATGTGTGTTAGGAGCGGGTGAAAGCACAAGAAGAACGCCGGCTGAATTTAGCGGAGTATAGGAAATTTTTGGAATCTTGTGATTTCATAAAGGTAAATGTTATCCAGTTCATATCATAGGTTTTAGTTCTTAAATCTTACTGGTCTTGGATCCCTTTTCAGTCGAATAGCCAGTGGCGAAAAGTTCAGGACCGTTTAGAGGCTGACGAAAAATGTTCACGTCTTGAGAAAATTGATCGTCTAGAAATCTTCCAGGTAGCTGTTAACATCTGTATATTTTGGTTGCGTTGTCAAGGTTTCTGCTAGTCTTCTAACTTAATATTTGGAATTGGTTATAGGAGTATCTACACGATCTAGAGAAGGAGGAGGAGGAGCAGAAAAAGATACAAAAGGCAAGGGGTTACTGTGTTTTTGTAGTTGCAAATTACATCTACTCTTCTGTACTCATCTCTCATCTAGGGTTCCCTCTTGCGCGTTTTATATAGGAGGAACTGAGGAAGGTAGAGCGTAAGAACCGTGATGAGTTCCGGAAATTATTGGGAGATCATATTGCTGCAGGAACATTAGCAGCAAAAACAGTTTGGCGTGATTACTACATTCAGGTTGGTCCTCGATAAATAGAAGCAAACTTCTATCATTCTCCACAAGGAAATAGTTATTATTTTCTTTTTGTGCTCTAACGTCTCTCATCATGCTAGGTCAAAGAATTGCCTGCGTATGTTGCAGTTGCTTCAAATGTCTCGGGTGCAACTCCAAAAGATTTGTTTGAGGATGTTGCCGAGGAGCTCCGGAAACAGGTAAGCACACTGTTGTATCTTGGTCTAGTTGAATTTTCCTCATAAAAGTATGGGTTATAGATAAAGTTCAGCCAAGATCATCAAAATTGTTGTTTGGCCATATGCTTCTGTTCAACTATATACAGTTGCAAGTTGCAATATAGCTAATCACTCGTTCTTGTATCTACAGTTTCACGAGGACAAATCTCGAATAAAAGATGTTGTGAAGTCAAAAAAGGTATGGCCATTTTCCAGTATATCTTGAGTCCCCTAGGAACTAACCATCTATTAACATTACAGATTCATATGGCGTCCACCTGGACATTTGAAGATTTACAGGAAGCCATTAAAGATGAAATTAGCTCTTCTGCTATATCTGATGTTAACTTCAGGGTATGTCCATGCTCCATGTAGCTCTCGTTTCTGCTGACAATTACAGTAAAAGGAACAATAAGTTAAAAGGATCTCATTGCATAATAAGAATACCAACTTAGTTTAGTAATCAGTTTACAGGGCTTGTTTAAGATGTATAAGGTCAGATACATGTATTCACACAATCAGAGCATTGAAAAATATAAATTTGGAAAGTAAAGAAAAAAGGCCACTGTTTCCTGTTTTTGAATTGTCGTCTAGGTCCATTGATCATTTGCAGCTGCTTTTAGTTAGTTCAATATTAAAAAATAGCGATTATGCAATTTTTCTGCTGGCTGTTTTTTATATAACATATAATGCCAACAAGGCTGATACCCGGAATCGGTCTTTGGATCTTGCAAACAAAGAATGCTTGTGGACATTTTCTGAGGTCTAATCTTAATTTCAATGCAATGGGCCGAAGAGACTCAGAGAGTTTTCATTGTTGCTTTCATATTGAAACTTTAGATATTTATAGGCCCACCACCACCCACTTGTTTATGTAAAATGTATAACCTTTTTATATTACCTATCTAGAAAGTAAGTGATACAGTAGATTATATTACCATATGGCAGAAAATTAAGTGATTATATCAAAGCAATGCAAGTAATACAGTAAATTATATTATCATATGGCAGAAAATGAAGTAATTATATTAAAGCATTATATAATGTGTCAGGCAAGTTTGAGTCTACTTTTAGCAAGTCAAGCTTTTCAAATTGGTTGCATTTTTTAAGTCAGAATGATTACATCAAAGCATATATATTTTCTGAAGAACACTAGCCCATTTTACATGAATGAGTATATTAACTTTCAAGTTTCTACTTTGCAGCTTGTTTTTGACGAGTTACTGATAAGAGCTAAGGACAAGGAGGAGAAAGAAGCTAAAAAGCGTAAACGTCTTGCAGATTCCTTAACATGTCTACTCCGTTCATGCAAGGTTTAGCTATGACGAAACACTTAATCAGATGGAGTTTGTTTCTGCATCGTTACATTCAAACTATTTTGCAGGAGGTAAACGCATCTTCAACATGGGAGGACAGCAAATATGTCGTCGAACGGAGCCAAGAATACAGGTATCTCTCTTTATGCTTTGAAATCAAATATTGACTATCGTATTATATTGTAAAATAACAAGGTGGCCTTATCCTATTAGACAATATGCTTAGTGCTAAGTGCGGCAACATTAACATGCACGGGAGCTGTGTTTGTTCATCTTCTAGTTACGGATTCAACAAAATAAAATTATTTTGAAGTATAGTCTACTGGAATTGTATTCCATTGGCAATCATGCTTATATGTTAGATCTTTGGTGCGCCTAGTTTAACTCAAACCATTTAATTCGTGTAGCGCCATAGATGACGAGAGCTTCTGGAAGGGGATATTTGAGCAATATATAAAGCAGCTAAAAGAGCAGGCAAAAGAAGAGGAGAGGAGACGGAAGGAGGAAAAGGTACTTACTAGTTTTATAGAGAATAAGTATGACATTTTGACTACATAAGGAACATGCATGTACTTTACCTTTTATAAATTGTTATTAAAATTTGTTCACTTTAATAATTTTGATGTTTAGAATATAACATACTTTCTTATATATATATATATAGATAATATAATATAAACTGGTGTGTTAAATATTTAGTCGTGTGCGGGGGGGACTGTTATGTTGACTTTTGAGATTGCCAAACCATGAATAGACAAAATGTTATCATTGGTACTATTTATCTTCTTATAAGTCAAAGAAAATAAATTAGATCCGAGAAGATATGTTTCGTGTTATAGACTTTTGTTTCATCTTATTTTCCTTAATATGCTATACTCATCTTTCCGCTTATTGCTTACTTTCTATTTCAGGTTTTTGTACTGAATGATACATATTTTACCCTATAATTTGCAGGCAAAGAGAGACAAAGAGAGAGAAGAAAGGGAGAGAAGAAAGGGAAGGCATGGGAGGGATAAGGAAAGAGGACGTGAAAAGGATAGAGACGATTACTCAAAAAAAGCTAAAGCTGACAGCGAAACCACTGAAGTGACCGAGTTGCATGGTAGTAATGAGAACAGAAGGCTAGGAAGAGACAGCGAGCATAGACAACGGAAGCGGTATCACGATTCCGACAATGATGTGGACGAAAATGGAAAAGGTTATGCTAGGAGTAGCTATAAACATAGCAGCGAACGTAGAAAGTTTAGACAGGTATGTCTTTTCCTACTATATGTATGTTAAGGTATGTTTGAATGTGGTGAAACTCAGAGGAAAATCAGTTGTGAAGAAAAAATTTCTTTTCATGTTTGGCCTTGGAGGAAACTATGAGAGTACTTGAAACACAAGGGAAATTTGATACAAAATAATGAAAGATATGGGGTGGGGTATACATGCTCATTATTACTTTCCTCAACTCTTGCTGCGTACCAAACGAAGTAAAGCTCTGCTATATAATTCTTTTGCTATGTAAATTCTGCAGAATGCATCCCCACCTGGATCCGACGGTGAAAGTAGATACAAAAGATATCGAAGAAATTATAGGAACGGCTCTCGTAGAAGTGGTGATCGCGAGGAGCTCGAAGATGGAGAATTCGGCCAGGAGAGAGAAAGTCAGTAGTTTCATCCTAAATATTATTTTTGGCTTTTTTCGGCTGGCCTTGTGGGGTTAGAATTATCGTCAATAGCAGAATATACTTTTTTTTTTTCTCTTAACATAAAATAGAACTAGTTTGTCAGTGATTAAATTTTTGATTAGTAACTTGTAACTAGTTAGTTACAAAGGGTTCTTTAATGTAAAATGAATGAAGTAATTTAGATTACTATAATATATTTGAACTTACTTTTAAATTTGAAATGATACATTTAACTTGTTTAAAATGTTAATACGTGACTCAAGATTGCATAATTTTTTCTCCATCAGATATCTTTAAAACTATTCGGCATAGGGTTTATAGTTAAAAGCTTAAGCTTATATAATGTCCGTAAGCTTATATAGTCTACAAAACTAGTTAATGATTTGTTAAAAAATACTACCAAAATAGTTAAAAATAATATTTAATAAAGAAAAGAAATCACCCGAAATTTGGAAATTTAGTTGACGAATTAACAATAGCAATCTGGTATATTATCGAACATTTAATTTACTCAATTGTTTTTTTAATTTGCTTACGTTTAGGACAACATTAAAGTCACGCTGTTGGATAATATAACACGCGTTTAAAATTATATATAAATAATCATGTAAGTCGTTAAACTTTTACGACCGTAGTCTCACCATGTATCCTGCGAATTGTGTCTATTATTTTTTACAACGTTTGGTGGGAATCAAACGCTACTTATACAGTGAAAAGAAATCCGAAAACTTATCATTTAAATAGTAGTATATAGCAATTTAGAAAATTTAGTATCTTTCTTGAAATCCGAAAATTTATCATTTAGATAGTAGTTTTAGCAAGTTAGTGACAATTTAGTATTTTTTTTTTCCAATCTAGTGACAATTCCATTTTGCCGTTAAAATAAGATACGATAAGTATAAATATATTTTCTAGGCTTTGAACAGTACATCGTCCCTCGACTATCGCGTTTGGTGGCAGATAATCCCTTGACTTTCAAATGTCCGTTGACAGTCCTTGAACTATCGCGTTTGGATAAAGTTAGTCCACCGGATCCTCTGATTCATGAGAGGCTGCCACCTGTCACCATAGTCCCCAGATTTTTGTATCACCACTAGTCCCTTGAGTTTAGTTATTCGTAATATTTTGCATTTTGGGTTTGACCTAAACTCAATGGACTAGTGGTGATACAAAAATCTGGGGACTATGGTGACACGTGGCAGCCTCTCATAGATCAGAGGATCTGGTGGACTAACTTTATCCAAACGCGATAGTCCAGGGACTGTCAACGGATATTTGAAAGTCAAGGGACTATCTGCCACCAAACGCGATAGTCGAGGATCGATTTACTGTTCAATGCCATATTTTTTATAATCCCATATATATGTATATATTATATTATATTATATACATATTAATTAATAAAAAATGTCTCTAAATTCCTATTCAACTACCTTATTACCGATTCCAAAAATAAAATAAGATCATGCAAAAATATCTGAGAAACTATATATATCCGTTTGTTTTTTCCAAATCAATTTTTTCTCTTTTATGATATTCTTTTAATCCAAATATAGTGTCCATAGTGTCTGTTCCCTTTCTTTTCTTCACAGACCGTTCATATAGTCAATGGGCCAAACCCTTCACCTTAAACCATTCCCAGAAAATCGGCGAATAAAAAATCAACCAGCGACCGTCGTCGATAGTTAGAAAGCACTAACCACGAAGATTTCAACCACTCTCAAGAGAGTTTATGCCGACCGGTGAATGAAATCGACAGTTTATCCTACATGTAAAGAGTTTTTTCGAAAAACTATCTCATTTTTTCGTTTTTACTAAGTTTAAACTGCATGCTGGTGTTTATTTACGATCGACGTGGATTAGTTCTACAGAAATTACGTAGTTATGATCGTGACTAGGATGTTAGTTAATGGGTTTATTGTGGTGGATATTAGGTTTTGCGGTTGCATTTACGGTGTATCAGTTTCCGCGAGTTGTGTTGTCTATTAGATGTAGTTTATTCAGTTGTTTCTTGGCTTGGTTTATGTTTCCGTATATTCCAGTTTCCATCAACGTGCATGTGAAAAGTAGGCACAATTCACATTTACTTATCATGTACAGTAGAACAACTCGCATCCTCAGTGACGGATCTAGGAATTGAAGTAAGGGGGGGCCAAAATTCTTGTCGAATTCTCGAATTTTATCTCTAACATTACTATGTGACTTTTCAATAAGTTGGTGTAGTCCCGGATCACTCACTATATATTCATTCAAATGAAATTCTACACTATCATCATTAGGTTTTGATACAGAGGCAATGAGATTAGGTTGAATCATATTATTATTACTCTAGCTACTTGAATAACCAACACTATTCCTTGGTTTGGTTTTATAATCTTAATGTATCTTAATATATTATTTTAAAAGATATATAAAATAAAATAGAATATAACTAAACCAAATTTAATATCTTAAAAAGATATTTTAAAATTGACATAAAAGTAAATAAAATTTGTTATAAAAAATATATTTTTGAAAAATAGATGAAAATAAATACAATTTGTTATATAAAACATATTTTTAACACATAGATAAAAATATTACTATATTATTTTTAAAAGATATTTAAAAAATAAAATATAACAAAATCATTTAATATATAAAAGATAAATGTATAAAATATATTTTTAGAAATTGATGGAAATAAATTCAATTTTTTTATATAAAAAATATTTTTTAAATAAATATAGATAAAATCAAAATTTTATGTAAATATTATATAAAATTAAAATCAATATATAATTTTATTTTAAAAAAACTAGCAAATATTTCCATATATATTGTCTTTAAACTAAGTAAATGTATTTTCACTTTCCTAAATGAACACAAATCAGATCAGAAAGATCAAAATAATAATAAAATTTCAAAAGAAAAAGAAAAAAAATATACATACCTTGAAAAATTAAATTTGTGAAACTCCTTCGGATCGCGTTCTTCCTTTTCACCAACTCAATATCTTTTTCTAAATAAAAGTAAGAGATAAAACATAATTAATTAGAAAGATTAAAAGAATATTAAATCGAAACAAATTATGGCAAAAACAAATTGAGAATATTAACAAAATCAATGGAGTTGGAGTTCTAGTATTCATAGAGATTAAGATGCTGGAGACTACATCCAACCATTTATAAATATCAACTTAAAATTTCTTTTTAAAATATTCAAGATTTCTAACTAAAATTATTCTTTAAAAATAGCCATAATCCAAGATTTTGTAGATTAAAATTTCCACTCTTATTTGAGACTTTTAATCTAAAAAATTTCATTAAAATAGTCAACATACTAATTTTTAAATTAAAAATTTTCTACCATTATTTCAGATATTAAATTTAAAACATTCCTAAAAAAAATTATCTTAAATTTTTATTTTAATATTATTTAAATAATTATTACTTTAAAAATGTTATAAAATATATATTTTAGTTAAAGGACCGTAGAATTGTTACTTTAATATTATTTAAATAATTATTACCTTAAAAAATTACAAAATATATATTTTAGTTAAAGGGGCGTAATTTTTTTTATTTTAATATTATTTAAATAATTATTACCTTAAAAAAATTATAAAACTTATATTTTAGGTAAGGGGGGCCTACGCCCCTCCGGGCCCCAACGTAGATCCGCCGCTGCGCATCCTCATCGTACATATATGCAAACAACTCGCATCATGGTAGTTTATTGGATAGAACACTCGTTTGTTAGTGTTTCAACGCAACTCTCTTTCTAACGGTTGCAAACAATTCACTATATGATCGTAAAACAAACAACTCGCTATATAATTGCTTCAAACAATTCGCGCTTTTAATGTTTCACATACAACTTGCTGTATATGTTAACAAACAATTCACATTATTAAACGCCACCACCACAAGCCTTCTGTTAGTTTTATTGTGGTTGCATTTGTGTCATAGTTACCTTATAAGAATTATTTGTTAAAGACAACTTGCTGATTCATGTTTTTGCAGGCAATATGACTGCGAAAGCAAGCTTCTACAGGTCCGGATTGGCGAGCCTTATGAATCTGATGAAAAAGAACTTTATAACCTCTGCATATATCGAAGTTACGAGAAACACACCATTCTTCACGCTTTTGAAGATGTTATCGACCTTCGGCAAGTGAAGATAGCAAAGAAAAAATTTAATACGCCAATTCAATATATTATAGAGACATTCTCGGTCAAGGAAGACGCGTTCCGTTTTAGGTCAAAGCTGGTGAAGCTAACGACCGACGAGGTAAAGGCCATTTTCAGCCTTGAGCACGACAAAAAAAAATGGATTTAACAAAATCCGGAGCATTCTTCAACAAATATGTAGACGGGGTGGAGAATGATTCAAGGATGATGAAAACATAATGCACGGGTGAAACATCAAGGAAAATTCGTCAACATTTGAAAGATTCTTCGAGGTCCATAACCATATGCGCGATGTGATATTATGAAGGAGATGAAGACATTTATTACGAGAAAGCCGACCACTGAGAAATGGACACCCATATATTTCACAGGCAAGGTACCAACCTTGTAACTTAACATGTTGACGAGATCATTACGAAGGGTGAGATTAACTCTAGAGATGAAATGTAGCTTTTAGCAGGGTTAACTTAGAAGCCGGAAAGAAAGAGAAGAAATCATTCACTTTATCTTTGATAAGTTAGAAGAAATTAATATCGCCATGAAAAAAATCATGAGATCAGCAAAGTAAAGATTTACAAGTTTGAGTTTATATAATTTCCAATGAAATTGGAAGTTCCTGTCATTCTCCCCTTGAGAATGCTAGAAAGAACTTGAATCACAAAAACGAAAAGAAAATGAGAGAATGCTCCGCCTTTCCTTAAGTTCATTCATTGACGTTAATGGTATAAGACGGGAGAGTGGTACATTAAATGATCCAAGTGATCATATTTTTACGGAAGTTAATTGCAAAAAGAATGTAAAGAATGGCTTCCAACGAACATTATCAAAATATTACATTAGATCGATTTTGAAGACAACCCTCTTGCCTATGTAGTTGTATGATACCCCTTAATATGTTATTGGGCAAGAAAGATTTTATCGGAGATGTTCCTCCCGGAGATGAAAGATGATTGGCATTCGTCTATTAGATGATGAAATTAATTTTTTTTATTAGCCAGAATCTTAGAGATAATTTTATAAACGATGTTGTATAAAGTAATAGGTCTAAAATCGATAATAGATATTGGGTTGTCCATTTTTAGGAATTTGGGAGATTGAAGTGAAATTCCAAAAAGGATCGAGTCTTTTAGAATTGAAAAACTCAAGGATCCCATTGCAAATATCCTCTCCAACGTTATTCCATGAATTTTTGAAGAAGATAAAATTAAACTCATCGGGCCCCCAAAGATTTGTTGTTATAAATAGTAAATAAAGCATTCTTGATCTCATCACACGTTACTGTGCGATTTATAAACCTTTTATCCAAATCATCGACCCTAGAGGTAAGAAAGGCCGAAACCCTTGTGAGGCCATGTTAGCCCATAGACTTCTTGGTACCAATGAGGTCCTTGAAATAGCTCACAAAAACATCAACAATACCCTATTGCACTATCACTCTTAGCAGAATGGTGTTGCAGAAAGGAAACATTGTCACCTTGTTGACACTGCTCGTTCTTTTCTTCTATCTGCTTCACACAATTTTTTTGGGAGAAACAATTTTTACTATTGTAAATGTGATTAATCAAATTCCTGCTGCACATAATTTAGGGGTGTCTCCCTTACAAAAGATATATGGACAACCCCCAAATTATTCTTCCTTATGAGTGTTTGGATGTTAATATTTTTGGGTCCTAAAACTGTTATATGTGTTTCTTGGGTTACAGTATTATACACCAAGGTTATCGTTGTTTTGATCCCACTGGTCATAAACTTAATGTATCTCGACATGTTACATTTATTGAGCATATCCTGTTTTATTCAATTCCGGAAACATTACATGCTATAACAAGTTCCAAACTCAGACTATTAATCCTATTGAAAATAATAACGATATACCGACTAACATTGATGTGCCAACTCACGAGACATCTATGATCGTTACTACTTCTGCTCCATCAATTCCTGAGTCAACTCTTTCTTCTGGTGAACCAACAACTCCACCCCTCAGAAGATCTACTCGTACAATTAAGTCTACCAAACCGCCAAATTTTGCGCATTCTTCTTACTCAGCTCCTTTTGCTTATTTCATAGTAAAGATACATGATTTATATCAACCTAAGTGGTTTAAAGAAGCTGTTTGGGATCCTCGTTGGCAAAATGCTATCGTTGAATAACCTACTGCTCTTTATCAGACTCATACATGAGATATACTCCAAACTCCAAACTGCAAGCTCCACTCTCAAATCTCAAATCTCCAAACTCAAAACTCCAATCTCCAAACTCCAAAATCCAAACTCCAAACTCCAAACTCAAATCTCCAAACTACAAACGAAATCTAAAAACCAAAAGAATCCAAAACAAATCCAAACGAATCCAAACAAGTCCAAACAAATCCAAACAAAATCTATACCAAATCCAAATCCAAACGACAAACAAAATATAAACACTAAACTAATCCAAACGAATACAAGCAAATCCAAACAAATCCAAATGAATCCAAAAAAAAAATCTACACCAAATCCAAACCCAAAAAAAATCTATACCAACTCCAAATTCAAATCTAAGTTCCAATCAAAATCAAAATCAAAATCAAAATTTAATCCATGAGTTTACCTACAAAAATATTTCATTTTTCCTGTAACAATCTCTCCCAAACCGTGGCAGCAAATCACAATCCAACCGTTCAGATTGAAGGGTTAGATGTTCTGAACATTCTCTCCATAATTCTGAAAAACCAATAATGTTTGCCTCCCGATCGGGTCTGTTGATTGCGACGACCAAGAAAGTGGAAGACAATCAATTCTCTTTTTCTTTCTTCCGGTGGAAAGCTAAAACAACTTTCTCCAGCACAACGGAAAACAAGAAAACTTCAAGATCTAAACCTAAGCTCCGATAGCATGTAGAAAAAGATAAACAAAAAAAAGACGACTAGGGATTTATTATTTAGAAAGCATCCGAATTACAAAGAGTATAAACTTTTATTTATAGATAAAATATATAAGTTAATATGATAAGGTCTAATATCTCTAAAAGTGTGATCATGGTATTATAAGTATTTATACTGTATCGAATATAAAAAATTATAAATAATAGCGTATCAATTTTTTCAGAACTTAACAAATTCTGGATAAAAAATACGGAGAATAGAACAAACTTATGGAATAAAATTATACATTATTCTTTGTGTTTAGAATGTTCTTTATATTTCAAGAAATCTGTGTAATGATTCTAGGACATTTTTAAAATCATTCATACAATTTTTTGTAATGATTATAAGACATTTTTTAAAATCATTTATACAACTTTATATGATCATAATGATCGTACTACTATCCACCAATGATCCTAACGATCCCGTAACTATCAACAATTCTCGACAACCTCACCATCCACGATTTGCACTCAATCTCTCATTTGTTACCAAATTATCATTCATCAATTATCTCACATGGAGATTTCAAATCCATTTTATTCTTAAAGGTTAAATTATTCATCACTTCATTGATACGAGTCACACTCCACCACTTCCCTATCACCGTTAATAGTATTGTATATCTGAATCTAGTGTACACGTCCTGAAAGCGTTGAAATCATCTATTTTTTAGTGTTGTTCTTGATGTCATCTTCGTTTCATTACAACCACTAATTATCGCACCACCACTTCTTTTGATGTATGTCTAACTTTACGTAATACCTACGCCAAACCATATCATGGTCATATCAAACAATTGAATGAACAATTAAAGTTGTGTAACAATGCTAAATAATCAATTAAACAATATATGCAGACATAAACACCCATGCCGATGAACTTGGTAATCTAGGAAATCCATAAAATAATGGAGACTTTATTCATCAGATTCTAGATTGACTAAGTGATAAGTATAGGCCCGTCATTGATATGACCCATCAATTTATTTTGTTTGAACTCTGTGATAAACTTCTCAACCAAGAAGCATCTCTACACACCGCTCAACCATCTTCTCCATCACTATTAGTTGCAACATATCCCACGGTCTTCAAGAATCATCCAAATTGGCCTCCATTAATCAAAACTTTATAATAACCAGGATTTATAGCCACTACGGGATATATACAATAGACTGAAAAATACGAAATTAGTTAATAATCCGTTGATATAGGTATTTTGCAACGGGAACTACATGGTGCATCCACGTGGTTGTTAACAAAAAGTGTTGGCAACCAGATATCACTTGCAATGAGAATCTGTTGTTAATTTGACCGAATGAAAACATGTCATGTTGTTGCAAATCCTGTCATAAATACGTTGGAAAATATCAAGCCAATATTTATGTCACGTGATTTGAATTTCATTATAAACATAATGAAAATTATTGCAACATCGTTGTAAGTTTTAATTTCAAAGATACTATTCTCGTTTCAAATCCGTTTCTAAATTTAATAAAAATACAAAAAATGCATTGCATTGCAGCCCCTACATAGTGTTGCAACTCTACTTTAAAAATATAGCATATAACATGATATAATTTTTTTAAACATTATATAGATGCAACATGACTGAAAGAATTGACTTACAAACCATAAGAGTTCATTGAATTCAAAATCTACACATATAGAGATAATAAAAAAATCATACTTAATGTCATTGACAAAAATAAACCATTATATAGATGCAACATGACTAGAAAAATATGTATTTTCACTAATACAATAAATATTACACATGGCCATATTCGGAGAAAATGATGGATTCATTTTTACAAACTAGTACTAACAAGGATGAATTTTTTTTAAATGCATCAATCTAGATCAAAATGCTCTATTGAAATCTAAAACATCTTCTATTATCAGTATTTTGCAACATGTCAAACTAAAGAGATAAAAACTAAAATATCAGGTAACATATCGCTCATAACCATGTCCAACAAAAAGATAAAAGCTAACACACCATGTAGCTCTTAACAAATTTAAAATTTAATATCATATGAGTATATAAAGTACTTCAAACTGTGAAACTGTCTTTTTATACTGTCGTTTTGAAGCCATTACTTTCAATAACAGAAATGCACTACATAAAAAAGTTTGTTACACATGAAATTATGCAAGATGACATGTACTTTCGTACTTCTCTAATAGCTCATGTGATTTTTTTAACACAATGAATTAACAAAAACCAATTTATATAGATCGCAGATAAAAAATAGCGCCAAAATATCTTACCAACAACCTTTTTCTTACGACAATATGAATTTATAAGTAAAACATATATATCGAGTATTAACTAGCAATCGTTAATCTTACTTATCTTAAACATTTCTATTAGCATTATAAGAAGTTCAAACGATCCTATTACACCTAAACATACATGCATATCTTCAAAATAATAAATTACCTAGACGGGAAATTAAAATGGTGGAAAAAAGTAGACTTAAACATATATTTATTACAAATTGACTGAATAACACAAAATTCAAACCTTATTCACATCCATTTATTGTAAATATACTTTGAGCATCAAACACAATAGACGCAATTGAGGTTATTTCTTATCGTATCATAAATGAGCACATAGAGTTAACGAAGTAGAATATCATTGGATAAAAATATCAGTGTTCACAAACTAGAATGCAAATGTACTTTCATGGTTTCAGATTAACCTACTCCTTGATGTATGACTGGTTCTGAATCACTCAACAATCAAATTCTTTTGGAACCACATATCTGAGATAGCCTTAAACCTGATATACTCAACAATATTCTGGTTTATTGTTTGATACATTAAATCCAAAATGTATAGCTTGGTACATTGAATTCTTGAAGGGGGAAAGTAAGAAAATTCCAGCTCCACACCCCCATCATACTCGATCCGTCATATGTTTGGTTTATCTATTCTTTTTTAGACTTTTGGGTTGAAGATTCCTTAAAATGCCTCTCCGAATGGAATTCAACCAAGAAATCAGCTACAACTTGAGCTTTGATTATCGTGTAAGGATAAAATTCGATATCATAATCCCCTAACTCTATAGACCACTTGTTCATCCGACCTGATATGTCTGGTTTTTGTAACATATTTTTAAAGGGAAATGAAGTTCGAACCATGATGGAATACGCCTGAAAATATGGTTTCATTTTTCTGGATGCTATTACCAAAGCTAAATCTATCTTTTCCAACTTAAGGTATCTTTTCTCAGCATCCAATAAACTCTTAGTAATATAGTAAACACGACAGAGATAGTTGTCAACTTATCAAACTATACCGCGCTTCCAGCGTAATTTGATACTGCTAGATACTTATAGATTTTTTCTCCAACGACGGGTTTGAATAGAGTTTTAGGCAAAGATAAATGTCGCTTGATTTCAAGGAAAGCATTGTCATAATTTGGGAACCAACTTAAGTCTTTGGAATTTCTCACTACTTGGAGAAACTATACACACTTATCTGATGGCCTTGAAATAAACCTATTTAAAGTTGTCAATCTCCCAGTCAAAACCTGAAATTCTTCGATGGTACGAGGATGATCCATAGTTAATAATGCATTCAATTGGTCTGGGTTAGCTTGGATCCCTTTCTCACCGATGATGTAGTCCAAATATTTATCGGATCTGACATCAAATGTACACTTTTTAAGATTCAATTTGAAATTGATGGCCTCTAAGTTAGAAAAAGTTCCTTGGAGGTTAAGTATATGATTCTCCAACCTTGGAGGTTAAGTATATGATTCTCCAACCCAAATTTCATTAATCCAAAAGGCATTACCTTGTAACAATGCAAGCCCCGTATCAGTGATGAATGTAGTATGGTCCTGATCATTCCGATATATTTGTATTTGATTGTACCCAACAAAATCGTCCATAAAGGATAACAATTTGTTTCCCGAAATGGAATCCACCAATTGATCTATTCGAAGAACAAGAAAAGGATCGTTGGGACATGCTCTGTTGAGATCTGTGAAATTAATTCACATTCTCCATTTCCATTCTTATTGGGATTCCCGAATATGTCCAACCTTAGTCAATCGGTCTATTTCTTGAATTATAGCTTCAGTTTTTTCTTTAGAAAAAGACCTCATTCTCTATACTACTGGACCTACACCAGATCGTACCAAATATGTTTTAGAAAATGATACTTGCTAGTAAAACAGTTACATCTTCATTGCACAAAGCAAACACATAAAATTTTTTGGATAAAAAAGATAATAATTTTTCCTTCAATTCTGGTTGCAATTATTCCCATCTTCTAAACTATGCACTTCGATCTCTTCTTTTGGTATAACAGCATTGAGAGTCTATTTTGGATTATCTACTTCTTTAGATCCAAAGAGGACTCTAGTAACTGCTATTCTTTTTTGGTTACCACGGTTTCCATAGATTTTGGAACAAGTGCGGTGAGATAACACTCCATGATTACTTTTTGGTTGCTCCAAACTACCCTCACTTGACTTCTAATTGCATATTTTAGACACTGGTGAACTGTTGATACAAATGTGTGAATTCTTGACAACCAAGATCTGCCAAAAACTGCATTGTATGGGGTTGGACAATCTGCTACCACAAACAAAACCCTTACCATTTTCGTAAATGGTCTGTTTCCCAACAGTGCTTCACCTTGAAATTCTTCAATGACATCTGCAGAATTGCTTGTAAACCCCACAATAGTCATGTTTGACCGTTTAGTAACTTATGGGTTTCTTATTTGTTTGTAAGTAGACAAAAATAAAATATTGGTTGAACTAACCGTGTTGATTAGAATTCTTCGGATCTTTGTGCCCTCAATGGATACACCTATTGCTACAACATCCTCATGTGAACCTGTGATGCCTCTTAAGTCGTCTTTTTTAAATAATATAAAAGGTGCATGGTTATGATAGAGATATGTAGACATTTTTCCTTCTAACTGTGAGGCCAAACTAACCACATGTCTTTTTCTGCATCAACTCTTAGATGTTGTCACTATATCTCCCCTAAAAATTGTTAATGATTCGAAGAAACAACATAGTTTGGAAACACTTCCAGTATTTTATTTTATAACATTGATTCGACCTTAATCTGGATCAGGATCCAGATATTCTGAATCCACATCAAATTATTCAATAATTACCATTTTACTTTCTTGTTTAGAAACTTCAACATTCTGTGTTCGGGCATTGGGTGGTGCTATTTGTGCCTCACTTGCACTAGACTATGGCATGTTATTTAATTTCCTATTACCCCTTTGTGACTTAACAAATATAGTTAGTTTACCATTCTCGATCAACTCTTGTATCTCTTGTTTTAGAGAAATACAATCTTTAGTGGCATGTCCCACATCATTATGATATATACAAAACCGTGTGTTTCAATTTTCCCTTGGAGTTTGGATCAGTACTGGCCTTCAGAACTGTACCAAGTTCTTGGCCCTATCATATATGGTAGCTACATTCTGAATTAGCTCCACATAATAATCATTTTTGGACCCATTGATTCCCTTTTGGCCTAGACTATTGAACCTAATTAGACTGACATTGTCTGGGCCAATGAGAACCTTGCCTTGAGTCCCTCAAACGGTTGCTGACTTGGCTTGCGACTAGTTACTAGCTTGTGGGACAGAATCTGTACTAGTAGGCCTATATTGACGGGACTGCCACAATCTTTTAGTTTCCTCCACAATAACCTTCTTTCCAACCTGGTTCAACAATCCACCCTAGGCCATTTCTTCATTTCGAGTCACTCGATCAACCAACACACTAGCTAATAAACCTTCCCGCAACGAAGCTATAGCCAATTGTACAAAATAGTCCGCCAACCCATCTTTAGTGTTCAGAAGACGATTGATGTAATCCTTCAAATATTCATTCAGATAGTATCCATAATAAATTATTGTATCAATATTTACTTTGAGTTATTTACTTCCTACAAACTGCGTTTGGAATGTCATCCAAAACATGTCAGAATTCTTGATTGATATATGTGGCAATCTGTTATACCACTTTAAGGCACTACCCCTGAGTGTTTGAGAAAAAATCCATACATAACAGCTTGTCATCATCATTTACTCTCATTCTGAAATTTTTAAACTGCTCTCGATGATTATTCCGATCCTGGCTCGCATTATATTTTTCTGTCTTCAAACTATTGAATCGTTTGGGAAAATGTCCGGAGAGAATCTTTGAGGACAACGACAAGTGTCTTCAACTATGTCATTGGCTAAACATATGGTCTTTATTAAGAATGGCAAATATTCTAGGTTCAGATTGCACAATGAATTGATCACTCAACAAGTAGTCTATACTGTGGTCTGCTGGCCTTTTCATTTTTCCTAGATAGTCTTTCTTTTTCTTTTTATCCTTCCAGTACTTTTTCTTGTCCAAAGAGTCTTGATTACTTAACCTTAAGTGTTTTTTTTAAAATAATTCTTAGCCAATTTTTTTTACGACCATGATCACTGTTTAAAGATGAAGAATAAATATATGATTCTGATTCTGTTGTTGAGCCCCTAACAGAATCCGATGTGTCTGAATATTGTTTAGCCTGAAGAGTCATGATTACTTGACTTTTGTGCCTTTTAAAATGATTTTTAGCCATATTTTTATTTTTTTACGACAATGATCACTACTCGAGGAGGAATAAAAAAACTTCTGATTCTAACTCTATTGTTGAGCCTTCAACATAATCTAAAGTGGTTGAGTATTGTTTAGCCTGATACTCCTTTTCCCCTTTGTGGGCTTTAAATGACTGGTCACTTGAATTATGTTTAGGATTATTATATAACTCATCGGATTTAGGATATCCTAATATATTTTTTCCACCCAGATTATTTTCAGCCTGCTTTTTGGCTCTCAATGCCTCAATTTGTGCTCGTAGTTGATCACGCTCTTCCTGCATGAAAAGTATATCCTCAGTTTCATGATTTACATGGGATATGTTTACATACTATTCTCTGATCCCCTCATTTTTGAGAGGGGGATACATTTTCATACCGGGATCCATGTCTCAAAGAACTCCGAATGCTAATTTGCAAGTCAGGTTTTGAATACTAATACCTTCCACTTCCACTATGGTCGCCAATCTGATAGAGATAAAATCGGATCAGAGGCTATTTAAGGTAAGTATTTAGATATTATAGTTAATTTTGAGTAGAGAGTAGAGAGATAACAGAGGTTCTAGTTATTAGTAAGTAGAGAGAAAATGTTCTAACCCTCTGAAATGATATTCTTTTGACTATTTATAGGTTAACTTTGGGATACATGGGCCAAACAAGTTAGGTTATACATATGGTTCAAACTCATAATCCTCGAGGCCTTAGAAATGTTCATATTTATGATAAAACATAAGGCTGGCATGCAACTTAGTCAACATAATCTTTATTATGAGCCTAAAATACCCCCTAAAACAAATCCGAACCACTTTCTACTCTTAGCCTCCAATTTTTCTGACCCTATCAGAACTGTTAGAAGCTGATAAGCTGTGGAAGTTGCAGTTTGTTTTTATTAATTTGTTGGTGGGAGAATGGGTGGAATATATATTCGAAGGAAAATTTGAGTCAAGTCTCAAGATATTGGAAATGCACTAGTAATTCATTGACTTTAATTTACCTTTTTTTTCGAACCTTACCCCGAAGTTTCCTTTGCAATATTACATAAGTCTCTTCTGTATCATTTGGAAATTTCCAAAGTTATATTTAATAAGTTGCATGAATGGGCTGAGGAGAACCGGTCCAATACCTTTCACAAATATTTTAATTCTAATAACTTGATCGGTAGTCACCTTTGGAGGAAAGATCCCCAACGAGATATATCTTGGGAACAACTGACTACGCCTCCTCGCTCGATGGTTATCCTTAACAGAATTGAAGCCACATATGGTAATGTGTTTCTTCCAACGAGGACTAGATCCTCTAGCCACCGGGAAAAGAAGGGTAAAACTAACAAGCAAGGTTCCAATAAGGATACTGCTAGTATTGAAGCTGTGGAGCAGCATGATGGATATTTACTAACATCACTTACTGCTAATGTTGAAGAGGGTACTACACTCATTGAGCTTATTGTCTCGAATAAGAAAAATAGGCACAAGAGAATAAAACATAATAATTAGAGAAAATAGAGAAAAAAGAAAAAAATGGGAACCTATTCGGATAGAGTCCCTTTGTCATTCCAACCGCCCTTTCTGTAATGGCCGACCTTACTTATCATTGGTTCAAACTATAGAAGAATAAACGATTTTTGTCGTGTGTAAGTTCTTAACATATGCATGGCATTTTTTCGTACTCTGTTTGGATTTTAGTAGGTCATTGGTTTGTCCAAGAGATTTTTGTATTTGTTGCCTTATCAATGAATCATAATTGCTTTATTTCCGTTAAACTTCTTATTGTGGAAGATAATTTTCATAATTGATATATTTATCCATTCGAATTAATTAAGTCAAATTTTATTTTATTCGAAGGTAAACAAATTAACAAATTCAATCATTTGAAGGCAACCCACTTGAAGGTAATTTATTCGAAGGTAATCCAATGAATTACTCTAACTATTCGAAGGCACACAAATTAACTACTTCAAACATTTAAAGGTAATTAATTCGAAAGTAAACAAATCAACTACTACAACCATTCGAAGTTAAACAAATTAACTACCTCAACCATTCAAAGGTAATCCATTCGAATGTAAAAACTTTAACTACTCTAAACACTCGAAAGTAATCCATTCGAAGGTAAAAAAATGATTTAATTCAACCATTCAAAGGTCACAAATTACTTAATTCAACCATTAAAAGGTAATCCATTCAAAGTTAAAAAAATAATTAATTGAACCATTCAAAGGGAATCCATTCAAAGGTAATCGTGACCATATATATATATATAACATAAAAATATGATAAGAATGATTAAATATTAAACGTGATAGATTGCAAGTATTTTGGACACCTCATTAAAACCTCCCCGAGCCACCAGGGTAGAAAAGAGTATCCCCAAATATTTAAATAAGTGAAAAAACTAGATCAACATTCTTTACAACTATTTAAAATAAAGTCTTAAGTGTTAGATTCAATCGGTGTTACCGCGTCCATCCTGTAGACCAAAATAAAAGAAGATTCTTGAGTTGCAGTTTGAGGGGTAGTACGATAAGCCCATAACACTTCTTGTAAATAATTTGGCCACTTACGAGGTGCCCCTTCTAATATTTAAACCCATCAGGATTGTTCTGTTGACCACCTCTACATTCCCATTGGATTAAGGGTGGAAATGTGAAGATAAGCAATACTGAATCGTTCTCGAATTACAAAAAATATACATGGCTCTATTTTTGAACTTATGGACATTATCCATGGTAATGCTTTTAGGGATTCTTAATCTACAACATATGTTGGAGAGGATAAACTTTATAACTGCTTTAGATGTAGTGGCGAAGAGAGGCGTTGCTTCCCTCCACTTGGAAAAATAATCATTTGCTACAATAATAGTTCGATAAACTCTGGATGCCATTGGCAGAGGTCCCACTAAATCAAGCCCCCCATCTATAAAAAAAATATTGCTTCAGATATTGATTCTAGTGGGACTGTTGGCTCTAGTTTTGAAATATCAAGCCGTTTAGGAAAATGACCGAACAAACTCTTTGCATATAAAGTCGTCTGCCTCCAATTTTGCCCTTGACTGAACTGATAGTCTTCATTAAATGTGGTAAATATATCTGGTTAATATTGAATAACAAATTAATCATTCATCAGATGGTCAATGTTATGATTTCTCTATCTATTCACTTTTTCCTAACGTTTTATCTTTTATTTATTCTTTCGGCGCTTTCTCTTATTCGAGGAGTCTTGTTTGCTTGATTTGTGATGTCGATTAGAACATTTCTTTCTAACTTCCTTATTTTCTGGGACAGGGTCTATTTGCATCTCACCATTTTTTTTCAGAGGGTTCTGAAGGCGAATTTCTGTATCCTAGATTTTGGATTTCGTTATCCGGGCATCTCTGTGAGGAGCTCCTATTATGGTCACCAATTTGGTGAGAAGAAGTTTTGTTGGAGGGTTATTTGGTAATATAGAAAAATATAATAAATTTTTGAATGGTGAGTAGAGAGATACAATAGTTGTTTAAGTAAATATTTTGAAAGAGAGAGTCTAACATAAGAAGTGATTTATCCCCCCTCTCATAAATGCTTTGAAAAAACTATTTATAGGCAGATATTGGGCCTTATGGGCCGATATATAGTTTTGGTCCAAATTCAAATAAAATTCAAGCCAAAATCCAAATAATCAAACCCAAACCCATAAATGGGTATATATACCCAATTCCGGTTTAAGTATACCCAAAATCCTCCTTTGAGTTTAGTTTGACTTTTTTTTACCAAATTATCCTCGACAGTTCAATTAATCCCGAAACTGCCATTAAGTAAAAAAAAACTACTAAGTGTATCCTAAGTATACCTAATTCATCAAATAACCTATTTCGCTATCTATACCCAAACAAACATTCTTCTTTAGTGAATTTATCATCAAAATAGTCTAGTTTTTCGACGAGGTGCAGGGGCCTCAGTCCGCTCGGTTTCCCACATGACGTTAGATCTATTTTTCGACGAAGTAGAGAAGGCCGAAGATAGCAAGATGGTCACTATTGAAGATGAGTCGGATGTTAAACACAATGGCGTCTGTATATGCACTATAAAATCTACCCATGGTATACCTTGCTATCATCAGGTCCGCAAGTGGTGTAAAGACGGAATAGCTGCATCGTTAGAAGCGTTTCACACCCACTGGACAAGGTTAGAAATAATACCTCGTACATTCCATACGACCATGGAGATTCTCAAAGATGATCTGCAAAAGCTAGTAATCGATGTTATGGAGACAAAAGACGAATGCCGTATAAAACACATTTACAAGAAATGGTTTGAAATTGTTTATCCTGAAACATCCTCATTGCTAGAGCCATTGGAGAAGCAGAAACATCGAGGCCGCCCGCAAGTGAAAAGAAAATTAGTTGTCGATACATCATCCACTAAACGGGACAAATGCTATTGGGAACACGCGGATGATGTTGATAAGGCTAGTCTTGACTCAGTCATGAACTCTTTAAAACCACCAAAAGTTAAAAAATGTAAAACAGTTGCTAGTGCAAATACGATTCGGGAAGATGTGCCTAAAGTACCTCGTACTCGCAGTTCTTCCATTGCCTCGCTCACTAGAAACATCGTACAATCATCCATTGGTGGATTCATAGAACTTATATACGACCCGAAAGGTTTTTTGTGTTGGTTTCCGACTCACTCCAATCCTTTTATATCGGGTATAAATCATGTTAAGGCAGATGATCATTGTGGATATATAGGAGTTTCGTTTGGGTTGTACGGTCATGAAGAAGGTTGGCGAGGTGTTCGGAAGGCAATATATGATGAACTCATGGACAACTATGACACATACAACAAGATATAAAACGGTAAAGAAGAGTACCTGAAGGTGGTACAAAGTATAAACTACTACGAGACACTAACATCCCCCAAATATTGGATGATAATGCCGGAAATGGGCATTACGATTGCAACCAAGTTCGAATGCATTGTTTATATTGTGTCACTCGTGGGGTTTCACAACTGTAGTCATACTTTTTTAACTCTACGCGGTAAACCCCCAATTATGGCCCAAAGATGTGAAATTGGATTTGGATTCGTTGATACTAATCACTTCGTCAATGTAAGTCATTCGATTTATGGTTTTGTTATTACTTACAACTGTATTACTCAATTTTTTGTTCTAATTTAAGTAGTATTAAATAACTATCATTCAAGCCCCTATGCCCTTGCGCACGCATATATCCTACGTGACAGAAGTTGAAGAGTGAAGAGACTATGTATTGGAAGCTACCAATAGTTGGTCGCTGCAAAAATACACGGAGCTTGAAGGGGAAAGATAGTTTGTTCATTCTCAGAAGTAACTAATCTGGATGAATTTTAGTAGTCAATTTATATCTTTTGGTCGGATTTATGTTCATGTTTCGATTGGATTTATGTCTTTTGGTCGCTTTATGTATTTTGGTCGGATTTATGTTGTTTAGAACTTTGTTTACTTTATCATAATGTTTTGTACTTCAGTTGTTTGATCGTAATTCATGAAATTTTCCAACTTATAACGATAAGCAACTAATCATTTCATAACTTAATATCAAACGTTACAAACAAGCAACAACAACATCGCAAAACATGATTACATAACTTGATATTGAACAGACAGTTAGTCAAATCGTAGCCTCCATTGTCGCTGAGAATATACACTGTTTCCTACTTCATGGAAATTTGAGAATGAACGTATTTTGCAATTTCTAAAGACAAATAATTTATGATCATTAAACCAAACGAGTCGAATTCCTCATTCCTAAGTTCTAGGGGCTCGTTAAACACCAAGAACATCGGTCCACTAGTTATACACCTGCACCTAGTGGCTACCTCCTCACGAGTACGAGATTGAGGCATTTGTCTAGATGTAGACATTTCTTCGTACATAAAATACACCATACACAAAACTTCATCGAAAAACTCATCGGTATTATCGTCCGGCCGTTTGAACTTCACGTGTTTCGCATCCTTGAGTAGATGAGCATCAACAAACACACTCCAACCCATATAGAAAGACTTCAACTAGGTTTGAAGAAGAGTTTTGTGTGTTTGGTGTTGTAACTTAGACCTCTTTATATAGAGAAATGTAAAATTAATTTGGCAGGAATTAAAGAGCGCAAAAAAAACGTGGGAAAAAATACCGGGAAAAAATTTCAAGTACCAATTGCGCACCATAGGTACTGCCTACTGTGTACCTATGGTGCACAGTGGAGTGTACCGATGGTGCCAAGTCCATAGCACCATCGGTACACCACATTGTGTATATATGGTGCATAAAGGTTGCACCATAGGTACACAGTGTGAGGCACCATCGGTGCGCCTCACTGTGTACCGATGGTGCCATGCACCGGCCGGTACTTGGCATGCCGGGCGGTGCATTGTACCATCGGTACATGCCCCTTTTACCGATGGTACAACGCACCATGGGTACGGCTTCTATAGTACCCATAGTGCACACACGGTTGTACCATTGGTACGCAGTTGTGTGTACCATAGGTACTCCTGACTACGTACCAATGGTGCACAATAACTTGTAATTTTTTTTAAGGTTTTCACTCATTTATCTGGTTTTACTTTTTTAGCCGTTAGAACATTTTTTTTGTTAATTTTTTATATTGGTTTAAAAGTTGAATTCTTTCTTCATGGGTTGGAGTGTGTTTGATGGTGTTAATGTTTTATAATAGTTAAAGTTTTTGTTAATATTTTTGTTATGGTTTAAAAGTTGGATGGTTACAATGGTACAAATTAAGTATTTTGCGGATCTAAATTATAAATAAGAATTCAAAGAAAGTTTAACAAATTTAAAGGAAACGATGGAAATAAAAAAGTAGATGTCACAATACAAAAGACGATAGTTTAACAAATCCTACAAATGGATAAACAACATCAACGTGAATGAAAAAGATAGATCATAACAAAGCTAAAACAAGTCCAATAATGAGGACAAATAACCAAGGAGAGAAGAGCTGGTGGACTTGATCTCTCCACTTAAGCGCACCCTCTTCCCCACGACCTACAGGCAATGTAACAATCGACCGAACATCGTCTAGCAATCTGTCTTCTGTGGTGCGTGTTGGTGGAGTAATAGTCCTTCGGTAGCCACTTCACAATCTTAGGCTGCCTCGCTACGTGGTCTGCGTTCTCGGAGGCTCCAAATAATGGGGAAATGGTCATAAATCCAGCAATCTAGCATGGCTACAAATTCGTACAGGTTATGTTTCGATGCTTTCGAAGCATCACCCAAACCACGGAACATGAATTCCAATGCACTCGTACCCCACGCTATGTCCCACAAACCTAAATCCATATTCGCCAACCCGTACAAGTAGTCAGCCTTGACGCTGTCTGACTAGTATCCGCAAAAATAGTGCAACCAAATAAGAACATCAGGTATGCTTGTGAATACTGGCAGATAGTCTTAGCATCAGTCTGCTCGATGTACCAACCCTTGGTGAAAGTCTCCCGCAACCACTTGATCTTGAAGCCAACGCCTCTAGTGGACTGTATCTCTGAACGGACCTCATCCACTGTCAAACCTAACATACTAGCATAGTAGTTGTATGCCTCATCACGTGGAGCCGTGACTACATCGGAGGTCCGGCCAACTACGTGGAGACCTGTAATGCATCTGACATCGTCCAGGGTAATCGTCATTTCCCCAAATGAAAAATGGAACGTGTTTGTCTCTTGATGCCAACGCTCAACGAATACCTCATCAAGTACTGAGTGCGTGGAGTACTGAGGTAAGTGAGCTATGAGAGGACCAAAAGGAGTCCGCGCCAAATGTCGCTGCACCTCTGGCTGAGCACTGAGGTCCCACATACGAAGCACATTATAATGTGTTTGTATGCCTAATGAAGTGCGACCCTGCAAATAAAAAAATAAGTCAGAAATTAATAATAGTAAAACCTTAGACTAGACGTTTAATAAGTTGGTACTTACTTGTCCAATGAAGATGTGATATGCCTCGTGCTCCTTGTAATAAGGAAACAGAGGTATCTTGTTGCATTTCAGAAATGCAAACGTCTTTCGCTGCTCCTCTGTGTGGATCGCATCGATATGCTCCTCATCGATGGTGTCGTGATCAGGTTCCCCAGTGGCATCCACCCTCTCACTAGCAGGTGGTGGATGTGTACTAGTATGCGCAGGGGATGAAGTATTGCGAGCGTGAGGTGGTGGATCACTAGTAATGGGAGGTGGTGATCGGTGTGAATGCGACATCTCGCGTCGTGAGGAGCCTCCTCCTCTACTATCATCCACTGCAATCTCTAAGGCTTTTTATTTCCTCTTTCCATGGTTGATTGGGCGCAAAGACCGATCAGACCTTATCCTCTCCTCCTCCTCCCTAAGACGAATAGTCTCAGGTTCCTCAGATGAATCTCGTCCGCGCTTAGCATCGCGGACCCGCTCATCTTCGACGGCCCGTACCGTCTTTAGATTCTTTCCCGGGTGTGGCGCCCGTGATCCCGGGGGATACGCCCTAGAGCGAGGAAGACGTCGCTCCTCAACGGCGTCGAACCTACAATAATACAAAAAAAAATTAAGAAATTAATAACAATAACATATGATATAATCTGCAAAATTAAAAAAAAAACAAAACTACAATTCGAAATCGAACTTCCAATTGAAAGAAATTTCTTAAAAATTTTATTTTTTTAAAAAAAATTCAAAAGTAACTTTTAAAATCAAGTTTTGGCAATTTTTAAAAAAAATTCGGCTGTGCATCATAGGTGCACTACAGCCCGTAACGAGCGGCACAGACCCCCTGTGCCGCTCGGCACTGAGGTCCTATACCGAGTGGCACAGGTTCCTGTGTCGCTCGGTACACAATGGTTGTGCCACTCGGCACAACCATTCGCACCGATGGTGCTGCCCTAGGTGCACCACCGGTGCGAATTGCCGGCCATTTTCCAGTCGGCAACCGGGCTGGAAAATGGCCCATATACCTTGTTTTCTAGCCTAAGTTCTACCCTAAATCCATACCTAAACCCTAAATTCATAACTTAATCTAACCTAAATCCTAAATTCATACATAAAACTAACTAAATTAATTTGCAAAATTAGATTAGGGAACTTACGTAGGTGGTGGTGGTGGGTTTTTGTTCTTCACCATAATGGAGGAGGAGCATGAGTGGTGGTGGCTCGCCAGAAAATTTGAGAGAGAGGTGAGAGTGTTTTGAGAGAAGAGAGTTTGAGAGTTTAGAGAGAAGTGAGGGAAGTGAGAGAAAGTGTAAGGAAAAATGTATTGGATGGAAGTTAGTAAAAAAAAATGACTTATATACCTAGAAAATGATATTTTTGGATTTACTTAGATCACTTTTGGATATACTCAAAATTGAGTATACTTAAACTAGAATTGGATATATATAGCTTGATCTTTATACATATTAAAACTAAAATAATTAATTAATTATCTAAACTTATTTTGGATAAAGAAATAAATAAATATATGCCGAGCACATAGATAATAACTTTGCCTGATTGTCCCTCAAATATATTTACTCTCACTGGTTTATACAAACCAACAACAAAAATATATAACATATATTTTTAAATATTAAATATTACTCTCTCGTCCCAAAATACTTGTCGTTCTAGGAAATATTTTTTGTCCCACAATACATGTCGTTCTCATTTACCAATGCAAATTTTAATATTATTTATAATCATCTACCAATTAGACTCTTTCTTTTTTCTACTTTTTATAAAAAAAATATAATTATGACATTCCTTAAAACCCGTGCATAACCTTAAAACGACATGTATTTTGGAACAGAAGGAGTAGTTATTAAAAAATTATTAAATAATCATTATATTGTGATAGTCGTAGTACGAGGTATCGTCTGGATAGATGATAAAATTTAACTCATCACTTTGAGCATCCGGTTAGGCTCATCATTAGATGAACCACCAGGGCCTCTCCGGACCAAACGCGGCACTGCATCTGTGTAGTGTACGGTAAAACCTAAATGACCTATCCAATAGATCTACGACTGAATCTCACCATTGGAAGAGCTACAAGTCAGCCACCTTTGAAGTTGATTTTATATTGGCCATTAACAAAAATTTTCTCGTGGGTATTTTGTTTAACCAAATACACAAACTAAATAAATAAACTAAATACAAAGCATACAATAAAGTATCATATGTATATATATATGGCAATAATGTCATTTTATTTTAACACATTCAACAGATAACAAATGTTAAAAATACTGGCTAGTGTTAACTAAATGAAACAACATTCCATGCAAAGATTGACTTTTCCCATCGGTACCATAAGACATTGTTGTCATTTGTTGTCGACTGAATATGTCACCGTTCTAATCTCTATAAACCCAGGCAAACACAGATTTCCATTATTATTTGAACTCAAAAGATTTATTATGATCATATAATTATTGGCCATCGAAATGTAATATTACTATTTAGTAGTACAGCTACCAATAATTTCCATACATTCGTATTAATTGAATTGGAATTCGGAAACATTAATCAAAATAAAATTCTAACAAAATGAGATGCAAGGATAACGAAACCTCAAAATCAAAATGAGGAGAAAAAACACTCTCTTAGGATGATGTATCAACTACTCCCTCCGTCCCAAAATACTTGTCGTTCTAGGAAATATTTTTTGTCCCACAATACATGTCGTTCTCATTTACCAATGCAAATTTTAATATTATTTATAATCATCTACCAATTAAACTCTTTCTTTTTTCTACTTTTTATGAAAAAGAGGTGTAATTATGACATTTCTTAAAACCCGTGCATAACCTTAAAACGACATGTATTTTGGGACAGAGGGAGTAGTATTTTGTTTGGTAAAAACGTGCTCTAAAAGTAAATTTTTGTGTTTTTTACTTTAAAAATATTATAGACTTAATCAAAACAGGTTCCCATTTGCTATGAAAATAAAACTATCTTTATCTTACTTAGCTAGACTTTATTTATATCATCTTCTTAACATATAATAGTGAGATATTTTAAGATTTAAATTTTATTATTTGTTTGTTATTTCATCTTAAACTATGGTTCATTTTTCAGTCGCAATCCATACGATTCAGAGAAGGGGCGGATCAGAACAGTTGGTGGTTGTTTACTTTAATTCGAGACTCTAAACTTCTGTACCGATTTTTTTATATATAAAAAAATGATCGATTAAATATGAATTTTCTCCTCTAGTGTATTTGTATGTCATAAAATTTCAATTTAGTAAATGAATCATATGTACAAATAAAAAATAAATAAATAGTTTACTATACTTAAAAGTCCAATTTTTTCACTCAATTATTTCAGGATCCATTCATAAAAAAACCAAAATATTTTGATTTACTTGTATAAAAAAAAACGCCAATCTATTATTGATACATACTAATTTAAAATGATATTTTTTTATTGATTAATATTATTTATGCAACAAATTTAATTAGTTCATACTAATTAATTTTTTTATTATAAATTAACGATAATATAGGTCATACAATAGTATAATGATTAAAATATTATCTAAAATTATATAACTCTTTATATAATACCTAAGGATTTTATATAACTCTTTCGAAGACGATCACCCATGTTGCCTTAACGCTGACAAATCATTTTTTTCTAGTAAAATTACTTTTTGTTCGAGATGTATTCGAATATTGATCCTTGAGGTCCATATGGATATGTTTAACAACCATAGAAATCTAACTTCAGCTATTGTGCTACTGTCTAAGGTAGTTTATCATAATAGTATTTTCACCATCGTTGGATCTAAAGTTGCTCCATACCACTTCCAAAACCTGAGACACTTGCTCGAATAACCCCTGGGTCGCAAATTAGTAGTAGTGGTAACAAAAATACATAAATGAGAGCTAAAGGCACCACCAATACAGAAGATGCGGTAAAGCCATGATTGGAAACTTGATCGGCCTTGACATTAGACCTCTTATCTGCAAGTCTCGATGAACTAGGGTTTGCTCTCCGAAAGTGTTGATTTAGGATTAGTTTTTGAATTGGAACAAAAGTTTTTCGGGTCATCAACTACTCTCATCATTTAGTCAATCATAATTTTTGAAAGAAGAGGAAAAAAGGATAAACGTATAAGATAAATTAAAAAAGATATCTGAAAGAGTGATTGAAAAAAACATGAAGCTAAAAAAATGCCATAAGACCTTCTTTTATATATATATGAAATCGATCATTTTCTCAACCATTGAGCTCTCATATAACAAACGATTACAATTATTTTATGGGGTTTAGTATCAATCATTTGATTACCTTAATCAAATTACTCATAACTGTGCACACTAACGTTCATAATTGTAGAATTTGAATCACATCATATCACTCAAGCATATATCATGCTCTTTCTACCCATGCATATTTAGTACTATACATGGAGATTCTAATCACCAGTATGGAATTTAAGCCCATGTGTGGCATTTTCGGTCACCGACATGGTATCCAAACCCATGTGTGATGTTTCTACTCATCCATGTTAGACATATAATTTCAATGACAGACTTGTTTCCTGGATGGTCATAATTAAGCATTGTTATCTCCTCCAGATAAGGATCAAAAGTCACTCATCAACCTTATCAAAGTCACCTCTAACCTAACGCGACAAGTTAACTACATTCCTTCATCAGTTTTATTTAAAAAAACATATATGCTACTACTTTTGGCACATGTCGATAGTTCAGTAATACCCCGTGTGTATGTAATCCAAATCTTAGACACAATATGTCTATCACGAGAGAGGTCTATTTATATATGTATTATTTTTATTTTGGCAAATAAAGTTTTTTTTAAAAAGAAATTTTGACCGATGAAGGTGTTGAAAAATGAAGGTATTAATGAGATAACGGTGAGTGTAATGTCGACCATCAGAATCTCGAGTGTCCAACTTTAGAGTCTTAGTGATTTAAATCTTTAGCCTTAAACAACATAGGTTTTTTTACTCGGTATTTTGAATCGGTCCTACGAACGAAGAGTATTTTAGAGTTTTGGCCAAATAATAAATCGAAGAAATCATGACAAGATCTGAATGATCTGAAAAAGAAATCGACATCCTAATAAAAAAAAGTCTAACATTAGAAAAATAAGGTGTGATAATTTAGATTTCATATCGACAACGACATTAATAATTTTAATTAAAATTAGTAGCCCGATTACTAAGAAGATAACATTTTCTCTTTTTGTTTATAAGAACTAAAGACCTATTATAATGACATAATTATGAGGCCTAACTAGTAAAGGATTAACCCTGATTGTGCTCTCTGTAAATAAGACATGCACCTCATATTAGATGGATGAATATTTTAAATCCATTATTACCACTACTCACCATTATCTTTTCATACAATATTTTCTTTTGTCTTCTTTACATTCTTACTGAACATAATAAACAATCTAAAAATATGAAGAATCTTTGTGTTGTATCGAGTTATTTGAAGAACATGAAAATGTAATAAAAAATGCAGATTGTAAAAAGAATCCAACTATTTAGGGAGTTCTGCTTGTAGCCTGTTCACTTTGTGCAAACTCTACAATTGTTGAACAGATTGTCGAGAAAATGATGGAAATCAAACCAAAATATTATATGAGCTATGTCATTATGACTAATGTATATAGAGGACCTGGCAAGTACAGTGATGTGCTAAATAACTGCAAGTTAATGAAAGATAAGGTTTAATAAAGCAAGTGGAGAGAGTTGAATTGCAAATGGCAAAGGCTAAAGGTCTTACCTTACAGTAATAGGCCTCAAACACCTATCACTAACGTTGTGTTTTAGTTGAATTATTGGTGCAACATATAGAAAAACTGGCCCTTAGCCAAGATATTTCAATTTTTGTTATGCTTTAAACAAACCTTGATAGAAACACATTTAAATAATGTTGAAAGTAAAATGTAAAACGAAAAAAATATAAATTTCATAATCAACAATAATCACATAGTTTATATATTACATTTTAAAATATAAACCTTAACAAACTCATCATTTTGTTAGTAATTATAAATTCTAATTATTTTAACATCAATGTCAAAGAATTTATGATACAATACATTTAAGGGTATGGCTATATATACCCAAAACGAGTTTAAGTATACCCAAAAACAACAGTTGACTTTGGATTGACTTTTTTTTGACATTTTTACCCTCCATCAGAAAATTAATATCAAAACTGCCATTAAGTAAAAAAAAACTACTAAGTGTATCCTGAGTATACCCAATTCACCAAAAGTCCTATTTTGCTATGTATACCCAAACAAACACTCTTCTTTCCTGAATTTACTATCCAAATAGTATAGTTTCTTAAAATTTTTGAAATCTAATTCAAACTTCTTAAGAAAATCAAGAACATTCAAACTAAAACGCAAAATCGATCATGTCGGAAGCAGAATTAGGGATCAGCGTGGAGGAGTTGATGTCGCTGGAGAGAAGGAATGATGAATTTTCGCCGGAAAACGAGATTGAGTCGCCGGAGAAGGAGCCATGGTCGCCGGAACCGCCACAACCGTCGCCGGCGAAGGTATTGAATAACCCGGCTGGCCTAGCACCATCGGTTCCAGCACATGGAACCGATGGTGCTAGGCCACGCAGCCGGTCGGTTCCCAGCCCCAGCACCACCGGTGCTGAGGCCAAGAACCGGTGGACCTGGGGCCTCAGTCCGCTCGGTTCTGAGGCCCCAGCACCACCGGTTCATGGCCTCAGCACCGGTGGTGCTGATGGCCTTGTCCGGCCGGTTCTGAGGCCTAGAACCAACGGTTTTAGGCCTCAGAACCTTGGATTTGCGCATTTTTTTCGAAAAAAAGCTTGATTTTTTTATGTTGTTAACTATACTTGAATGTTTATTGTGCCTTTTTGTTGTGTAACAGGGGACGGATGTCGCAAGTGGGACTGATGCACCTTCCGCTACCGATTATAGTCATTTGTTCTTCACTACCGAGTTCTACACACATGACGCGTTGGTGAAATGGGTTACGAAGATCGGAAAACTTTATGGTATGGTTATCAACATAAGTCGGCGCGACAAAGTAAACAGCAGAAAAAACCCGAGAGTTTATTTCCAGTGTGAGAGGGGGGGGGGGAAATATATTCCAAGGGTTGCAGAAAAAGACCGCAAACGGAAGTCTACAGGAACGAAAAAGATTGGCTGCCCATTTGAGCTTCTCGGGTCAATGGTTGCCCCAGATCAATGGAAGTTAGAAGTAAAATGTGGTACTCATAACCATGACACTTCTATACATCTAGATGGTCATTCTTTTGCTGGCCGTTTGAATGATGAAGAGATGGAGTATGTTGAACGAGCGACCTTCATTGGTACTAACCCCAGAGATATACTGAATGGTGTGAAGAAATTGAACGAAGATAATGTTTCTACCATGCGGACGATCTACAATGCACGACAAAAAAATCGGGTTCTAAAGAAGGCGGGTAGGTCACAACTTCAGTTCTTGTGGGGTGAGCTTAAGTCACACAATTATTATGAATGGCATAAATCTGGTGAAGACGATGGACAAATCATTACAGATTTGTTTTTTGCCCATCCTGTCAGTGTTGACCTTTTGCGCACATTTCCTATAGTTTTGATTATGGATAGTACATATAAAGTGATACGATATGGTATGCCATTTTTCGAGATAGTCGGTGTGACGTGTACTGTATTGACTTTCTGCGCAGCATTTGCCTTCATGTCGGGTGAGAAGTTAAACAACTTCAAATGGGTATTAGAGTGTTTGAAATCGTTGATTTCCGTTCATGGAATTGAAGAACCGCGGGTTATCCTAACCGACAGAGATTTAGCATTGATGAATGCTATAGGAGTGGTATTCCCAAAGACAACGCATATGCTATGTCGCTGGCACGTTAACCAAAATGTTCTAGGGCAAACAAGAGAGCACTTCCGCGAGAAAAGTGATCATAAAGAATTTGTTAGTGCTTGGCAGAAGATTGCGTATAGTAAATCAGAGATTGAATTCGATGATGCCAGACGGGAGATGCTATTGAAGTACAAAGCTTACCCTAAAGCAATTGAATACACTGAAAAATCGTGGCTCGATAAGTACATGGACAAATTTGTTGTTTGGAAGACGAACAAAAACATGCATTTGGGACATTGCACAACAAACCGCGTCGAGAGTGCTCATTCTAACCTAAAGCGTTACATACGTACGAGCAAATTAAACTTCGAGTTATTTTGGGGCAGGGTTCATTCGCTTGTTGAAATCCAACATGCTGCCATCAGGGCGTCGTTCGAGAAAAGTCGTTACATAGCACTGCATAAGTTCGCGGATAAACTGTTTGATGAGATTCGAGGCCAGGTTTCCCACGTGGCTTTAGAACTATTTTTCGAGGAAGTAGAGAAGGCCGAAGATACCAAGATGGTCGCTATTGAAGATGGGCCGGATGTTAAAGACACTGGCGAGTGTATATGCGCTGTAAAATCTACCCATGGTATACCTTGCTATCACCAGGTCCGCAAGTGGCGTGAAGGTGGAATGTCTGCCTCTCTAGATGCTTTTCACGTCCACTGGACAAGGTTAGAAATAATGCCTCGTACTTTCCGTACGACCATGGAAATTCTCAAAGATGATCTGCTAAAGCTAGTTAACGATGTCATGGATACGAAAGATGAAAGCCGTATCAAACATATTTACAAGAAATGGTTTGAAGTTGTTTACCCTGAAACATCGTCATTGCTAGAGCCATTGGAGAAGCAGAAACACCGAGGCCGCCCACAGGTGAAAAGAAAGTTAGTGGTTGATACATCATCCACTAAACGGGACATGAGCGGATGGGAGTACCCGCTGAAAGAGGATGAAGCTAGTCATGACGCAGTCATGCAGTCTTTAAAACCAACAAAAGTTAAAAAGAGTAAAGCAGTTGGTAGTGAATCAACGATTCGGAAAGATGTGCCTAGAGTACCTCGTACTCGTACTCGTACCTCTTCCATTGCCTCGCTAGGTAGCAACATCGTACAACCGTCCATTGATCGAGTTACAGAACTAGTACATGACCCGAAAGGTTTTTTGCGTTGGTTTCTGATTCACTTCAACCCTTTTATATCGGGTATTAATGATGTTAAGCCAGATGGACATTGTGGATACAGAGCAGTTTCATTCGGGTTGTATGGTCATGAAGAAGGATGGCGAGGTGTTCGGAAGGCAATATACGATGAGCTAATGGAAAACTACGACACATACAGCAAGATTTATAACGGTAAAGAGGATTACCTGAAGGTTGCAGAAAGTATAAACTACTACGAGACACCAGCATCACCCAAATATTGGATGACAATGCCTGAGATGGGTATTGCGATTGCAACCAAGTTCGAATGCATTGTTCATTTTGTGTCACTCGTAGGGAATCACAACTGTAGTCATACTTTTTTACCTCTGCGCGGTAAGCCTCCCATTATGGCCCAAAGACGTGAGATTGGGTTTGGATTCGTCGATACTAACCACTTTGTCAATGTAAGTCATTCGATATATGGTTATGTTTTTCCTCACCACTATATAACTCAATTGTTGATTCTAATTTAAGTACCTATGAAACAGTTATCAATCAAGCCCCTTTGCCCTTGCGCACGCATACATCCTACGTGGCAGAAGTTGAAGAGCGAAGAGGCTACGCATTGGGAGCTACCATTAGTTGGTCGCTGCCAGAAATATACGGAACTCGAAGGTAGAAAGCCAGTTAGTTCATTCCCAGAAGTAACTAATCTTGACGAGTTTGTTTAGTAGGTGTATGTGTTTCGTTCGGGTTTATTGTTTCAAACTCTTCTGTGTCTCTTGGTCGTTTTACGTCATTTGTGAGGATTTATGTTGTTTAGAACTTTGTTTTACTACATCGTTTCGGTTCTTTTGGTATTTTCTCTATTATTGCATTTATTCATTCTGTGTACCGACTAATAACGATAAGCCAATAATCATTTCATAACTAAAATAAAACATCACAAACAAGCAAGAACAACATATTCTAAACATTAGTACATAACTTGATATATAACAGACAGTTAGTCGAAATCATAGCCTCCATTGTCGCTGAGAATACGCACTGTTTCCTCCTACATGGCAATTTGAGAATGAACGTATTGTGCCATTTCGAACGACATATAGTCTGTGATCATTAGACCAAAGGAGTCGAACGCTTCATTCCTAACTTCTGGGGGCTCGTTAAACACCAAGAACATCGGTCCACCAGTTATAGCCTTGTACCTAGTGGCTACCTCTTGACGAGTACGGGATCGAGGCATTTGTCTTGATGTAGACATTTCGCCGTACATGAAATACATCATACACAAAACTTCATCAAAGAACTCATCGGTATTATCGTCCGACCGTTTGAACTTCACAGCTTTCGCAGCCTTGAGCAGATGAGCATCATCAAACACACTCCAACCCATTAAGATGGACTTCAACTATGTTAAAAGGAGAGTTTTGTGTGTTTGGTGTTGTAAGGTATGCTTTCTTATATAGAAGAATGAGAGTTTACATTGGCGGGAAATCTAGAGCGGGAAAAAAGAAAACGCGGGAAAAAAAACCGGGAAAAAAAATCCAAGACAAAATTGCGCACCATAGGTACTGTCTTCTGTGTACCTATGGTGCAAACTGCGTGCACCATCGGTACACAGTGTGGTGTACCATCGGTACACTAGACTGTGTACCGATGGTCCCATGCACCGGTCGGTACGTAACGTGCCGACCGGTGCATGGTACCATCGGTACACAGTCTAGTGTACCGCCGGTACACCACAATGTGTACCGATGGTACCATGTACCATCGGTACTCCCTCCTGTGTACCCATGGTGCACGGGCTACAGTACCATGGGTACGCAGTAGTGTGCACCATAGGTACCACTGACTGCGTACCCATGGTGCAATTTAACTTGTATTTAAAAAAAAAAATATGTTTTCGGTGTTATGGGGTTTTTTTGACAAGTTTATATCCGAATGTTATTCTGTTTTGCTGTTATGGATTTTAAGTGAATTAATTACTATAATAATTTTAGTTTTTGACGAATTTAATATGAAGTGGAGTACAAAAAATGTCGAATTACTAGTATATTGTTATGGTGTTTTCAAGTTATGGTATGACTTATGTTAGATCAAGTTAAGTACAAAAACTCAATAAGAACGAAGGTAGAAAGCCGTAGATAGTAGAAGTCATAAGTCGTATTACAAAGTAGATGTCATAAGTCATAATACAAAACAAGATAATGAAACAACTAAGAAGTCCACATGAATGAAAGATCATAACAACGCTAGAACAAGTCCGATGATGAGGACGAACAACCATGGAGAGAATAGCTGCAGGACCTGATCTCTCCACCTCAGCGCACCCGCCTCCCCACGCTCGACAGGCATAGTAACAATGGAGCGAACGGCGTCTAAAAGTCTATCGTCCGTGGTACGCGGTGGGGGAGTGATAGTATGCCAACCATAGTCAGCCAGGTACCTCCAGTAGGTATTCGTCGCTGACTGTCTATATGTGGCAATGGTAACTGTCAAACGATCCTCAGCAAGCAAGTGCCGACGCCAATCTAGCCATGCGCTCTCCCGCCACGTGTACCTGGCCAGATCTCCTTTCTTGTAACCAGGTCGTAGTACAAGTGGGAGTTGGGGCTCATCCTGAACCCGTCCGAACTGGCGCATAACCCGATCAGGCATGTAGCCCTCGACCGTGCTCATCATCCGCAAAGGATAAACAATAGTGCGGATCTCCTGGACTGGAAACTGGACTCTAATGTCCTCGTATGGCTCAAATAGCACCTGTTACAAAACATTAAAAAAAATAGATTGAATTAAAATCCTAACACTTAATATCAATATTGTAATGTAAAACAAATTTTTACCAACTTACATCTGACTCCTTCTGATCAGCAAGGAGAGTACGAATGACCGATTTGGGGCGGATGTTTTGCCCAACAATCCGCTTCGGCAGCCACTTCACAATCCTAGGCTGCCTCGATACATGGTCAGCATTCTCTGAGGCACTAAACGCTGGGAAGTGGTCATAGATCCAACAATCAAGCATAGCTACAAAACCATAAAGGTTATGTTTCGATGCTTTCGAAGCATCACCCAAACCACGGAACAGGAATGCCAATGCACTCGTACCCCACGCTATATCCCACAGCCCAGAGTCCATATTGGCTAACCCGTACAAGTAGTCAGCCTTCACACTCTTCTGACTAGTATCCGCAAAAATAGTGCAACCAAATAAGAACATAAGGTATGCTCGTGATACCTGGCGGATAGTCTCATCATCAGTCTGCTCGATGTAGCGCCCCCTGGTGAAAGTCTCCCTCAGCCACTTTATCTTGAAGCCAACGCCTCTGGTGGACTGTATCTCTGTGCGGACCTCATCCACTGTCAGACCTAACATACTAGCGTAGTAGCTGTATGCCTCGTCACGTGGAGCCGTGACTACATCAAGTGTCCGACCAACTACAGGGAGACCTGTAATGCAGCTGACATCATCGAGCGTAATCGTCATCTCTCCAAATGAGAAATGGAAAGTGTTGGTCTCCTGATGCCAACGCTCAACAAAAACCTCGTCTAAGACGGAATGTGTGAAGTACTGAGGCAGGTGGGCTATAAGAGGACCAAAAGGAGTCCGCGCCAAAAATCGCTGCACATCTGGCTGAGCAGTCAAGTCCCACATACGTAGCACATTATAATGTGCCTGTACGCACAGTGTAGTGCGACCCTATAAATTAAAAACAAAGTCAGAACATAATAATAGCAAAACCATAGATTAGACGTTTAATAATTAGGTACTTACCTGTCCGATGAAGACGTGGTACGCCTCATGCTCCTTGTAGTCAGGAAATAGAGGGATCTTGTTGCATTTCAGAAATGCAAACGTCTTTCGCTGCTCCTCGGCGTGGATGGCATCTATGTGCTCCTCGTCAATCGTGTCCTGCTCAGGGTCCCCAGTGGCATCCACCCTGTCGCTAACAGGTGGTGGATGCGTAATAGTATGCGCAGGGGACGCACCTCTGCGAGAAGGTGAGGGAGGTGGTGGATCACTAGCAGTGGGAGGTGGTGATCTATGTGTATGCGATGACGATGTCTCTCGTCGTGAGGACCCTCCACATCTGATATCAATCGCCTCAGAAACTATGGCCTTTTCCTTCCTCTGGCCATGCTTGATTCGGCGCAAAGACCGATCAGTCCGTATCCGTTCCTCCTCCTCCCGAAGACGAATAGTCTGAGAGTCATCAGGAGTATCTCGTCCGCGCTTGGCATCGCGGACCCGCTCATCCTCAACCGCGCGAGCAGTATTAATACTCTTGCCTGGCGGTGGTGGACGTGACCCAGGGGGGTACGCCCTGGATCGTGGAAGACGTCGCTCCTCCACTGCGTCTGACCTACAAAAATACAAAACAAAGAAAGAAATTAATAACACTAACATATAAAATTTAAATCAACAACACTCCTATACGTATGGTGAAATTTGAAGTTTTTTTAAAAAGTACCAAACCAGAACTTTAGAAACCCAAAAATTAAAGTTTTTTTAAAAAAAAATTCGGGTACCATAGGTACCAAAGAGGACGAACCGAGCGGCACGGGTGCCGTGTGCCGCTCGGTTGCGGCACTGTGTACCGAGCGACACAGGTTAGTGTGCCGCTCGGCACACAGATGGTGCGCCTTGGGCAGCACCATCGGTGCGTATGCCCAGTACGCTCGGTACTGGGCATACGCACCGATGGTGCTGCCCAAGGCGCACCACCGGTGCGGCGCCGGCCATTTTCCAGCCGGCGAGTTGGCTGGAAAATGGCCCAAAAACTCGTCCTAATCCTACCCTAAACCCTAATTCTCTACCTAATTCTATTCTAAACACAAAATTCAACCCTAAAAACTAAAATTCATACCTAAATCTAACAAAATTAAGTAACAAAATGAATTTGAGGACTTACGTAGGAGGCGGCGGAGGGTTTTTGTTCTTGACCATAATGAAGGAGGAGGAGGAAGAGTGGTGGTGGTGGTGGTGGTTCGCCGGAAAAAAAGAGAGATAAGTGAGGTGAAATTCTAGAGAGAAGTGAGAGGTATGAGTGAAGTGAGAGAAAGTGGAGTGGATGAAGTTAGTAAAAAAAATGGCTTATATACCCACAAAAGGGCATTTTTGGAAAAAATTGGGTATACTTAGATCACCTTTGGGTATACTAAAAATTGGGTATACTTAAACTCGTTTTGGGTATATATAGCCATACCCTACATTTAATCTATATGGATAAGTCAGTCAGTCATACTCCCTACTGTGAAGTGAATTGATGACATGTATACTCAAAGAAGCTTCTATTTAAGACTTTAAATACAACATCAAGTGGATATATGACCGTTAATTAAAATTTAGTTCATCAAAGATAGATATTACTCTCATTCTTTTCTTAGTTAACCATGATAAAATTACAAAAAATTAATAAACTTTAATATAACTAATAACATGAACTGTTTTATGATTTAAAACATGATACACTTAATAAAAACCTGTTAAATAATTTATCTTGTGAAAATCAATTGTTCTTCTTATTAGCCAGGAAGTGTGAAGTCATTAAGATTTTAACTCAAACATGCTAACAATCACCAGCCCCACAAAAAAAGTTGCAATGTCGTACTGGCTTTATTCGTATGCAGAACAGTTCACTGTAGAAATATGATAAATAAATGGGTGAAACTACATGAGAGAAACATCTACACCACCACCGGTTTTATCAATTGAGACACTTCACATATCGATTAGTCTATTTTTCATTTCTACAACAATAATCCCTTGGGTTTTTTTGATAGTCAAGGATAACCCATGCAAGGACAATAATACTGCTTAGAGGGAGGGTCATTACTTGTTTGACACATGATTTTTTCTCCTACATAATCCAGATTTTTATTGTCTTATCATTTGAGCATGTTGTAAATTCATGATAATGGGTTTAAATCACAAGCTCATACTATTATTTTGTGTGATTCTTGTCTTGCTATAATTTTGTAGCTGTTTCATCACAGGCCCACAAATATAATTTTTTTTAGTATAAGTAAAAAAACACGATAGTAAACTATGTTTGTAAAAAGGGTTGCTCTAAGGTCTAACCACACTCGTGGATCAATAAAGTTAATTTTTTCATGAAAGTCATGAGCATATTATGGATTGGATTTAATTTATACATTATATGCTATATATTAGATTTAATTTTAGTAAGAGATTGTATAACCAAAGGGAAAACTGATAATTTATAGCAAATAATAAAATGTAAAATAAAACAAATATAAATAAAAGGTTTATAAGTCTAAATTATTCAATAAGAATTTGTAATCAAGTTAATTATAAGAATATGATAAATTTTAATAGGCTATATAGATAATCAAATACTAAAAGTGTAATGATATGACCAGTTTTTCAATTAAAAATTCAAAGCTGAACTCACGTATGTTAAATTTTTTGTGGTTGTCGGATGAAATATTTTTTATGATGATAGTGGAAGGACAAATTTTTGGTGGTATTAGAAATATTGGCAAGATAAATTTTATATGACATATGAGATAAACAATGAACAACTTGAAATGCTTGATTTTTTATTCATGACATATTTTTTGTGGTTGTGGCATGACGTCTTTTTGTAGCATAACATATTTTTTATGAGAGTGGGAGGATAAATTTTGACGGGACATATTTTATGCGACATGACACATATCCTATGACAGGACATATATGTAAGGAAACACTAACCAGAATCCACATTCTAAAGAACTTCAATGAAGTTATTGAGTCTAATATGTGTAAACTTAACTAACTCTATCATATAACATGATCAAATGTTATTGTTTCACAATAATTTAGATAACTTCAACTAATTTAAGACTACTAAATTTATAAAATTGAACTTTAGAAGCAGATTTACTGGTATCAACTTGATACAAGTGAGTACTGGACAAATAACAAGAGTCGTCAATCTACGTCTTAATACATGGTTGGATTCGACTCACGCAAATAATCAACTCTACGTATCAATTACTCATAAGTTCTTTTAATAAATTTATACCTTAGTAAAAACCGGTATGAAATGATCTTAAGTATCAACTCATTTAATAAATTTTACTTTGGATTTAACAAATTTTAAATCAAAATCAGTTGATCAACGAATATATCCAAATTGAGCGTAACTCTAAAAAAGAAATGCAAATTCAATCCATATAAAAATAATATATAAACGAAATCAAATATACGGGAGTAACTAAAATCTTGGACTTTTGAAGAGTACGTTCTTTTGGACAATAGGTACGCTGCTATCGTTGCCCCATACTCTAACAATGGATTTTTCCATTTGTGAGGACGATTGTCATTGCATACATGGTCTGATTCAATCACCTCATCACCTATTCTTAAACACTTTATATATTATGTAACTGCTTTTTGATCTAGAGTTTTAACCTCATCCGTCTCAACTTCTTAAAAGAGTCGATCTTGAATGAGTTTGTTTATTTTTTATTTTTTGAAGTCGAAATTGATCGTAGAGAAAGTATCCAATCCCATTTCATGCAAAAGTGAATCAATCTGAATTAGTGAGTGCGCTCCTATTATAAACTCATTGAATATCTCTAGTGACTATTTAATATCAAGACTAATAATATACGATCATTGTAACTTAATTGTATTTTTGTCGCATATAATCTCATCCAAAAATACTGAAAATGATGAATTTTAATGTTTAATTATGTGCACAAAACATGTTATTATTACCTCATCCATTATTTGATTGGAAAAAATACCGAGAATATTAACTTTTTTATGATAAGACCAATAAAGACATACAAAAAAGAAAACTCCAAACAATAGTTTTACGTCAAATAACAAAGTCAATTGAAACATTACAACAGAAGAAAGAAAGTAACAGTACTCATACACAAAATTAGTTGTTTCATCAAAAGGATCAATTATCCAAGTGGACTCATTAAAACAACAATTATTTTTCCAAATAATGTTACTACAATGTATTTTTAATTTAGAAAAAACAGACATGATTCTTCACCATATGATTAGGGTAGTGTTGTTTGCGATAGTAAAAAACAAGATTTTCACAAGTCTTATCAGTCTTTATCACCAAATCAACCTGTATATTTCTATATTTAAATAGAAAAAGTAAGTACATTTCGCCTTATACAATATTTTAAGAACATTTATCTCTCACTTCAAGATACTTCTTTGTAATCACCAAATTTGATACACCATATGTCGTTACGAGAATACATTATAAAGAAGTAAGAGAGAGAAATAATCTCCCTTGGATATTTTTCAAGGAGTTTCTTTTTCTAAAACAACAATGTGATTTTCGAACCTCGGTTATTTCTAGTCCATATGCTTCGTTTGTAGTGTGATTTTGGTTGTTCTTATTATTTTATTTAGGCATTACTGGTCAAAATCGTCCGTTTTTGCTAAGGTTTAAGCACCAAGTCTATTGTCGGTCATTAAAAACGAAGTAAATTTATCAATGTTTGTTTTGGTTGGTTTAAAGATAAAAGCAAGATTCACAAGTGTTTGCAAGTTACAAACTTTTTGGTGAGGTTGAATGCTGGTTTTACAAGGTTTTTCCAGCATTTTGGCGAAGATATTCATCTTTTGTGAAGGTTCTTAGTCACAAATAGCTGTTATTCTTCACCTCCAAATTCTGGAAAATATTATTTTTTGGCTTGCTTGAAGATCGGCCAAGTGTTTCTAATTTGTAGTTGAATTGTAACAACCTCTGGCTTGTCTATTTTCTATTTGTCTTCTAGTACAAGTTGTCATTGGTTGTACGATTTGTAGAATTTTCAGCTTTTTTTTAGTCTTTCATGGCTAAATAGAAGATATTTACTACTGAAGGTGAGGACCACAATGTTGCATCAACCTTTGAAAGGTCTACAACTCACGAATCAAGAGCTTTGGATGGAAAACAAGCTACCATTTCTAGAAAATCAGTCTCTAAACAAATCATTGAAGCTGTTGTTTTTGTTGATGGATGTATTGAGGATCTGTCTAGAGAAGTGAATGATGGACTCCACATCGAAGAGCTTCACCTGGGCTGTTCTAAAGTTCCTAAAAAATGTAAGTTTTCTACCTTGGATAGTATGTACAAGCATAAATCAGCCTCAAAACAGCCCCTTTTGGCTGATTGGATGGTGCTAAACCCTTCCAAATTTCTAAAGAAAAAAACTCAACTTGCTGTTTTTGATGGCTACACTTGTGCTCCCTCAAATATGCAAGATTATATGGAAGTTGTTGATGAGTTTCCACTACTTTCTCGCCCCCAAAACAACAACTTATCGACGAAGAAAAAAGTACATTTCTAGTGTTTCTAATTGTTTTGCTTCACTTGAGTAGCCTTCCTCTCCAAGCAATTCACTTAAACTTAGGGATGATGATACCAAAGATGAAGTATCTTCCATTGATGTTGCTGAGCCAAAAACTCATAGGTTGAAGCTCAAAATGGGGCTGGAAAAAATCCATGGAAAACCAACTCTCCCCTTAATCTTTTTCCTGACAACCGTAAGCCGGCCACCGGCATCAAATTTGGATTTATGGCGGGGATTAGTAAGGATGACAATGACCAAGTCGTCTTCGATAACAATGATGTTAAGAATCTCTCGGGTTGACTTATGCTCAATGGAGAACCATGCTATATTTATGAGCGCCCACTTATGCTTAAATTGATGCCCGAGTACTTTAAATTTTCAAACGATGCTATAAACCAAGTTCCGGTTCGGGTACAGCTCCCAAACTTGCCTTTAGAATTCTGAAACGAAAACGCTTTGACTAAGTTAGATACAAAGATTGGCACGCCCTTGTATTCAGATAAACTAACCCACACTATGGAGAGACTTTATTTTGGTAGGATCCTGGTTAAAGAGGACATCTCTAAGCCACTTACCAACGAAATCATTTGCAAGTCACTAAATGGAAAGACCTTTTGCCAAAGGGTTGCCTATGAATTTATCCCCCAATTTTGTGTTGGTTGCAAGGCTATTCGGCATGATAGGAAGAGTTGTCGAAATGAAGAAACCAGACCATTTGTTGCTGCTTTGAAGAAAGTACCGTTTGTTGGGCAGCAACAAGTTAAAAACAAGGGACATGGAATCGTGCCTTCGTCTAGTTCAGCTCTTGATAAGAGTGGGCAGCAAGGTATGGGGCAGGTTAAAGTGGTTAAAAACAGCCCACACATCACAAGAAAGGAAGGTTTGGTTGGCCAACTTGTGGACAATTTAGCCGATACATCTACATCTTTAGATCTTCTTTTGAGTAAGGAGAATTCCTTGATTAATGACGATGGCACCATACTTTCTCATGACGAGTCTCTAGATGGGCAGCCCACCAAAGATGACCTTGATTAAACGATTAATGAGTTACTGAACACCTCCCTTTTTTAGAATAACAAGGCTGCCACACTTATAACTTGGACACTTGAGAGGGGCTACAAGTGAATGATGGTTACACCGTGGTGAAGGAAAAACAAAGAGGTAGCACTAGCAAAAACAGTGGGACAGACCAGCCCTTAGAGAAGTCGTCCAAGGCAAGCAAAGTAAACCGTAGATCTACCATTGATTGGAATAAGAGGCACCCGAGGCCTTCTAGCCATCCACGAAGCTTGCTTGCTGGAATATTAGGTGTTTTAATACGCCTCTAAAACAAATTGGAGTTAACGAATTCATTCACAAAAACAAAATAAATATCATATCGATTCTTAAAAGCAAATACACTAGATGTGGTGTCCAGAATTTTGTTCTTACAAAGCTTCATAGCTGGGAGTTTTGTGATAATTTTGATGAAGCTTCTAATGCTAGAATCATAGTGGCTTGGAGTCCGTAGAAACTTGATCTGAAGATCCCCTCAAAGCATCATTAAGTCGTCCATTGTGCTACCAAAAGTAAGGTTAGCACGACCGCCTTTTGTGTTAGCTTTGTTTATGCTTTTAATATTCTTGTAAGGATGAGGGATTGATGAGACAACTTGGTTGAGTATGGACAGCAGCTCAATGATCCATGAATAGTTATTAACAACATGTTGAATTTTGATGAACATTGTAATAGGAATGATGTTACTCCATATGATGTTAGTGACTTTGGTAATTGTTGCGTTCATTCGGGGCTTGTTGATCTTCCCTTCACGAATAACTTCTACATTTGGAGCAACAACACGCTTTTTGGGAAATTTGATAGAGCCATGAGTAATTTACATTGGTGTACATCGACTTTGAATTGTTCGGCAAACTTCTTACCTCGTCTTTGTATTTTTTATCATTGCCCGTATATTATGGACGTTTTTTATCAGGTTTTTCATAGAAGACCTTTTTTAAAATCATTTAATATGTGGGTAAACCATCCCTTTTTCCTATCCACGATTGTACAAAATTGGCTAAGACAGATTCAAGGGACTGCTCAATTTGTTTTGTGCAGAAAATTGGTTCGGCTTAAACCTGATTTGAAATCGTTAAACTTTAACCACTTCTCTCATATTTCGGAGCGGGCCAAAAGAGAGAAGGATAAGCTGGAACTTGCTGAAATAAGATTACGTCAAGCCCCCTCCGACACGACACTATTAAGTGAGATTGTGGCTCTCCGTAAATCTACACTTCTTCTAAGTAAAACGGAAATGAGTTTTTTCCAGCAAAAAGCCAAAGGTGTTTTCTTGATGAAAAGTGATAGATACACTAAATTCTTCTATGCCACGGTTAAGCATAATGCAAAGAAGAACTACATTGTAGTGATAACACTTGACAATGGTACCTTGTCTAGTTCGGATAGCCAATTCGTAGACGTATTTGGGTTTGGACCGTGTATTACTGAAGAGCAAAGGCAGCTTATGTGTTTTGAAGTTTTCGTAGATGGAATCAGGTTGGCTCTTAACGATATTGGTAAGGACAAGTCACTGGGGCCCGATGGTTTTTCACCCCACTTCTTCAAATCTGGTTGGGGATATTATTGGTGATAATCTGGTTATTGTTGTTAAGGAATTTTTATGCAAGATCCTCCCTTCTTAAACAACTTAACCATTTGGTCATTGCTTTAGTCTCTAAGTCGAAGAATGCTACTACCATGTTGGACTATGGGCCGATTGCTTTAAGTAATGTCTTATATAAGCTTTTCACTAAAATCTTAACTAATCGTATGACTCTGGTGCTGGATTTTTAGTGGATTCAGCTCAATGTACCTTTGTTCCGGCAGACTGATGACCGATAATATTCACCTCATACAAGAGTTAATGAGAGGTTACAATCAAAAGAGATCTTCGCCGTGTTGTATTATTAAGATCGACCTTTAAAAAGCTTACGACACTTTATCATAGGAATTCTTGGAATTAGTTTTAAAGGGCCTAGATTTATTGGCTCAAATTTTTCAATAGGTGATGGAATGCGTTACATCTCCCTCTTATTAGGTTTTGATAAACGGTAGCATCCATGATTTTTTCAAAGGGAGGAAGGGGCTGCGTCAAGGCAATCCCATTTCCCCTTAACTCTTCATCCTTTGTCTAGAGTATTTTTATAGACTTCTTAAGAGGGTCGTTCAAAATCCAGCCTTTAAATTTATTCTTAAATGCAGAAGCTTTAAAATCACGCATCTTGCCTTCGCGGATGATTTGATGCTACTTGCGCGCAGATGGGGGGACTATTGTCTATTGGTATCCTTATGGGCTGATTTGAGGACTTCGGTTCAAAGTCGAGGCTGCACTTAAATGTTATCAAATCCAATATTTATATGGATGGAATACAACCGCAAACTATGGATATTATTAAGCATAATACGCACATTTTGCAATGCCCTACTCCAATTCGGTATCTTGGCATTCCACTTGCTGCTGCCTTTATAAAGGTTATGCACTTTGGCCTTCTTCTTGATAACATTAAAACCAAAAATTCTAGTTGGATTGGTTCTTATTTGTCATACACGGGTAGAGTGGAGTTGATTTGATCCGTCCTACAAGGTATCGAGGCTTTTTTGTTGTCTATCTTTCCCATCCCTACAGCGGTTTGAACACATCTTATTAAGCTGTGAAGAACTTTTCCTTTGGGGCTCCAAGATGTCTTTGGTTGCTTATATTGATGTTTTCCTTCCTAATGCAGAAGGTGGTGTAGACATTAGAGATTTAAATATTTGGAATTATGCTCTCCTTTTAAAGAAACTTTGGAATATTATTGCAAAAAAGGACATGCTATGGATCCAATGGGTTAACCAAGTATACACGAGGGACACTTTCGTGTGGGATTGGACAGTCCATAGCCGCAACTCGCCGCTGTTCAAATACATATTTGTTATCCACGACAAAACCAGAAGCCAATCTGCCGATAACGAACCAACCCTTGGTAAGTTATAAGCATGTCATTCTCAAAACATGGGGCATACGGAATGCACATACGACTTCTTTAGGCTAAAGGTTGCTCTCAAGTCTTGGGCTAATATTGTTTGGAGCTCTTACATTACTTCTAAACATAGATTTGTAATATGGCTTGCTTGAAAGGATAGTTACTTACAAGGGACAAAATTACCTTCACGGAGATCGATTAAGCTTGTCATTTGTGCGGTGATCACATTAAATTAGCCCGCCACCTCTTCTTCGGCTGTTCTGTTAGCAAGTTGATTTGGACAGAGATTAGGGGCTGGATGGACATTCGTATGGAAGAGACTACTTTGGATCGTGCTGCTAAATGGCTTAAGAAAGAATCCAAAGGTACTTTTTGGAAGAACCGTACCAAAAAGATTGCCTTTGCGTGTAAGGTTTATCACATTTGGACAGCCCGCAACTGCCTGATTTTTTACGATGTTACTTTTATCCTGAGGGGAATTGTCCATCCATCAAGACGCACATTTATAGAACTTTTTTTCCCTATAAACCGCAGCTACAACAACTTGTTAGCTTAGGAAACTAGTATATTTTTCTAGTTTTTCTTTGATTGCCATTTATTTTGGCATAGTTGTACTTCTTTGTTTTGCCATTTGTCTTGGCTATTTCTTGTTGTATCGTTATTTTATACAAAGAATACCCCGAGTCCGTCTACAATTTTTTTATTATATTTAAACAAAAAAAAAGAATACACTATACACACCAAACAACTGTTGCCCTTTAAGATTCATTAGAATAAAAAGTGGTCATTGCAACTGAACAATATATGTCTTTTTACATTTTGAGTGACCATTTTTCTTAATTAAAGCTTTTGAACTCAACAAGATTGTCTCTTATTCTATAATCTTTGTTGTGTGGTAGTTTTTTCAGAAATAAAAAATGGGCTTCAAACATATAGAGCATAAAATAAAAGTTTTTATCTTCTTTAATATTTTTAGTTTAGTGTATGGTATATGTATTCTTTAATGCTTTGATTTGATGTGTCATATGATATAATGAGACATTCTTCCGCTATAATGAGATCCCAAATTTTACTAAAATACTTTTAATATATAAACTTTTTTTCAGCCGACTATCTCTCTTATCTCTTTTCTCTTATCTTTTTTTTTCTCTTATCTCTTTTTTTTTTCTCTTTTTATCAAATTCAAGTTGCAGCTCGCATCTCACCAATCAAAATCAGAAATTATTTCTCTTCTCCAATTAATCTCTCTCTCTAGAGAACTCATTTCCTAATCAAAATCAACAATAGCACCCCAAGCAGAAAAGAAGTCGACTGAAAAGAAGGTCCCCGAGAAATATCCTTGGCCACCTCAGTAGCTGAGAAGAAACCAAAGGCCAGAAAGAAGTTGCCAAAAGAAGTTGGCGCCAGAGCTGATAAAAAGAAGAAACGATCCAAGAAAAGTGTCGAGACCTACAAGATCTACATCTTCAAGATCTTGAAGCAGGTTCATCCCGATATCGGTATTTCTAGCAAAGCTATAGGAATCATGAACAGTTTTATCAACGATATCTTTGAGAAATTGGCTGGTGAGTCTGCGAAGCTTGCGAGGTACAACAAGAAACCGACTATCACTTCAAGGGAAGTCCAGGCTGCGTGAGGTTCGTGTTGTCTGGTGAATTGGCTAAACATGTTGTATCTGAAGGAACGAAGACTATTACAAAGTTTACAAGTTATTAGGTTATTGAATTTGGGGATTTAGGGTTTCTGGTTGTAAATTTAATTCAAACTTAGAAATCGATGTGTTGTTTTATTTCTTGTGGTTTTTTTATCTGATTGATGTTTCTGATTTCGCTATTAATCAAAGATCTTGATTTCAAATATTGATTTCTCTTCTTTTTTTATAAAAAAATTGCAGCTCGCGTCTTATCTTGCCATCAAGATAATCAGGTTTCGAAAAAGATTGTTATTACCATCAGGTTGGAAATTTCACATTTACTAGTTTATTTCTTAATAGAAAATTATACAAATTACTGGGTCACATATTACTTCATTGTAATATAATTCTGTAAAAAAAAATTGGCTCTTCGACTAGTATGATTCATTCTTTTTACGCTAATGAAAAGTCAGAAAGTTCCACAATGCGATATTAAAATAGAGAGAAGTTTTGTTAAAGAAGAGGAAAAAAAAGTTAGATTTTAATGTAATTCATTCTTTGGGTATTAGATTAGTTTTAGAGAGAAGTTTGGTTGGAGAAGAAGATACAAATTGTTTAGATTTTTGTTCGAAAATTTGGTTTTATATGATGGGTAAAATGATCATTTTACATAAAGTAAAATAAAAAGTTTGATTTAAGGTCTCATTATAGCCAAATGGGGTCTAGATATAGCATTCCCCAATCTTAAATCCACACAACAAAAGCAACACCCAAAAAAAAACACAAGATAATTTCAAAAATAACACGTGATAGATTAAATGAGTACTAAAGTATTATAACGAACCAATGAATGATCAAGCGACTAAAAATGATGAACACAAAGTGTAAATGATCGACCTATACCATTCTTATTTTATGTATTAAATTTATCATGAAAAACAAAAATCAAGAGAGAATGAAATGATATTAGTACACATTTAAAGCATTGTACTATAACTACGAAGAAGTAGAATTTTATCGATATTTTATGTTGAATATTGTTTTTTATTTAAATGGTATAGTTTAAAGGAAATTGCTAGAAAACAGTCAAAACTATTCCGTGATGTGAAGTTGTATATTTAAATTTTTAAGTATTTAAAAAATTATCACTCATAAAGAAACTTTTAAAATCTTTTAAATTTTTTTATTTATGTTTTATGTCATTGTTTACTCCACGGAATTGCATAATACAAAATTTAAGTAAAACCTAACATTTTACTTCCTAAAACTTATTAATAAAAGGCCAAAGCTATTTCATCCATGTTATTTTTTATTTCCCCCATCATTTGAAAAATCCTCCATGATGTTATTTTCTCCATAAAGGAAGTTACAAAATTACCCGTTAATTCATTTTTTTTTCACAAAACCATTACCCTAACATACTCATTCTATTCAGTAGAACAAAACTCATTCTTCACCCTAGAGAACTACCTTACAAAGAAGAAAACCCATTTTTCACTTATCACTACCTTACAACAGCTGATTCGAAGATAGAGAAAGCTTAGAGAAAGAAATTCTAGGTTCTTCCCCATTATCAAATTTAGGGTTTGTAGTTAGACTATTGAATACGGTAAATGCTAAAAGATCGTTAACACTTGGTAGCAAACAGGTTTAGGTGTAGACATGTATACAAATAAATTATGTTGCCTACTTTTTTCGTATCTTATTTATCACGGAATTGAAGACGGCAATAGGTTGATTATATTTAATAGCGAGCACCATGTTTTTCTTACACTGGTGTTTTACACTTGATTCCGAGAGGGCCACTCGGAATCAAGTGCAATGTCTCAGTGAACAAATTATCACATAATATGACGAGACAGAGGGTTTGCAACTGATTCCGAGTGGCCCTCTCGGAATCAGATGCACATTTTTTTTAAAAAAATTACACCTGATTCCTAATCCCCGGCTCGGAAATAGTTGTTTTTTTTTCAGAACTGTAAAAACGGGTTTAGCTGAAAAAAATAAGTTTCGAAATAGGTATTTTCAAGCTACGAAGTTGTAAAACGTAAAAACAAGTTTAAATTACATTGTTTGTCGATTGAGTGCTGTTCTCCGGCTTTGTTTGGGTTTCTTCATTTTCCATGATTAATCTTCAATAAAATTGAAGTTCTTTGTTTTAGGGTTAATTTTAGAGTTAGAATCATATATCTTGGATTAAAGTTAGGTTAATGCTGTGTTTTTTCATGTAAGATTATCTATTAGATAAATGGCATCTAGTGATAAATTTGAAATAAAAATAAGGGTAATTTGGTAAAAGCAAGTCACTAGTGTTTTTGAAAATTTGAAAGATGGAGGAAATAAAAAATAACATGGAGGAAATAGCTTTGGCCTTAATAAAATTCAAAACTTAAACTCGCCAAAACTTCTTTTTTCAAACTTTTTAAAATTTAAAAATCATGCCCAAAATAGAAGAAGAACTCGTTTCTCTATAGACTGACATGGACATGGAAAACTATATACCTTTCTATCTTTCTGTTTTTCCGAAAATGTGATTTAATTTTTTTAAAAAAATTATCGATAACGTCTAGGTAGTGTCCGTCGTTATCGTATGCATGGCAGACAGAATGACCTTGGCACCATGGTTTTTGCGTACATGTCTGTATCGAATATTTTTTTGACTTGTTTTAATATGAGTGAGCATAAACTAGAAAACATGCAACTTGGTCAATTATAATAATGGGTTTTATTTATTTTAATCTATCGAAAAAAATGCAATCAACCGAACTAATTCCATTTTGATGGTTTTGGTTTAGTAGTTTTAATTATTTTAGATTTAGTTTTAGTTTAATTTATTTTAGTTTATTTCAACAATTTTTGTTTAGTTTTAGGCCTCATTCTTTTAGCTTTAAATGAAAAAACAATTGTTTTTGAAAAAAAAGAAAAGAGAAAAGTATCAGTAAATACCCGCTCAAGTATCTAATTACTCGGTAATTCCCAAATTTTCGATAGTGTTACTTAGTACCTCGAGTTAAAAATTGGATAAAATTACCCCCGACTATATATACCCATTTTTCACCTCAAACCCACTTTTTTCATTTTCCCATCACCCTAAACAAACTCAAACACGTCTAATTTTAAAAACCACCAGTAACCGTTCGACTTCATGATACTCTCTCTCTCCAACCAGAAACCCATACAGCTTATCTCTGAAATCAGTCGTCGTTCGCACCTTCAACGGAATTGGACAGGTCACCGTCTTTTACTCCGTCCAACGAGTAACGACCTCTTTTTCGACAACTTATCGTCTAATCGTCTCCGGCCGGTGAATAGTATAGTGTATAGAAGTAACCAGGTAAGAATTATCGTGGAAAGTGTAATTTTTTGCGTTTTTGATGATTTCGAACCATTATTTTCTTTTATTTCACGATCGACGTTGCTTTTTATACCGGAATGAAGTATTTAGTGACGATAACTGGTCAGTTTCTAGGTTTATCGTCGAACCCAGGATAGAAGTTTGGTTGCATGTAATGTTAATACTTTCCTGAGAACTGTGATGTATGTTAGATGTGCATTAGGTAGTTGATTGTTGATTTTGGTGTTGTTTCGATATTTCCCAGATCCCTGCAACGTGCATGTAAAAAATAGAACAGTTCGCAGCCTGTATGTGTGCGTTGTAGTACAGTTGGCATCTTCATCACCTAGGATGCAAACAATTTGCAGCTTCATATCTGTTTATATTTCATACCAATTCGCAGCTTGATTGAATGTGTATGCCATACGTTTCGCAGCTTATATTTACAAACAATTCGCAGGCCAACCTGCGAATCGCTTGTAAATACTCTATTGACATATAAGCAATTCATAGCTTGTCATGCGAGTCGTGTGACACTTTAACTGAAAGATAGGAAGTTCGCAACTTATGATATGAGGTGTGTGACTCTCCAACTGATTTGTGTTTGTGCAGGAAGTATGACAACAAAACCAAGCTATTACAGGTCAGGGTTGGTGAGCCTTCTGAAGCTTCTGAAAGAGAATCGTATTACCCGTGCCCACATTGAAGCTGCAAGAAACACACCTTTTTACACGCTTTTGAAAACGGATTTCGACATCCATAATGAGGCAGAGCTGCTAAAGAAGAAATTCTACTTGCTCATTTAGTATGTTGTTGAGAGGTTCTCTGTTGATGAAGACGCCTTCCATATTGGCCCAAAGTTAGTAAAACTTACTGCAGATGATGTGAAGGTCATATTCGGGATGAAGCATGGCACAGAGGAAATTTCGTTAACAAAAACCAGAGCATTTCTCAACAAATACCCACCCGGCGAGGAGGACGAATCGAGGATGATGAAGAAATACTTCATGGGTAAAACTGCCAGGGAAGTAGGACCGACAAATACTAAAACAATAATGAATGCCATTTTAAATGTAGCTGTAAAATCGACTTCCATCTTATAAAGCAGGATGCTATACTTTACTACCATAGCATGTTATCCTGAGTTTTACAGGCAGGTATAGAAAAAGCCATAAGCGAAGGGGGAGCATGAGTTGGAAGACGTTGCAAGGATGTTGATACTGTTTTTGTGCTCAACCCTATTCTACTCCGCATCTGGAGATATCCTGGTTTGGAGCACGCTTTATTTTGTTGAAAACCTCAGCAAAATAAACAATTACGACTGGTCCAGATCAATACTGTGCAAGCTTCGACAGTCTATCAGGAGTTGATTAGCTATCAAAAAACCCGATAGAGTCGTCGGCTGCGTCGCCCTTCTAATTGTAAGATTGATCTATTCAGTATAAAAATTAGTTATGTACAGATCATCTTGGTGATAAAACTTTTCCCCATGCAGCCCTTCATCATGGAGCACGCAACAGTCGGTCGAGAGGTAGCGAAGCCGACCTCAATACCAAAGTTTGTCAAATGGTTGGGATTAGAGTGCCAAGGAGCAACCGTGGCACTGCTTGTCAGAATACCCAACCTGAAAGATGATCAGGTATGAGCTTTATATAGGTATTGAATTGGGGTTGCCAACAGTTCGCAGCATATCATGCGTTTTGTTTGGTGTTATATTAGAACAATGTATCAAACATTTCGCAGCATGGGCTGCGTTCTGTTTGACACAATGTATAATTAAGGTATGAAACAATTCGCAGCTTATTGTTTACACATAATTCCTAGTTTATTGTTTACACACAATTCGCATGCTAACCTGCGAGTTGTTTGCAACTCTAAAATGATAGACTTTCACACAGTTCGCAATATATAATGCGAAGTGTTTGTAAAAAACAATTTGTCTATCTACACCCTGATACTTTTATGTGCCTCTGTTGGTAGGTTTTCGAAGGTCCACTACGTCTTACTGAGGCTGAAAGCGAAGCTTTCAGAGGAACAGTAGATATTGGAGATGTAGATGCTGAATCTATTTCACCGGAAGAAAGACCAAATAAGAGGAAGAAAAACACAGCCCCAAAACCAAGGAGACGAGCATCACAGAAACAGAAAGAATCGAATCATGTGATATCACTCAGAACCAAACAACCAAGACTTCCCCAGCCAAATATTCCACCACCAAGACTAGTATGAGTGAAACAATCGGTAATTTTGTCCTAAAACGCAGAGCGACTACTCCAAAGAAGTCTGCAACTATTGCTGAATCAAAGCGTTTGAAGACATACACCGACAAGAACAAGTATGAGAAAAAGATAGAAAAACAGGCCAAAGAAGTAAGTATGAAATTGAGCCTTACATAATCGTTATAATTAACACTTAATATGTTTATAAAACGTCTACTATCATTTTTTCAGCTGGAAGAATTGAAACGGAAGATAGCGGAGCTTGAAGCACAACAACTCCACAATGCTATATTTCAGCCAATTTTCCAGATTGGAAGCCCAGGAGTTGAGAAGGTACCAGCATTTCCAGATAGAGCAGCGTCCACTGAATTGCAAGCATCTGTGCCTGATGCTGATCAGCATGATGCTGATGGAGTACTGCCCGAAGAGATGGATGATTATGGGAACCATTCACCCATACCGGTACCATCTGGAAGAATGCAAGAAGAGTTGTTGGTGTCCACAGAGACGGACACCACGAAGAGACAGACAGACAAGTCTCCTCCTACACAGGAGGCAACCACATTTTTGAGTCCTCTAACGGAGAAAGAAATACACGAGTCTCTTCCGAATGACCAACATCTCGTACTTCACGTGGCAAAGGAGATGTAAGATCGTGAGAAAAACGTGGCAGACCCAGACAACCTCGAAGATGTAAGTGGATCAAAAGTTCACTAAGATTCAAATATCTTATTTATTGTTGTGTCTATAATAATATTTACTGTTGTATACATATTCAAACAAAGTCAGTGTATGTCTTTAAAATAGTCAGCGGGGTTTTCTAGTTGAATACATATTCAAACAATACATCAGATGATATGATGATATCAAACAAATATCAGGATTGTTGTGTAGTCCTGTCCAAACAATTCGCATTGTATACTCTAGTTGGTTGGTTATTTTACATTTCGCAGCTTACCATGCAAATTGTTTGAGATGGATCAAACAAATCTCAGGTTAGCATGCGAATCGTTCACAACTATGATTATAGTATGCTTAACCCTTCTACCTTTTTATTTTGGAATTTCTATGAAACAGGAGGCCGACAGACAACAACACCAACAGCAGCAACAACAACAAGTTCAACACCACCACCACCACCACCAACAACAACAACAACAACAAGTTCAATACCAACAACAACAACACCACAACAATAACAGCAACAACAACATCAACAAGTTCAACAACAGCAACAACAAGAACAACAAGAACAATAGGAACAACAACAACAGCAACAAATAGCCTTGGCAAAGAGAGAAAGACTAATACAAGAGATAGCGCCGGAAGAGTCAGAACATGTCAATCCCTATGAGAAGATAGAACTACTCAGCCATGAAGGACCATCCTTAGAAGACCAAACCAAATATAGAGATGCACCTCAAAGACGAACAGTGGTGGGCGCAAAGTCAGAATTGCTAAGCCAACGTGAAATTGTAGTACCAGTACCAAATCAACTACAAGCTCCAGAGTCAAACGATAACACAGTAGGTTTACTCGATGCTTCTGTTGATGGTATTTACACTCAAATTTCACAGACACTTTTAAATGAAATTGATAATGTATATTACAATTGTGTAATACAACGGTCTTTGGAGAACATGTCAGAGGATGACATTAATGATTTTTTCGGACACAATCCAGATCATATGCCGAACAAGTCAACGACATTGGTTGTCGCTGACCGTGTTGTAAGGGCTATTTATAATGATTTCGCATCATATCATGAGAATAGTGTGGATGTATTTTAAAGTTTTACAAACAAATATCAGGGTAGCATGCGAACTGTTCAGTGGAACCTCGAACAATTTGCATGCTATCCTGATAGATTTCCGTAATGTATTCAGCTAGAACCAAACAATCCGCATGTTAGCATGCGAATTGTTTGGGGTCGTTAACATTATAATGAATGACACACTCTTTTTTTTTGTTATTTAATAAGCTCGAGTCAAGTAAAGAGACAGAGGAGCCTAATTTTATTCTACTGACACCAACACAACCTCTAGTGGCAGAGGAAGAGGAAGAGATAATTGTAACAGAATGTCAACCGCCAAAAGTAAAATACAGCGTCTTGCCAAAGAAAACAAGAGTAACTGACCGTATCAATATCGCAGAATACCACAAAATACAGTTAATTAAAGCCTACGAGAATGACATCCTTGATCCAGTAGTATGGAATTTACCATCGTCCAAATTTTCATACAGAATTAGAGTGCAAGCGAGTGATGCGCTGGTGCTACCTTTAGAACTGGAGATGGACGTAAAGTTATCCAATTGTCAACCAATTCTCTTTTTAATGTTTCAAACATGTCTTATATATTTAACATAAATAAACAACTAATTTCATAGGTTGTGAACGCTTGGATTCAAAAGATGATTGTAGAAGTAAACTTCAAAGTTCCATGCAAAAAGGTTGAATGAGTGTATCATAACTGCGTAATGATTTCAGGCATGACTACGGTAAGTTTAGCTAAGGTACATTTCAAATTTTCGAAAAATGTTCTCATTGTAATGTACTCTCGCTTGGATGCAACATCAAATTGAATAAGGTTGGGAAGTAACTAATTTGGTCGACACAGTTTTTAGCAAAGCGCCTGAAAACCCCAACATCATCATCATCATCATTCCAATATGCACCGAGACAAAGGACCACTGTTTTCGAAACTCAAAGCGATAGACAACACCACAAGGACACCTATCAAGCTCGTAATATTACCAACTATTAAATTACTTTTAAACATATTTTAATTATGCATGATCAAGATATGCTGTAAACTGTGATCAAGATATGTTGCGAAATGTGAGCAAATCAGTTGCAATTCGCAGCGTAGGATACGAAATGTCTTGGATGATGAACATTTCGCAAAATAGGCTGCGAAATGTATCCATAAATAGAATTCGCAGCCTAGGATGCCAAAAGTCTTGGATGATGAACATTTCGCAAAATAGGTTGCGCAATGTTTGTAGACAAGATGGATTGGATACCAAACAATTCGTAACTTAGGCTGCGAATTGTTTGCCATGTACATGTTGGATTGGTTGTCAAACAATTCGCAATGTATGATGTAAATTGTTTGACAACCATAGTTTACGTTTTTGTCCTGATTTCTAACACTAATTATTATAACAAGATCAACTATTTACTGGACAAAGGATTCCTACCTCCTTCAAAGACAGGGTGGAAGGTGAAAAATGAAATAAAAATTCCACAACAAAAACGTGGTACCCTGGACTGTGGTATTTTTGTCTGCAAATACGCCAGAGATATTATCCAGCATGGATATGTGCAGACAAAATACGATGAAGATATGGTCACTAACTTCAAAACAGAAATGTTTGATTTTTTTTTCAGCGACGGAGACACCTGAAAGTACTGGTGATTTTCTGTAAGACATTATGGTTTTTTGGTGTTGATACATTCATTGTAACTTTTTGGTGTACATACATTCATAGTATTTTTTTGTGTACATAGACTTTTTTTAATTTCAGTAATGTACAATTCTCGTATATATATATATATATATATATATAGGACGGAATTCTTATGAAATAGTTCGCATGCTAACTTAATATATAAGGGTTAGTTAGTATTCGAACAATTCCCACCAATCCCTAGTATATATTAAAAAAATGATACTCACCAAAAAATCCGCATCCTAACCTCATGCTTAATTATCACTAAACAGTTCGCATCAACTCCTGGTATGCCACATTAACATACTACAGGCTGCGAAATTATCATTAAACAGTTCGCATCCTCTCCTGGTATATCACATTAACAAACTACAGGTTGCGAAATTATATTAAACAGTTCGCATCAACTCCTGGTATAAACTAAATAATTCAAAATCTATCATTGAAGAATACGAACAGGCTATGACGTCTACCTTGCTAAATGTTAACTGCATTGAGCACGCAAACAACAATCTAATCAACAGAGGTTCAGATGCCATTAATTGCTGATTGGACATGGAGGCTATGTTATGATTAATATAGCCACACCACCTCATAAGCTCAGACTCCCTCCATCTCTATAAATGACACTAGTAAACAAAGGCTAATTTTAAAACAAACTCTATATTTTTTTTAAACACCTCTTGTTCTCTTCAAATTCCAACAGTCATGTCATTTTCCACCACCACAACCACAACCACCATCACATACTCTGGTTCAATAGGTTCTCTGGGTGACTCCTGGTCATCCTTAACCACCAACTAGAGCGATGACTTGATCATGCCGGCAGCACCACCAAAAAGCCTAGTCTCTGTCCTTGATTTAAGCATAGAGGACTACCTCTCTGCTGACTCTCAACCAGTGGAAGTGGTTCCAATGGTTGCTGCTGAACCTCAGCCAGCAAAGGTTTCACCTCAGATGACAGAGGTTCTAAACAACAAAAGGAAGAGGGACGACGAAACCGGTCCATTAAGGACCAAAGTTTTATGCATGATGGACGTAGATAACGAAGAGGAAGAGGAAAATGAAAAGGCTGATGATCAGCACGAAGAGGAGAAATATGGTGAAGAATCCTCTAGTGATGACTAATAGAGTCTTTTTTTTTTGTTTATTTAGAATGCAACTAACAAACACTAATAGGTTGTAGTAATTTGTTTGAAAATTTGTTAGTGCATGAAGACTGTAATCCTTTTTTTGGAATCCATTTTTTGTACAAACTTTGGATCATATATACAATTCGCATCCTATTACCACCTGCAAACAATTCCTATCTTAATCTGAGATATTACTTGTTTATTAATATTACTGATTTACACACAATTCGCATGTGGAGCTGAGTATTATAGTGCTTTGTATTTCCATTCAATTCGCAGCATATCATGCGCTTTGCAACCAACTGAAAGTCCTGCTATTTGTATGAAACCACCATTCGCAGCTTAACATGCGATGTGTAAGCAAATATCAGGACTTTTGTTTATTCTCAATTCACATCATATCATGCGATATACAAGCAACCAGAAGTCCTGATATTTGTTTCGGTCATAATTCGCAGCATGGCATGCGATCCGTAGTTAATTAAAAAGTCCAGGTATTTCTTTGAAAACATAATTCGCAGCATATCATGCGCTTTGTGATATTTTGTTTGAAAATGCAATATTGTAGAGTTGAAGTCAATTCGCATCATATCATGCGAATCATAAGCAACTAAGAGTCCTGATATTTCTTTAGAAAAGCATTACATTTGTATCAACACAATCCGCAGCATACATACTTGATAGTTATTTGTTATGATTTTACTAACGATCCACATCGTGGTGAAATTTCACATAACTCGCATGGTAACCTCATAGATATTTACAACATGATATCAAGATATTGTACACAATACGCAATGCTGGATGCGAATTTCATGCAACTCAAAAACACTTAGCATTTCTTTAATGTAATAAAAACAAAACAAAAAAATGTGTAGATGAACAAACAATTGTATTTTTTTTTCTTAAACTGTGCTTAAACTGGAACATCACAAGTCCTCCTGTTATGGCCTGATTTCGAACAACGGCCACACCTCAACTACTTGGTTGAGATTTCTCCTCTAGATGGGATTCTATTTTTTTAGGCCTTCTGGAGCGTCTCTTAACCCTTGGAGGCAAAATTTCAACAAACAAAGGATCGTTATCGTTGACCCTTCCCTGAAATTCGTTATAGCTGGTATGCTGAAAGAGTAACTTTCCCTGTAATTCTTAACCGTAAAGAAGGGCTCTATTACAGTAAAAGAATCTTGGTCAATATACTGTATTGCGCCTAAAGCGTGAGGATATGGAAAACACTCTTGTTGCCATGATCCGCAAGAACATTTGAAATCCAACAAATTAATAACAACCACAGAATTTGAAAAGACTTCAAACATGGTGGAAGACGAATTACTTACTACCCAAGTTCGACACATGTCAACATTCTGCTTTAGATTTTTGTCATACTTGGGGACCAAATTAGTACTCCAGCTTTGCCCCTCTTCGTATCTTCGTGAAACTTGAGTCATAAGCAAGACTCTAATCTAGTCAATAAACTCAACAATCGGTAGGACGCAATATTTTTTTATTTGATTGTTAAACGATTATGCTGCAGTAGAAGCCATAGAGCCGTATCGTTTCCCTTTTACGTAAGCTTGCGCATACTTTTCCGTAGGTAAATTAGCAAGAAAATCACTCATTCTATCACCACCTTCACATAGAAAAACTGTAAGTATATCTTTAAAAAGCTATCGACTGGGAGCATAAGCAAGACGATGGAAGAAACTCAACATCCTTTTTTTATAGTCTCCGTTAGTATGTTCCAGTTTTGCTTTCAAATTCTGCATGAGATGGAAATAACAGTACGCATGAGAGCAACTTGGATACAAGACAGAAACAACATTAACGATACCAGAATGACGGTCTGAAATAAATGTGATTTGGCGATCCAACGAATGTGGTTTCAAACACCCCAAAAACCACATCCAATTGTCCCAATCTTCAATGCTAACTATACCAAGAGCATCAGGGAATAGTCTTGGAAAAAGGCAGCTCAAATGAACAATGCAACAACACTCAAACATTTAAAAAATGTAAACAACTCGTATGATGTCCTGAGAGTTGTTCTCAAAATGCACGCTACGAATTGTGTATAATCATAAGCTGCGAATTGTTCACAGTTTTATGGTACATCGACTGATTTGCATCCTCTCTTGCGAAGTTTCATCAAATAAAAAACACTGCTTAATTCGCAGCCTCTAATGCGATTCGTTCTCAAATATCAGGATTCCATAACAATAGTGTGCAACTATAGGATGCGAAATGTTGCACAAAATTTCAAACAAAACATCATAAAGATTCAGATTAAATAGTTAAATGTAACTAACCGTTGTTGACGGCCTTTGCTACGGCAGTAAGCAAGGTACCCTTATACTTGTCATATAAGTGGGTACCATCGAAAAACAACATTGGACGGCATGAATGAAAACCCTGAAGGGACGAACCGAATGCTACAAAACACCGCTTGAATCGGTTTCCAGCTGATAACTCCAACTGGCAGTCTGAAGTAATATCACGGCTCTTTAATCGTTTGAAGTACCCGCTTAGTAAACAAAAAGAACTAGAACTATTTCTGAAAAATCCCCTCATTGCTTTTTCTAAAGCATTCCATGATAAACGGTAAGAGATTTCAAAACTGTTATTTTGTTTGGCAGTCGATTGTATGGTTTTGGCTGTCAACGAATGGCAGGTCCGGAGAGAATCCTGAATTTCCTCTACAATCAAATCTGATGTCAAATGCCTATGCCACTTACGCTTCTGGGAGAAAACGGGACTGCAAGTATGGTGCGGAACATACTTCTTGATCGTCATCAAGCAGGTGCTGGAATCAATAGATGCATAAAGCCTCCATTTGCATCCGCTTGTGAACTTGTTTTCACAATAAACAATGATCTTGGTTGCTTTGTTGTGTAGGTATTTGAAATTAAAACCATGCTCTAAAGCAAACTTGCACAAAGATAACCTAAGACCTGCAGCACCTTCTTCAAAAGCTTGACTCACTCCTGTAATAGCATCAGCCCAACCAGCAGTAGCAAGTTGTTTTTTTCTTTGATCAGAATTAACTAAACCGTTACTACTATCCCCGCTAACTAGTTGATCAAGAGATGGTCCTCCCAAACTCAAGTTACGCTCTTTACGCTTTACACCGCAATCCTTACCACCAAAGCTCTTATCACCGAACTTTTTTCACCAGAACACTTATCACCAGAACCCTTATCGAAGACGTGTTGTTCTACGAGAAAACTAACATGTTTTAAACGCTCTAAATCAAAATATAACACCAGCCCAACAAAATCTTTTTGGTTATTAAAGAAACAATTATTGTGCTCCCCGTAGGAGTAGGTAATTAGGTAGTCACATGTGACAAACTCCTCCCATGTGTTCTCCACATAAGCTTGGATACTTTGAAAGCTTTCAAACTCCGTGAAAGGCACAATTGCGGATTGGTGACCATGCTTAAGAATACAAACTCGTGATTTGGACATGTCTTACCCTGCACCGAACAAGCTATTAGTTATTAATCCCAAAAATAAAGTGCAAGTTATTTATTACTGCATCAAACATATCATATCCTATCTTGCGATTTGTGTATATCTATAAGCTGCGAACTGTGTACAATTCGCATCCTCTTCTGAGATTTGTTTGTAAATCAACTGGTACACTCACACTAACCAGAAATGTAAACAATTCGCAATTGTACCTGAAATTTGCACTCAACTATTAATTCCCTGAGATTTGTCTGAAAGATGATAAGATATGATATATCACACAATTCGCAGCATCTCATGCGATTCGTAAAGCAACTAAAAAAGTCCTGATATTTGTTTGGAAATATAATACTTAAAAGTTCCACACAGTTCGCATCATATCATGCAAATCGTAAAAGTAACTAAAAGTCCTGATATTTGTTTGAAAATGCAATACTTAAAAGTTCCACCCAGTTCGCATCATATCATGCGAATCGTAAAAGTAACTAAAAGTCCTGTAAAAGTAACTAAAAGTCCTGATATTTGTTTGAAAATGCAATACTTTATAGTACCACACAGTTCGCAACCCATCCTGAGTTTGATAAGCAACTAAGAGTCCTGATATATGTTTGAACATGCATTACGTTGGAGTTCCATACAATTCGCAGCATATTTGTAAGCAAATTTTGAAATTGTTTCATGTAATTCGCATGTAACCATGCGAATTGGTAACACAATTAGCATCTTCCTCATTGAATACATCAAACAATTCGCATCTTGTGTCGAACGCCTGGACAACTAAAACTCATAGTCTACACATGTTTCACGTCCGAAATAAAAATCTAATACACTACAAAATTATTATATAACATCAGAAACAAGGACATGAGTATATAACAACAAATATTAACAAAACAAGTACAGATCACTAGAACAAAAAACAAAAAAAAACAGAGAAAAGCTCGAAATCAGGCTATGGCGTCTAAAACAGTAGAATAAAACATATTCCAACTGAGAAAACCAACAAATAACTTCGAAATCGGTAGGTAATTACGATTACCTGAAAGCAGCAACACGATTACTTGTAAAACAACAAATTTCAAAATGCACGATCAGTTCCTATACGTTGAAAACAGTGGTTAGATAGGTTTTACAGCACACCTACATAAATAAACAGACCTTCTAACGCTCCGATCACCGGAATTGTACTTTTAATCGTGCTTCGTGATGGTTCGTACGGTTAGATGGTTAGAGCAGCTAACAAATTCAAACCTTCAAAAAGCTAGAAAAAATATAAAGAAAACATAAAATTATGCTAATATAATGGGTTAAGGGTAGTTAGGATATTAAAATAATATTAGGTATTAAGTGGCAATTAGATAGTTGAGTTGGGTATTAAATGACAATTGTGCAAACCTTCGGTACTACTGGATACTTTACGTGCAATTTCCTAAAAAATAATAATAGTGAATTAACCAAATAATTATTTTTATAAATATTCTTATAATGCGAACACTAAAAATAACAAAAGTAATAACTTTATAAAATTAAAAAAAAAAAATTGTATCAATACACCGAATAGTTTTTGGTGTTTCTTTAGCAATTCCATTGGTTCAAATTTTTACCAAAAGAAAATGATACTCTTACCAAACAAAAACATTATTACAGATTCATAAAAAGTTATTACATCCTAACTAAATTTTAGCCATTTAAATGTGTCCTAAAGGCTCAAAGTATACACATACATATGATCCTTACACAACCACTAACCACCTCTCCATCTCCGACCATCATCTAATCGACCATGAGAACACCTAATTCCCTTCCACTTCCCAAACCCGAACATGACCCGACCCGGCATACACCCATCGCCGCGGGCCACCGCAAGAAAGCAGCAGCCGGCGTCCGTCTGTGGCTAGTCCTCAGCTCCTCGGGGCAATCAGAACTTCTAGAAGCAGGAAAACACGCAATTATGCGGCGGACGGGTCTCCCAGGGCGGGATCTTCGGATTCTGGACCCGAATCTGTCGTATCCGTCGACGGTGTTGGGGAGAGAAAGAGCTATTGTTATAAACTTGGAGCATATAAAAGCGATTATCAGTGCACAAGAGGTTTTGCTGTTGAACTACAAAGATCCTTCTGTTGAACCTTTTGTTGACGAAGTGCAGAAACGGATCTTGTGCCATTTTCACGCCACCAAATCTCAGGTTCTTACTTTATTACTATTTTTTTAGATAAGACCAATCAATGGGTATGACGTGTTCATGACTTGAATAATAATATTAAATTATTAAGACATGGTATGTTTTGTTTTATATATATTATTACAGGAAGGTAATAGTCCTGAGAAAGACAATTATCTAAACGAAGAGAACAAGACTAATGAGAAACAAGGTCTGGATGGATCCCGGGTTCTTCCGTTCGAGTTTGTTGTATTGGAGACCTGTCTTGAAGCTGCGTGTACTTCTTTAGAGCATGAGGTCAATCTTATTGTCGGAAATTAAATTACTTTTATTGATGGACTTAATTTGAATTTCAGTAATAATTCTGTACTGTGTGGTAATTGTTTTTGTTTTTCAAAATAGACTTACATGAAAATAAGGATTGCAATGGTTTGGGCTGGGAGCAATCGCTGAAACCCCGATCTGATTCCAACCTATTTTCAAAATAGAGAACTGGATCCGACCCGGATGGCGGGTCAAGGTTTTCTAAACAAAAACTGTCCCAGAGGACCCAGACACCGGTCCCCGCTCCAGATGGCTATGTTTTTATACCCGACCCGACCGGAACTGATTAAAGCAACCAGGATAACATAAAATTTGATATTTTTTAGTAGAATTTATGGCGAAATACTTTTTTTTTAATATATAAATACATTTTATGTAATTTTTTTAATATATAATGAAATATAAAATAAAATTTATGGGGTTTTCCTTCTTGAATATTTTATTGGTATTATATACTTGTCAATCAAATATTATATAACAAATATGGTGTTGATTGTTCCTTCGGAACTGAAAACAGGCTAAAACTTTGGAGCTAGAGGCTCACCCAGCTTTGGACAAACTGACTTCTAAAATTAGTACTCTCAATTTGGAACGTGTTCGTCAAATCAAAAGTCGACTGGTGGCAATAACCGGGCGTGTACAGAAGGTACTTAGAAGAGTTTATATGCTATATATAGTGTACAGATTTATCATGTGTACGGTTGCAAGTTTGATTTAAAATTTGGCTTATACTTGAAAATGTTGATGGCTAGGTGAGAGATGAACTAGAGCATCTCTTAGATGATGATGAAGACATGGCAGAAATGTACTTGACTGAGAAATTAGCTCAACAGATGGAAAATTCTTCGGATGCTTCCATCAACGCCAGCGGTTTAGTAGATGAAGAAATTCTTGAAGCAGACATGGACGACAGGCAAAGCTTATTCTCAATTCTCAATTTTATAAAAGTTAAAGTCTGAACAAATGTAGAACTTCATTCCTCTTTTAGAACAGCACCAGCAACTACTTTTTGAATCCATAGTACCTTTTAGACTATAGGAATTTAGTTTCGAGTCAAAATGTCTAAGGTTAGCGTAGAGTACGGTTTACAGTACATTAACTATTGGGAAAGGCCGGAAGGCTCTAGATGTTTTTGACTTAGAATAAAGCGCACGTAGCGTCAGCATCCTGTACTGTTGCCAACGAGTAATATTGTGCTGGAAAAATGATTAGTAATTATATACTTCAATGAATATTGAATATCAAATCGAAAAACAGAAAATGATCAAATTATATCTCTAATTTATTTCTTTTGTATCTGAGTTTGTATACAATTGTTATTTAGGGGTCCAGCTGAAATCTCCCCAGATGCTACTGAGTCCTACGAAGATGATTTTGATGACACAGACAGTGCTCGTGCTAATCTATTCAGTATGCATAATGCACTTAGCAGGAATAGCCGTGGGACCTTTACGAGTACTACACGCAGTGCTATAAGCAAGAGTTTTGATGTTGAGGAGCTCGAGATGCTTTTGGAGGCCTATTTTGTGCAAATTGATGGCACGCTTAACAACCTATCCACGGTACAAATACAGATTATGTTGTTAAAAATTAGCAAGTTGCTATTGTTAGTTTTTTTCTAGCTAGCATCGGAACTATATTGATTGATTGACCGAATATTATAAAGCTGAGGGAGTACGTTGATGACACGGAGGACTACATCAACATAATGCTGGATGACAAACAGAATCATCTTCTTCAGATGGGAGTGATGTTAACCACAGCAACGCTCGTTTTAAGTGCTTTTATCGCGGTGGCTGGAGTATTTGGTATGAATATCGGTATTGATATGTTCCAAGCCGACACATATCTTCAAAAAAAGACTGGGATGCACAAATGGCTGTGGACTGTTTTTGGCGGTGCTGCTGGAACCATCGTTTTGTACATCAGCGCTATTGCTTGGTGTAAACACAAGCGTTTGCTCGAGTGAGCAACTCAAAATGGCATATATATCTTGTCGTCACATCTACCAGCAAACTAGGAAACTCAGAATGGCATTTGTATCTTCTCATCACATATTCCAACAAACTCAAAATGGCATGTGTATCTTCTCATCACCTTGCAGTCAAGCCTTTTGTCATATCAAGATTGCACCGTAATCTTATTAAACAAGTCCTTGGCTTTTTTATTTCTGGCTCAAATGGCAGGTACGGTGCTACACAAGTTTTAAAGCGCCTGCAGCAGATGTTGCACCGTAATCTTATTTGCATTACTAGCACATAAAATCCTTTTGTTTGATGTGGCGTGTGTAATGGTTTAAGAATAATGTCGAATTGGATTGAATTTATTGAAATTTGAAAGCCATGTGATATTGTGTTGAAAGCCAGGTGATAAAGTTAGTTATTAAAGTTCAATGAAGTTAGTTAATTTTGTAATAGTACTTCTATTGTGTTGTGGTTGTTTTGTGGACGTAGAATTATTCGGTATGAAATCATTGTCTTACTTTTTCAATACGTTTTTTTAGTGTTTTTGTATGATATATCAATTGATTTTCACATGTGTGGTGAGAGTGGAGTTGAAAAGTTGATAGCTCATAAAGTAAAGGAAAACATATATGACTTTTGGAATTTCTAGTGCCGTGGAGAATTAATATGAAAAGAAGGCGAGGAAGATTAACCAGACACCTGTGTAGAATTTATCAATGATCATTTTAATAAGCTATGATCTAAGCATGAACTTTTTAGACACAATATTGTAAAAGGAAAATCGTTAAACATAATGATTTAAAAAAATGAATATAATTCTCAGCGAAAGAGTTAGAGAAGCCATATAATTTATTAGAGTTCAAGTATTTTCAAAATATATCGATTAAGAAGAAGTTATTATATGTGAATGTTTGATTGCATTGCGTATGCTCATCTAAAACAAGACAAACTCCGATTCTAGGAAGTAGATGTTGAGTATAGATAAAGAGCATAATACAAACTCTTGATCATCAATATATTGATACATATTTTGTCACGTGGATGAACGATTATTCAATCCGAACCATGTATATCATTGTGTTACATTTTTATACAATTATTAGAATTCGTGTGGGATGTACCAACTGATTTTCATAACAATTTATAATCAATCAATTATATTTACAAACTCGAAAGCGTGTCCATGATGACATAATTTTTTACGTTCTTATTGTTGCATTAAAGAAGACTAGTCTAAAACATAAAAGTTACTAAGAAGTTATGATAATGAGAAGTGGGTGAAAATTATGAGTTGAATTTTCTATATTCAAAACAAGACTAATGGCTAAAGGATTTACATAGAAAAAATAAGTTGATCGTAATGAGATTTTTCCACTAGTTATGAAGAAAACTTGAGTTAGAACTCTTATATCTCTTGTGGCTAAGTTTGATCTAAAATTAGATTAAATAGAGGTTACAGTTTCTTTTTTTATAAAGAACTAGAAAAAAAACTACCTACATGGAGAAGAAAGAAGTGTAAATGATTCGTGTATATTTAAAAATACCATTGTATGGACTTAAACATTATATTAGACAGTGAAATCAAATATTCAACTCATCCATGAAGACTATTAACTAAAAGGAAAGCAGTTGATAGTTGTGTGTATTATAACGAGGAAACACACATTGTAAAGCAGGTTTCTATGTTGTTGTATCTCGATGATGTATTAACTATTGGAATCAATATAATGAAGACTAATTACTTGATGAAAAAGCTCAATGGTGAGTTTGAAATCAAAGTTATGTGGAGATTTAAACGGATCTTTGGAATATATTAAAAACAAAAACAAAGCATATATATTCTTGTATCATAAAGAGTATACTAAAAACATACTCAAAACATATGAGATGGTAGGATCTAAAGCTATTACGATACGTACTTGAGTTCATTTCAAAGTCAGTACTACTCAAACGCATGTAACCGAGGCACATAAGACTTTCATTGAAGAGATACTCTATGCAAATATGATTGGAACCATCATGTATTTCAAGATGTGTACAAAACCTGAATTTGCATACTCAATAAGTATTTGAGAAGGTTTATGGCTAATCATAAAAAGCCTCACTAATATGCATCGAAATGACTCATGAGATACTCAAGATGAACATAAGATCTTGGGATATATTATGATCAAAAGAGCAAACATGTGGACATCCAACTTCATTTCAAAGTGCATTTTTTTAAATAGAAAATCCTAAGTTCCATGAGAGATCCAAACATGTGGACCTCAAACTTAATTTCATTAGAAATGTTATAGAGAAAGGGTAATGAGGTTGATAAAATATGAACCAAAGACAATCAATTGTATGTACTAACCAAAGCTATACTAGATGGAAAGTTTAATTTTTGTATTTATTTTATTAAAATATAGGATTTATGAGTATCTCCATGATTGTGTAGAATAGAATATTTTAGCAATAATATTGATAAACTTTATCTAAAGTGGAGAATTTTTATGATCGGTTCATATATAAAATCATTAATAGTTACATGAGCTTAAAGTAGTTATGAAACTAGTTGTTTGATTGGAAAATAGCTACAAAATTGGTTATTTGAGTTCAAGATTAGTTACGTAAGCTATATATAACTTTAATTTTTTTGGTAATCAACTTTTAATCATCAATATATTGGTACATCTGTTGTCATGGAAATGTAGAATTATTCAATTTGAACTACATATTTCATTATGTTACTTTTTCAATAATTTTGTTATTTTTATATGATCTATCAATTGATTGTCATGTCACATAATAAATTAATTAAATTATTTGTCCAATAGTTTAAAATGTGTTATTTTAGAGATTTTATTTGCTACATAAAATGGGTTGGACTATTATTAAACTCAGTAGACAGCCAATTAAGCCAATTACTGAATTGAATAGATAAAAAACTGAAGAGTGATAGAACGACAACCCAACTGGGTTTAAGGTATCAAATTGAAATTGATGCTAAACAAGCTCACAATTTGAAACACCTTAATTTTAGTGTAAGATAAAAAAACATATAGATAAAACTGATTCTCAACCACCTTGGATGTTTTTTTCAAAATGTTATTTTATTTTTAGTTATGTTTTGCTAAATGATTTGACATATTAAGAATTACTCAAAAATATGTTTTTAAATTCAAATACTATTTATAACTCAAGTCTTACAACTTACACATTTTTTTAATATGCTACATATTTGATAAAAACAGATCTCGTGACTTTAAGATCCAATGCGAACCAATGGATCCATAATATTTTGAGAAACAAATGCTCTCACATTTTGAAGTCACCAGTATTTGATTTTTATTTTTATTTTTTATAGCTCATATGGTGATATTACAGTTTTATAAAAAAAAGTACTAATAGTATTATGACATGTCATTTGAAGTGGAGTAAACTTGTTTGACCGAGGTGATCAGATAAAAAGATAGAGTTTAGAAAAATCAAGATTTTTGCATAAACGAGAGAAACAAAAATAAGATAATAAACACAGTTGAATAATTAAAATATGATCCCAAACTTCTAGGCTGGATAAAACTTGAGACTTCTCGTCAAATACAAAACCCCATTATCTAAATAATGTCATATTTTGTTGTATATCAGTATCTCACCGAGTAATCTCTTTAACCTTATGATTTATTTTAATGGCATCAGTTCTAACCATATATTCAGCTTCTGTAGATGATAATGCAACAATATTTTACAGACAAGCTTTCTAACTAACCACTCCAATAAACACTGTAAACAAATAACCAAAATTTGACTTTATTATATCAAGGCAACCTACATAATTATAGTCCACATAACCTCACATCACTTCATCATTACTCTACTTCTACTTATAACACACTCCAATATCTAATGTTTATTTATGGGTATGCTAGTGATGCATCTAGGATTTGTCATAAATTTTCTCAGATGCTAATTGAGTATGCAAAACCATGTCTGGTGTAAATCATAACATTCATAATACTTCCAATGATATTTGCATTGCATATCTCTTGCATAAACTTACTCTCTTTTACATAAGATAATGTTTAGTGGTGGTAAGTTTGAATTGAGCACCGATGCGAGTTTTAATAACTCTGGTTTCAGACATTCCAAACTTCTTAAATACCTTCTTTATGTATTCTCTTTAAGATAAATATATTTACCTCTCAGTTTACTTCTTTTAATTTATATTCCAAGAATTATCTTAGTTTCTTCCATATTATTCATTTCAAACTCTCTTTTCAGTTAATCTCCATAGTTTTAATTCTTATTTTTATCATTTTCAGTTTTATTCCATCAACATACAATAGCAACATAATGTTTCTATCCATGAGTATTTCCTCATTATGATAGATATTAATTTCATAACACCTTATCTCATAAATAATTGACTTCATAAAGGAATCACACCTCTAATTTTATTAACTCGGTAATTCTTTTGGTCCATATAGAGGTCTCTTGAACAAACATACATCAGTCTAATGACCTTATTTGAAAGTTTGAAGGTGTCTCATATAGATGGTCTTCTTCAGTTATTTATGAAAAAAAAATAAGGCATTCCATATGTTCAAACGCAATATCAAATCTTGTAACAATTAACAACATATTCCTTATAATGGTTTGTTTCACAACCACTGAGAAAATCTTATTTAAATCAACACCATATTTTTTAGCCCTTAGCCATCACTCTAGATTTTCCCCTAGATAGTTAAACTCCACAAATACCTTACTTTTTTATGAATATCCATTTACAACCACCAAGCTTCTGATTTTTCAACTGCTTCACAAGAATCTAAGTGATATTTTTCTTTAGAGAATTTAACTATTTCTCCATTAACGTTTACCATTTCAATTTATCATCAGGATAACTCTCAAGTTCAATATCATTTTCATATATTTTAACAGATAAAGCATAACTTATAATACCAATATAATCGTACCTCTATGTAAGCATATTAGGGTTCTAAGCTCTATCATTTACCAATTGATAACTGCCAAAATATATTTGTTGCTTTCCAGTTTGAACATCGAAAGTATCTGAACCATCATACCCCCGGTCAATTCTTAACTTATGCAGTGGTTGATTTTTTAATACAAAAGTTGAACCCTTACAAATGCCAGCTTTAACAAAAGCACCCTCAACTTCACATTCTTGTTCAAACTTCACCGTAACTTCAACCCTATCATTAATAATAGTATGTTTAATCTTAAATTTCTTGAGCAATGAAATTCTAAATTCATTGAATACCATATCCCTGATAATTAAATCCTTCTCATTCATAGATTTTGAACATCACAACCTATAATTTTTTAATCCTTCCGGATAACCGAGAAACAGACACTTTAGTTCTCTTGGCTAAAGCTCGTCATGCTTTACTTGTGCATAAGAAGCAAATCTGAACACTATCAAGTGACTCATTAATGGTTTTCTTATCTTGAGAATATATGAATTTTTGTGTAAAAAATGGATCTTGTTGATAATGTAGGCAATTATTTTGGTAGCTTCTCTGTAAATATTCTTATATATTATAGTTATTATATGCATAAAACTCACATTGTAAAGTAAGGTTTGGTTCATCCTTTCAGTAAATCCATTTTGTTTAGGAATTCATTTCACAGTATTGTATCAAGAAATACCGAGTTTAGAGTATTATCTAGTGTATGGTTCATTCACAAATTCTAAGCAATTGTTAGTTATTAGCTCGTGTAGCATTGTTTCGAACAGATTCTCCACTAGATTCTTTCAATTCGTAAATGCATTGAGTGCTTCATATTTAGACTTCAAAAGTATAACCTATATTTTCCTTGAATATTCATCAATTATGGATATAAATTACATAAAAACTTCCTTAATAAGATATCATCAAGTTTCAAAAGGTCTGAATGAACATACTCAAGCAAATATTTAGTTGTATGGTTAATGGTTGCAAATCTGAATCTCTTGCTTTTAACGAACACACAATTCTTGTAAAATTCGCTTATGAACTTTATCCCCATTCAACAACTCTTGTTTGTTAAGTTCATTTAATCATTTTCACCTTTAACTATTATAGACCCTTCAAAAACTAATACATTATTAGCTCTATAGGCTTTTATAACAACTAGTGGCCCTTGTAAGACTTTAAGTTTGCAATCTCTACATATATAGTTATAAAATTCATCATCAAACATTCCAATATGTAAGAGGCTTCTTTTAGCATCAGGGACGTACCTCACATTTTTATGATGTTCTCAAGTTATGTAGACAACTCGAGTCTTACACAATCTATTCCTTCTACAACACATAACTCATCATTCTCGAGTATGAGTGCATCCTCAAAATTCTTTATCTAAAGTAGTGATTGTTGGAAGCCATATGAAATAAATATCATTTGTTACAATATATGCAAGTAAAATCTATTAATACATTAGTAAATTTTTCCTGATATGACCTTCTCTCTTGCAGACCAACACGTGGACATCAATATCTTTTATAACTTCCCCAACAATGACGATAGGAAAACCATTTTTTATAAAAAGATATTTGATTCTACTTCTCAAATATTAAAATCGTTCATCTACAGTGAGTTTATAAAATTCAAATTTCATCAAACTTATCTTCATAAAAATCCATCCTTATTCTTCTGTGTTCATCTCTATTGATTAATTGATTTCCAGATCCACGTGTAAATCTTCATGCTTAATGCACCACTTGCTAAGTGAAATCCATAGACATAAATAAGTTTATGAAAACAAACAAGACATATTAAGATGTTAAGTGGGTGTGGATCAGAATTTAGACTTGTACTTAAGCTCTTACAAATATAGAATTCCTTAAAATTAAAACAGCAAACAACACAAGATTTATGTGGTTTAGAATGTGGAGCTCTTTCAAATATTTTAGCCACATTATCAGTTAACACCGCAAAATATGTTGTACTTATCCACTGGTTGGGCCTCACTCTGTGAGGTTAGTAACTAGTTGGTTGAGTATGTGCTCTTCCTGTACAAGGAAGATGACTAACATTTACCCTTGGACGAGATAGTCTATAGGAATTCGAATAGCTCCCCTGATATCTTTGTCTAGTAGATGCATGCCCCAAATTTTGTTAGATGGAACTCGACTCACTTGGAACTCTCGTCGACTTTTCTATTTTAATTTGTTCTTCAACTTGATCCATTAAAACTCCGAATTTCAATGCCCTTCTCTTCGTAATCTCAATTTCTAAATCACCTTGAAGTAATCCTTGCTTAAAGGCTCATATGATAATAAGCTCTTCACAATTTTCCAACTCGGTTTTTGTTAACACAGATCGTCTAGTATAATATTTTAATTTTTCCCCTAATGCATGTTTGCTTTGTATGATAGTATCAGCATTAGCTCACATCTCTTTGCTCTCCATAAATTGTCTTCAAAATACAGTATAAAAAAATTCTAAAGCTGGTTATATATCCCCGCATAATTTTATTGTACCATTTCAATGCAATGTCCTTAAAAGTTTGCGATAATGCTCTACACACCACCATATCATCATCTTCGAAGTTCGTCATATAATTTTTAAACTGCTCAATGTGATCATCGAGATCTTGTGTTCCATCAATTTTTTCTAAATTCGAAATATCAAAGCGTCTAGGAAGAGGTATCAACCTAATCTCAACAGACAGAAGAGAATTCCTCTTATCCACTTTTTGTATATACTAATTAGCTCAATTTGCTCTCATGACTGCGTACAAGTTCTGGTCCTCAATATTGACATATTGATTGGATATTTTCCCCTCGTACCATGGGTTGTCCCTCATATTTTGAAGTTTGCTTTATTTTTCCAATCTAAGCTCTTTGCGTGATTTTTGACGTCGACTTCCCTCTCTCTTCGGAAAAATGCCAATGTTTCCATTATTTAAACGAGTGACCCTCAGAATTCGGAGTAGAAAATTTACTACCAGTAATCAAAATATGTCGATATTTATCTTTCGTTTCCTTTCATGCAGAATGATGTTCTCGGTCTGACTAGAAATGCGCCTTTTTACGGTCACTTCGAACTTGTCGAGTTGTGTAAGATTCATAAGATAATTTTTCCAAAAACAATTCTCGTCAACTTGTTGCACCTTGGATTTCATCCTACATGATTGGATTTGCTGATCTCCTCGATTAAACTCATCGTTCAATAGAGTTATCTTTTCTAACAACTGATTTATCCGATTCTCTATATCAGATTGTTCGCGTTCTCCATTTTCCTGACTATCACCTCGGTTTCGTTCTTTAGGAAAGCATGAGGTACCCTTAAAAAATAGGCTAAGCTCAATTGATGTAAGGCATGGTTTGAGCTTGATGTATCCATGAATCTTAAAACAAGCTACAAGGATAATTGAGGATTCAGGATTGATATGATATATGGTGACATGCTTGTATATTTTCAATCATGTAGGCATTTAGGTTATAAAACAGAAGAATATAATAAACTTATTCAAAATTGTTAAGTATAAAATTTTATATGTACAGATCAAACTAGTAAAAGTAATTTCAGATAGAGAAAATAACTTGACTATTTAAGAAAGAAATAGTTGCTAAAAACAATGCATATAAAATTGCAATCATCTTTATTTCTTAATTTCCCCTCCTATTTATAGGACACAGGATGAATAACTAAATCGGTTAGAAATTATAGCAAAATGGACATTTAGTATTTGTATTCAATATTAAATTTATCCTTTAACTATGTAAAGATTAAACAGTACCCATTTTATCTAATTTCTTTTACTCCTCAATTATTTATATCATTATAAAAATATAAATAAGATTCATCTTCAAATAATATAAAAGCTAAGAATAGTCTAACCCAAAAATCTAATTTAAAATCTGAAATCTGGGTCTCTAAAGTTGTGTCCATTATTATTAATAACTTATCTAGAGAGACTTTAGTAAAAAAACAATATGATTTTACTGACTAATGAATTACCAATAAATAATGATAATAATTTTACTAAGCAAACATAGCACACTAAAAGGCAAGAGAATCCAAATTTTACAATATAAATACATGAAGATCAAACAATGTATAGAAATGATATCTTACGACCAACAATAAAGAAAGCAGACAAAATACATGAGTATTTAGACAATGAAATAATCGATCTTTTCATTCAATAGATAATAGTTCTATCTTTACAATTAATGTCGTGAATAACTCTGATTCCAAACAAAACTCCCCTAAGCAATTAACAATAAGTAGTTTTCCCTTTTCTCCAGTTTTAATAAGGATAGATAAAAGAATCAGAATTTAAGAAAGTCTTAAGTAGGAAGATAAAAAAATCAAAATATAGACCTCTTAGGTTTTATAACTCACAAAATATTGCATATTAAAAGATTTGTAAGGATCCCTAATAGTACACCTAAATTGGAATGCTTGTGGTATTTGAAACAAAAGACCTTTAAGAAGAATCAAATATATAAAAAGATATGAAAATAAACTTTTTAGCCATTCAAGGGCTTATGTTAGTAGTTGATACGTTAGACTATAACTACAGCCACGCTCCTGCTCAATTAAGAGAAATCATCCTCTTAGCGAGTCTGGATGTAGGATACCTAAGAATTGATGATTAATAGCTAGTCATATTTCTTTCAAAGTTACTAAAATTTTAACACATATTAGATTGTTATAGGTCCTCAAAAGCAATTTTATTTTTCTTGTTGCTCCACATATTAGATAATCAACTCTTAGCATTTTATTCCCTCGAATATCAACTTTTTTTTTGCTTTTTATTCTAGTTTCAGGGTCATCAAACTAGAAAGAGACATTTGTCTTATATTAGGACTGAAAACTATGAATTATATATACTAACGAGATCTGTAAGCATGAGAATCTGTTCTTAGAACACAAATATCTACAGGTATCACCTTGATTTCCAGGTTGTTATCATGGAAGAATAAAACAGCTCGAGCTTAAAATTCATTATAAAAGAAGAAATTAACAAGAGTCAATTCAACCTTTGATAATCATTTCAGGTTTTGAACTTGAAGCAAGAAAAAAGGGTTCAAATCGTAAAAGCAGGATAAGAGGCCCAAAAACATGATGTATACCTGAACGATTTTGCTTTGATTCATTTAATTGAGATACTTTATTTATTTATATATTGTATATTATATTCGGTCTAAACATGTGAGATAAAAGACCGATCTTATTCGCTCTTAACATATTAAATAATGTATTAAAAATTATTTCGACCGAACAGTTACGATCGGAATAACGAAATCACCAAAATTTGATAAAATTAAAAAGATTATTATATGTAAATTAAACAAATGATTTAATTGTTAAAAGAATTAATAAAGGAGGTGCAGAATTATAATAGACATGGTATAAAAACGATAAATATTATGGAAAAAAGAGTGGTTCAAATTGCATTAATTCACTGAGAAAAATAACGGGCCAAATAGATAGGAGTAGGAAGGAAAAGTTAGGAGTCCAACATATGGAGAGGTAGAAAATATTTTTGTTACAGATACAAAAATGATGTACCTTCTGGATGAGTCCGGAAATATTTGTCACTCACTGAAGAAACCGGACAGGGGAAATTCGGACAAAAGCCACCCACTGAACCATCAGGACTAGACGAAAGTACTAGAAACTAATCACCTTTTGACTAAGCTAATTTCTAATCTATTTAATAAACTAATGTGTTTTTGAATTCGACCCAGTTTCATAAGTTTGACCCGAAAGCCCATATGACCCATAATTAAGGGTATAAATACCCAACCACTTTCATTATTGAGGATAATGAACATTTAATACAACCAGGTAGCTTAAATCTCTCACTACAAAACACCCAAACATTAAATACCTTTGAAACACCACAAAACACCTGACCAAATTACCCTCAGGCGAAAATAATCCACACCAAATTGGCGATCACAGTGGGAGGAGAAGGTGCCTGAATCTAGCATTTGAAACCATCAAGAAAAGCCAGTTCGAATGAATCCGGACGAGCATGCAGTGCCACCAACTTTGGCAGAAGTGGTGGGAGAGAACGATGAATATACGATTGAAGAGAGAGATAGATTGAAAGCTGAGATAAAAGCCTTGAGGGCTGCTAAAAGGGTAGAGATGGGCTTAAAAGAAAAATCAAAAGTGTCAGACGTTCACCACACTGACAATCCAAGGGAGCATGACCCATCAGCAAAGACCCATGTGAGTACTAAAAAGACTCATGCTAGCTCAAAAAAGTCTCACCGGTCTAAACCAGTGGAGAGCTCAGATTTAGATTCATAATCTTCTAGTAGCTCCTCGAACGAAGATGGAGTTGAGAAGTCCCTGTCATCCAGCAGTGATGAAGGTTGTTCTAAAAAGAAGCAAAAGTTGGTTAAAAAGTATTCAAGAAAGAGAGACAGGCATGGAAGGATGAAAAGGCATCTGGGAAAATGGTTATCTCATGGCCACAACCATGGCCGGAGGCATGTAGACCGGTTGTTGATGGATCCTTTCACTTTTCATGATGAACCAGGTATCTTTGCAACTCCCAATGAAGATAATGTGTTTAGTCGTGGCCGGAATTGGAGACAATCTCCATTGTCTTCCAAGATATTGTTCGGAAACATTCCTAAGAGGTTCGACAGTACAAAGATGGAAAAATACGTTGGGAGTAAAGATCCAAATCATCATCTCGAGCAATTTAAAAACTTTATGATGAATTTTGGCGATGATGATAAGTTTCTTTGTAGAGCATTCTCCCAGTCTTTTACGAGGAGTGCTCTGAAGTGGTATAATAGCCTGCCACATGGCTGCATCAGAAATTTAGATACTTTTTGGATGGCCTTCCGGAGGCAGTTTGTTGGAAGTAAAGAGGTGAATGGAAATTGAGACACTATTATCCATTCTGCCCCAGAACCAAATGAATCCTTGAAAGAATACATAAGTCGCTTTGTGAACACCAAGAATGGATTAGCTGATTCCTTTGAGCAAGTAGCAATAGCTTCTCTAAGGCAGGGTTTGAACCCTGGCAATTTGGTTGATTCAGTAACCAGTAAGAAGACCATAATGTGGGGTGGTTTGCTGAATCAGGTGGGAAAACAGATCAATATAGATGAAACAAAGAAGACCATGGTGCATAGGCAAGTGAGATCGGCCCCAGCTGCACCAAATCAGAACAAGAATCAGTCCGGGTACAAGGCTAAGGAAGTCGGACAGGGTCCCAGCAGGGTCAAGGCTCAATCCCACCCAGCACCAGCTCAGATCCAACAATCCAGAAATAATCGAGGGCCTTGGGTTCAACCGGAGTGGTTTGCCGAGTTAAAAGAGAATGTGGCAACCATCTATGATAAAACAAAAGACGAAGTACATTTCAGGAAGCCAGTTGCGCCTCAATCTCCCAAGGAAACTCGTAATAATTGTTTCTGCCAATATCATCATGATATTGGTCATAACAAAGAAGACTGCACCGCTTTGAAACAATAGGTGCAAAACTTGATTGAAAGAGGAAAATTGGGTGCTTATTTTAAAAGAAGAAATGTGAATAGGCTTGATAATGCTCATCGGACCGGCCCAACAAACAACGCAGGGACATCGGCTCCGGATGGGGCTATGGTGATAATTGAAAGATTCGATGTGGAATCAGAGTATCTAGATCCTGATCCAGCCCGGAATAAGGTGGGTGTTATCACAGAATCCAGCAAGACGGTGTCCGGGCTCATAAGCTTTTTTGAGTCACTTACCATATTTGGAGGCGACACCATGACTGAACCAACTTCTTCTTCAAGGAAGAGGCATGTTCACACCCTGGCTACTCAGTTCGAAGGAGGCATGACCTCCTATCAATAGCAAATTCCTTTTCCCTTCATTGTTTTTGACGAAGATGATTTCAAAGACATAGTTGGTCCCCATGAAGATGTTGTGGTGATAGGAGCATCCATTGGGGGCAATGACATTAGACGAATTTTGGTGGACACTGTGAGCTCAGCAAATATCCTATTTTTAACTTCCTATAAGCAAATGAAGAATCCAGCAGTGATTCAGCGTTCGAACAGGTCAATTGTGGGTTTCACTGGAAGCTCTGCGGACGTAATCGGAGAGTTTGAGGAGGAGGTTTTATTGGGCAAGGGACCTTTTAAGAAGATGGTCAGAGTATTTTTCATTATGGTGGATTTCCCCACGTGCTACAATGCCATTTTGGGAAGGTCTTGGCTCTCCATGATGCATATTGTGGCTTCCACAGTCCACCAATGTTTAAAATACGATGTGCAAGGACAAGTGGGAGTTGTCTGGAGTAGTCAAAAGATAGCAAGGGAATGTTATGCAACATCACTGGCCTCTCGAACTTTGGGGGCAGTTCGGATCAGTGAGGATTAGCAGTTTGAGGGGCCCTTTGGGGGAGAGGGTGAAATTGATGACCCCAGAGAGACCCTTAGTGTTTAAATACCAATTGAAGAGGTTGAAACTCACTCTTTGGCTGAAGGAAGAATCGTCAAGATCAGATATAAGATGACATCAGAAATGAAGATCAAAATGTTATGTTTTGTAAGAGTCCATCAGCATGTTTTTGCTTGGTGCAATGCTGATGTAACCGGAGTACCAGCATATGTTATATCACACCAACTATCCATCCGAAGAGATACAACACCTGTTGTACAGAAGAGAAGGGCTTTTTCTAAGGAGAAAGCTGATGTCATAGTTCAAGAAGTTGGTCGCCTAACTAAGATGGGGCACATAAAGGAATCTCAGTACCCTTTATAGACAACCAATCCGGTGTTAGTAAAAAACAAAAATGGGAAATGGCGAATGTGCATCGACTTTACAGACCTTAATAGGGCTTGCCCAAAAGACCTATATCCGGTCCCTCAGATCGATCAGTTAGTGGACTCCACATCTGGAAACAAGTTGTTGTCCTTTATGGATGCCTTCTCTGGGTATAATCAGATTCAAGTGGATCCGAAGGATCAAGAACACACTACTTTTGTTACTGATAGGGGCCTTCATTGTTATAAGGTGATGCATTTTGGGTTAAATAATGTTGGGGCTACTTATCAGAGGTTGGTGAACAAAGATTTCGCTGATCAGATTGGAAGAAACATGGAAGTCTACATTGATGGCGTGATGGTAAAGAGGCTGGAAGAAGAGCTACACTTGAGAGATCTGCAAGAAACTTTTGCCAACTTGGTAAAAGTTAATTTAAAGTTGAATCCAGAGAAGTATGTTTTTGGAGTACAGTCCGGAAATTTTTTAGGGTATGTGATAAGTGAGAAAGGGATACAGCCTGATCGAGACCAGCTCAATGCTTTACTGCAGATGGATCTTCCTCGGAATATTAAAGAAGTACAAAGATTGACAGGGAGGTTAGCTGCTCTAAACCATTTTATCTCAAGGTCTTCCGGTAGGTGTGCCCCGTTTTTCCAAACTTTAAAGGGTGCCAAAGAATTTAATTGGTCTCCACAGTGCGACCAGGCCTCCAAAGAATTTCAGTAACATCCGTAGTGCCTCTATGGTCAGATAGTCTCCAACCTGATTAGAGTGGGCGGATGAAAGTCAATTGAGAGGAGGCTAAGTGGTACTTTGTTCGAGAGGAGGATTTGTTAGGGTGGCGACCAAAGTCCCACATCCCACATCGGTTAAACATGGGAAGGATCAGCGGTATATAAGTAAGAACATACCTCAACTAGAATGAGGCCTTTTGGTAGTGGACCAAATGCAAAGCCGTGAGGCCCTTCGGGTGCCAAAGCGGACAATATCATACTAGTGTTGAGATCGGTTGTGTTCTTACTTATATACGGAGGCGGAATATGCGGACGAGACCCCATATTCCCAACATAGGGTCCTTCCCAATTTGGAGCTAGCTTGCCGAATTGATTCTCCTTAATATGTAGGAAGAATTTTCTCAACACTTTATCCTCTGGTTGAAAATCTTTCCTTCTGACTCTAGAAGCAAACATGCTTCTCATCAATCCCTAATAGTGCGTGGCTCTGAGATGAGCCTTAACTCTTTTTTCTTCTATCAAGTCGAGTTGACTTCTGATTGCCACTTCATTAGCCTGTTCGGAAAAATTGTGGACTCTAAATGAAGGAAGAGTTGCCTCTATAGGAGCTATTGCATCCATACCATATACCAAGGAAAATGGGGATTCCTGTGTAGCAGCCCCAGGAGTAGTCCGGTAGGCCCATATTACTTCTTGTAGATAGTTTGGCCACTTTCCAGCAGTCCCTTCTAGATTCTTTTTAAGACCGGACATGAGGGTCCTGTTTGCTACTTCAACCTGACCATTCGCCTATGGGTGAAAAGGAGAAGATAAGAAATGTTGAATACCTGTAGAGGCGCATGAATTCTCCATATCTTTATTATCGAATTGTGGCCCATTGTCTGTGGTTATCTTTTGTGGAACCCCAAATATACAATAAATATTAGATAAGATAAACTTTATAACAGCTTTTGAAGTAGTTCGTGCCAGTGAGGCTGCTTCTATCAACTTTGAGAAATAATCAATGGCAACAATGACAGTTCTACACCCTCCGGACGCCATCGGTAGAGGTCCCACCAGATCTAGCCCCCAACGAGCAAAATGTATTGGCTCAGGAATCGACTCCAAAGGTACAGCTGGGATATGAATTTCATTACCATATCATTGGCATGGATCACAATTCTTCACCAATTCCTTGGCATCTTCCATGATGGAGGGCTAGTAGTATCCAGCCAACAAGACTCTTCGGGTTAAAGCTCTATAACCACAGTGTGCTTACCCTTCACCATCATGCAGTTCAGACAACACTATTTGGGATTCTTCAATCCCCAAACATCGCAAGAGAGGTCTACTAAAAGACTTCTTGTAAAGAATGTCTTTTAGGATTACAAATGCAAGAGCCTTATACTTCACTTTTCTTGCTACTGCTATTTCCGGAGGCAATATGCCATCTGAAATGTATTGAAAAAGAGGATACCTCCAGTCTTGAGGTTGACTCACTTGTATATTAAAATTTTCCTCTTCTCCCTTGCTCTGATTGAATTGAATGGATGAGCATTCTTGCACTTGAATCCATGGATAGGACTCAGAATATGCTATGGTTGCCAAGGAGTCTGCTAGTGTGTTCTCTGTTCTGGGTATGTGCTCATAGGTTATTTCTTTGAAGTTAAGTGCCACTTCTTTAAGAATGACTATATATTTAATTAACTGCTCCTTTTTTGCCTCATATTGACCTTGTGCATGATGGATAAGAAGCTGAGAATCACTCATTAACCTAACCCTTTTGGCTCCACAAATTAAGGCTAACTTTAAACGAGCTATAACAGCTTCATATTCAGACTCATTATTAGAAGCCCTGAGAGAAAAACATATAGCTTGGTATATTTTGTCGCCATACGGAGAGGTTAAACATATCCCGACACCACAACCCATGGTACTTGATCCACCATGAGTCCGGACAACCCATACTTTCTTAGTTTTTTCACATGTTGCTTGCTTAGTGTCTCTGTCCGAATGGAATTCAACTAGGAAATCAGCAATAAATTGAGCCTTGACTGCGGTTCGAAGGGCAAAATCAATATCATAATCCCCCAAATCCACTGACCATTTGGTCATTCTGCTTGATACTTATGCCTTTTGAAGAACGTTTGTCAAGGGAAAAGACGTTCGGACAATAATAGAATGAGACTGAAAGTAGAGTCTCATTTTCCTAACAGCAATCACTAAAACCAGTGCTAGTTTTTCAAGTTTTAAATACCTCTTTTCAGCATCCATAAGGCTTTTGCTGATGTAGTACATTGGACGAGGATAATTATCCACCTCTCTTACTAGCACCGCACTTATGGCACATTCGGAGACTGCAAAATATATGTACGGTGTTTCTCCATCAGTAGGTTTAAACAGACTTTAAGGAGAGGATAAATGTTTTTTTATTTCATCAAAGGCACATCCGCATATTTCATCAAAGGCCTGGTCGCACTGTGGAGACCAATTAAATTCTTTGGCACCCTTTAAAGTTTAGAAAAACGGGGCACACCTACCGGAAGACCTTGAGATAAAATGGTTTAGAGCAGCTAACCTCCCTGTCAATCTTTGTACTTCTTTAATATTCCGAGGAAGATCCATCTGCAGTAAAGCATTGAGCTGGTCTCGATCAGGCTGTATCCCTTTCTCACTTATCACATACCCTAAAAAATTTCCGGACTGTACTCCAAAAACATACTTCTCTGGATTCAACTTTAAATTAACTTTTACCAAGTTGGCAAAAGTTTCTTGCAGATCTCTCAAGTGTAGCTCTTCTTCCAGCCTCTTTACCATCACGCCATCAATGTAGACTTCCATGTTTCTTCCAATCTGATCAGCGAAATCTTTGTTCACCAACCTCTGATAAGTAGCCCCAACATTATTTAACCCAAAATGCATCACCTTATAACAATGAAGGCCCCTATCAGTAACAAAAGTAGTGTGTTCTTGATCCTTCGGATCCACTTGATTCTGATTATACCCAGAGAAGGCATCCATAAAGGACAACAACTTGTTTCCAGATGTGGAGTCCACTAACTGATCGATATGAGGGACCGGATATAGGTCTTTTGGGCAAGCCCTATTAAGGTCTGTAAAGTCGATGCACATTCGCCATTTCCCATTTTTGTTTTTTACTAACACCGGATTGGTTGTCTATAAAGGGTACTGAGATTCCTTTATGTGCCCCATCTTAGTTAGGCGACCAACTTCTTGAACTATGACATCAGCTTTCTCCTTAGAAAAAGCTCTTCTCTTCTGTACAACAGGTGTTGTATCTCTTCGGATGGATAGTTGGTGTGATATAACATATGCTGGTACTCCGGTTACATCAGCATTGCACCAAGCAAAAACATGCTGATGGACTCTTACAAAACATAACATTTTGATCTTCATTTCTGATGTCATCTTATATCCGATCTTGACGATTCTTCCTTCAGCCAAAGAGTGAGTTTCAACCTCTTCAATTGGTATTTAAACACTAAGGGTCTCTCTGGGGTCATCAATTTCACCCTCTCCCCCAAAGGGCCCCTCAAACTGCTAATCCTCACTGATCCGAACTGCCCCCAAAGTTCGAGAGGCCAGTGCTGTTGCATAACATTCCCTTGCTATCTTTTGACTACTCCAGACAACTCCCACTTGTCCTTGCACATCGTATTTTAAACATTGGTGGACTGTGGAAGCCACAATATGCATCATGGAGAGCCAAGACCTTCCCAAAATGGCATTGTAGCACGTGGGGAAATCCACCATAATGAAAAATACTCTGACCATCTTCTTAAAAGGTCCCTTGCCCAATAAAACCTCCTCCTCAAACTCTCCGATTACGTCCGCAGAGCTTCCAGTGAAACCCACAATTGACCTGTTCGAACGCTGAATCACTGCTGGATTCTTCATTTGCTTATAGGAAGTTAAAAATAGGATATTGGCTGAGCTGCCAGTGTCCACCAAAATTCGTCTAATGTCATTGCCCTTAATGGATGCTCCTATCACCACAACATCTTTATGGGGACCAACTATGTCTTTGAAATCATCTTCGTCAAAAACAATGAAGGGAAAAGGAATTTGCGATTGATAGGAGGTCATGCCTCCTTCGAACTGAGTAGCCAGGGTAAGAACACAACCGGTCTCGACACTAGTATGATATTGTCCGCTTTGGCACCCGAAGGCCCTCACGGCTTTGCATTTGGTCCACTACCAAAAGGCCTCATACTAGTTGAGGTATGTTCTTATTTATATACCACTGATCTTTCCATGTTTAACCGATGTGGGATGTGGGACTTTGGTCGCCACCCTAACAAATCCTCATCTCGAACAAAGTACCTCTTAGCCTCCTCTCAATTGACTTTCATCCGCCCACTCTAATCAGGTTGGAGACTACCTAACTATAGAGGCACTACGGATGTTACTGCTCACCTCCTCTTAGACCACACTGTCTTGTTCCTTAGCGCCACTCCAATCAAGCCACACTGCTTGATAAGCCACGAGCACTCTGAACTAGGATCTCTAGAGCAGATCACCTTGATCATATGGCTACTGGTTCATCATGTTCGACCTCCGAGAATTTCACAACCATCGCGTTCCGTCTGGGCCTGACGCTCTGATACCACGTGTTGGGAATATATGGGTCCGGTCCGCATATTCCGCCTCCGTATATAAGTAAGAACATACCTCAACTAGTATGAAATATACGGGTCTCCACAGTGCGACCTGGCCTTTGATGGAATTTAATTGGCGCAGGGAGGTTTTAATGAGGTGTCTGGTTTTTTAATGAAATTTGATGCCTTCTTAAAAAATTCAGAGTGGTTTGATTGATAGTTTTTTTAAAACTTTCTCAGTATCACTGACAGACTGGATTGATCTGGTGGAGTGATGACCATTTAAACATTTGTCATCAGAGAATTTAAACACTCTCACCTTAAAATACTTGTAAAATGACTAGGGGCTATTTAAACATTAGCCATCAAAATTTGGCAAACATAAAACAATGCAAGAATTGTGTAAGGTAAAACTGCCCGGCTAGCACCAGGAAATGATATTAAAACATGTAAAATGCCTTGGCCATCCAAGGACTTTGAAGTTTTAAAAGAAAAGGTTTATCCGGACAAGAGCCGGACACGGTTATAAAAATTCCTTGGCCATCCAAGGACTTTAGTCTAACACAAGAATTAAAGAAAAATAAAAGATAGTTAAAACTTTAAGGCTGGGCTCCCTTAGATGTTCCAGCCTCATCTGGTTTCTTCTTGGGGTCTTTGGGTTCCTCATTAGGGCTCTCTCCGGTCTCTTTATCTTCGTCAGTGTTATCATCATAACCAGTGGAATAGTTGTTCCTATCACCATCAACCATAGTGTGGAATGGGAGGTCTTTGTATACCACATATTGCCACAAATCTCCGAGTTTCTTCTTCGGAAATTTTCGATGAAAGAGCAAGACCATGCCAGATTTGACTTCAGCATACCTTTCCTCTTGGGAATCTATCACCTTGTTGGTGTATGCATCGATCTTGACTTGGATTGTATTCTCCTGCTCCTTTATCAAATCGTCTTTCTCCTGGTTAACTCTAGACACAACATCTTCGAGCGAAATTTTGTCACTGGTTAGGGTATGGATGACATTGTATTTGGCCTTCACCTCCTCATTCGAAGTGGAGAGATCCTTTTCCAAGCCAGAATACTTCGATTGAAGTTCTTTGTTAACCCCCTCCGAAGTGGCCAGCCTTGTGGCCAAGTCTTCTTTCCCCTTCTTTAACTCCTCGATCTCTCTCCTTAATGCCTCAACACTCTGATTGGCGTTAAGGAGGTTGTTAAATAAAGTCTCTTTGTCTGCGTTAAGTTTGTTGATAAGGGTAGATTGACTTCGCACTTGTCTCTCCAGGTTGAGCATCGGTTGAATATTTCCCAGCAAGGAGTGAGTCACCATGTCATTCTCCCCTGAAACAGAAAAAGACTTACCATTGAAAGTGACCATGTTCGAGGATCTTGGAGGGAGGTAGGGGCGAGAAAAGTCATCTTTATCGAGGTCTCCAAAGTAAAGGCCAATCCCTTGAAGGCCACTGAATTCTACTCCATCAATGTTGATATCCCCTCTGGTACCCTCTCTGGTGTGGAGATCACTTGGGATTTGCTCTGCCTGTGTGGGGTCTGTTGGGTCAACACCACCTTGAGCAAACTCAGTTGCATCTTGCTTCTTCTTGCCTTTCTTGCCCTTCATCTTACTTAGGGCTTTAGTCCTGGCAGGCAAGGCCAGCTTCCCACCCTTCGTCTATGTCCTCTGCAGGATGACACCCGGAGGAGGTGGTACAAATAATTCTTCCCAAGTCAGGTCTCTCCGGCCGGTTGTGTTCCAGAGGTGGGACCTCACTAAGTTGCCGGCAGTAAAACAATTATGGAAGCGATTTCCCCATTTGTCGGCAGCCCAGGCGTTCAGCTTGGCACAGGTTGTCTGCCCCTCCTCCAAGTAGTCTGAGAACCCAAAGAAAAACAAGATCAGTTAAGTAAATTGACTTTTTATAAGGAAAGAAAAACAAACATGATGAAATATTTACCTGTGCTTTTCCATCTGCTGGTGAGCATGCTTGGGTTGACACCAGCTTTAATATTCATCCCATTTTCCCAAGCTCCACTAATGAACAAGAATTGGTTCTTCCAATTCTTCTCCAATTCGAGTAGATCATCCACCACCTTAAAATTGTCACCCATGTTATAATGGTAGAAGGGGATGATGTGGTTCTTGCAAAGGTTGGTCACAACAGCAAATTGCTCCATCGGAAGCGGTATTCCGGAGAGCCTAGAGGCCATGATGCAAGCCATGAGGGTGTACCAAGCATTAGGACTCAGTTGTCTTGGACAGAGCTTTATCATATGAAAATATCTAACGATCTTTGGGTCCAAGGGAAATCTGAGCCCCCAATTGAACAGTTCTGTGTAGATAACTATCTCACTCAGCTTGCAGTCTATTGGCGTCTCCGGAGTGACCGATATCCTCACTTTGACAGATTCAGGAATCCTCCACTTTTTCCGGATCCGCCCTAATTCAGCAGTATGAGTGAAGGCATAGTTGATGTTTAGCATGGCTAGCAGATACTTTATGCTCACCTTGTAGAAGCAAGGTCCCACTCTGCCTTCCAGAGACTCCGGCATGTCCGGATGTTTCAAACACAACTTCTCTTTACCCTTGCCATTTTTATCAGTGGCAGCTTCCTTTGTCTACCCGGAGACGCCAGTCTCAAATGGGGCTTCTTCAACGTTGTCCTCCATCACCTCTTCCATCACCATGGAAGGTTTGTCAGTTGTCGTTGGTGGAGGAGTGCTGGTGGTTGGCTCAGTGAGCTGCCCGGATGGTTGAGCATCGCTTTCTCTTTGTGGTCTGGTGTCTGGCTGGGGCTCAGATCCGGAGGGATCATTTCGAAGGCTTGTTCCAGTGGCCTCCGGACCAGAGGATTTATCCTTAGGGACTCTGATAGATGCCCCTGATTCAATAGCTTTGTCCTTAGCCCCAGACTTAGAAAGCCCTGTTTTCGGGGACTTATACTGTGAGACAACAGCTTGGCCCTTCACTAAGCGACCTCTTCTGCGAAGTTTAACTTTTTCCGGGGAGTTTTCAACATCTGACCCCATGGCTATAAATGGAGAGGGTCTCCTTGTGCTTGAAACGGCTTTTTCCCGTTCAACAGTGGGCTGTGACTCCTGAACCGAGGAGCCTGATACGATGGGTGAAAGACTTGGTTAAAATAACCTCCTGGGTTTGGAACTTCTAGCAGAAGATGAACCTCGATCAGGCTCTGAAGATGGTTTTTCAGACTTGTCGATTGGAGAAACTAGAAGACCTGCAACAATGCGCCTTTCTCGCTCAACGCTTTGTGTTTTTTCTAACTCTGAAAGATTAAGCCACCCGCCTTTTACCAGTGCGTTTCTTGTTGTGAACATAAAATCACACCAAAAGGATTTTGAGAAGAAAGGTGAAAGTTTTGAGATGAAGGAATGTGAGAGTAATGAAGATGGTAAAACAGTGAAATAAAGTAATTTATACTAATGAGACAAAAGTAATGATTAAAGGCAGCGCTGACGTCATGGAAATTAAATGAGAAGGTTACTTTTTTGGATTAGTGGGAGCGCCGTTCTAGGAGAAAAACGGCTGGTGAGGCAAATGAGAAGATGACACGTGTCCCATGATCTATAACAAAACTTTTGAACTTCTGAGAAGTTTTCAGTCCTGATAAATCCTGGGCAGAACACTTGAACAGTCCGAATAATGTTACTAGTGCCTAAGAAAGCTTTTTTAGGTCTTACCAAAGACCTTCGACAAAACCTAAAAAAGGGGCTACTGATGAGTCCAGAAATATTTGTCACTCACTGAAGAAACCGGACAGGGGAAATTCGGACAAAAGCTACCCATTGAACCATCCGAACTGGATAAAAGTACTAAAAACTAATCACCTTTTGACTGAGCTAATTGTTAATCTGCTTAATAAACTAATGGGTTTTTGAATTCGACACGGTTTCATAAGTTTGACCCGAAAGCCCATATTGCCCATAGTTAAGGGTATAAATACCCAACCACTTTCATTAATGAGGGTAATGAACATTTAATACAACTAGACAGCTTAAATCTCTCACTACAAAACACTCAAACTTTGATTAAATACCTTTGAAACACCACAAACCACCTGACCAAATTACCCTCAGTAAAAAATAACCCACACCACCTTCAAACAAAAATGGATAAGTTATTAATTAATATTTAACCAAAAATTTGATAGTAGTTATAAGAAAACACAAATTAATAGAGACCTTTTAATATAAATAAACTTTTTACTAAAAATACATTTTGATATAAATAAATTTTTTGAAAAAATCCTTACAGGAAAGAGTTTCATTTCCACTTTTATTTTATTTTTCAATTTTTTGTTATACTTCTTTTTTTTCAAAAAGTTGATCGACGACGATTCAGTTTTTGTTTCTAAAACGGTGATTTCAAACAAAATATCACAACAAACCAATCATAAGTTCATCTTCTTCCTTAAGATATTAGGCGAATGAAAGTCCGGATTATACTGCATGTTATTTCTAATTAACGCGATACAAGCTTAATTTAGGATTACAAGCATAATTTAGGATTGTTTATTGAATTGAACTCTATTTGGATTAGTTTTTAATTTTTAAGTTTCGTTTGGATTTTTTGTCGAATCATGAGTTATAAGTATGAAAAAATATATTTGTTTCGATTTTGTTGTTTCGTATTTAGTATTATGGTTGAAAATATACTATGAAATCATATGAATGCGTTTTTTGTGTTAGGATTTTGGTTATTAGTTTTTCCAGTAGTTGGGCAATTAAAAAATAAGGGGGATCACATTTGCATGTTTGGTTGTTTGTCTTGTGTCACATACTACATTTAAGCTTAAACTTGTCTCACCTCTCGTGTCTTGACAATTAAAACTAGTCTTGTGTTTGACATCTTGGAAATTAACCACCACTCTCGTGTCTTAGCAATTAACACTAATCCCGCATTGTGTCTTGGTAATTAAACTAGTATAACATTTCGTGTCTAAGGAATTAACACTAGTCTCACGCCGCATTTTGCTAATTAATATTGGTTTCGTATCTCACATTTTTATAATTAGCATTGGCCTCGCATTTCACGTCTTGGAAATTAAAACAAATCTTGCATTTGTTACAAACAAAACTTATTTTTTAGATCATGTCTATTTTCAATTATTAAAGAGATAAAGGAAAAGAAAAGAAAATAAGTTCACACGGAAGCAGTAAGAGAACATTATTTTATAGCCTCTTAAAAACTACATATGATATGCATAACAATAAAATATATATTAAGAAAAATTGAGAGTTTCATGTGGAAATAATCAAAACATATTACCCTCATTAAGACGCTTTCAAATTAGGTTTAAAATTTTGTAGCAATTTTAACCATATATGTGAACATTATCTTTGGTTTGAATCACGGTGAAGAAAACATGTCGTGAAACAAAAAAACATAAACCTAGATACTCTAATCAGAATAATGAGAATAAAGGATAGTAAAAGCATCCATCTCCGGTTATAAGAGAAGAAAAATCAGCAAAGGCCAAAACCGACCAATTAAAAATTTGATGATAAAGATCTGTAATTTCTTGTTTAGTTACATATTTTTTACATAGTCTTGCGTCTCCCATCTCGCATGTAGTTAGTTATGAATTAGTCTCGCATAAAGTTGGTAATATTTGGTCTCGCATATATGCATGGTCTCGCATCTCATATGTAATTATATTAACTAAGATTTTACATTTTAGTAATATGCAATAAAAAAAGTTGTTAAACCGAAAATGATCGATGAGTAAAAGTTTTTGTTACATATTGATCGTGTTAGCATGCTCCACATTATTATTCTCAGCATCCGGGGATGTATTGGATTTTGTAATATATATATTGACATCAAATACCTAGAAAAACTAACAATTATGGATGAGTTTGAGAAATCAAAGACAATCTTATGACTTCAATAAGGAGTAATTATCTTACTATATTTGTAAATAAACAAAAAAAGGATACAATAATAAATTGTTATACATAATAAATACAATCATTTATCATAAAAACACATGTCTAATAAGGCTAATGATGTATATATAATACCCGAATAATGATAATTTATATTAATATACCTATAAATAAGGATGTATTATTTTTTACACTTGTATACTTGATATTTGATATATATACATGAGAAAGACCCTAAAATGGGGATCTCCCCCATTTTTCATCAACTACGCCATTTAATTGAATTTCTCTTTCTAGAAAAGTTATTTCTTCTCTCTAAAATACTTTATTTTTTTCTCCTTAGTGTCTAGAATATTTTTGCAATATTTCGATGAGAATTTTGAATCTTATCAATGGTGTTGTGTGTAGGAATTTATTTTCTGTTCTCTTGACCAACAGCGTTTTACTCGAGTTTGAAAAGTTCGAGAGATAAAATAAGTTTATTAGGGAAAGTCTTGAAAATGGGAGAAAAAACCTAATTCAGGCGATTGGATTGGAAATTGGGAAAATCATCAAATTAAAGGGTCATAGTGTGACGGATCGTCATTCTCCATAATTTTTTATCAATCGGTTGTCGCGTCATCATCTTATCCGGTTGATATCATGAATCTGTTTTTTCTGTGGTAAAAATATATATTGTAAGTAGCGATTCAAGATTTAAAGTGTCAATGAGTCAGTTATAGCTGATACCAATTCTAGATTGGAAGAATCATTTTGAGGTATTAAACATCATAAATTTACATCTGATGTTGGTTTCGATTCATTAGTTCAATAAAGTGTGATAGATTAGGGGCAAGATCAAGTTAATCTCTCATTTTATTTCTCAAGTCTACGTCGATAGGAATCAAGAAAAAATAAGAATTAAAAGAGAGAATATCCGCGATTAGAATCAAGTAAGAATCAGATTCACGAATCAAGTTTTTATTTTATCATGATCTTTAAATTTCATTATTTGTCATCTTTAGATAAGGTACCATTAAATTCATTATTGGCAACTGATAAGCAAGATTAATAACTATAAAAATATATCAGATTTGACAAACTTTGATTTAGATAGGATTGAGGTTTGTTTTATTGTTTGTATTCAAATGTATAAACTATTTTAGAATTTTATTTGAAGCAGAACGAGTTTTGTTGATTCTTGATTGAGAACAAGGTTTAGAAACTCGTCTTATATGATACTTAATCTGATGTAGTGGAATTATAATTAGTAATATTTCTTTAAATTGTTGCTTATCCAAGCTATTAATAATTGATAAGTTAATAGTTGTGTGAATATGAAGTGTAGTTTTGTAATTGTGTATCTATACATAAAAAATTGTTGATTCACTTCAGACTCTTTAGGTTCGGTCCACTTCAGAATCTCTAATTTTAGTCCACTTTTGACTTTATATATTTGGTCCATTTTGGACTCTTTAAGTTTGGTCCATTTTAAACACTTTAGATTTAGTCCACTTTGGACGCTTTATGTTTTTGGATTCCAACAAAGGTGATCAATCCACATTTAGAGCATTTTTTTAAGTTTATCCCTTGATCAACTGAGGTTGAAAACTTTATATGAGGCACTTAAACCATGACTTGAGTTTTTCGAATATTTCTTCCCAACTCGTTAAGGTTGGATTATCTCAGTGAGGATATTGAGAGCCATTTTCGACCAATTTAAATTCTGATCACTTTATAAATTCTTTGGGCCTTAAATGAATAAAAAGAATCCACATATGATAAAAATGACAATAACTTTATTAGACGTATGTCAGGTATGCAGACACTTTATTGAAACTTTTTTGCGCCACCAGGGTAGGAAATAATATGCCACCACTCTCTTTAAAATTACAAAATATTTAGTTTGAAAATAGTAGCACGTTAATTACCCATCTATACAGGATATAACCAGATGTGTTTAATATTTCATGGGTATTGAAGGTTTCTCATTTCTTCATCTACCAGTTTGAAGGTTCCAATCTTAATGTTTTCGACTACGGAGTAAGGGGCTGTACGATTCGGACCAATTTTCCCTGAATCTAATCTTTAATGTGTATAAATACTTTTCTTAAGACCTTATCAACGAATTCAAAATCCCATATTCAGGTATTTGAAGTGTATCTACTTCGCATGAGGGATTTCTGGTGTTAGATCTCTATGTGTACTTTCGTCATTTTTTGCTCAATTATATCTAGTACTTGTGAGGATTACTTTTTATTGAAGGGTGTTTTGGGAAAGAGTTTTGAGAATTTAATGTTTAGCATAAAATGTAGAGAGATAACAGAGGTGTGTGCTAGCAGTAAATTTTTATCACCCTCATAAATGAAAGTGGTTAGGGTGTTGATACTTATTTAATGACCCGTGGGCCTTCCGAGTCGGATCATGGGTCTCAATTTCTAAATTAAGATTCAGCCCAATTCTCAATCCGATTCTTATAGGTTCGGTTCTGGCCGATGTTCTATAACTATCGACATCCTTTTTTTAGAAGGGAACCCACAACCGCTATTCAGAGTGCAGTGAATGCGCACGGAATAAACCTTCAGTCTGACGCAATAGCTTGCAAACCAACGTCAAAAGGTAAACCACACAAAGTGACAGACTCAGTCGAGAAAGCGTATGTAGAGGAACTCGAACTCATGATGTTTGGTCACAAGATTGCTTTAGTCAATTAACTTGTCTACCCCTCGAGGCAACTATCAACATCTTTTTTTTTCCGGAGGGAATCCACAGCCACTACTCAGAGTACAATGAGTGCGTACAGGGTAAACCGTTAGTCTGACGCGATAGCCTGCAAACCAACATCAGAAGGTAAACCACATAAGATGACGGGCTCAGCCGAGAAAGTGTATCTAGAGAGACTCGAATTCATGACCTTTTGTCACAAGCATATCTTACTCAACCAACTCGGCTACCCCTTGGGGGCGTAACTATCGACATCTATTTTTCTTTTTTTTTAGAGGGAACCCGCTACTCAGAGTGCAATGAATGCGCATAAGGTACCTTCAGTCTGACGCAAACCAACACCAGAAAGTAAACCACCCAAGGTGATAGGGTCAACCGAAAAAAACGTACGTATAGGGACTCGAATTCATGACCTTTAGTCAAAAGCATGTCTTACTATCGACGTCCCAATGCAAAATATAAGGGGATAATTGCGTAAAAATGTTATAATGCAAAATACAAGATATCATGTTTTGGAAATGCTCAAACGATACAATTTTCAACAATAAGAGGACTTGGAATGCCATCAGACATAAGTCAAACTATTCAAGACTCTTCAAAAATATTTGGAGCTACATTATTCCCAAGAAGTTTGCTTTTCTTCTATGGAAAATTATAATTAATTACATTCCTATAGACTCTGTTCTACAAAGAAGACACTTACAACTGGTTTCAAAATGTCAGTTTTGCAGAAATTGTGAAGACATTACTCATGTTTTTGTCAATTGCATTCAAGCATGGCAGATTTGGAATCATTACAGCATAATCTTCAAGATTAAAGTCAAGAGATGCATGGTTCTTACACATATAATTAAAATGTGGCATGATTTTAGCAGCAGCAAGGCTCACATCACTCACCTCATGCCTGCGATTATATGCTGGACAATATGGTATAGTCGAAACAACTCAAAATTTAAGGGAGTTTCATACAATTTCAACTCTACAATAAATTATATTGATCGTATCATTATATCCTTAAATGCTTATATCTTCACAAAAAAGCATTCGACTAACACAAAAAATGCTAGTCTGATTCTGGGTTGCCCAGTCCCTAATCCTAATCCAAACTATATTACCTGGAAACCCCCGATTGATGGCCGGATAAAGCTAAACATTGATGCCTCAGTTATGAGAAATGCTGAAGCCAGTGGCACTAGAGTCTTCAGGAATCACATGGGTGAAGTCTTGTAGTGCTTTGGCAACACCTATGGGAAAATGTCCCCTCTCTTAGCTGAGACTCGGGCTCTACTTGATGGCTTGCTAATCTGCAAGCAAAATCAATGGCTTCATGTCGACATTGAGTCCGATTGTCAGACTCTGATCAGTCTTCTTGCAGCCGGCATTACCCCATGATATCTCAGCCCGGTTATCAAGCTCCGTCGTCAAGATATTGTTTCTCCGATGGTGATAAAGTACATCTCAAGAGTCCAAAATCAAGCTTCTGATTGGCTAACCAGATGGACTTTGAGATGCAAGAAGAAACCCTCTTTTAACCCTTTTATCATTCCTCCGGATCTAAATGCAATTCTAGTCTTAGAAAACTTAGGTTTGGGCTACTTATCTCAACCTTGCTAGACAGTTTTCTACGGTTTTCTTTGCTATGTAGGTACAGGGGAAGAATGCAAAGGACGGCGAAAGGGTAGAAGGAATGAAGGGGAAGGAGGCTTGAAGATGAAAGAAAATCGGATAAATCAAAAGAAATTAAAATCTTGTTCGAAGGTTTCAAGCCATAAATCTTTTAAGTTGCATAACTCTGATTCTAGGGTTAGATTTTAGGAAAGAATTGGTACTTTACCAATCTTTTCATTTACCCTAAATTCAATTTTGATTTTATCACTATAAAATCATTATTTTTGTAAAACTCTCAAATGTGTCATTTATATCAAATGTTATTTTTTATTATAAAAAAAAGTTTGAGATAAATATTTTACATTTAAATAGCATTAAACAAAATGAATTCTCAAATACAGAGACGTACGGTGTTGATTTCGGATAACTAATAGGTTGAAAATTCAAAATGGTTTTCGCATCAGGTAGCCGGTCCAAGAGGCCTTTCAAGCAGTTTCGTCCTTCTTGTATGGTTACTAATCGTTGAACTGAATAATCAAAACACAAATGATCAACCCTACATCTACCAAAGTTAATCAAATTTGGTCAAAATAATCGACCTTTCAATTATTTTTTAGTTATTATTTAATCAGATTTGGTAGAAAATGAATAAACAGAACTCTTGCTCAGTATTTATTACACACCGACACCAATTATTTAAAGGCGATATTAATTTATTAATAGTTAAAAGTTAGCCGTCTATCTGTCTGTCTATAATTTATAATGTTAGTTTCACGATGAAGTTAGAAACCACAGATGGTTTGTGTTAGGATTCTGACCATATATTCTCTAAATATAATTATTTAGAAACAAAGTTCATATCAGTAACAGATACTATAAAATAAGAACGGTATTTGACTTGTATTAAATAGAATGGTCTAAGAAACACAATTTATGTCTAATTATATAAGTTATTTGACTTGTATTCAATACAATGCTCTAAGAAACACAATTCTAAACTTCTAATTAGAAAAGTTATTGATAATTATTGCTGTAAAATTAGATTATATATAACCATATAGATTTCTAAGTTCATTAAAAAAATTGTTTTTGATATAAAAAAATTCAACAATTTTATTTTATTTCTAACATATTAATTGATAGTTTATTTTGTTTACAATTATTCAATTCTCGAGGGGATCTATTGTTGATATTGCTATGGGAAAGGTTCTGATTGAATATTTTTTTTAGGGGATCTGCAACCGCTCGATCCGCCATAAGGTAAACAAAAAAACGTTTGTAGAAGTATCCAAACTACTCCACTAATTCGGCTATCTGTTTACAAGCTTCATTTGATATTTATTCTTTTATCATTGCACCTTTTTTTTCGGAGGGAACCCGCAGCCGCTACTCAGAGTGCAATGAGTGCGCACAAGGTAAACCCTCAGTCTGACGCGATAGCCTGCAAACCAACGCCAGAAGGTAAACCACACAAGGTGACAGGCTCAGCCGAGAAAACGTATGTAGAAGGACTCGAACTCATGACCTTTTGGTCATAAGAATGCCATACTAAACCAACTCGGCTACCCCCTTGGGGGCTTTATCATCGCACCTTGTTTACATAAATATATGTAAACTCATCTGAACTAGTAAAAAATAATTTGAAAATGTACCAAAAATAACAAATAAAATAAAAGTGTAAAGACATACAAAAGTATATAGGTCTTATCATTAATTACGGTATCATAATATTAATATATATATATATACTATCATGGAATCATATTGTGCAAAAATAACGGACTAATATATATATATATATATATATATATATATATATATATATATATATATTGGAATCATATTGTGCAAAAATAACGGACTAAAGTATTTAGATATTGAAATAGATTTAATTATATTTATGAAATTATTAGCCAACGGGTAGACACCATGGTATCTAGCCCATTTACATTAACCATTCTAATACACATATAAAGAACCAAACTGTTGGGAAAAATAATCCCACGAATGCGGAAATTAGAACAAACAAGAGAAAAAGAATTTAACGTGGTTCGGCTAATTTGCCTACGTCCACAGGAGAAAAATAAGAATGACTATAACTCAAAAATATTACAAGGATTGGAGTCTCACTCCATACACTCAAGAGTTATACACTCACTTTTCTCACCCCAAATATTATACCCAAAGAGAATAGTAATCTCACAGATTACTCAAACAAATTCTCCTAAACACTACCCGTATTTCTCTCTCACTCAAAGTGTTTCTCTCTAAATTGTGTCACACACAATATTACAAACAATGTTACACTCTAGTGAAGTGATTCAAGTGAGTCAAGTGATGCTGTCCAAGACCAACTAATGGTCCTATTTATAGCAAAGCAAGGCTTACAAAGGAAACCACTTTAGCTTCCAAATGAAGCTAGTGTTTGCTTGCAAGAAACCCACTTGCATTAAATGAAAGGAGGTTGCTTGTAAGTTACCCTTCATTTAATGCTTAGTTGTTTCTTGTAAGAAACCAAAAGGTAGGGCCCACACTAATAAAGGAGAGAGAGAAGTGAGCAGGCCCTACAAATCTCCCCCGCCTGCTCAGGAGGAGAGTGTTACCAGTCCGGAAACCTATGTGCACACATCAAGCTTTTGTTTCGGCAGTGACTTTGTCATCATATCTGATCCATTGTCATCGGTATGAATCTTCTCAATACTCATCTGCTTTGACTCTAAGGTTTCACGAATCCAATGGTATCGAACATCAATATGTTTCGATCTCGAGTGCAAACTTGGATTTTTGCTAAGATGAATAGCGCTTTGACTATCACAGTGGAGAGTATACTTTTCTTGATTGAGGCCCAACTCTATAAGAAACTTCTTTAACCATAAAAGTTCTTTACTTGCTTCAGTAATGGCAATATATTCAGCCTCGGTAGTGGATAATGCAACGCATTTCTGTAATCTTGATTGCCACGAAATTGCTCCCCCTGAAAACGTCATCAAATATCCCGAAATAGATTTTCTACTATCCACGTCACCAGCCATATCTGAATCTGTGTAGCCTTCAAGAATAGGTTTACCATTGCCAAAACATAAACATAATTGAGATGTTCCTCGAAGATACCTGAATATCCATTTTACAGCTTCCCAATGCTCTTTTCCAGGATTAGATAAAAATCGGCTGACTACTCCGACAGCATGAGCAATATCAGGTCTTGTACAGACCATGGCATACATCAAACTGCCAACAGCTGAAGAGTAAGGTATTTTATTCATTTCTTCCATCTCACTTTCTTTTGTAGGTGATTGCTTGGAAGAAAGTTTAAAATGCCCTGCAAGTGGAGAAGTAACAGGTTTCGCTTTGCTCATGCTGAATCTTTCTAAAACCTTCTCAATATATTTTTCCTGGGACAACCATAATTTGTTGTTCACCCTATCTCGAGTGATTTTTATCCCAAGAATTTGCTTTGCGGGACCCAAATTCTTCATTGCGAAAGATTTGCTGAGCTCCAACTTCAACTGCTCAATCTTTCCAATATCACGACCAACAATCAACATATCATCCACGTAGAGCATAAGGATGATAAAATTATTTTCAGAAAATATCTTAATAAAAACACAATGGTCAGATGAAGTCTTATTATACCCGTGTTCCACCATGAAGGAATCGAACCTTTTGTACCACTGTCGTGGGGCTTGTTTGAGACCGTACAAACTCTTCTTTAGTTTGCAGACCAAATGCTCTTTATCTTTAGTCTCAAACCCTTCAGGTTGCTTCATGTAAATTTCTTCTTCCAAATCACCGTGGAGAAAGGCAGTTTTCACATCAAGTTTTTCAACTCCCAAATTCAAGCTAGCAGCTATTCCAAGAACAACACGAATAGATGACATTTTTACTACAGGTGAAAATATTTCTTCAAAATCAATACCTTTTCTCTGACCAAATCCTTTGACAACCAGCCGCGCCTTGTATCTTGGTTGTGGATTTCCTTCTTCAGTCTTCAGCTTAAACACCCATTTATTATTGAGTGCTTTCTTCCCTTTTGGTAACTCTACCAAATCGTATGTGTGGTTCTCATGCAATGACTTCATCTCTTCTTTCATGGCTTTCCACCACTCCTTCTTTTGAATGTGCAGCACAGCTTCTTCAAAACATTCAAGTTCTCCCCCGTCAGTTAGTAACACATACTCATTTGTTGGGTATCTAGTCGAAGGTCGGCGATCTCTAATGGATCTTCTCAAATGGGGTTCTTCAATATGATTTCCTTCAACATCAACTGTTTCTTCATGGTCGGGAGCCTCGCCATGATCCTCATACTCAACTGGAAATGGTGCATCCGGAACTAAGTCAATTTTAGTATTGACATCTGATTTTGTATTCTCGTCGTTCTCCATATCTCCAAGAGTTTGGTCTTCAAAGAACACAACGTCTCTACTTCGAACGACTTTTCTAGTTCTTGGATTCCAAAGTCTATAACCAAACTCATCATGTCCGTAACCAAGAAATATGCATTCTTTGGTTTTCTCATCCAACTTGGATCTTTCATCTCGAGGGACATGTACGAACGCCTTACAACCAAACACCTTTAAGTGTTTGTAACTTATGTCTTTCCCGGTCCATATTCTTTCGGGAATTGCACCATCTAAAGGAACTGAAGGGGAGAAGTTGACAAGATCTACCGCCGTCATCAATGCTTCACCCCAAAAGGACTTTGACAATCTTGAATGGGAGAGCATGCACACGATCTTGTTACAAATAGTTCTATTCATTCTTTCAGCAACACCATTATGTTGCGGGGTCTTGGGTACCGATCTCTCAAGCCTGATACCATGAACTCTGCAATATTCTTCAAATGGTCCAATATATTCACCACCATTGTCGGAGCGAATACATTTTAAAAGTTTTCCAGTTTGCCTTTCAACGTTGGCATGAAACTTCTTGAATACTTCTAACACTTGATCTTTGGTCTTCAAAGGATAAGCCCACACCTTTCTGGAATGATCGTCAATAAATGTGACAAAGTATAATGATCCACCGATACTTCTGTCACCCATAGAACATACATCTGTATGTATTAGATCAAGAATATTATTCTTTCTATGTGGTCGTCCTGCTCGAAATGCGACTCTATGTTGTTTTCCTGCCAAACAATGAGTGCATTGCTTCAAAGGAATATTTAGAAGATTCGGTAGAAGATTTTCTTTCGTGAGAATTTTAAGTCCCTTCTCACTCATATGACCAAGTCTCGCGTGCCATAAGTTCGCCGATTCTTCATGCTTGATCGCATTCGCTTCTACTCCACTTGATTGTTTTGTTTGCATATAATACAAACGATCAATCTTCTTACCTCTGGCCACGAACAGATTTCCTTTCTTAAGCTTCCAAACTCCATTGCCAAATGTGTTTTCGTATCCCATATCGTCAAGTTGACCAGTAGAGATCAAATTGATACGGATGTCTGGAACATGTCGAACATCTTTTAATAACAGCTTGCAACCGCTGCTAGTTTCCAGTGTTGCATCGCCTCGACCAACAATTTCACATCTTGCCTCATTTCCCATCTTGACAAAACCAAACTCACCACTTGTGTAAGTGGTCAAAAGACTTCTATCGGCTGTTACATGGAATGATGCTCCAGAATCAATCATCCATGTGTCTTGGCATGCGAGGTTGACACGTCCATCGTCAAAAATTAGGTATGTTTCACCATCGTTGGAAATGACAGCTGCATTTCCTCTATTGTCTTCATTATTTTCCTTAGCCTCCTTTTCTCTCAGCTTCCAACAATCCTTCTTGAAATGTCCAGGTTTGTGACAGTAGTTGCAAGTGAAGTCGCCTCTTGACTTTGATCTGCCTCTAAACTTGCTTTTGCTTCGCCTGTCTCTGGAGAAATTTTTGTTTCTAGTTCTTCCTCTCTCCGTGACTAGTGCTTGTCCTTGAGGGTGGCTGAAAGAGCTTTGCTCCGCTCTTCTTTTTCCTTCTCTATTGATACTTTCCTTTACCATGCTTAACGTCACCTTTCCTTGTGGTGCTGAATTGCTAAGAGCTACCACAAGTGTTTCCCAGCTATCCGGCAAAGAACTTAACAAAATCAGCGCTTGAATTTCTTCAGCTAGGGCCAGCTCCATGTTCGTCAAATTGTCGAGAATCTCGTCAAATTTCGCCAAGTGGTCAGATACACTTTGCCCATCATAAAGTTTCAGGTTCACAAGTCTCCTTATGATGAAAGCTTTATTTTGAGCATTTTTGGGCTCATACATTTCTTCTAAATGCTTCCATAATTTGAAAGCATCAGTTTCTTTTGCGGTGTCGCGAATCGCCCTTGTTTCAACCCACTGTCGAATCACACTAACAGCTTTACGGTTGAGTTTCTTCCAATCTGCTTCACTTGTTGCACCTTGTTTGACCCCTTTTAGTTCAATAGGATCAAACAAGTCTTTACAGTACAACAAATCTTCCATCATGGTTTTCCAAATGGAATAATTTGTTTCCGTGAGTATGATCATGGAATTGCCACCAATATTCGTACGTTCCTCCATTTTGTACGAAGAAGAAGGATATGGAACTGCAACCTGGCTCTGATACCAGTTGTTGGGAAAAATAATCCCACGAATGCGGAAATTAGAACAAACAAGAGAAAAAAAATTTAACGTGGTTCGGCTAATTTGCCTACGTCCACAGGAGAAAAATAAGAATGACTATAACTCAAAAATATTACAAGGATTGGAGTCTCACTCCATACACTCAAGAGTTATACACTCACTTTTCTCACCCCAAATATTATACCCAAAGAGAATAGTAATCTCACAGATTACTCAAACAAATTCTCCTAAACACTACCCGTATTTCTCTCTCACTCAAAGTGTTTCTCTCTAAATTGTGTCACACACAATATTACAAACAATGTTACACTCTAGTGAAGTGATTCAAGTGAGTCAAGTGATGCTGTCCAAGACCAACTAATGGTCCTATTTATAGCAAAGCAAGGCTTACAAAGGAAGCCACTTTAGCTTCCAAATGAAGCTAGTGTTTGCTTGCAAGAAACCCACTTGCATTAAATGAAAGGAGGTTGCTTGTAAGTTACCCTTCATTTAATGCTTAGTTGTTTCTTGTAAGAAACCAAAAGGTAGGGCCCACACTAATAAAGGAGAGAGAGAAGTGAGCAGGCCCTACACAAACTATGTTGGTGATTGGGTTGTAAAAGGACACTCAAATGTAGAACTAATTATGAAATCAACTAAAGTGAAGTTCATGCTCAGCTCAAGGCTTCTCTTCTCTCGAAAGGTCTAAAAGCTGGTTATCAAAGATTACGGAACCGATAGGTTAGCAAATGTGTAAATGTTTGCAATTTTATCATTCAATACCAAAATCTTATCATTCAGTTCTAATATCTTAATAACTAACACTTTGCTACTAACAAAATTTCTAAGCATATAGTAATACTTTACTTATTCTGCAATTGTTATATCTCTTTGTTCTGCAGGTACAATCCATTATCATCTACAAAAGGTTTGTTGGGAAGCATTCTATCAATTTCAACCTCCATTACTATCAAAAACTCTGCGAAATGAAAAACTCAGACGTAGGATAAGTCAAACATCTAGTCAAAACGATGTGAGAACTAAGAAGATAAATCAATCTTTAAATATATAACATTATGAAAACATTTACCTTTATGATACAATCAAGTACCATATTTCTAGATGAACTGAGACTCGATTCAATATGTTCAATGAGCATTCAAAAAACAACGCAACTAATCGATGCTGGCATACTTATAGAGTAGAGTATAAGACATAAAAAAGTACATTAAAGCTTCAATCCAGCTTATCGATTGGAATTGAATGTCTCAAAATTAGTCAAATTTGGATTCTGATATTGTGTTCGAGAAGATAAGAGTTGTTTAAGTTTATAAATGTGAATTAAGCGCCAAATCGAAATTTGTTGCACTAGGTTTTGGTGTGGATTATTTTCAACTAAGGGTAATTTGGTCAGGTGTTTTCGGTGTTTTGAAGGTATTTAATGTTTAAGTAGTTTTTAGTGAGAGATTTGAGGTGTCTGGTTGTATTAAATGTTCATTACCCTCATTAATGAAAGTGGTTGGGTATTTATACCCTTAATTATGGGCTACATGGGCTTTCGGGTCATACTTATGGAATTGGGTCGAGTTCAAAAACTCATTAGTTTATTAAGCAGATTGGCAATTAGCTTAGTCATAAAGTGATTAACTTTTAATACTTTATTCCAGTTCGGATGGTTCAGTGGGTGGTTTTTGTCCGAATTGCCCCTGTCCGGTTTCTTCAGTGAGAGCTGAAAATTTCCGGACTCATCAGGTTTAATATTCTATTTAGAGTGTTATTGGTAATGGCTAGAAATAAGCCCAATCTAACGGATGCAACATTCAAACTTTTATAGACTAACAATTTTTTAATATAAATTTATTTTGTTGTTAATATATATATATATATATATATATATATATATATATATATATATATATATATATATAATTTTTTTTATAAATTTGAAACTAAAATTATTTCAAATTTTTTAAAATATCATCCATAATTAGAGATGAATGCAAATATAGCTAAATATTGATCCAAATTCGAATTTGTTTTCGGTTTTTCGAATATGAGCCCGTCGGATAAAAATATATAGTTTGTTACCCGTCGGTTTTGTATGTCAGCGCGAATGTACCAATCAACTATTTATTCAATAATAATTTTTCTATTGAATATTAGAATAATTTTTCTATTGAATATTAGAATAATTTTAAAATTTTATAAATAATAATAAATAGTATACTATTTTCGTATGACTTTAAATTAGTGGATACTCATTAGGTATTATTTGATGGTCAAATTGATACGAGACGAATTTATTTTCACGACTTAATTCAAAACCGATAGATAATTAATTTTCAAATTCATAACCTGAAATATAGTCAGATATAAAATAAAAATTTGTCAGATCGACTCAAATCGAACATCGGTAGGTTCGAAAACATTTACCACTTTTATCCGTGATTTATTAAATGTGATCTCATTTTATATGTTGATTTTTTTTTAATTTTATTTTAGCAAAAAGAAACTATATTACTAAATTGAAATTATACACAGTACTAGGGCCTAATTAGAAGCCAATACAAAACAAGGGGCTCAAATAATCAGCTCCAAATCAAAACCCTAGATCGAAAACCTACTTCAAACACTTTCCTAATTCATCGTCTTCCCCAACTAAACCCTAGCACAGTCCAACGATTCCAATCAAGCTCCCAAAACTACCAGAATCAAAATTCAACACCCAGGAGAGCAAGCATCATCGCTCCAGCCCAAGAACCAACAAACAAGAACACAAACTCGATCAACAAATCCTAACCAGGATCAATGTACCCAACCCCTAAACTCTCAAGCACAATAATGGCGAGGAGAGGGTTGGGTATATCACTAACCGAGAAGGAGCGGTTCTTCCTTTCAGCAAGAACCCATTTGGAAATCCAATCAGCCGCCACATTTTCCGATCTGGAAATGTGGCTAAGCCGCATCGAAGGGAGGAGCAAATCTCTGAGACTATCATCGCCATTAGGGTTCTTCAGACAGTCAACAAGGGCCAAACAGTCAGATTCGAGGTCAACGTTACTCCAACCTCTTCTGTGGCAGAGGATGAGGGCTTCCTTCAGAGCACTTCTTTCAACCTGGAGAGGGGAGATCTTGCCTAACAAGAAACCAGCTCCTTCAATGCAGTTCCCACCGTCGTCGCGCACAATGTAGCCACCAGAGGCTTCACCATTGAAGCAACAAGCACCATCAGAGTTAATCTTGACTCTACCAGCATCAGGTAACATCCATTTCCTATATACAACTTTCCTAGAACATATAGACATAGCTCCAATAGTAACACCTGCATCAATAGCTCGAACCCAATGTTTAGGTTTAAGTTTAGAGTCAGTAGCTAAGATGAACCGATTAATTCTACTAGTAGCATTACAAAAAGAGTCCACTGGCTTATCAAACTTGTAGTGGTTTCTGTTAAACCAGATTGTCCACACAATCAATTGAGGGACAATGTGGGTAACATGAAAGCTACTGCAAGTATGCTTAAACCAGGTGAAGAACATATGACGAATACTCATAAAACGCTTTACTGGAATGTTGAACATTAGGCCATAGTAGTTCCATAATGACCAACCAAAGCTGCAATTAATAAAAAGATGTGTAATATCTTCATAATTACAGCAAAATTGACATTTAGAAACTAGGAAAATATGCTTTTTGGAGAGAATATTGTCAGTAGGAACATAATTATTTAGTATCCTCCAGCTTAGAAAAGAAATTTTTGAAGGAATGAAACTGTGCCAAACTTTTTTGAAAAAGAAGGATTTGTTGTTTTTCATTCTGATACTATCCCAAGTCATTTTAGTGTCAAACTTTTTATCTTTTGATAGATTCCACTCAATGGAATCCTCCTTCTCATGATTGATATTGATACAGCTTATAAGCTGATATCTTTCATGTGAAAGGAAGGAAGCCAGGGTGGGATCCCAACTGCCATTTTTCCAAAAAGACTTTATTTTTGCTGGAAGATACCATGAATTATGCTCAGAAATAATAGGGTTCATATTATGCCAAGCATCTCTCCAAAAATCTATTTCCCCACATCCAACCTTCCAGGAAACATATTTATCAGCTCTATCTTTAACAGAGCAAAGCCTCTTCCACACCATAGAGTCAGTAACACTACAGTTAGCAGACATAGGGTGCCTATTCTTGCAATAAGAACTAGAAATAATGTCAGCCCAAAGAGACTTGCCATTTCCAACTAAAAACCACAATTTATAGGAGAAGGTGAGTTGAATATCAGATAGCAACTTGATATTCAATCCACCTTCATCAAAGGGCTTGCATAGATTAGCCCAACTAGTCCAGTGAATAGCATGCTCATTATATTTAGGTCTCCACATGAACTTATTGAAACAAAGCTCCAACTTATTCAGAATACTTTTAGGGATTAAGCAATTTTGCATCCAAAAATAAACAATGGGATGAAGAACATGTCTTATAAGTGACAGTCTACCACTATAAGACAGGTTCTTCAAGTCCCATTCATTGATCTTATTATAAATTTTAGCAAGCAGAGGAGTATAGTGCATCCCTTTATTGTTAGCTGCTATTGTGACTCCCAGATAATTGAAAGGAGCATGCTCAGTCTGAATTCCCAGAGTGGACTTTATCCTTGCAGCATGAACCCTAGAGCTTCTAGCAGAGGTAAGAATCTTAGTCTTGTCTCTGTTAATTAACTGACCAGACTCTAACTGATAACTGTCAAGCAGGTGACTCAGCTTACTAATGGAAGAGGAAGTACTGTTGGAGAAGATGATTATATCATCTGCAAATGCAAGGCAAGGTAAGATGTAGCTAGATTTAATATAAAATTGCATGTCCTTATTAGCCATATAAAGATTATACAAGCCTCTCAAAAGGGCTTCCTCAACAAGGATAAAAAGACAAGGAGATAATGGATCTCATTGTCTTAAACCAGTCTTTTGAGGGAAGTAACCAGAACACAACCCATTTATTAACACAGAAACCATGACCTTAGAGATAAGCTTATAAACAAGAGAAACAATACTATCAGAGAACCCGAAACATTTCAAAGTATTAATAACAAATGTATGAGACATCCTATCAAAAGCCTTAGTCATGTCTAGCTGCAAAATTATATTGCCTTTAGAAGGCTTTCTACTGATGTTATGGAGCATCTCCTTAGCTACTAAAATGTTGTCATGAATAAGTCTCTCTTTGACAAAAACACTCTGCCCTCTAGAGATAATTCTAGGCAGAATAGTAGAAATTCTCCTATTAATGAGGGCAGAGAGCAATCTATTCATAATGGTACACATACTAAGAGGCCTGTAATTATTCCAAGTAATGGGGTTGGCTACTTTAGGAACAAGAACAATCCATGTAGCAAACACACCACAAGGGATATCTCTACCATCAATATAAGCATTTAGAGCCTTGCATAAATCATTGCATATAATACTCCAACATTTCTTAAGGAAGAAAGAGTTAAAACCATCAATGCCTGGGGCACTGTCCCTCTTCATCTCCTTAATAATAGAATAAACTTCCTCCATTGAAGCTGCTTTCATAATCTCTTCATTATCCCTGTCCAAAACAAGACTAGGAATATAGTTAAGAATAGACTCATTATCACTAACATCATTATTGTTTGCAGAATCACTAGAAAGGAGCAGCTTAAAGTGAGAGACAGCAGAAGAAGAAATGTCCCCCTGATCAGTAAGCCATCTATCATTATCTTTAATCCCAACAATGTGATTTCTTCTTCTTTTCTTGGCTACATAATTGTGGTACAACTTTGTGTTCCCATCACAATCATTTAGCCAAGAATTGAAGCACTTCTGCTTCCAATAGCATTCTTCATCTTTTAAGGCAAGAATGAGAATGCTATTTGCCTTGGAAAGCAGAGATTTAGAGGTATTATTATTTGAATTCTGATGAATAATCTCACACTTCTCAACCTCAATGATGGCATCCTTTACTTTACTAAAAATATTTCCAAAAATCATAAAGTTCCAGTTTTTCAAATTCTTCTTAAGTCTTTTGAGTTTATACCAAAAAATATTACTTTCTACACCATTACAATACTTGGACCAGCTCTGACTTACACAATTCATGAAATCAGGGTGGTTGGCCCAAGCATTGATAAATTTAAAAGAACTCTTCTTATTATGATAATTGCTGTTTGAAACATTGCTGATAGAAATTAGGAGAGGGGCATGGTCAGAACAAGTTCTGACCATGTTGCAAACCTGAATAGCCAAATTATTAATCAAATTTTGATTGACAAGCACCCAGTCTAACCGCTTCCAAACATTATTATTACTCCAGGTGTAACGCGATCCAGTATGACCAGGCACCTCCAGGTTGCATTGCCTAATAAAATCGTTGAAATCCTCAGCTCCAGCACCATCATAGCTCAAACAATTCAACTGATCATCAGGACATCTAGTAGAGTTGAAGTCACCAGCAATGACCCAAGACTTCAAATCGCAGGTAAGATTACCTAACTGTCTCCACAGCAATCTCCTTTGAATTCTCTGATTCTTAGCATATACAGAAGTAAAATAGAAATTGAAAGTAGCATAAGTAATATCAAGGTGAAGGAACTGATCCTGATCACTAATGACAGACACACTAGTATCATTAGGCCAAAAACACCAAATTTTATTAGAAGAGTTAGCCAAATAGTTATCAAACCCAATCCTTCTAGCTATCAATTCAATCTTATCTAGCCTAGTCATAGGCTCTTGAATAGTGATAAACTTTACATTTTCATTATTGATAATAAATTTTAGCCTAGCAATTGTAGGATTATTGTGTAAACCACGGGCATTCCAACTGATAATTCTAAACATTATCAGAAACAGACCTTAAGTGACCTTTTTCTCTCTTTCTTAGAGAGTTTATAGATAATCTTCTAGAGTTACTGTTTTTGTTAGCAGATTTTATTTTACCAGAAATGACAGATTCAAACCCTTGCTCTTGTTCATTGCAGCTGTTTCCTGGAGAAGGGTTATAGCTACCAGTGTTCTCACCACAAGGAGACTCCTGGAGGTTATCCTTGCCTAAAGTGTTATCTTCCTCCTCAAGACTCTGAAGAGCACTAATGAGAACCAGATCATTGTTATCAGCTTTCTTCTCTTTAACCGGGCTAGCCACACTTGTTGAAGGGCAAGAAACAGACCTATCTTTAGCTGTTATTATAGATTTAAGTTTGCGTCTGTATACTTGTGTAAAGGTCTGGATCTTAGCAACTTTAGGAATTTGAACTGGCTTTTCTTGTAACAACTCTGGTTGATTAGACTTATTATCAATAATATCAGTATCTTTCTTTTCATTCTTGGAACTCACTGCAGTGTTCTTTTTACAATTCTCAAAGCCATGCCCCAAATGATAACATGCTTTACAATAACAGGGCGCATTCTTGTAGCTTACACCCAACCAGCATCCATCAAATTCACCAAAGCCCACCCATAGTTTCCTCTTAAGTAACCTTGAAACGTCTATTTCCACCAATGCAAAACAAGCATTGACTTTAGCACGATTCATCTCAGGCACGACCACCTGATGAACAAATCCAAGAGAAGAGACAACCTCATGTATAACATTCTTGTTATACATATACTCAGGCACCTTCTCAATCCTAACCCAAAGTAAAGCCACCGGTGACTCATAGTTTCTGCTACCGTTAGGACACCACTTTATAATACGCATAACTTTACTTTCCACACTCCAAAAACGCCGCACCCATAACCTATCTGCATCCTCCAGCAAAGACAACTCCACCAAAATTTGCCTTGAATCAATAGAAACATAGGTGAAACTTCCTTTAAACTTAAATGAATCAAGAAACTGTTGAAATGCAAGCCTCTTAGGAATACCCTCACTGAATTTAGCAATGAGAGTGGTTCTTGATTGAGACAGAAGATATGTCTTAGTTTTCAAATCAAATTGGATCACATTGTGATCCTCGCAAACCACCACTTTTTCAGACCGAAACTCAACAGTCTCCATCCTATTCTTCACTGCCTCCATGTATAATCGTCCCGATGGCACAGCATTTGAACTAGCAGTAGGCGCAATCTTGCTAGTTAAAGGAGGAAAATCACATGCTTGAAGAGAGTTATTGGCCATAACTCAGTCCAAACCACTGCAATGATCAACAGAGATTAAACCAAATAGAGAAGCAGCAACCCAATCACCTATCTAGAGGAAGAAGAAACTTAATAGAAGGAGAAAATCAGGTTTCTTGAAGATCAAGAAATCAAAACCCTATCTTGGAGCTTTCTTCAATTTGTTTTATCAATAGTATTTAGAAGTTTTTCCATCTAATATTCTTATATGTTGATTTTTTAATAACATTAAATTTATATGATATATAATTTTTCTTCATATAGACTGGAAATTTAATTTTATCTAAAGAATGAACGGATTAGGGTCTAATTTTTTTATAGAGTTATTTGTTTATGACAAACATTATATTTTATGGTTTAACTTTCAACCCTTATATTTGTTAGCATTTTATATATCTTGGTTTCTAAGCTATTTAAATCCAATTGTAATTTTCGAATTATTTTTAATTAACTTCTCACTTGAATGAAAAAAAATGGAAATAAGGTTTGAAGGATATACACGAGAAAGTAGTCTCAAAGATGGAAAGTAACTGAAAATCCAAATATATAGTCTTAATTAGAGGTGTCTAATGGTTCAGGAACCATGGTTCAAAGCTGACAACCTGCTTAAGAACTGGCGGTCTACCTGCGAAACTGGCCCATTAGGACTGCAACCCGCCGAGACCGCAACCCGCCGAGACCGCAACCCGCCGAGACCGCATAAGGAGCAACCCGCCAGGACCGCAACCCGCCGAGACCGCAACCCGCCGAGACCGCAACCCGCCGAGACCGCAACCCGGCAGGACTGCGAAACCACGGTTTATTTGTAAAAAACCGGTGGTTTATTGGTAAATATTATGCTGATTTTATTTATTTTATATCCAAAATGTTATATTTAAAAAATATTGAGATATTGCATATTATTATAGAATTATTATTACATTTTTGTTAATATTAATTTGTTTTGGTTATTAAGTTTTTTAGTGTTGTAATTATTATATAGTCCAAAATTTTAAATATTACTTATGTTATTATCACATTTTGAATATTATTATTATGTTTTTAGATCTAATACAAACCAAAACTATATCTTATCATGTTAAAATATTACAAATTCTACGGTTATAATTTTAATATTACATTTTGATTACTATTGTGATTTGGTTTTAAATTTTACAAGTGTTTGTTATTATTTTTTAAACCAAAATTAGATCTTATGAAGTTATAAGTATTTCATAATACATTTGTTGTTGTTATAATAAAAGGTAAAGTCATTTTTGGATAATTTAGCCGTTCACAGTTTATACTCGTGCGGGCCAGGAGTTGTACAAATATTTTCAAATTACAATACAAAATAGCAAAAAACTATTACAAACATCATTCATCTCCAGCTTCGTCTTCTTCGTAAGTAAAATCTTCGTCGTCATTTTCGTTTTCTTCCGCAATTTCTTGTTCAAGTATATCTTCGTAATCATCCGGATAATCTTCGAAGATGTCGTCTACGTTCACTTCGTCTCTGAACTCTATGTCTTGCATCCTTTTATCCGCCGCTGTCCAATCCTTAACTGCCACAAGCACTCCAAGTGCTTTGCCCGTCAATCTTGTTCTCTTAGTCGTGTATTGCAACCTCGCTTGGCTGAAAGCACACTCACTTGCAACTGTAGACATAGGTATAGCATAAATCTCTTTAACAATCCTGCAAAGAATAGGAAACTCTTCAGTTTTGGTACCCCACCATCGTATGATATCTTCAATACCTTGGTCTTGATAATTCGTAAAGTCAAACCTAGTGGTCCAATATCTATACAACTCATTATCAGATTGAGGGGTTTCTGTAACATTGTTGTTTCGTAACATTGCCAATCGAATATAGTTAGTATTTCTCCCTCTACCCCTATTGTTACTACTGCTTACATTTGTAGATGTATTTGATCTATATCTTGCAGCATACTTATCATAGATATTATACAAACTATCATATATACCGCTAATATACCCTTGAGGGTCAATTGGTTCGGTCGGTGGTATATCTGTAGGAAACCGTACAGATTTATAAAAGCAATCAACTAGCAATTCAAATTTTTCTTTTCGTGAAAAAGGATCTAAAAGGCAAGCAAATGAATAACTATCAGGGATTGGATGAAAATACTTTGTGAACTTATATTCCATTCCAGGCACCATGTCTACGCATGCATAATGTGATCTAAATTCATCCATATGCATGGCAAGATTAGCAATCGTGAAAAGGGCCAAATGAGCATTAGGTTGATTTTGTGAAGAAAAGGTTAGGGTGTTTTCTTTAAAAAGTCTTAAAAATCTTAACATGTGTGCACAAAATTTCCAATGATCTGGTTCAATTGGTGTTTCACGATATGTATTATAAAGCGTCGATATCTCTTCTTTAAAAACATGCGCACGTGCAAGCATTGTGTAAGTAGAATTCCATCTAGTTTCGACATCTAATAAAAGTTTCTTATATTTTTTCCCATTTGAAAGAACAAGTGTTTTAAAAGCTCTTTTTTTAGCAGCGGATGTCGAGCAAAATAGGATCCCATTTTTTATAGGGGTAATATAATCACCCTGAACCTTACGTATTCCTTCTTTCGCAATTAATTGAAGTACGTGGCATAAACATTTGGTGTGAAACAATTTTGGAAAAGGAGGATTGCAATCTGCTATAAGATATGTTATAGCACTAATATTAGAAGATGCATTATCCAACGAAATAGACATAATCTTGTTTTTAATGCCATAAACATTCATGCATTCAGTCATACTCTCCCTAATTATTTGTGCGGTATGCTTCCCAATTGATTCAAACCATATAATTCTCCTTTGGAGGACCCATTGGGCGTCCATCCAATGGAGGGTAACACATATCATATCTAAATCAGTAAAAGTAGCTATGTCACTAGTAATCGAAACATTCCATGGCAAAGTCTGCATAGTTTGAATAATCTCTTTTTTTCTTTGTAAATAATATTTAAAGGCTAGCGATCGCAAAGAGGTACGTGGAATGCGTGTTGCCTGTGGGTTTACCCCAACTTGCATCCAATTTTCGTATCTCCAAGAATCCCCAAAACTAAATGGTTGTAAACTACCGACTGCATAAATCATTGTTTCTTCCCTATACGTATCGTGGTTAAACTCAAAAGGAAGACCTGTTTGAGGGTTCGTGCAAACATTAGTTGGGTTAGGTTTTGTAGGATCATATATTTCATGTTTCGTTAAATGTTTTACCATAGTGCTAGTGCCCATATTTCTAGATCCACTTACGTGAAGATAACGTTTATTGCACTCTTTACAAATACAAAACAAACCATCTTCTGATAGAGTATAGTGATTCCAAATCCAAGATGTTTTCTTACGAGATCTCCCCCCACTAGTACTTCCACCACCACTTTCGCGGGAGGAGAGTGTGTCAACGTGAGGGAATTCTGTAGAAAAATCATCCATGGTATTGAGATCCACATTAGATGGTGGGTTTATCCCAGTATTTCTACGTTTTGAATTCATTTTAAAACTAATAACCGTTTTTTTTTCAAATATGCAATAAAATACTAATAATAAAATCACAATTTAGACTAATAACAAGATATAACAACTAAATTTAGACTAATAACAAGATAGAACAACTAAATTTAGACTAATAACAACTAAGAAACAATTTGCGGAAAAACAAAAATCAAACAATTTCGAAAGTAGGAGTAGAATAAGTAAAATAACTAATTGTAGTTTTCTAGAACTTATCGAACAAATAGATAGATTTAGAGAGAAGTAGAGAGTTGTTTGAGAGGTGTGAGTATTGGTGTTGGGGTCTCCTCTACTTATAGGGGAGACCAAAAAAAAAAAAACCGAAAAAACAAAAAAAAAAATCGCCCGGACCATCCGGATGGGCGTCCGGATGGTCCGGACACATGATCCGGGGCATCCGGACAGTTTCGCCCGGACGCCCGGACAGACAATTCGGACCATCCGGACGCCCATCCGGATGGTCCGATTGGAACCGGGGCATCCGGACGATCGTCCGGATGCCCCGGTTCAACCAACGGCTAGTTCAAACGAACTAGCCGTTGGCAACGGCCAAAAGCGGACCATCCGCACGCGTGGCCGGATGGTCCGCTTGATGACGTCATGCTGACGTCATCAAACGGCTAGTAGAAAAAAAAAAAACACAAAATTACCCTATAAATACACCCTACATCCTCCTATATTTTTCACTACAAATCTCTCCCTCTCCACTACAAATCTATCCCCTCTCTCTACTACACTTCTCTAAATTTTTTTTATATTTTTCAAACTCTATTTAAATTTCAGGTTTCGCAAATGTCTTCGAAAACAAAAAAGAATGCTCGTAAAGGTGGACGTAGTGAACCAACCACTTCCGAATTGAGAGAGGTGGAAGAAATGTTGTTGCATACCATGGAGCATGAGGTAACGGAGAGCGAGACTATCGAACATCGCCCCGAGGGGGAGATTCGCATCCGTAGTAATCAGCAAGGAGGTCGAGGTGTAACAAAAATTTGGTCTGGTATGTTTCTAAACTACGAGGAACTGATCCAAATAGAGGGTATGCAAAAATTTTTCAAACTTATTGAGCCTACTAATGGCCAAGGTTGGATGAATCTAGCTAGATTCAAATGTCATGGGTATATAGAACTAGTGCGAAAGTTTTATTCCACGGCTAGATTAATCGAAAATGATCCAAGAGGTTTAGGATTGAATTGTTTGATTGATGGTAAAGACATTAGTTTTTTTGAAACTGATTTCTACGATCTTTTTTCCGTTCCAACCCATGATATCTATACCGGTAATAAATTACCTCCCATTAGTTATCGCCCTACGATATGGAGTGCTGATTGGCCTTTGTCTTACGAAGAAGCGGTAGAGATTCTTACTTGTCCTGGTGCGGAAGCTCCGGAAATTAGCGGTAAATTTCGAGCCATGCGGGGTAATTTGGATGGTATTGGGAAATTAGCTTTGAAATTGGTAAATAGTATATTTCTTCCACCTAGTAACAATGATTCGCAGCTTTCATATATTCAAACATTTGTTACTGCTTTTATGATTCGAAATCAGGGAATAATTAATTTACCCAGCTTGATGATTCGAAATATGGCTGCGAGGTGTGGTACGGATAAACTACCTTATGGGATGATATTGAGTAAATTGCTTGTTTCGAAAGGAGCTGATGTGAGTATGTACACTCCGGTGAAGGTGAGGCCGACTAGTGCTATAGGTAGAAACTCTTTGCGTTTGCAGGAAATATACTCTTGGGATGGAGAGTTGATTTCGAAATTAGAGGCATGGAACCACCATAGAGAAGACTTGAATCAGATATATATTGCGAACGGTCTTACAAAACCGCCAAATCCACCTACTCAGTATCGAGTTGAGGCTGAAGTGTCTTTCGATCCAAATGCTAGTGGTTCTTCGCGAGTACCGCCACAACAAAGACGAACCGATCGCGAATTTGCTGAGTTTGCGCATACTCAACAAATGGTTTGGCATGATGATTTTACAAAATGACAAGGTGAATTTCAAAATTGGCAGGGGGGGGGTAAATGACCAGCTTAGCCAGATACAGCAGTGGCAAGTAGGGGTGAATGATCAACTTGGTCACCTCCAGCAGTGGCATGGTCAATACGAGCAGTGGCATGGTCAATACGAGCAATGGCATCATGGACAAGATCAATGGAATGAGCGATTTGCAAACTCTCAAGCCCAACAGTCGGAGTATATGCGACAGATGATGGAGAACATGCATTTGCAAGGTCCATCACCTAACAACAACAACAACGATGAAGCTCCTTAGTTTTTCGCAATTGATTTTCATTATCGTTGTAATGTTTTTCTTTTTTATTTGATTGGAAAACTATGTTACTTGTTTGGTTTTTATTTTTAATGAATTGTTTGTTTTGCTTCTATTTTTTATTAAATGTTATTTAAATCACTTACCTAGCTTTCAATTTTTATTTTGTTCTTTACAACTTACAAGTAATTTATGTTTATGCATATAAACTTCTAATATTGAATAGTTCGAAAATACAATAAACTATATAATTCATCTAACCATAAACACTTCAAGCTTGAAAGAATCTAAAGAATCACCTAATAATTTAAAATTTTAATACAATTATATGTCTAATAGGTATATATTATTTAATAGTAATATATTATTCAAACGTATCAAAATCAAATTACAATTATTTTTTTAAAATATAATTGATGATTATAAAATTTCGATTAAAATGATAACATATTTAAATTAAAATACATGAAATAGAATAATTAACTCAATTATTGAAATTAGATTCAATTAACACTTACAAATTAATTTTAAATAACATTATAATATATTCTGATAAACGGTTCTTAAATGGTTAAATGGTTTGGCTGATGGTTTGAACTGGTAAACGGCTCTTAAATGGTTCGTCTGGTGGTTTGAACTGGCGGTTTAACTGTGAAACTGGCCCATTACGACTGCAACCTGGCAGGACCGCCAGACCGTCAGGACCGCATAAGAGCAACCCGCCGAGACCGCAACCCGCCGAGACCGCAACCCGTAGTTCAGACTTAAACGGTGCGGGTTGGTGCTGGTTCAAACCGTTTGACACCTCTAGTCTTAATAGAGAAGAAATAGAAAATCCAAAAATAAAGTCTGAACATAGAAGATATCATATTTGAAGTGCCGTGTTAATACCTCCACCAGCTAACTTATAGCTTCGAATCAAAACTGGACGTCAGGTTGTTGCAATTCTCAACTAACTTATTGTTTTCTTATCGATATTTTTATGTGTTTTAACTTTTACTATTCCATTATTAAGGGTGACCATTAAAATAAATAAAAAAACGCAATAAACATAATTTAACAATATATACTATTTTAAACGTCTAATAGTTTTTTTAATATTTATTTAATTTGGTTTTGATTTATATTTATGTCAACGGATAAATTATAAATATTAATAACCATATCTATTTTAAAACTTATCAAAAAATGTTTACAACATAAATAATTAAAAAAAACAACTTTAAACACAAAAACACCTACAATCTTGACCCTTCATTGTTTTTAATTTTTTAATTTTTTTATATTTCAAATCATAACTCAAAAAAAATATTTTAAATATATATCAGAGATGAACACGAAATCAATAATTGATATATTTAATTTTTTTCTATTTTTATAACAAATTTACATGTAATGTAATTTGGTAACTAATAAAGTATATATATATATATATATATATAAATCTATTTTTCTTCATCTGAAAAAAACAAAACCAATACTACTTTTGGATACGTTTTTCGAGTTATAGTTTGAAAGATTCGACATTCTCTTACAAAAATATTAAAAAAATGAGAGAGAAAAACAGTAAATTTATATCCGCAACTAATTTAAAACAAATAGAAAAACACATAAATTTGTATTGTTTAAAAATGAACAAAACGAAATCCATAAGTACATGTTTGGAAGATATGACATTTATAAAAAAAAACAGAAAACCACATACTTATTACACGTCCGGGTAAAAATTAAATTATCCATAACAACCTGTATTTTGAAGTTTACCGAAAATCATTTGCAACACAAATTCTTCCAATAATATTAACGAGGCACAAACACGTAGAGCATTCAACTATTATTAATTCTAACCTTCAAACTCCATATCTTTATATCCTAAGTTTAAAAAAACAAATATATTTGGAAAATTCATTTTGCAATTTCAAATTTGCAACCAATTTGTTCATGATTCATGAACTAAACAACAAATATTTTTTCACAACCAAATTACACGTAATTATATAACTTAACACCGATTATTTTTTAGGATTAATTTTGCAACCCAATTTCACGTAATTATGTAATTTTAATTTTTTTTAACAATAACCATAGAGATGAACATATTTTTATAACTATAACAAGTTAGTTGTTTCATATTCAATTAACATTTATTTTCACAAAAAAAACAATTATTTAGTTTTTTCACACAATGAGAGTTATTTAACAACTAAAGTCCTATTTCCATAACTATTTTCTTTTTATTTTCACAATACAATTACACATATTACCGAACTTTAATTTTTTGTTAAAATAAGACTATTAACCAAAAATACATATATTTTCACAACTACGAAAAAATAGTTTTTTTCACACCCAATTAACATTTGTTTTTCACAAAACAAGCTAATATTTTGTTGTTTCACACAATTAGACTTAATTAGCAACCAATATTTTTTTTATAACTATGTTATTCTTATTTTTGCAACACATTTGCACGTATTTTCGAAACTAAACATCAATTATGTCTGTACTGCCAAATTACACGTAATTTCGCAATTAAAAAATTAAAATTCAAAATATATTCAATATATCTAGTTTTGTTCATCTTAAAAACAACAAAAACAATGATATTTTTGAATATTTTTTGGAAAAAATTGTTTGAAAGATATGACATTTAAAGCACCATTAGCCTGATTAGTCTCTGTAACAATATGTGAGTCTTGCAATACCCTAAGTTTTCCATCTCCACCCTTATAATCAAACCCGTCATCCAAATATTTATAGACATAAGTTTATGTTTAAGTTTAAGGACATACTTATAGTGGATGAAACTCTAATTAAAGGTCTAAATCTGCTATTCGCTAATAATAAAACTATTCAATATAAAACTAGAAGCGAGATATTCATACCCATTTTAGCCTTTGTTGATGATCTCTTAATTTTCACTAATGCCTCTAGTTATTTTATATCTATGCTCAGTAAATTTCTACAGGACTAACAAGATACTTCTGGCCAAATGATCAACAAGGAGAAAACTACAATAGTCACTTCAACTAAACGTGAGAAAGCTTTAGGATATCAAAACCTCCATCTCTTGTCACTTTGGGTCAGATTCAGACAAAATACATCTCTGTGGCCAAGATATACCCATATTATCTACTGTAGATCCATCAAACCCCTCCAAGCTAACTATAAAGCCAAAATTTTCTCTTAAAACTGGAAAATACTAGCTTCAATTAAGGACATTGTTGAGCCTAAGATCAAATGGTCTATTAGGAGAGGGAATACTAATTTCTGGTTTGACTCTTGGATTAGAAATATACCTATAATTAACTCCAATGACCTTCCTACCACTCATGGATACTTTCAAGACACGTTTAGTAACTATTGTGACCATGATTGCTGGAATGAAACTAAACTAAGTGCTACTATATCCCTTGGAAATATGATTAACATTACTAAGATGGTTATTCAGGAAGACTCATAAGACACATTGTTTGGATGGCATCTAAAATTGGCAACTACAACATGAAAGATACGTGGAATTGCATCAGAACAAAGCACAGTCAGTCTAAATTATTTAGAATGTTATGGAATAGTCAAGAGACATCAAACTTAAGTTTCAAAATTACAGTTTTGCAATAATTTTGAAACTACAAATCACTTGTTTATTGAATGCAAGATTTTGTGGAGCATTTAGTGTCACTACTCAATAATATTTAAGGTTAAAATTAGGAGACATATAACTGTTTATCATATGTTAAGGAACTGGTTTTGGAACACAGCTAAGAGGTCCATATTTTCTCAATTCTTCCCCCCCATAATATGTTGGGTCATTTGGAATTTAAGAAACAAGTCAAAGATGAAAGGTATAACTACTGACATAAAAAAGACGACAAGTTACATAAATTACATTGCCTCTGGAATTGGTCATGCTAATCTTTTTGCTATCAAGCATTGTTTCCATTTCAGCAAAGCTAGTGTTGAACTCAGTTATTTTAAATATACCAAAAAATATAACTCCTTCCTACCTTTGTTGGATCCCTCATAAGTTTGACAGACTTAATGTTAGTTATGATGGTTTTCGCTATATAATGGTGATGCTAGTAGAGCTATTATAATAAGGGATAGCAACGATACCTTAATTTTTGGTATATACAATCCTTATGGGAAGCTCCACCCTCTTCAGGCTAACGCCAAAGCTTTACTGGACGGATTGATTATCTGTTCGCAGTGTGGTTACTTCAATGTGGATCTACAAACCGATTTTGAGATCCTTGTCAACTCCCTTGCTTCTGGAAATTCCTAAGCCCTTAGAGAAGGTTCGGAACTGCTGCAGAGGTCTGATTCATCCCTCTGTGACGATTAAATACATCGGTAGAGTCTAAAATAGCGCAACTGCCTGGCTGGCTAGATGGACTCTAGGTGTAAGATGAAAATTGTTTATAATAGTCACAACACTCCCTCTCATCTCTTTGCAATCATCTTTCTCGAGAGCATTGGTGTGGGCTATATCAGAGATCCTTCTCAATAATCATTCCTTTCTATTTGTCTCATTAAAGCTTCTGTATATTTGAGCTCCTTAGATCATTCTCCTGAATCTGGCCCGATCCCAATTCTAGTTGCCTAAATTGTCATCTTAACCTTCTCTATTTTATCCTCCCAAACTATTTCAATAATTATCTATGTTATCAAGATTCCACTAATTTATATTTCATTTCAAGAATCGTTTCCAATCATTGGTTGGGAGTTTTGAGTCATAACTTATCTCTTCTGTCTATTTTGAATGACGAGTATGAAGTTACTCTTTATGGAAACTTCCTAGAATGCATCTTTATCTATGATGCCCTCTATTAACTTAGTTGTAGAGTATCTCAAACATCTTGTTCTTGCTTCAAGGAGACCATATATGCCTTTTAGCTATTTTCATCTATTTGCAGGATTAAATCCTAATTTATTTTCTACCGATGCTGAAAATCTCGGTTAAGGATTTCATCCTTCATTGGAGTAGGAATCTGTAATAATTTTAAAGTCAAAGCTTGAGATACATCTGGTGTGAAGCTCTAATGTTGAAGCCTTCAAAGAGAATACTATGGATGAAATCTCCCGTAATCGTTCTTGATCATTAATTTAATGATCTACTTCTTTGAAATTGCAGATGAGTAGTTCATCTCCGAAGGTAACTTCCTGAAGTGAATTTTTTTCGAATCAACATCTTCATCCCATTCGCAAATCCAATGCAAATTAAGCTTAGCACCTTCAGTATTGATGAACACTCATCTCATTCCAAACCTAGCTCAGAGCTTCCACATTCTTTTGAAATTCAATAGAATGCAACAACTAGAGGTAGGGTACTATGAGGGTGCATTAACTCCATCCTGATTCGATTGGTGAAGCTTCTTTTGTTTATGAATTTTATCGATTTTGTGTGTCAATTTGAAGAAAGAGCTAAAAGAATAGCAATGGAAGTGAAAGTAGTGTCTGTGTGTTGGGGTTAATTTTAGGGTTTGAGTTGACCTCAATTTTGTCCTTTGCAATACTCTATTGTTTACCATTTCTTTCTCTAATAAAATTCCTTTAGATAAAAAAAAGTTTAAGGACATACTTCACATTTGTTAAAGCTTTTCCCAATCCAGTAGACAGTCTGAACATAAAAATCTATATTTCATTCACATTGCAACATACATCATTCCATAGCATGATCTTACCACCTTCAAACATTTCCATATTTTCAAATCGATGCTTGCTAGAAGTCATATGGAATTATGCTCTCGAATCGATAACCCACTTGTTATTATTAATGTAAGAAGAAACCATTAACACATCAGCATATCATAGTCATCCCGGAGTATCCCAGCAACTCTAGTCGGTAACCCACTTGTTATTATGCATGTAAGAATAAACCATTAACCCATCAGCGTATTCATAGTCATCCGGGATTATCCCAGCATCTCAATCTTTGTCATTAAGATAATTATATATTTTCTTTTTTCTCGGGGTAGTTCCTACAAATATGATATTATTTTTTGCACCGCCAATATTTCATATTTTTTAATAAACTTATCCATTTAGGCTTCTCACTCACACTTATCTCGGCAACGTCTGAGTCACACTTCAAAATGAATTCGTTTGAAGATCCTTTGATTTTGAAGCACTTTTCCCATCGTTCATCATAAGAGAATTTTTTTCATAAATCATGGTGTCAACAAAGTTCTCATAAAATTTTGACAAAGAGCTCAATATAATAATATCACGATCCTTATTTTCTAGCTTGACACCAAATGTATTCAAATCAAGAATAATTATATTAAGATTATCCAAGTGTTTTTGGATCCTTTTGTTATCATTTATTTATAATATATAAATCTGATCCTTCAGGTACACCATGCTCGCCAAAAATCTCTCCATCTAAATGTTCCATCTTATTTCACATCCCCATCGATGAAGACTGTTGAAATACCTCATGAAGCACCATATCATATAGTCTCAATATCAACACACTACTTTATGATTTTGACAGCTTATCAAATGGGACTTTTCCCATGAATATTAAGGATATTGTGGCTGAAAGTCAAGAAATGACGTTTTGGGCTCTTCTTGATCAAGTTGAAAAAATGATATTGGTGGAAGAAACTCAGGCTTCAGAAATATGTTTGAGTGATTAGTTTGAGTAGAAATAGTTCCAAATATCTCTTGTTACCACCCAACCACCTTTAATAAACGTGCAATCTAAAGTAACGAATCAGTTTGCTCCGAGGCCTAGGGTAAGCTAACAAGCATATATCACACAACATGGAGCTAGACCATGTCTAATAAATGGATTTGTCCAGATCATTTCTCAGATTTTATTGAGTGTGTGGCCATAATATTTGATAAAACTCGAAGTCAAGTACAATTCGCAAGCCATTCCCTATACACACTCTGAGGGAAAGTGGAAACAATATATATTGCAAATATCATAAAGACGTTGGGCATGACACGAAAATATACATATCATTGAAAAAGGAAATACAAACATTAATTAAAAATGGGAAGTTGACCAACTTTGTAAAGAAACACTCTCAGAACAATTTGACAACTAAAGAAGCGTCGAAAGAGGAGACTGCGTTGGTTATCTCCAAGGATATTGATTCTTTTGATATTACAGCAGAGTACTTAGATCCAAAAGAGGGAAGGAACAACATTAGTATTGTGGAAGAAATTATCCCGAGAAAAAATGTTAGTGATTTATGTGCATTTTTTAAATCTTTGGCAATTTTTGGGGGTGATACTATTACAGGGAATTCGAACAGATCTCGGAAAAGAAACATAGTCAGCATGACTACTCAGCTTGAAGTGGGTGCCTCAACATATCTACATTGAAGTCTTTCCCCAATATTTTATTTTGAAGATGATGATATGAGAAATATGTTAGGGCCATATGAAGATGCAATAGTAATTACAGTATGTATAGTCGGTCATCAAGTACAAAGAGTTTTAATTGACACAGGAACCTCCGCCAACATCTTATTCATGAGCACTTATAAGAAAATTATTGACCCTCATGTGATCCGAAGGTTGGATCGAACTATTGTTGGATTCACAAGGGTGAAAACTGAAGTGGTTGGAGAGTTTGAAAGTGTGGCTGAGCTGGGGCAAGGGCCATTTAGAAAAGAAGTTGAAATTTTGTTTATTGTAGTAGATGCTCCAACATCTTACAATACTATTTTTAGGAGGTCTTGGTTATCTAAGATGCATGTTGTAATCTCTACTATTCATCAATGTTTAAAATATGTTGTGGGGAATAATATCGGTACAATTAGAAGCAGTCAAAAATGGTTAGAGAGTGCTCCCGTATTACATTTTCTTCCAAGTAAATTTGGGGGAATGAGTCAGAAAAAGCATAACAATTAGCGGGAACTTTTTCAGAGCCAACCGCTATTGACGATCCGAGGGAGTCCCCCGGTATTTTGGTTCTTGATGAAAGTTACGAAGATCATATGTATCCAAATGGTCAAGTTTTGAAGATTGGGAAGACGTTATATCCAAGTTTAAGGGAAAGATTAATTAATTTTTTTATCAACAAAGTTATATATGTTTGTCTGGTGCTCCGAAGACGTAACTGGGTGCCCCTAAAATAATTTTCCATAAGCTATCAATCAAGAATAACGTAAGGCCAATAATACAGAAAAAAGCCTTTTTCTCAAGAAAAATTTGAGGAAATAGTGGTGGGGGTAGAACGTTGATCCAGAGTAGGGCACATTCGAGAATCACAATATCATTTATGGGCGGAAAATCCGGTATTGGTCAAAGAGAAAAATGGTAAATGACGAATGTGGGTAGATTTCACAGACTTAAATATGGCTTGTCCAAATGATCCTTTCCCTGTCCCACAGATAGATCAGCTGGTAGATTCCACATCAGAAAATCAATTACTTTCTTTAATGGATGCTTATGCAGGGTATAGTCAAATCAAGATGGATGTGAGGAATGAAGAGAATTTCGTTTATCATTGAAAGGGGTTCGTACTGCTATAAAATAATGCATTTTTGTGTTAAAAAATACGGGGCAACTTATTAGTGTTTGGTGAATAAAACTTTCGAGGCGTAAATTGGGCGAAATTTTGAAGTATATATCGATGATATGATGGTAAAAATTCCTAAGGATGAGGATCATTTTGATGATCTAAACTAAATTTTTATTAATTTATAAAAGGTCAACGTAAAATTAAATCGAGAAAAATGTACATTTGGGTTCAATCAGGAAAGTTCATCAGATATATAGTAAATGAAGACACGATTGAAGCCGACCCAACATAATTTAAAGCTTTAACGTATATGACTCCCCCTCGTAATATTAGATAAGTTCAAATATTAACAGACCGGTTGGCAACGCTGAATAGATTTATATTTCGCTCTTCGGATAAATGCGCTCACTTTTTCCAGGTATTAAAGCATGCAAATTGTTTCAATTGGATAAAAGAATTCTCGAAGGCTTTCCATCGGATTAAAGAATACCTTTCTTCACTAAAAATCCCCACAGAGCCTATTTTATGTGAACAATTATTTGTTTATATAACAGTTTCAGATTATGCTGTAAGTGTCGTGTTTGTCCAAGAAGAAGAAAATGTTCCAAGACCAGTGTACTAAATTTAGTAAAAGTTTGTTGGATGCAGAGAAACGACATTTGAAGTTAGAAAAATTGGCCTTACGTTAGTAATTGCTGCACAAAAAATGAGACCATATTTTCAAGCTCATTCTATTATGGTACGAACGTATTTTCCGTTAAAACTTTGCTTTAAAAACCTGACATGTTGGAGAGAAGGATCAAGTGGTCGGTTGAATTAAGAGATTTTGATATTGAGTTTGAGCCCAAAACTGCGATCAAAGTACAAGCCTTAGCAGACTTCTTAGTAGAATTTCATTATGAGCGGTCAGATATGGAAATTGATGAGAATAATTTCAAAGCAAAGTGGGTAGTCCGAACATATGGAGGTTCGAGTATATCAAGAAGTGAGGTTGGGGTACAACTGATTTCTTCTGGAGGAACAACTATGTATCAAGCTATCCATTTTGGATTTAGAGCAACAAATAATGAAACAAAATACGAGACGACTTTAGCAGGTTTAAGACTTGCACAGATCTGTGGGGCTAAAAACGTTAAGTTGGTTAGTGATTCACAACTCCTTGTTAATCATGCATCTAAAAAATCTGAAGCTCGAAAGAATTATTTAGTAAAATATTTGAACGCGAAAAAATATTTGATTGTATCATTCAAAAAGGTCATTTATGAACATATTGATCAAAATCATTCAACAACGCTACACCATTAAGCTATTAAGCTAAACTTTTGTTGAAGGACTCAATAGAACGCTTTGTTAGTTCCACTTCATTAGATTGGAACAAGATTCGAACATTTAGTATTTAAATCGTGAGGTTGCTGAGTTCACCATTCATCTAGCCCGCTTCTTACCCTTTTCTTTTTAATGAAGAAAATAAGGGTTGGATTTAATGCCTTAAGCATATAGGTTTTTTTTGACGTTTGGGGTTACTACTTATGGACTTCAACCTTTTCTCATACTCTTAAACGAAACCTTTTAACAAAAAATAAAATAAAGAAACAGTTTATCAATAATATGTTGATCTATATGGACTATTTTATACAAAATTGTAAAATGAAAATGATTTCCTCTTTTTTACGTACGTCGACATAAATCCCTTGATATGATAAAAAAATCTATGTCATTCGGTTTTATGGTATCATTCAATCAACTTTGATTTCCTTCTTTAGTCATTTCTCATACTTCATAAGGAATAATAAAGCTACTACCATACTACCACAAGTACACGCAAAACTAATTTTCAAGTAGAATTTCAAGCTCCTATAAACCCGGAATTGGTTGCAAATCTTGATTTTGAGATAAACGGTTACCAAGAAATAATAAAAAAAAGAAAATGCTAATCATTTATGTATTTTTTTCTTTAACAAATTAGATATATTTTTTGAAGGGAGTTTATGATCGAAAAAGATTTTAAATAGACAAGTGTGAAGACAACAAACCTTAAAACTCTTATTAGTCTAGTCATATTTGGGTGAGAATCTACTCGACATAAAAATTGGTTCGGCACAGAACTTTAATTTTACACAACAAGCTCGTACAAGGTTTGATGAATAATTACAACTTTCACGACTCAAACTTAATAATATGGTTTGGCCGACGATGAAATGCTTCAAATTATAGTCTTGCTTTGATCATTTTGCAAGGACTATGGTGACTACCGATAAGAATATTAACTGTAATGGAGTTATCCATTAGGTCCGAACTTTAAGTTATAAGATTTTAGAATCGAACTTGGCTTAATAGGGGTTTAGAAATAAGACCGGATGTTGGAGTTAAATAGGATTGTCCAACATACTTCAAGTAGTTAAACTGGAAGCTCGTAAAAGCTCGAGAACCAATATAACATCTATAAACACAATACATGTCTTCATTGTTTAGGATCGATACATTTTGCAAAAATCACTCATGTTTCAAAAGTATTTGTTTTTTTTCTTACCCATGTTCCCTCTTACCTTTGCATATCTTCCATTATTTTACCTCACACCTTCCGCTACTTTTTTATTCGTATTCTATCCAATATTTCACTAATTATTGTCACTCATTCTACCACTTCCTTTCACTCGTCCATTACGAGTTTAACACTTTAACACTACTTTTTAATCGCAATTCTAACCATAATATTTCACTCTAACAAAAAATATTTGGTCAAAATTATCTAAACACATCATTAAATATCAAATTAGAAAAATAAAGTTACAATAGATATCCAATTAACTTATTTTTACCATCGGTAAACATGAAATCCAAACTATTAATAAGTATCTAATCAAAGTTTCATATCAAACCTTTTTTTCTTCTATATTTTTCAAATCATAAATGAAAATAAATATCCAAAAACATGAGTGATTTTGATTTTATAAGACAAACAAAACAAGAACTATAAACAATAATTTTTGATTTTATTTTTCGCCAAATAAATCACTAAATATAAATAAGTTATTTTCATTCGCAATAACCACAAACAAATTTAACTCATATTTCATTCGCAATAACCACAAATAATTTTAACATATAATTCAAAAATAATCAAACCTAAAAAATTCTGCATTTCGCAAATAAATCTAATTCAATTTTTTTAAAAATATTTTATATTTCTATATAAAAATTAACTCATATTTCATACAAATAACCATAGTAATAATAGTAAGAAAATAAATAAATAAATAAATATATAAGGTTTTGTTTTACAATTTATTGTTAATTCTATGTACAATTCATTTATAAATTTTTCTTTCGTCTTCCGTTCTCATTCATATATTTCTATGACTTTGAGTAATATAATTTTAATTGATTTCAAATAATTACTTTTAAATATTAAATGCTGATAAATAACTTTTTCAGTTATTTATTGTAAATTAAAATTATCTGTAAAATACTAAATGACACCTTATTTAATAAAAAGTACATAAAATTATTGTCAATAAATTTTTTATTTTATTTTTAGTACGCTAATAATAATTATTATTATAAGAATTATTAAATTTATAAATCAAAATTATATTAAATAATTTTAAAATAACAGATATTTGTTATCAAAATATTTATAAATAGTTAAATAACACGCTTGCTAAATATACTTAGTATTTTAGAGTCTAGTTATAATTTATTGTTATAAAACTCCTCACAAATACAAGTACAACAAGTTTTTAATTTAGTTCCGGTAACAAAATTGATTTGTGATTGAACAGCTCCACGATTCCAAAAAGGAACCCAACTGGCATTATGGTCTCACGACTTCTTTAATATATTGGTAAACATCACACATATAACCCTCAATATTTTATTTTATCTTATTTATATCACCAAAGTTTTAATTCATTCAATAAAATGGGTCGGTTTTAACATTTAAAAGGCAAAATAATATATTCATAGGACTAAAATAAAACATCACAAAAAATATAAAGGGCACAAAATACAACTTAATCTCTTTATTTATCACAGTTCGCGAAACTGTCTATAAATCGAACTACTCGCTCATCTTTCTCTCTCAAGACACCCAGAACTTCTTATCGAAGGAAACGACTCTAAAACAACAACAAGAAAAAGAAGAAGAAGAAGGAAGATACGTCGCCGTTTTGCGTACGGAAAGTTAGGTCAAATCGGTAAACACACCAAATCATGAGTTACTACAATCAGTCACAACCACCCGTCGGTGTTCCTCCTCCTCAAGGTTTGAATCGATTAAGTTTGTAGGGTTTTGTCGATCGAAACGGTGTTTCCTTTTTTGGATCAATTAAGAAATTAGGGTTAACTTTAGGGTTTGGGTGATTTATTGTTTAGATATAGATCTGATGGATCTGTTGATCTTGATTATTGTTTATGGAATATAGGTTATCCACCGGAGGGGTATCCAAAGGACGGTTATCCACCGGCGGGATATCCACCACCGGGATACAACCAAGGGTATCCACCGCAACAGGGTTATCCACCTCAGGGATACCCTCCTCCTTATGCTCCTCAGTATGCTCAGCCTCCTCCTCAACAGCAAAAGAGCTCTGGAATGCTTGAAGGATGGTAATTTTTTTCCTCTCTTTTCTTGATTTAGGTTAAAGCATGTCTTTTTATACACCGTTAGATCTAAATAAATTCTGGGTGGGTTTCTAATTTTGGTGCTTTAAATTTTACTAGTAGATTTCTCTTTTGTAGCATATGTTCTGGATATTATGCTTGTTGTGTGATAGATGTGGTTTTGTTAGGTCTTAATAGGGTTTCAATCATTTCTAAAACTAGCTTGGTCTATCAACAAAAGTTTGAGCTTTTGGCTTGTAATTCTTGTGTTAGGTTAAGGTTTTATTGGTGACTAACTGGGTACATACACAAGACTAAGACTAACCAGGTTTTAAGAGCATTTTTCATGGCTAACAGTGCAATTTCTCTTTAGTTTATTTTTATGAAGTTTGAAGATCTGAATGTGGTATAGTACTTTGCATTTTTGGAAGTTATGATTAGGTTTTTAGTACAGATCAAATTCTAAATAAAAAAAGTGGGTTTTGATGGGCGCTGGATAGCTTTTCTGACACTAGATGTATTGTTTAAGAAACAATGATTATGAAGACTTGTTTGGAAGAAGTCATGAGTTTATAGGATTAAAAGAAGTTGCAATATTCTTGGTCTTTTTTTTTTCTTCTTCTTTTGTTACATTCAGATTCAGCCATTGATGGTTTGAATTGTTTTGATTTTGCAGTTTAGCTGCTCTGTGTTGTTGCTGCCTCCTTGACGCCTGCTTTTGATGAGGCGGGGAATCGATGCAATTCAACCGAAGTCAGGGTTTCGGCAAAACAAAACGACAGGATGGATATGAAGCTTATGCTTGACTCGAACTGAATTGCAAATTAATTATCTTGTTTGGTTTGCAACTTTGTTAAATTTGGTATCTTGTAGTATAGTTCACTCTTCTATTTTTAAATAAATTGGATTGTTCTTGCTATTTGGGGGATTTAGTATGTGGATGTAAATTGTTGGAGATTCTGTGTGATTTGCTGGTTTGATTATTTTAGTAAGTAAATTAACGAAGAGTTTCTTTATCTTTATCTTTTGAGCTATAAAGTGATGGTTGTTCACATGTCCATTGTTAATCTAAGCCTTTATTTGTTGTTGGTGTCACTTTCCAAAGCATTTTCAAAGCACTTACGCTAGAAAGCACTTAGCTTCTAGGACTAGCATAACCATTCACATGGCTCTATTCTTGACCAACAATCTTCAAAGTGAGATTTTTTAAGATTGTTAAAATATGTTAGAAATTTGCCAAGGAAGGGTACATCACTATTGATCTACAACACAGTAGATTCTAAATATACCTAAAATGTATACAACTACGAAGAAGCCCATTTTTTTTTTTACCAAATTAGCTCTAATACTAGAAGAAAGAGAAAGTAAGTTATTATTAATTTATTTTTTACTCCTTCCCAAATTCCAATAACTTTTAGAAACCGAAAAGACCATAGAAGAAAGTCAGAGAAAAAGTTCCAACCCTAAAAGAACTCTGTCGACTGTCTCGTTTTTACCGAACAAATTCCGGCGAGTCTACATTCTCCTGCCGGTGATTGTATGGTGTCTTGTTTTGTAAGGTCATAGGCAGAATCAAATTTCTTCTTTAGTTGCACTTACGACCGCTTTTAGTTGTAGGAAGGTGTAACATGTCGATTCAGGCGTACTGACGGGCTCACTTGGGTTTTCTGATTTCCTGTAATGCATCATATTGACAGTAGTTGAGCGTGCGTCTCGCGTATCATGGGTGCTAGATTGGAAGATGAGTTTGCTGTTTTAGTACCGTATCTCGCGTCTCGCGTGATGTTGGCAAGTGTCAATGAACATCTCGCGTTATTTAGGCAAGTACAACTCGTCTAGTGTCATATTACACTTACATCTCCCATGATGTTGGCAAGTTCAACTCATCTAGCGTCGTAGTACACGTAAATCTCGCGTGCTTTGGACAAGTTCAACTCATCTAACGTCATATTACACGAACATCTCGCATGATTTATGCAAGTACAACTCGTCTAGCGTCATAGTCATCTAGCGTCATATTACACTTACATCTCCCGTGATGTTGGCAAGTTCAACTCATCTAGCGTCGTAGTACACGAACATCTCGCGTGATGTTGGCAAGTGCAACTCATCTAGCGTCATAGTCAAGGAACATCTCGTGTTATTTAGGCAAGTACAACTCGTCTAGCGTCATATTACACTTACATCTCCCGTGATGTTGGCAAGTTCAACTCATCTAGCATCGTAGTACACGTAAATCTCGCGTGCTTTGGACAAGTTCAACTCATCTAGCGTCATATTGCACGAACATCTCGCATGATTTATGCAAGTACAACTCGTCTAGCGTCATAGTCATCTAGCGTCATATTACACTTAGCGTCATAGTCATCTAGCGGCGTAGTCATCTAGTCGTCTAGCGTCATAGTCATCTAGCGCCATAGTCATCTAGTCGTCTAGCGTCATAGTCATCTAGCGTCTTCAACCCCACGACATGTAAGAACAAAACGCCTTTACAGAACCTGGATTCAGCTCTACTTTCACAAAACTTATCTTTGAAAATCTCAAACCTCTTTTCTTTCTCTCCCAAGGCGTTGTAATCATTGCCGTGCTTGACGAGCCATGACTCGTAGATCGACATAACTACGCTCTCGGACCGCAAGGTAGTGGGTTCGATGTTGTGGATTTTGTCGTAGGAGATGATTAATATGTCAATCGCTGATGATACGACGATTGTGGTGAGGATAAGGAAGGCGAGTGTGGATCTGTGTAAATCCATGGCTGGAGATCGGAAAGTCTCTGTAGTTGTTGGTACTTTAAGTATGGTGGAAAGAGAAAGGGAGTGTAGACTGACCCAAATGTTGAGGGTATTTCAGGAATGAAAATATTAGCTGGGTATTAAAAATGAATTAGTTTGCTGAGAGAGGTACTTAGTAGGCATAAAAGAAAGTTCGGGTACTATATGATAATAAGTTTGGTGAGAATGTACTTAGTGTGACATTTCCATAAAATGTATCGTATTTACATGAAATTTCTATAATTACTAATGGAACTTTTTAATGAGATTATAATATTAATCATTTATGATTTTAATGTCATAAAATTAATAAAAAGTATTAACAAATTTTAAAATTTAGTGTGAGTAAATAAAATAAAATATATTTATACACCTAGTTAGAAAACAAAAAGTGAATTATTTAGTTTTATTTTTATTTACTAAATATAAAATATTGGTTGAAAATCTATAAAATTAGCTATAACTAGCTTTATATATATTTGGTCCTTATATATAATACTGTTTTAGTTTTTTTTTGAGCAAATAATGAATTTTATTAATTCAAACTAAATTGAGAGATACAAAACGGTTCGACAGACCAACAAACATTACTTCCTAAGCTCAGAAGATTGCAATTCCAAAGACCAAAAGAAGCATCAAAACACCACAATCAGGGAATTTATTCAGGATCAATGTACCCGATTCTAAGGCTTTCCAAGGCTGTAATAGCCAGAAGGGAATTCGAGGCATTGTAGCTCTTGAAACTTTGATTTTGTCTGCATGAGAGAACCCACTTTGCGATCCAGTCAGATGCCTGATTCTGGGTTCTGGAAATGTAACGAAGGGGATTCGAGGGTGAATGAGGCTTCTACAAACTGCGATGGTCGATTCAAGAAAGGGAGCAGCAATCCCAGAGGCTAAGATGTTGATTAGAGTCATGCAATCTGATTCTACATCAACATCCTCCCAGTTGTTGCTCTTACAAAGAATTAAGCCTTCAATTAGGGATTTTCATTCACCTAGAAATGGGTTTAATTTCCCAAACAAGAAACCATGGCCAATCACAATGTCGCCACTGTCACTTCTTATCAAAATGCCACCAGCGGATTCCCGGGCTGAGCTACATGCTCCGTCTATATTAAGCTTGAATCTGCCAGGATTGGGAGCCATCCACTTCAGGTAAATGGGTTTCTTCTTTCTGTTGTTTATTGTTCTGCATCCCATAGCTGCAATTTCGTTAGTGACATGAGACTAGTGCTTAGCAGATAGAGAATTGTTCAAATCAATCCCCGTAATGATTCTGATCACTCTATCAATGACACTCTTGATAGTATCATGGGTGCGATTGAACTTTGAACAGTTTCTGTTATACCAAATTGTCCAACAAATGATTTGAGGGACAATATGGGTAACATAAAACTTGTTCTTGGAGTACCAAAATCAAGAGCGGAGGATATGGTTAAGAGTCATGAAACGATTCAAGTTGTTTCTGAAAAGAAAACCAAAATAGTTCCAAATATTCCAAACAAAGTTGTAGTTGGCGAAAATGTGATTTTTCTCTTCACAACTGTAGAAGAACTGGCATTTGGAAACAATAAACATATGTCTTTTTAATAGAACACTTTCAATAGGAATGTAGTTGTTAGGCTTTGAACAGTGAGTAGTCCCTCGACTATCGCGTTTGGTGGCAGATAGTCCCTGGACTTTCAAATGTCCGTTGGCAGTCCCTGGACTATCGCGTTTGGATAAAGTTAGTCCAGAGGATCCTCTGGTCCACCAGATGCTGCCACCTGTCCCCATACTCCTTAGTTTTTTGTATCACCAGTAGTCCCTTGACTTTAGGTACGATTTTGCCCTTTGACCAAAATCCTTGTTGGCATAGTTGTTGGTGAGATGGCAAATTTTTCCTACGTGGCACCTATTAAATGAATCATATGTGTCATTTAATCACCTAATTTAATTAGGTTAAATTAATAATTAAACACCCTTACATATATTCATAATTTCATCTTCCTCGACTCGAATAGTTTCTCCTCTCTCATATTTGCTTTCTTCTTATTCTTTTTTCCTTCTCCTTCTATTTGTTTCCTAAACCCAGTAAAAGTATTTCATCTACATCCTCCATAAATGTCTACCTCCATAAATTTCTACCAGATCTACCTCTTTCCTTTATAAAAAAATGGAGATTCGGTGTCGATCTACTTTTGTGGGAAACCTTTGGTAATTTGTACCTCATGGACAGAATCAAATCTAGGGAGGATATTTTATGGATGCAGAAACTATCGGGTAAGTTTAATCTAAGTTAAATATTCTAAAACCCTAATTTATGTTTAGAACCCTAGTTTTTTAAAACCCTAAATCGATATAATGTTACAGAGTATTGAAGGAAAATGTGGGTTTTTTGAGTGGGTAGATTCACCAGTTCCTCATCATTCCAAAGAATTAATTATGTTGTTGAAGAAAAAGATACTCAAGATTGAAGGTGAGAATGGTAGTCTGAAGACCAAAAATAGTTTGTTGATGTTGTTTTGCTGCATTTGTTGTCTGTTTTTTTATTAGTCTTGTTAAGAACTAAGAGACAACGATGTAATTTTTGGTTTGATAAACAATGTAATGTTTGGTTTGATTTGCAATGTAAGAACCGGTTATGGAGAAGTAATTTTATTAAAACTAATTTTATTAGTATTGTTCTTTGTTTGGTTTCGAAAATTTAGGGTTTTGTGTTTCGATTTGGGTATAGATTTAGGGTGTGGAGACTGAGATTAAGAAAGAAGATTTAGGGTTTGTGTTTCGATTTAGGTATAGATTTAGGGTTTAGATTAGGGTTTGATTTGGGGATTCGCTGTAGAACAAGGGAGAGGGGAGATGAGAAAGTCGAGGGATTGGAATTCGAAAAGAGTTAAGTCTTTTCAGGGTTGCAGAAAATCTAGGGTTAGATTTGGTTTAATTATTATAATAAATTAAATTAATTAAAACATAAAATGTAACGCACCGATTGATAAAGTTATAAATGATTTTGGGGCAAAATATTACACGTAGGCTAATAATGCCACATGGATAAACTGATTTAATTTTCAATGCCAAAGTGGAAATTGAAGGGGTAATTGGGTCATTTAATGTCGCGGACTAAGTTTGGGGTTTGACCTAAAGTCAAGGGACTACTGGTGACACAAAAAACTGAGGAGTATGGAGACATGTGGCAGCATCTGGTGGATCAGAGGATCCTCTGGACTAACTTTATCCAAACGCGATAGTCCAGGGACTGCCAACGGACATTTGAAAGTCCAGGGACTATCTGCCACCAAACGCGATAGTCGAGGGACGACTCACTGTTCAAAGCCGTAGTTGTTAACTAGTTTCTAACATAAGAATTTTTTTTTGGGAATAAAATGATTCCAGATTTTTCTGAAAAATCTTGATTTGTTATTCTTAGTTCTAATACTATCCCAAGTCAGGTTAGTATTAAAGTTATGATCATTAGACAACTTCCAAATCAATTTGTCATCCTGGTCAAAGATGAGCTTGAAATAGTTTATCTGATTCACTCTGTCTTGAGAAAGAAATGACAGAAGTGAAATGTTTTCCCAGTTGTTGTCTTTCCAGAAAGACTTAACCTTAGCAGGTAGAAACCACCTATCAGAGCTAGAATCATTTAAGAGAGAAGGCAGATTATGCCACTCATCAAACCAAAAATCCATAGAGCCATTGCCAATGATCCATTTCAGTTTTCTGTAAGCATAACCTTTAATGTTATGAAGTCTCTTCCAAATAATAGAATCAGTAATTTTGTAGGTAGCTTTTAAAGGGTGCATGGTAGGACAGTATGTTCAATGCATTAACTCAGCCCAAAGACAATTTTTCTTCCTGAATAAAAACCAAAGTTTTTGAGAGAATGTGTGTTGAATATCGACCAACTTTTTGATATTCAGTCCACCTTCATCAAAAGGTTTACACAACTTGTCCCAGGAGGTCCAGTGTATAGATTTGTCATTATAATTGGACCTCCAAAGAAATCTGTTGAAACATAACTCTATCTTGTTAATAATGGAGTTAGGAAGCAAGCTATTGTGCATCCAATAGTAGATAATAGGGAGTAAGACATAATTGATAAGAGTCATTATACCTCCAAAAGACAGATGTTTCATATCCCACTCATTAATTTTATTGAGAAGCTTTGGTTGAGGTAATTATTTTGGTTTTCTCTTTATTTATTGCTTGTCTAGATACTGATTGATATTGCTCTAACACGTAACACAACTTGTCAATGAAGAATGGAAGGCTATTTGTGAAGATGAGGATGTTATCTGCAAAGGCCAGACTTGGCACCAAGTAATCTGCTTTCACATGAAATTGTAAACTACTATTGGAGCTGAACATGTTGTAAAAACCTCGTATAAGTACTTCCTCAGCAAGAATAAAAAGACTGGGAGATAGTGGATCTCCATGCCTTAGAACTTTCTTCTCATGCAAGTAGCCTACACTAGAGCCATTGATAAGAATAAAAACCATAACATTAGTAATCATTTTTCTAATAAGATAGATTAAATCCTTAGAGAACCCAAAACATTCAAGAAGTTTGAAAATAAAAGCATGAGACATTCTGTCAAATGCTTTAGACTTGTCCAGTTGGATCATGATATTCCCTTTATCAGGTTTTCTATTAATGTTGTGAATTAGTTCCTTAGAAATTATAATATTTTCATGTATAAGTCTGTTCTTCACAAATGCCCCCTGGGTGTTAGACACAATGTTAGGAAGAATATTAGAAAGTCTGTTGTTCACTAAGTTAGACAACAATCTATTGAAGATAGAGCAAAGAATGATAGGTTTGAAACTATTGAAGATAGAGCAAAGAATGATAGGTTTGAAACTACTCCAACCAGTAGGGTTAGAACCTTTAAGGATAAGGCAAATCCCTTTGGCAAACACCCCTTTAGGAATATTACTTCCCTTAAGGTAAGAGTTAAGAGCATTCTAGAGGTCCAAATGTATAATGTCCCAACAAGTGTTAAGGAAAAAAGTATTAAACCCACCAGTGCCAGCTGCACTGTCATTCTTCATGGAGCAGATAATGCTCCAAACTTCTTCTTTGGTAGTTGGCTTGAGGATAGAATGATTATCATTGTCAATAACTATCCTAGGGATGTTTGTAAAAATAGGATCCTGCATTTTAAGATTAAGATCATCATACCTCATCTAAGAATCAGTAGAAATAGCATTCTTAAAGAAGTTTTCAGCAGACTTAGATATATCTTCAGGGCTCTGAATCCAGACACCACCATCTTTGATTCCTTTAATAAGATTTTTCCTTATTTTCTTAGAGACATAGTTATGATACAGTTTGGTGTTACCATCACTGTCTTTTAACCATTTATTATAGCATTTTTGTCTCCAACAGCTTTCTTCATTTCTAAGAGCCTGAATAAATACGTTGTTAGCTTTAGAAAGGTTTGCTTTGGAAGTGTTGTTGTTCTCAGTTTGATGAATAATCTCCAGGTTGTAAACATCCTCTAAAGAAGCTTTAACCTTGTTTAATATATTTCCAAAGTGCTTGCAGTTCCATTCTCTTAGACACTTCTTTAGTCTATTTAGCTTATTCAAAAAGATATTATTATGCTCACCCTTACAACTTAGGTTCCATCTCTGCTTAACAATACTAAGGAAATTATTATCATTAGTTTAACATTCAAGAATTTAAAACTACATGTGTTATAGTTACAAGACATATTAAAATTGTTAGAGAAAGAGATTAGAAGGGGGCATGGTCAGAACAAGTTCTGACCATGTGAAAAACCTAGAGACTGTTTAAAGAAGAGATCATGTTATTATTGATTAAAGCTTTGTCTAATCTTTTCCAACAATTGTTATTGTTCCAGGTATATCTGGATCCCACATAGCCCACGTCTTCTAAGTTACATAGCCTGATGGCTTCATTGAAGTTATCAGAACTAGCTTCATCAAATATAGAACAACCTAACTGATCTTCAGAGCTAGTGATAGCGTTGAAATCACCAACAACAATCCAAGAGAGATCTTCACACGCAATTGTCTGCATCTGGTTCCAGAGATCCACTCCAAGGGACCTTTAGTTTTTAGCATAAACAAAGGTAAATTTGAAAGTCATATTAGAATAGATAACCTCCATATGCGGAAACTGCGCATGATCTTCTTTTACATTGATATTAACATCATCACTCTTAAAAACCCATACTTTATAAGAGCAGTTAACAACGTAATTATTCAGACCAATCATCACAACAATACTGTTAATCTTCTCAAGCTTAGCCATAGGTTCTTGAATGGCTAAAATCTTAATCTTTTCAGTGTTAATAATAGATATAAGCCTTAACAAGGTTGGTTTGTTGTTGATGCCACTGGCATTCTAACTAACTATCTTTATTATTGTCTGATAGAGACTTGTGCTGTTTTTTTCTCCCTTTTTAACAGAGAGTTGATAGTAAGTCTGTTGATGTTTTTACTTCTGTTTGCAGATTTAAGCTTGTTGCTGATGTTGGCGTTGAAGTCGTGACCAGGGAAGTTGTTTCTTGGAGTAACATTGCTACTGCCTATGTTGTAATGTTGTGGAGATAAAGAGATGTCTTCATGCTGATTCTGAAGACTACTTTGCGCGTAGTCTTGATCCAATCTCTGAAGAGCACCAATTATTTCAAGATTATATTTAGAAGAGTTACCCACTTCTTCAGAGCCAAAATTAACATTGTCTTTGTCTGTAGAACTTCTAGTCTGAGAATCAATAACTTGATCCTTTGCTGTAATAATAGATTTTATCTTTCTTCTGTAGACCTTACTGAATGTTTGATACTGTTTTATCTTGGATGTATGAGCATTGGTTGAAGTTTGTTGAATCTAATCAGTTTGATTGACAACAATATCATCATGTTTAACCAATTCGCCACTTTCTTTATCTTCTTTAACCATTGAGTCCTTTTTGCATTCATCACTTTTGTGGCCTAAATGAAAACAACCATTACAGTAACTTGGAGCGTTTCTGTAACTTATGCCAATCCAACAACCATCGTTATCCCCAAATTCTACCCACATTCTTCGTTTTAAGCTTTTCGAAACATCAATTTCCACTTGAGCGTAGCACGCATTGCTACTAGCTTTGTTGGTTTCAGGGACGACTGTTCAGTAGGTTGTGCCAAGAGAGGAAGCCATGTTATGTATAACAGAGGTGTTATACATAAACTCTGGTAATTTTTCGAACCGAACCCAAAGCAAAACTATGGGATTTTCAAATTTTTTGTTGAAGTCAGGGCACCATCTGAGGATTCTCATCATTTTGCCATCGACATTCCACACATTTTTAGACCAAATGTTAGAGATGTCTTCCTTCAAACAAAATTCCATCAAAATGTGTCAAGATTCCAACATAATGAAGTTGTAGGAGCCTTTAAATTTGAATGAATCAAAGAAGTTGCTCATAGAAGATCTTTTCGGTATACCATTGTTGAACTTCCCGATTAAAGTAGTTCGAGATTGCTGGAGGAGAAGATCTTTCATTTCTTTCGAGTATTGGATCGTTATATGATTCTCTGTTTCTTTGACGAACTCAGGGGTTGTCTCAGTTTAGGTTTCAAGATTTTAGCGAACAATTTCTTGAATTGTTTTTGGTATTGATTTCATTATTATTTTGAAGGGTTGGGAACTCTTCATTACGTAACACGACCTCATTCATCGGATTCATAGTAATAAACCACATACTCTAAAAGCAGAAACTCTACAAAATTAAAACAGAGACTCTAGACAATTGATTACCAGGAGGCAATCGATACAAAACCTAGGACAAAATTAGACAGAGATGAAATCGAACAACACCGAAGAAAATGAGAGGAGCGCCCAACCGGGGATCACCTTCTCCGGTGAAGGACTCTTTGGGCTTTTTCAAAAATGTCTAAGAATATTTCTTTTGAGGAAACTGTTTTAGTTATATACTATTAAAATAATATATAAAACTGTTATAGTATATTGTCCTACCTCTAATACATATTATTATATTTTAACTAAGATGTTTATATTTTGATGGATCTAATTAGATAGGTATAATGAATATGTTTTTAGTTATAAATAGTTAGAATCAATTTTTGATATTTATAGATATTATAAATTAAGATGCTTATATTTTGGTGGAGCTAATTCTTGGTTACTAGATATTTTTTAGTTATAAATACTTATGATTTATTTTTGATAAGTCTAGATAAATTTGGATATGTGACTATATTTTTATATAAATACCAAGTACCATTTCTTTTATTAATAACCAATTCTAAATTAGGATTTTTATTAACATGAATTACCAAATATACCAGACCAAGTTTCCAAACCACACCACAGTACCTAAATCCAAAATATATACTAACATACACATGTTCTTATAAACTAATAATGTTACATTAAGGGAACATAACAAATATTTCATCACCCAAAAAATTTCACCAAAAATCATTGCAGGAACAACGGCCGTCTTTAAAATGGTGAAACCGAAGAGAATCTCTTACAATAATAGTCAGTCCTACAATTTTCGCCATGAACTTGATTGCATTATGACAGTCCACGCATATCCTCAAGTTCTTAAACACCCGAATCGATGCTTCTCCGTTTAGGTTTAATATCCCAAAAGCAACAGCTAGCTTCTCACTGTGGTTGCACAGAATCTCCTCTTTCTCCTCTTGGTTAACATTTTGCAAAACAAAGTCGGTGTTAGGGACATAGCCAGCTGACTTCATCTTCTCAAACATTTCATCCAAAAACCGGTGAATTTGTTGATTATTTTTATCTCCGGGGACAAAAGTATAAACTTTCCCTTTCACATGAACCCAACTGCGACCGGGTGTTTTTGCAACTCCTCTATCCCTCATCAGTTTCCTAATATCCGAAGCTTCCTCCCATAGCTTGGCAGCAACAAGAATGTTGAATAACAACCTATAGGGTCCAGGATTCTCCGGTTCAATCTCAAACAACCTGAAGAAGAAACCCAAATGCTATGAATATCGATCTGAGCTTATATAATAATAAATGATAATTCTATTTACTGGGTTTGTGAACCTAGCTGTTTTGGTCGATTTGGAAGAAATAGTAGTTATTTAAAGATAATTATGTTCTAAAAAAGTAAAAGATGAGAAAAGTAAACTAACAAGTTATCTTTAAAAGACTAAATTATCACCCTTAATTTTTTTATCTAACAGTGAATTAGTCATGGTAGGATTAAATCAGTAAGACTAGGAAATATGAATATATTCTATAAAACCCTAATTTAAACGTAAACTAATAATGCAAAATATCACATGCATCACCTGTTAGCAGCAACTCTTGCTAACTCAACATTTTTATAGACTCTACATGCAGCAAGCAGTGCTCCCCAAGCACTAGCGCTAGGCTTGAACGGTGTTTTCTGTATAAATTCATAAGCTTCTTCAAGGCGACCAGCACGGCTAAGAACATCAACCATGCACGAATAGTGGTCCGCGTTTGGTTCGACCGAGTGATCCCTCTTCATTGAATCAAATATCAAGAAACCTTCCTCAACAAAGCGAGAGTGACTGCAGCCGGTTAGAACAGCTGTGAAAGTAACAGGATTCGGTTTGATCCCGGAGTCCAACATTTTGCGAAAGAGGGTCAACGCCTCCTTCCCTTTCCCGTGCATCGAGTTGGCTATGATGGCCGTGTTCCATAATACAACGTCCTTCTTCACCATCGAGTTAAAGACTCTTTGCGAATGTTCTAGGTCACCGCATTTGGCATACATGAACAAAAGACATGTAGTGGCGGATAAGTCGATGCTCAATCCATGCCTATATATATAACTATGGATCTCCTTACCTCCCCTAAGATTTTCCAAATCCGTACAAGCAGGTAATACACTAGCAACTGTGATTTGATTGGGTTTGAACCCATGGTTTTGCATTTCAACTAGTATCTTCAAAGCCATTTTGCTTTGTTCGTTTTGTACACACCCGCAGATAACAGAATTCCAGGAATCCTGATGCAATCTGATACCTTGATTTCTCATTCTTCGAAACAAATCCAGACCTTTTTCATATTCTTTGCTCCGGAAATATGCTGCTATAAGTACATTCCACAATACAGTGTCTCGTTGCACCATGTTGTCGAACACCAATTGAGCTTGTTTAATGCGTAGGCAATTGGCATACATGTTCACAAGGGCACTACTAACAAACATATTAATTTCCATTCCATTCCTTAGAACAAACCCATGAATTTCTCTCCCCGATCTCGAATCCTTCAATTCTGAACATGCGGGCAGAATCGAAGATAGCGTCATGGGATTGGGCACAATCCCACTCAACCCCATTTCACGAAAAGTAACCAAACCATGGCCCGGTAACCTGCAATTAACGTAACAAGAAGCCACTGAATTCCAAGAAATGACATCTTTATCAACAATTCCATCAAAAACCAACCTGGCTCTATCAACAGATTTACACTTAGCAAACATATCAATCAGGACATTACCCAAAAGAGTATCATCGGCATAACCGAATCGAACAGCATCATCATGAACCTCTATGGCTTTGCAAAGATTACCTGATGCAGCGCAAGCCTTGGCCGCTGATAAGATCAAAAACTTGTCTGGGCTTAAACTATCCACCGCAGCAGCTCGTAATGTGGCATAAAGCTGTATAGCTTCTTGATGGAATCCGTGTCTCGTGTGAGCTGAAATCACGAGTGTCCATGACCGGAGGTCTGAGTTGGGAATTCTGTCGAACAATTTGCGTGCAGATCGTAAGTCGCGTGAAGTCAAATACCTTTCGAGTTCTAGGATCCAAGAAGAATTGGTATTGGCGTGTCGTAGTAAACGGGTGTGGAGTTTCATTTGATTTTGGTTTGATCCTGATCGAGAGCAGTAACCAGTAACCAGAGCTCACTTCATCCTTAACAGAGTGCTAAAGTAAGGTTGGATTGGCGTCGGAGAGTGGCATTAGAGAAGCATCCATAATTATCTGTTAAAGATGACAACAGCAGTTTTAGGTTAAAAATCAGTGTGGGTCCGATCCTCATTCTTGTCTTCCACCTTGCAACAAGATAAGCTGTTACCCGCTATGGAAATTGTGCCCAACTATATATATGGGTTTAAATAGACGGATCCGGATTAAATCAATAAACCCAAACCAAACTACCTAAACTAAACCCAAATTTGAATATCCGTTACTAACACCGCAATTATCTATTCTAAAACCCTACTCACTACTTTCAAAGTCTAATTATACCGTCCAACAATCTTTTAGCTTGCCCATCGCAAACTCAACAAAATGAAAAACCAAACAAAAATGGTACAACACAATCTTCGATCCCACCTGAATCCAACTCAGGCTTAACCTCATTCCCTTGAACCATGATCCTCCATTTAAAGTCCAATAAGGATAAAAATAAGGTAAGTGGTAAATGGTAAAAAAATTAATGATAAATAGTAAAATGAGGGGCATGTGACTGGATTGAAAAAGGGGCATAATTGGGTACAATTCCGGAGAACCAATAGTGACACAAAATTTGGATTTTTAGGGTGCAACTTGTCAGATTTTCATAGCTCAAATGTGCCGGAGGATTGATCTTGCAAATTTATGAAACATGGAAAATTGGTGTGAGACAAAAGTAAAGATCAAGAACCAATATGATACACGAGTGAAACATGGGAGACCAATGATGATTTTTAACCGTATTTTTATTTACAACGCCCATTAAATAATATTTTGTACAATTTTGATTTTCAAATTAAAAACTCAGAAAAAATCATAATAAGATAAAATAAAATAAATAGTTTTATAACTAACAAACTATTAAAAAAGAATTATATCAAAACTTCAACGAACAAAAGCACTTTACCTATGAATCAATTTGTTTTAATGGCAATATCTTTTATAATACTATATTCATTATATAAATTACAACTCATACGTGAAACTTAAGAAAATAAGGAGGTTGATATAACGACCCGTGTTTTTCTCCAACAAACATAGTCTTGGAATGCCTTTATCAGATTCAAATTGGAGACCTTATACAATCGATCTATAATACTCTGCGTGGCTTGAATATCACCATGGAGAAAGGTGAAATCCTATCCCCGATCTCCATAAAATCTTCACCACATCTGGAATTGAGTTTAGCCTTCTCTTATAAACTATGGTTGAATTTCAGAGAAGAAAACTCTCTCCGGGCCAGGTTCATGGCTTCAATCTACTGTAAAACTTATCGTCCTATAACAACCCATAATCCTTACAGACGTTTAAAGGTGTAGGATATGTTAATTAAATTCAGAGACAAGGCAGAGAAATTCATCTCCTAGAAGGTATGAGAAGGGAAAATGTATTTTTGGTTAGAATGTTGATGCTCTCCTTCTCCTTTCATTATGATAGACTCTGAGATAGACAGAACATGGTATCAGCTAAAGAAGTCAAAGATTTTTGGGCCAATAGGCAATGAATTATGGAAAATATTGAAGGATTTTTCTCTACTGCTACTATTGACAGAATCAGAAAGATCTATCTGAATCCAAGCAAAGACCCCATAAAATAGGCTCATTATCAATCTAGTAAATACAATACTAAAGACACTTATAATACTATAAGATTGAAGCATAATAAGTCCAACCTCTTCAAAAAAATCTGGAACCCTATAACCCCAAAGAAATTCTCTTTCTTGGTCTGAAGAACAGTTCACAATTGGCTTCATATAGATTCCATTCTCTAAAAGAAAGCCTTCCAAATTGCATCTAAATGTCAGAATTCTGAGAATTCTTAGAGAATAAACCATATATTTATTCAATGCTCAAAGGTTTTAGATATCTGATTTTTTTCTACGTTCAAGATCTTAATCAGCAAGAACATGTCATTTACTCACATGATAATGACATAGTTTTGGTCTACCAACAAAGACTTCCACATCAGGACTATATTACCTGCGATTATTTTATGGGTAATTTGGTCTACCAAAAACAAGAAGAAGCACAATGACCTCTCTGTTAACGTTAACTCTATGATTGACTATGTCATTCATATAATATATGGCCTTGATAAAGCAAATATTCTCAAAATAATTCACTGGGTTAAATATTCCACTATAGCATTTCATATGGGGTGTGTTAATCACCTTGAAAAGTGAAAAATTTCTCTATCTCTCAAGTGGAATCATCCTAAAAATAGAAGGTATAAACTTAATTCAGACGGAGCTTGCAATTTCACAAGTGAATCAAGTAGAGGAGGATTAATAGGGACCATAAAAGTGACATGGTTGTTGGGTATGGAAGAATTTATAGAAAGAACTCTCCCATTGTGGCTGAATGCCAGACTATTCTAGACGAACTTCTAATATCTAAGTCTAAAGGAATTGCCTCTCTAAATATTGAAACAGACTCAAGCATATTTACTGAAATGATTATAAAAGGGTAAGACTTCTTGGTATCTGGATCCTATAATAAGGTGATGCAGGGCCCTAATAACATATACTATGACAATTATTTACATCTATCGTGAATAAAATGTTGCACCATATTGGATTTCAAAGCATACACTAAAACATTGAGTAAATAAAGACTACAAACTAGACCAAATACCAAACAAGCTCATAGTGATTGTTCTGCTTGAAATTTTGAAAAATGGGTACATCAGAACAGATACAATGAATAGTTCTATACTTTAAAGATCAACAAAGTTGAAAATTTACCTTTTGAATCAAGATGGATTGAAATAGATGTTCTCTGTTTCTCCAGAATCCGAGTTTTGTATTCTTCTGTCTCTGATAAAAACACTTTGCAAGCATCCTGTAAATCGGAACCGTAATTCTTCAGATTTTTTCTCTTAACTCGCTTCAGTCATCCTCCGAACCATTATGAAAACTCTCGAGCTGGTTATAGAAATTCTAGAGAGGAGACGAAAAATAAAAATGGCGTTTAAAATTTAAAAATCTCTCCAAATTTGTAACCTATAAATGGAGATGTATCCGATTTCTTTTTGAATTCTTGGATCTATTGGGCCCTTGGTGTACTTTACCTCAAAATATTATATATTTACGTTTCAAGACCATAACCAAAAAATTTAAAAGTAAAATAGGTATTTATGTATGCTAAAAAACGAGGACGAGATACTTTTTTTAGAATCTAATAACTTTTTCAGCTTTCAGTATAAGTAGTTAGAAATTAAAAGTTTGATAGTCTATACAAGTTTTAACAAAACTTCACAAAACGGTAGTACTTCTTTAAAAATTTAGTGTTTGAAAATTTTAAAATTTAGAATGGTTTTTGTTCGTGTCCGTTGAGATGAGAAACAATTTTGTATTGTTGTATTCGCTTGGAATGAGTTATCGCAATAAATTATTATATTTGTGTGAAGTATTGTAGTGCACGATTCGGTATCCATTTGATTTGATCTAATTGATGTCCATTAAGAAATTAAAAATATTTTTTTCCCGTAGATTTAATTTGTTATATTAGGTATTTTATCACATTAGAATTTATTATATATATATATATTTCCATATTAGGATTTTGTATCGTTTTATTCATCTAAATACTATTTTATGAACATATTGACAAATTACAGTCACTCATTCGACATAACCTATTTCGTGTGAACCAAATCGTGTGTTTATTTTTTTAGTTTATTATTATTATTTTTTATTTATCACTAATATCAGAGTAAATTTCATGAAAACTTGAAAATAATCAAGGACAAAAATAGAAGATGTCAAAACGAGATATAAAAAAGTGTCGACATCATCAAAGATAGAGATGAGGTATGCAAGTGTTAAAATAGGATATGTAAACATAACCGAAAAGTTTGACGGATATAATATTAGGTAGTAGAGAATGTAAATTAAATATTATCTTTATGAGATAATTATGAAACAATCTGTATTGGATTCAATGAAGCCAGAGGGTATATTGAGGCAAATGGACATTTAAAACTTCTAGATCGAAAATTTATATGGGTTATTCGATTACCCCTAACTAGGTCAGTTGCATACACAATGGTGGATAAAAAGATCACTGATGACCTGATGATGGTATTATGTATGAATAGATGTTACAAAGCACTTGAACGAGTTCACTGAAGTTGTGAATGCTCTATCATCTATCAAGATCAAATTTTATGATGATGTTCGTGCCCTAGTCTTTTTTGCTTCTCTACCTAATATTTAGAAAGTTGTGAGAACTATCCTAAGTAATTTCATCTCAAAATAAAGCTAAAGTATAATGACATATACGGTGGAAGATCTAAATAAAAAAGAGGGATAAACATAAACTAATCTAAAGGTTTAAATGATTCGCCTGGATGCTGGAACTGCGACGAGCTGTGCCATATATAGGTATAGTGTATATACCTATAAAAGAACAGGAATCAAAATGCAAATTGTTACATACATCGTGAAAGATACCTTATTGTGTACAGTTGAAAGTCTTATGGATTCTTGGGTATTTATGGAATATGAGATGTACTCTTTACTTGAGAATCTAACTTTGCAGCATACCAAAAGAAATTAAGGTTTTATATAATGAATTTATGTACATAGTAAAATGAGAGGCATGATTACAGTGTATGGTTTAAAAACCATAATTAATCACCGAAATTGGTCATGAGTATAAAAACGTCATTGATGTTACATTTGTATCAAAACGTCCAGTTAATGACCATTTTTGTTATCCTCATTCAACATCCGTGGTTACTCACACGTGACCATGAACGCACAACGAGATAAACAAAAGTAACCATGGATGCTAAATCAGACCAACAAAAATTATCGTTTTGATACAAAGGTAAAACTAGTGGATTTTTTTATACTTTGAGAAATTTTGATGACTGTTATGGGTTTTTACCGCTATACTAGTTATGAAGGGTTTTCAATATAAATAAGGTGTATGACATACGGTATACTATTATTTTTCTCTAGAGTTTTAATTATGAGTCTAATTAAATGGTTACGGGAATTATGGTTGCATATAACTTATATCACGAGCCGTTATATATGAATGTTTTATTCATTAAGGATAATCTGAAGGAATATATATCTAGTGCAACCCCATGGTTTCATAATAAAAATAAATAATAACATGGTCTGTAAATTGAAGAAAAAATTATATGGCTTTAAATAAGCTTAACGGTATTAACACATGAAGTTTGATAGCTTTATGATTACCACCGGTTTTACTAAATATAAATTATATCATTGTTGTTACATAAAGAGGTTTGAAAACACCTTTATTATTTTGCTATTATATGTGGATGACATGCCAATAGAGGGTCTTGTAGTATTAAATGACATGAATAGAAATCTGTCAAAAGAATTGGCAATGAAGGAGTCAAAATTTTCAAAAACAATTATTGGTATGAAATTAACGATAGATGACAATCATGATTACCTTGAAGTTTCCAAAGTCATAATGTGTGAACAAGATTCTAAAATATTTTAATATAGAGAGTGCTAGACCAATGTGCACGTATTTGGATACCTATTTTAAGCTAACAAAAAACCAATCACCTAGACTACACCATATGAGTCTTATATACAAAATATTCCTTATACATCGAGATTGGGAGCCTTACGTATGCCATATTTAAACCTGATTAGATATTGCACATGTAGTGCGAGTTCAGAGCAGGTACACAAGTAATCTATGAAATCAACATTGACAGGTAATCAATAGGATACTTTGGTATTTGAAAGGTACTGCAGATAAGTCACTTTGTGTCACATGGGTTAATATGAAGTTTATTAGTTATGTTGATATTGACTTGACTATATATTTTGATAATAGAAAAAATATTACTGTGTATGTGAATATTTAGGGTAAGGATACTACTATAAGTTGCAGTTCTAATTTGTAGAAGATAATAGCCTTGTCTAATAATGAGTCATAATATTTTGTTACTATTAACGTGAACAAAAAGATGTTATGGTTAGAATGTGTCTTGTGTAAATTGGGTATGAAGAAAGAAAATAGAATTCTACATAAAGATATTAATAGTGTACATTTTACCAAATAATCCGACATACCATTCCATAATAAATCATGTGGATATTAAATACTATTTTACTTGTTCTATGATAAAATATGGTTAACTAGGAGTTGAGAATATTAATAGAGCAAAAGATTCAGCAAACATGATGACACAACATGTGACCTTTGAGAAACTGAAGTTGTGTTCAACTTTGGAAGGTCTTCAACCTTGATGATTAGTTAAGAGAGTTGTTACGATGGTTGGTACTTTATAATTTTTTTCAGAGTGAAGTTAGGACATGTTCTGATGTGACCAATTCCTAATTAGGAGATTTTTTATGTTTGTGAGGATCCCAGTAGTTCCCAATGTAATTCGCACTAGACCCGATTTGATTGACGACTCGTTGAAAATTAAAATAGAATATGTAAGAGGTTTAGTTTGTTATCCAATCATAACTATTTTTTTATTGTATTATTGTTTTTTTTCTAATGACTCTAGATATATTTTGAGATTTCCTATTAAATTTTTGTATCATTGTATACCTCTAAATCCTTTTATTATTATAGTGAAAAATTATAGTTTTTCATTGCACGTAGTTTATTTTGGGTAAATCAAGTCAAATCGCATGTTTATTTTTTCAATTTTATTTTTTATTTAGCATTGATTCATAACACAAAGATTTTATTCATTATGTAAAATATGCATGTAAATGCGCTGAACAACATTCTAGCCACGATGAATCAATTTATTGTCGGAGTAAGAAACATGCTTATCATAAAATTTATGTATGTTATCGCATAAAAAAACATGTCTGTCGTTACGACCTGAACTATTTTGGTCTTTAATACCATTTAAGGCCCAACTAGTTTTATAATACTCAAAATACCTTAAATTTTTTTCAGAGTGAAGTTAGGACATGTTCTGATGTGACCAATTCCCAATTAGGAGATTTTTATGTTTGTGAGGATCCCAGTAGTTCCCAATGTAATTCGCACTAGACCCAATTTGATTGACGACTCGTTGAAAATTAATATAGAAACTGTAAGAGGTTTAGTTTGTTATCCAATCATAACTATTTTTTTATTGTATTATAGTTTTTTTTCTAATGACTCTAGATATATTTTGAGTTTTCCTATTAAATTTTTGTATCAGTGTATACCTCTAAATCCTTTTATTATTATTGTGAAAAATTATAGTTTTTCATTGCACGTAGTTTATTTTGGGTGAATCAAGTCAAATCGCACGTTTCTTTTTGCAGTTTTATTTTTTATTTAGCATTGATTCATAACACAAACATTTTATTCATTATGTAAAATATGCATGTAAATGCGCTAAACAACATTCTAGCCATGACGAATCAATTTATTGTCGGAGTAAGAAACATGCTTATCATAACATCTATGTATGTTATCGCGTAAAAAAACATGTTTGTCATTACGACCTGAACTATTTTGGTCTTCAATACCATTTGAGGCCCAACTACTTTTATAATACTCAAAATACTCAATTTTCCTTAGATTCTTTATCCTTGAGTTGTGACTCTATTTTACTATTTTATTTGTTTTTTGCTTTGATTTGTATTGGCTTGTGCGTTTATATTGCTTGTTTTATGTTAGTTGTAGACGTCGTTGATTAGTTGCATTGAATTGTGTGTTTGTATTGCTTGTTTTTATGTTATTTGGTATGTTTTCATAACTCGCATCTGGACGTATTATTGTACGTTATGTTTTCGTGACTTGTATTGCTTGTTTTATGTTTTTCGTTATGTTTTCATGAATTTTATGAATTTTGATGGATACTTACGAATTTTATAAGTAAGTTATTATTAAGAATTTATTTTTTCGAGTTATTCAATTTTTCTAGTAAGAAAATGTTTTAACATAGTGGAACAAAATGAAAAATAATTGTAAAGTAACAAAAAATGTAAATTAACATGAAACGTAATGTAAAGTAAAACATGAACCAACAATTCATGTTAAAAACAACAAATGGACTGTTATAATTCGGGTCACATGAGTTATATGATTCCATTTCCTAGGTGTCGCACAAAATCTGCGAAAACAACCATTGTGTTTAACTTTCCATGCAAATAATTTATAAAGCCGCCGCACTCGCAACGGATAACCATATTTTCGCACATTGTATGCGAAACAACCGTTCTGGTTGAATTTTCCATGCCAAAATTTAATCCTACAGTCGCACATTAAATGTGACGAGAGACCATTTCAACGCACAATTTGTGTGAATTAAGATAAAGCAGACCCTAATTGATCAATAAAGTTGAAAACGTAACATTTAAGACATAATATAATAAAAAACTCAAAATAAGGTGAGATTAACAACAATAATACATGGCACAATAAAACTTATAAGTCAAAGTCGTACCCCATGTTAACTTCAACATGTGATTAGTTCGCAACTGCATCCTTTTTGTCAACAATCCTATCATCGAGATATGCTAGCATATCTATAGTAAAGAAATCTATTATTTTCAAGTTCCACATTTTATCTGCTTCTTGCTTTATTTTGTAAGACATGTATAACAAACGTTGTATTGGTTCAGATTTTACAAGATTATACATGTTTTTGACTTCATCAAGATTGCACGTACTTGGATATGGAGCTCTGTATTGGCCATAATCATAATATATGTTACATAGCAGTCGATCGAAAAAAGCATCGATCGTCCCACATTTTTTTGGTAACAAACTTCAAGGCCTGAAACAAGTGATAATCTTCGTATATCTTCGTATATATTCATAGACATGCCGGGATAATCAAGGTATAACGTTAAATTTCCTTCCTTAACAATTTTCTTGGGTTGACAACCTTTCTTCTTTGCGAGTGGTGGTTTGGGTATTACAAACAAAAGCACTTTTGAGACAGACGTTCTCCCTGACGTGTTAATGGGTGTGCTACCTAACAAGTTCGTGCGAGTGCTAGCACTAACAGTTTGTTCAATATGATAGTCTCACGAACTAGAGTTCCGTTTGGTCGATTTATTCACACCTACTTTTGGCTTACCTTTAGCTCTAACCGCTCCTTTACACTCTTGAACATAACTAGTTTTGGGCTTTAAAAGTTGCATAACTCTATTAATAATACGATCTCGTTGTTCATGGCTAAAACTGCATATGAAACTATCTGTGACAGATAGTTTTTCTTGTAAAGTATCTTCATGAGAAGTGGGATCTCTATAAATTGTATCTAATCATCTCCAATATCTATCCACATCTTCTCTAGGAATGCATCTACTTTCTCTTGCTATTAATGAAATTTCATATGCGCAAGGTAATCCATGTGTGTTTCCCAAAAACGCATCCACCATATGCTATCCCGTCTATATATATCTAAAACGTATAATAGCGAAAGTGAATTCGTATAGGCTTGCATGAGATACATAACCGACTAGGAGTTTGGTAAGAGTACCTTCAAAATCAAGTAGAGTACGAAACTTACTTCGCTCTAAAGATTCGAGGATCCCCATATGCTGTTTCGTTAGGAGGTTGTGAATTTTTTCCCAAAAAATTTCAAAATTGCATTAGTTCATCTCGATGTATTTTAGGACCGAGTGAGCACTCTCGCACCTATAAATAAAGTTGATAATCAAGACATTGAGTTTTAGTGATATAATAAAAAAACGAGAATGAAAGAAATTTTACATATTCGTTGTTGTTTCTTCGATAGATCGCATGTGAGCTAATTCTCGATCGGTAACAATAACGCTCATAAATATACACACGCTATCCATCATCAAACCATAAATAACACCTAAAGCTCATGTATAATTTGTTATCTTTTCCCTGTTCATAAACACATACGCATCAATAAATATAATTGAATTCGAAGTTACTCCAACAATCTCTAACAATGTTATTTTATACCTCGTCGTTTTGTACATATAATCCACGATAAGCACATTTGGGAGTGTACGCAACAAGTCTATACTCGTAAAATGTGCAAATAATAATAATAATCAGTGATCGCTTTTGAGTGGTCGTCGTGTAACCGCTTCCACGTGGAGTAATTATGTTCCTTCAATTTGCCCAACCAAAAATTGCATTTAAATTTGTCATGGACATCACATGATAAATAAACAAATCAGTCAAAAACATCATTGCATTAATTTTCTGAATAAATGATTATCTCGATATTAAAAAAAACATATACTAAACTGAATGACGCATAATAGAATTACAATCCTTATAATCCTAAAACTCGCCCAAACGGGCAAGACAGATATAAATGACAAACACCTAAACTTAGATACAGAAATGGTATATTCCAAAACAAGGCAAAACAGACGGCGCTGATGAGTAAAAGATAAAAAATTCTATTGGACAAAACACTGATGAGTAAAAGATAAAAGATTTTATCGGACAAACACTTAAACCTAGATACTGAAAATAATGCGTAAAATATATCGAAGATTAGAAAGATAATTAGTGATTTATCCAAAATTATAAATTGTTGCGAATCAGAACACAATCTACACCTTTTATAAGAATGCTACATAACTTTGTTTATAATCTATAATTTGAAAAAGAGATATACATAACGAAATACAAAATTTTACATAATGAAAATAACTTTGTTTGAAACCTATAATCTCAGAAAGATATTCAATTACTTAAACCGAATACAAAATGTAATAATCCTACCTCATGTTTAAGAGTGGATGAGGTGGACATTTGTGGAGGCCAAGATCTGCACCATCATCGTCACTCTTATTATTGATATTTAAAGAAGGAAATGAATCATCTCTTTTAGCAGTAACTACTGCTTTACTTCTTTCTTAAAGTTCCCACACATCACATTCATACTGCTCCATTAATATTATATATATATATATATATATATATTATAACCCTATCACAATCAAACAAAGCAGTACCAAAACACAAACCTTAAATTCAATTGAAGTTGTAATAGTAAACGTTACCTTGAGATCGAAGTTTGAACAAAGTTACAGGAGGCTGCAGAACTATTGATCTTTGAGAATCCTAGGCCACTCATCCAATCTATGCTTGTCAATCTTTAATTCAAATAGAAAAATGAACGATTAAATGAATAAGATGAATTGAAAACGCAAATTCCAAATTTTGATAAATAAATCGACATACAAATCTTACCTTGAAAGCGCAATATAATGTCAAGAAGATAATTCATGGTGCGCATGCATATCAGCCGAGTGTGTTTGATTAATCATTGTACCAGAAGAATGTAAGAGGTAGTGCCGTTTGCTGCTATAACGCTTTAAAATGCATTAGGGCACCTAAAGAAGCAGAAAGAGAGGCCGATGAGATTGAGGAAGCAATGTGGCTATTGAAAATGTAGCCACTGCAACGGTCAACGAGACAAGGAAAATGTACTTAGGCCACAAAAAGAATGTACTAAGGCCAGCTCGACGGTAGAAATGATGACTAACTGTTGGGTTTCGGTCTCAAGAAGGCGAGACCCAATAGTGATTCAGTCTCCATCTCCGTCTCTATATATGGAGACTGTAAGATCCTACTAAAGGGACATGCATATATTGAGGAAAAATACACTAGCAATGGGTGAAACATAGAGGATCGAGACAAGTGTGGAGAAAACCGAGAAAGACCCGAGAGAAAATTGGTGTAACGTGGATTGACATAAAGATAGGTGAAGGACCTGAGACGAGCTCGACCGCGTGTACTAAAGTGGAGCCAAGAGAGCAACCTTTACAAATTACGGAAGCTAAGTGGCAAGGCAAGGAGCCAAGTGCAAGGCCAGACCGAGTGAAGGTAAGCTTAAGGGGAAAAAAGAGAGTTTAGTGAGTGTTTTGCCGAGATACAGTGGGCTAAGTGAGGATATATTTGGTGCTAGGGTAATGTGGAGTCATAGAAGGTGAAATAAAAGGATTGTCACAAATAAAAGAGGAGTTGACATAGTATATTAGTCAAATGGGGTTGTTAGCATGCAAAATGGCGCCCGTTGCCGGCCATAAAGTGGCTATGGCCGACCAGACTAGGCCACTAGTCCAAAAATCAAGGCCAGATTGACTAAAACGGAAAACCCATCGAGCCAAAGCGAATTTCTTGTGGCCTAAACTATCATTAACAGATTATATGGAAGGGAAGTATGAGCTTTCCAATGGAAGGGATCTAAGCCCACAAGAGAGTAGCGCGAATCCTACCAATCCAAATAATGTGGGTTTTGGTGGTTAGGTGCAAAACACGTTCATGAAGTAAATTCCAGAAGATTACCCGAGAAAAGTGACGAGTGGAGAGAGTTGGCACGTTAGTAACCGTTTCTGGCCTAGAAACTGCCCACGACTGGCCAGATTATGGGGCCAACAGCGTGCCGATTTCGGGATCTCTAGGCAAACGTGAAATTTTCTCGTGCCAAATTTTTACCACGTCTAGTATAACTATCAAAGAGCTTAGTGGAGAAGTTTCAAGTCAATTGGAGCAGTGTTTTCTAGCCTAATTCAATCGACAAGATTCTGCCAACACACCGCACATGTCTATAGTGGCTGGTTTCAACTTGTCGTGATTAGTTTCGTAGCCTATAAATATGTAACCCAACTATTGTTTAAGGCTGTTCGGAGAGTAGTCTTGAGAGGGTTAGAGTTAGAGAATTAATGTGAAATTCTCTAAGAACTTGCTAGTGCAAGGTGTAGCCCATTATAATCTTATTTATATAAGTACCACCGGAGTGGTTGTCCCAATAGTGTCTTAAGAGATTTGATACGTTAATAATCTCCTCTAAAAATACTAAGTGTTGATCTTAGTGTGAGTTAGGCTGATTAAAGTGGGAACTTTAGGCCGCACGGGTGAAAAGTTTCCTAGTTGGTTTTGACCCCGTGACAAGTGGTATCAGGGCCGTAGTTGTTGTCTAGGTTAAGATTTGAGTGGAGTTTTGAGTCCAAAAACAGTAGCATGGATATTTATGATGGTAGAGGAGTCTTAAGAAACCGTAAGTCAAGAAGAGATAAAATGATGGGTACACATTTTCTAAATGGAAATGTCCGAAAAATTTCGACGGTAAATATATCGAACTTAGGACAGGGGCTGGCCGATCTCCAAAATACTCTTCATTCCAGTGCATATAAAAGATAAAGGCAACAACAACAACTTGATAGTATGGGATGCCAAGATATTTTTTGAGCGGAGGAGGCTTATATGATGCAAGGTGTTGTGCCAAAAAGCAACACACACAAACTTGGTACAATGGAGTGTGCCAAATGGTTTCTCGATATAAGAAACCATGCGCCAAAAGTAAAACATTGGAGGAGGTTCAAGCAAGAAAGAGAGGGCCAAGGTAATTTGGCCAAGTTTCTTGACTTGGAGGATGAGACATATAGAAGACCGATGGAAAGACAATGGCTAGATAGTATAGGATGTCAAGCCGTTGCCCGAACAAAGGTGGATACAAGTATGCAAAGTGTTGAGCTAAGAAGTGGCACGCATAAACTTGGTGCACTAGGGTACACCATATGGTTTCTTGACATAAGAAACCAAGTGCTTAAAGAAAGGAAAAAGGCACATGTAGAAAGTGTGTAGGAGCACACAAGTAAATATAAATGAATTGTTCATATTCAAGCAAAAGATAAATGACCTTGTGAGTGAGACCAATTTGCTTAATGGAGAGAAGGACTCAGTCACTATCAAGATATAAGATATTGCAACAAAGAAGGACAAGAGTCGTCTTGTACCAGGAGTAGAGCAAGCCGGGAATACTAGAGAAGGAGAAGATGAAACTAGAACAAGAAGGACGTTGAAAGTCAACAGAACTTTCTTGGGTTATTATCAATGCCCACATTGGGTGAGGAAACGCCCATACAAGACACCACCCCAAGAAAAAAATGGTGAAATGGGAGGAGCGGAGAAAATTCGAGGGCTACAAATAGTGGGACACGGGACAAGTAGTTCTGTTGGGTCTCACCTAATTCATTTCATCTAACAAGTTTGCACGAGGTTTGAGAAGGGAGGAGACCAGCAGACGACGAACCTATAAAAAGAGAAGCGCAAAGATTCAAGGAGGGAGGATACCAACGGAGGACGAATTCTAGAATTAGAAGGAAGTTAGATGATAATAAAAGAGGAGGATGAGCTCTTTGACAATAAATGAAGAATCCCATGAGAAAATAGAAAATAGGTTGATCTAACATATGATTGTGTTATATGTTTTAAAAATTTAGGGATGACAAGTAGTGGATTTACTTGGGAAGTCCGATCAAATCTGATTTTAGCAACATCGAGTGAGCATGATGGTGATCAAACACAATCCTTAACAAACATTTTAGTGGGGAGATTTGTAAGACCTTCCTAAAGGGACATGTATATAATAGGGAAAATACACTATGCATGGGTGAAACATAGAGGATGAAGACAAAAGTGTGGAGGAAACCGAGAAAGACACTGAAGAAAATTGGTGGAGCACGATCTAAGACAAATTGGCATTAAGATGGGCGAAGGATATGAGACGAGCTCAACCGTGTGTACTAAAGTGGAGCCAAAAGAGAAACCTTGACAAATTCCAAAAGCTAAGTAGGAAGGCAAGGAGGGTTGGTGCAGAGAAGGCCAAGTACAAGGCCAAGCCGAGTGAAGGCAAGCTTAAAAGTGGAAAAGGGAGTCAAGTGAGTGTTGCGTCTAGCTACGAGAGGCTAAGTGAGGATATATTTGGTGCTAGGGGAAATGTGGGGTCATAGGAGGTGAAAAAAAGGATTGGCACGAAGATAAAAATACTAAGTGTTGATTTTAATATGAATTAGGCTGACTGAAATAGAAACTTTAGGCGCACAGATAAAAACTTTGTTATTGATTTTGACCTCGTTTCAGAGACCTTGATCGACACCTAACAGAAGAGAGAAGAAAACAATATACAAATGGTAAGCTGAACTTGTTTAATGGTTTATTAAACTGTTTTTTTTATAATTCCATCAAAGATATGGAGAACAAAATGCTCTCTTAACATAAATGATGCTATAAACGGTAAATTTAAAATCAGGTTTCCAAATGGTATTTATTGAAAGTAAAATTTTAATATATAAAAACTACGACGGATTCTTTTATAGTTATAGAACTAAATTATGTTATAATCCAATTTGGTGTCAATTTTTTGGTAATACATTGGATATTATATATCTTTTATATGAATTTAGGTTAAATTTTTGGAATAACTTTTTATCTTCTAATTACACGCGAAAGACAACTTTTGATTTATATTGTTATATATTTATGTTTTTGGACTTAGTATATACCAAAATGCATTTTTTTATAATAAATAGTGGTGTTTTAAAATAATTATGTTTTATTTATTTTAAATTTGTCTCTTATGAGTGAAAAATATATATTTTTAATAGTATATTCAACACATTATTTTTTAAATTTTGTTTGAAGTTATATTTTGGAAATTTGCAACAATTGTAATTAATAGCTATTTGTATTATTTAATATTCAAACATATATAGTTTTAATTTAGTCTTTATTACCGGTTAAAGTCCAAAAGCGAAACTATTATCCACTTAATATTTTTATTTTTTTACCTTCTTGTTTTATATATATCTAAAAAATTATATTTAATATGTTATTTGCTATTTGAAAACCAACTATTTTTTTGTAATATCCAAAATATCCTTAACTAACTATGTAAAAGCTTTTATATGTTTGACTATTTTTTTTTCCAGTTTTTACCATAATACCAATGATTTTGTTTCTTTCTCTCTACATTTACAATTCACAGTATATGCAGGTGACGATTCAACTTCCCTTTCGATTCTTTGTTTTTTTTTTTCTGTATGATTTGTTCGTAGTTTTCGATTTGATTGTTGTTTTTGTTTGGGTTTGACTTGTAATTTTTTTATTGTTATTTCATATAACTCGATTTTTTTAAATTCTTTGTTGTTGAGTTGCTACTCTATTTTACTCTTTATCAGTTTTTTACTTTTTATTAATTTTTAAGTGTTACTCGTTTTTTGTTTTTTTTTGTTTTGTAAAATATCGTTGAAAAAGGTTTTACAATATAAAGGAAGAAGAAGAAGGTTACGAGGAAGATGAAGTTTTGCTAGATGTGAATCATGTTTTAATTTCTGTAATGATAGTTGCGAAGCTTGTATATTCTGTATAATGGTAGTTTTAAAACTTATTATTTTCTACTAGTTGCAAAACGTGTTTATTTCTGTAACGATACGACAGATGCAAAACCTATGAATTTTCTGTAATGATAGGTGTGTGTACTTTGTGTAATAATAAGTAAGAGATGTTTACTATTTTTAGTTTTTTGAATTTTCAAATACAGGTACGCGATATCTAGAAGTCAACTATGTATTTTAAACTATATAGCAAGCTTGTAATCTGTGAGCTTGGTCTGTTTGATGATTTTGAATATATTATTAAATTTGTTTTAAGTATATATGATGCGTTGGTTCAGGGTGAATTCAAATGAAGATACTATTGTGGTGACCTATAAAACTTTATCTTAGGTTGTGATAGTGGTTTAGTTGGTTTGGTATCAATTGCTGATACTTTTGGGGGTTTCCACGGTTACTATTAGTATTGAAAGTAAAATCGTTGTTTGTGATAATGTTAGAGAAACTGGTCTAAGTTTTTTAAAGTTTAAGTTGAAGATTTTATGTGTGGAGAAACTGGTCAAAGTTGTGGTATCAATTTTATTTGTCACGAGAATAAACAATTTGCTACTGTTGGTTGGGTTAAGAAAATAAGTGGTGTTGGTCATATTTTTGAAGAGGGTGCATAAAGTTTAAGATTGTCTATTAGTAAGTTGGCTTTACAATAAGGTTTTACATTCAAATAGATGCATAATAATAAACAAAGAGTAACTGTTTATTATACGAAAATTATTCAAAGGGTTGTCCATGAAGACTATATACAAAAAGTGATAAGTCCACTAGTTTTTTCTATTAAAAATTATGTCCAACTCATACTCGTGGGACTGGTTTTTGTATTATAATCAACGATATTAAATCTGATGGTCATTATAGGTATTGGTTGATTGCTTTTGGCTTGAGCGGATAATAAGATGGATGAAATTTTATTAGAGGTTCCTTATACAATGCGTTTATGGATTTTGTATTTGTTTACGTGAAGATATTTAGCGGTATAAATGTGTTAGAATATTCAGTGTATTAAGTTTCCTTGTATAGGCCTCTAAGTTCTCTATATATTGAGAGACTTACTATTGAGTTAACATCTCTAATGCATCAATAAAACAAAAAGGAACATTTTCAAATAAACACAAAATCCTAGCCGCTTCCCGCGGCTAATTCTCTCTTTGTTTTTTAATAAAATGAGTTGATAGAAATTGTTGAACGTGTAAAATGATCTTGTGATACTGTTACTATCGAGAATTGAATGACAATGCCAAATAGGAATCGAGATCACATTACCATTTAAGTGCATCATCCATTTTGTAGAGTAGTCAAAGACGACGAATGTTAGTTTCACTTTTCCATTATTATGAGGTGTACCCCCTTGGATGTAAAAATGTAGAAATTGGGTTGAGTTAGGTTAATAACAATCACTATGTCAATGTAAGTATTTCATTTCAACACTACTTTTATTTAATTGACAATATCCATTTGATATTTATATTTTAGTTTATAGTTTATTTCTTTTATAATGCTTTCCATTCGACTGACGCCTCATGTGTAAGGATATGTATTTGTTTCCTAAATTTGTGTACAACATAAACTGAAGGTTTGTCATTACCATTTATACTCTGTTGCAAAAGATATGAAGAGATTAAAAAACCTAGTTTTAAAATAACCGATTTAGCCATGTTTGTTTAATATACATGTACTATTTTTTAAAACTCTTTATCATTGTAATCTATGTACGGTAATTTCCACGACAAAGACTTATATGTTTCACGTATTACTTATATGTTGTTGTCGCGTTAAAGATTTGAAAATATCATACTAAAAATATAAATAAATTAATAGATTGGAGGTGTTAACAAAAAAAATTCTAATGTGATTCGGGTATTATTTTCTATACCGCCGATAGGATAGTACACCGATAGTATGGAATTTTAATCGGTCTGGATGCTTTATAATGTCGGTATTTTAACCTAAATAAATATTTCAAAATGTATAAAGTGCTTCGACTATACTGATAGTAAAAAACTACACCATAGTTTTGAATTACCATACCGATGGTGTGACAATTACACCTGTGGTATGACTACCCAGTACCAACGGTATTGTGACCTAAAACTATATTTCAATATTTTTTTTATTTTTTTTATTATAACGATCGATGATGTGAAAATTACACTTGCGGTATGATTACCCAATACCAACTCTTTGTGTATCGGATGTTGTATGACATGTTGTAGTTAGAATTAAATGTTTTTGTTTTTTATGTTATATCATTATTTTTATGTATTGTGTTGTGTTGTTTATTAGTCAAACAAGTGTCTGATGACACTTAAAATGTTTAAAATTTTATTTCAAACTTACATACATGTATCATATGTTATATCGAGCACCGACGGTATGGAGATTATATACCGGCCGTGTAGTTTTTTTACCAGTGATCTAACAATTTCATACCGTTGGTATGGACAATTTTGTTTTTTGTGTTTTTTTGTTAACCTTATACTCTTGGTGTACTATTTTTATACCATTGTAAGCTTGTACACCTCCCCGTATAGAATTTTCATACCATCGACGCAGCTATTGTATGGATAATATATCAATTGCACACCATTAGTACAATGGGTTTACTAACTATTTACCCCACAAGCAATACTAGCGGCATAACGTAGTTATACCTCTTGGTATAATCGTCAAACTGTCAGTATGGAAATTCCGTACTAGGGGTGTACTATCTTACCAGTGGTATAGAAATTCTATATCATCGGTATAACCGATCATTAAGACATCCTCATCTAGTCTTCAAGTCAATTTGTTTCATCTAGAGTATTTTACTGTTTTAGCTATTACTCTTTCTAATTCACTAAAAGATGGATGGCAAAGGAAGTTTGGCCATCGATCTCACAGGGTCTTAGTTACTGTCTTGAAAATATGTAATTTAAAATTAGTTTTAAAATATAAACCAAGTTTTTGTGAGGCTTTCCAATTAGGGACGTCTCACAATCTTCCTTATCCTAATCGTGATTCAATTCTAATCATGTTTTGGATATAATCTATATTGATGTTTCGGGTCCTTCTCCCATATATTCTACTGCAGGATTTAAGTTCTATGTTTTTTTATTGATGATTAATCAAGATATACATGGATCTATCATATCAAAGAAGCTTCAAAACTCTAGTTGAAAACACTTTGAAAGGTCAATAAAACTTGGGCAAAGTGACTGGGGAGGGGAATGCGTGCCATTGTATCCCTTAGCTAACATACATTGTGTCATTCTAAGGTTGTCTTATCCACATACCTCAACCAAAAATGATAGGCCTCACATAAAACATCGACATGTGGTTGAAACTGGTCTTACACTTCTATCTCGGGTAATGTACCTTATAAAGTTTGTGATTAAGCTTTTGAAACCAGTGTATATTTAATTAATATACATCATACACCTATTCTAAAAAAAAGTCTCTATTTGAGGTCATTCGCCATAAAATACCAAACTACTTAGTCCTTAAAATCTTCGGGTGTGCCTCATATCCTTGTCTAAGGCCTTATCAAACACATAAATTTTAGTTTTATTCTATAAAGTATATTTATTCGGTACGGTCAATGTCACAAGGGTTATGAATGTCTAAGTTCACTGGTAGGTTGTACATTTCAAGAAATGTCGTGTTTAATGAAAGATACTTCCCTTTCAAAACAGGGTTTAGTATCCTAATTCATGTAAACTAAGTAATCACTAATTCCTTTTTTGGTAATCGATATGCTTTATTTGTTCAATAAAATATTTTATCTGCTTTTGATCAGCGTCGTCCACTAGAGCGTGCGTGCTTTGCTAATATAAGGATCACATTATCTAGGTTTATGTGTTTGTCCATTAGAATTCTTATCTGCTATCCATCAACAACGTCGATTTAGGCGTGCTTTTTGGGAATATAAGAATTTTGCTGCCTCATTTCTCTTAGCTAAGTTTTGTTACTCTTTAATTTCTATTAGTGATTGCCTGAAAAACCTTATTATGAAGGCAAGTTTTGTTACTCTTCAATTTCTATGAGTGATTGCCTGAAAAACCTTATAATGAAGGCGCTGAATGAGCCCGATGGTTCAAGCAAGGCTATAATATCGGAAGACATTGAGATAATATGTTATTATGAAATATAATGAATATATTATTTATTAATTATTTTATATGTGATATCTATTTTAGTATGAATTTATATCGGAATACATTGAGATAATCTGTTATTATGAAATATAATGAATATATTATTTATTAATTATTTTATATGTGATATCTATTTTAGTATGAATTTGATAGGAATTGGAAATTTACTCATATGAAACTTAACTGGATTTTTTTCAATTTCTATGGAATTGATACTAAGATAAATATATGATATCATTAATCAATAATATATTTATTATATTCCAGAATAATAAATTACTTCAAAATATTCAGATAACACAACCTTGTTTGAACAATCGGGTCATTCAGTATTATGATCGTCTTCATTATAAGGTTTTCCAGACAACCACTTATTGCAATGAAAGAACAAAAGTTTGCTAAGAAAAATCAGAAGGGCAAGTTTTATATTCCCAAAACACGTCCAAAACATACGTCGTTCATGGATAACAGATTAAGATTCTAATAGAATCTGATTCTAATAGATAAACACCTAAACCTAAATAGGCGTCGTTCATGGATAGCTGATAAAGATTCTAATAGACAAACACCTAAACCTAAATACTGTGCTAATGAATGGGGCCGGTCGAAAACAGATAAAAGAAATTATTACTCAATTCACATTAACATTACTTCACTTCATTTGAAATCTATGGTCATAGAAAGAAACATACATATTGAAATCAACTAAACTCTACCAAAATAGAAATTCTACTTTGCGGACAACAACATCAGTCCTGAGTTGCTTAAATATAATACAAGAATAATATAATCGAACCTCATGTTACAAGTAGATGAGGTGGACATTTGAGATCCAGCGCCATCCTGGACACCAGCAAAAACACCAGCAAAATTGTATTCTTTTAGACGAAGTGGCACTACTCTTTCGGGAGTAACTACTACTCAACCTCTTTCTCCCCATTCCCACCCGATCCATATCCATTTGTATTCCTCCATTTATTATACAGATAAATTATAACCATCTGAATATTAAACAAGCCACAACTATAATACAAAACCAAAATTAAATAAAAAGCATGTGACTAAAAGTAACCCTGAGATTGACGTTTTGAACTTACATGAGGCTGGCCCGAACTCTAGATCTTTGAGAAACATAAGCCACTTGGATATGCCATGTTCTGTAACCTCCAATTGTAATAGAAAAATGAGCGATAGAATGAATACGATGATTTGAAAACACAAATTTCAAACTCTTGATAAATAACTTGTCATACCAATTTTAGATTGGAATCTCAGTGTAATGTCTAGAAGATACTCCATGGTTTCCCTGGACAAGCTCAGCAGATGGCGAGTCTGCATTTTGTCCTTCTTTACGGGTTTGTGTTCCAAACTGACGATTTGAAATAATTCTACAAAACACTAAGTTCCCATCCTTATTTGATTATTCCCAAATATTTGTTTCCCTTCTATTCTCCAATTATTTAAATATAAAATGTTTTAATAACTATAGTTCTTAAATGTGAATGGTTCATAAATGTAGAGTGCAGAAGGCTTGAAGTCATGATATTTGTTTAACGGATAATCATGTTTGATAAATATTTGCTTCCCTCCTTTCTTGGGTTTCTTACCCTACCGAGAAAAGCCTTTCCTCCTATCGCGATTATCCTACAAAAGGATCTCAAACGAAGGTTGCTGTATCGAATCTTTCGATCAAGTTAAGATTTCCTTGACAAGGTAGTTAAGTTGAGAGAGGAGGTAAACAAATCAAGAAAGGTATATTTTCCTTGTAATCAATTATAACAATATGTACACATTATATACTAGACTGTTGAGATATAACATCTTTTAGTTACATTTTAATATTTACAAAGTAACACAATTATCAATTCTGTTGGGCCTTTCACGCTAACTGCCCAAATATTTGTGACTACACTCAGGACCTTCATGGGCTGATAACTAGTCTAAGTCGTGACCCGAACCTAAACGACAACCCAATATATATATATAGATTTGGTCTAAGCTTACTTTCCCAAATTCTCTCCAAACCCTAGTCAGACAGCCAGACCTTGTCCTTTTGTCAACCTTTTTGTCAACCTTTCCCAATTCTTCTCAAACCTTAGTTCAACCAACAGCCAGACCTTGTCCTTTTGTCAACCTTTCCCAATTCTTCTCAAACCTTAGTTCAACCAACATCATCTTCCTTCTCTTCGACTCTCTCTGACCCCCCCCTCAAACGAAACGGAGGAACACCAAGATCGAGTTTGTCTCGTAGAAACAGAAATCAAAATTGAGAGAGAGGTTTAGTAAGAAGATCAGCCACCTGATCATGCGTCGGTACATATCGAATGTCAAGGGACCTTTGTACTACCTGGTCCCTGATGAGGTGCAAATCGAGCTCGACGTGTTTAGTCTAAGTGTGAAACACGAGATTTGAAGCCAAGGAACTTTCTCCAAAGTTATCACACCAGATAATCGGAGCTCGATGAAGAGGAAGTCCAATTTCATCCAAGACAGAGTGAAGCCAAATCAACTCAGAAAAAATATTTACAAGTTAGTGGTACTCGGATTCAGTACTGGATCGAGCTACAACTTCTTGTTTCTTAGAGGACCACGAGACCAACGAATCACCAAGGAACACACGATAACCCCCTACTGAGCAACGGTTATCCATAGAGCCAACCCAATATGCGTCCGTAAATCCAGTGAGCTGATGAGCATCACTGGTTTAATATGAAGCCCTAGCCACATCATCCTAGATAAGTACCTCAAAATTCGTCTCACAATTTGTAAATTTTTAGTTGTAGGTGACGGTTGGACTAACTCATTCTGTTGAAAGGAAATGCAATATCGGGTCTAGCGTGGAGTATATATTATAGTGAAACTAACACGATTCTGTAACGTGTAGGGCAATGAAGGCTTTCACCATCAAGTATGGAGACAGCAGGACTGACTTTCATTGGAGTAGTACACGAGTTCCCACTGGAGAGCCCTTCCTTACTCAGTAAGTCGCTAATGTATTTCATTTGAGTTAAGTATAGTCCAGACTCGACTCGGGATGCCTCGATGCCCAAAAAGAGTTTGAGATAGCCCATGTGTTTGAGTGAAAACTCAGGGTGAAGTCGCTGTATAAACTTGGTGAAGTAGATAGAGTTGTTACCAATAACTATTATGTCGTCTAGATAAACCAACAGAACAATGGACACCTCTTTAGTAATTTGATAGAACATAAAACAATCAACCTTTGAGTTATAATAGCCTTATTTGATTAAAGTGTCCTTGAGCTTGGAGTACCAGGCTTTGGGTGCCTGCTTCAGGCCATATAAGGCATGATTAGGTAGACCATCATCCACAAACCGTTGAGGTTGTACCATAAACACCTATTCTTTCAAATCACCATTCAAAAACGCATTATTTATATCAAGTTGTCTAATAGCCCAGTCCTTAGAGACAGTTAGTGTAAGTACAAGCCTGATTGTGGAAGCCTTAATAATGGGGCTAACAGTTTCTGTAAAATCTATACCAGGATGTTGATGGAACCCCTTAGCCACAAGTCTGGCTTTATACCTTTGAATAGATACATCTAGGTTATATTTCAGCTTATAAACCTACTTGCAGCCCACAAGACTCATTCCATCTGTATATGGAACCAGAGATCATGTATGATTTGCCATTAGGGCATCATACTCAACCTGTATTGCTTTACACCACTGAGGAACAACAACAGCCTCAGAGAAATTACCAGTTCAAAATCAGTAGTAATGAGCATAGTAGTCAGACCATTATAAATAACTTTAGGTTTAAAAATACCAGACTTATCCCTTATAATCAAGAATGGGTATTGAGGTTAGGTGAAGAAATATGTTAAGTTCTGAATTTATCAAAAGGTGGTTCAACTACTAACCTGGGTGTTTTTAATGATTGTGTAACAGGTTTTGAGGACAGCAATTCTGTATTTGAAAAATGAGACAAAGGTGGACTAGAAGAATCTTGATGTGGAGGATCAGTGCTATCAAGTATGTTTGGTTTGTGTGACTGTTGATTAGGAAGTCTAAAAAGGTTCTTTATAGGACTAGTCACTAGAGAGTTAGGAAAAGTTGTAGAATGAGACTGTTGTAAAGTAGAAACCTCATCTAAAATCTTGACATTAGGAAATGTAGGTAGCCATAAGGACACAGACTTAGACACAAAAAACTCTGAACCCATAAACCCAACAAAATAAGGGAATTCATCTTCATTGAAGATGTCATTTCTGGATACATACACTCTCCTAGTAGGACTCAAACACATGTACCCTTTATGCACAGAACTGTAACCCAAGAAAACATATTTGGTGAGTGATACTGAAACTTATTTGAATGGTAAGGCCTGAGACAAGGAAAACAAGAGCACCCAAACACCCTTAGAAATCCATAATCAGGCTGATAGTTGAACAGTTTTTCAAAAGGAGATTTATCATGAAGAACCAAAGTAGGAAGTCTATTAATCAAATAGACTGCTGTATGAAAAGCATCGGGCCAATAATTAAAAGGAACATTTGACTGAGCAAGGAGAGTAAGGCTTGTCTCAATGAAATGTCTGTGCTTTCTCTCTGCCCACCCATTTTGAGCAGAAGAGTAAGGACATGATGTCCTGAGTTGAATCCCAGATTCCTTAACTAAAGGAATAAAAACTTTGAAATCACCACCCCCATCAGACTGGCAACATTTGATCTTTCTCCCAAATTGATTTTCCACTAGAACCTTCAACTCTTTGAAAACTTTTAGTTACTCAATTTTATATTTAAAGGATATAACCATGTATATCTAGAAAAATCATCAACAAACAGTATTGAAAAACTGAACCCCTCTTTAGAAATAATAGGAGGAGGCCCCAAAATATCAGAGTAAACTAGGTCAATAACATTTTTAGATTTAGACATAGATCTGGAATAGGATAGAATATGTGAGTTGCCTAACTGGCATTCATCACAAAACATTTTTTCATTAATAGAACCAAAGGAGAGATTACATTGTTTCATAACAAGAGACAAAATTCTAGTGGAAGGATGGCCTAAATTCCTATGCCATTCTTCCTTCAGAGACTTAGAAGACCTAACTGAAACATATACACTTGACACACTAGGAAATCCCTTTAGAGCACCAGCCATATGATTGCAAGATTTAGATGAGTTTCCTAACTTATAGAGTCCATTCTCAACCTTCGCTGAAAGAAGAATCCTCCCTGTGATCTTGTCCTTCACAAAACAGTTAGATGAGTGAAATTCAAGAAAAATATTATTATGAGAGGTTAGTTGAGAGATAGATACTAGGTTTTTGCTTATTTGAGGGACATGTAAAATATTATTGAGCTTAACGGGATGATTTGTTTTAGTTGAAAGAGTAGTTTCACCTAAGTGTTTAATTTTTAGCTTACTCCCATTGCCCAAAATTACTGATTTAGTACCTGAGTACTCTGATTTTTGAGAGATCATCTTAGCAGAGTTGGTGACATGGTGACTAGCACCACTGTCAACATACCAAGCCTCATCACCAGCTCCAAACTCTTGAGACACAGTTAGGATATTCTGATCCTTAGCAACCTTATTCTGATCTGCTAGTAGTTGTCCCATAACATTAGGATCATCCCTGAAATAGTAATAAACACCTCCATGGCTATATTTACTACATACCTGACAAATAGGCTTATTATTATTCTTGAACCTGCCTCCTCTGCCCCTATAAGAATTTATTCCTTTGTTATTGAAAGAGTAGTCATGAGAGTGTCTGCCTTTGTAATTACCTCTTCCTTGTCCTTTTTTATCATACCTAGAACTAGAGTTATAGCTACTGCTGGCAGAAAACTTTGAGTCTGTTTTGTTAGCTGATGCAAAGTTAACATTTGCCAATGATAACTGTACCTTATTCAACTGGTCTAATATGTTCTCATAGGTCAACAAAGTAGCCTGAAGGTCTAGCCAGTTTTGTACTTCTTTGTCAGATAGGTGTTCATCAATATGAGTATATTAATTGTCCATGTCATCTAATACTTGAGACACAAGGTCATCCAGTGACACAGGAGAACCTGCTAAGGCTAGATTGTCTGATAAACTTTTCATCTTAGCAAGATAGTCCCCCATAAATGAACTTCCCTTCCTGGTTCGCTGAAATTCTGCTTTAAAGAATGTCACAACCCTTTGGAAGTCTCTTCATCCATAATTTGGGATGCAAATTCAGCACTCATAGTGCTGTACAACCATCTCAGCAGTAACTAGTCCTTTGCTATCCGGTTCTCATACTCAACATTCTCAATGAATGAACCATCAGCCATATTCAAAATCTTGGGAGGACAAGGTTAATCACCATTGATAAAACCTCCCAGCTTGTTTCTCTTTATTATGGGAAGAACCATAGTCTTTCAGAATATGAAGTTGTGTTTATCAAGCGTTAAACTATTAAATGTGCTTATCTGATGTAATTGTGAGCTTTTGTTGTTCAGCAGGTTATCCAATGAGATGAAGCCTGATCAGCTACGCCGGAGCTGTACGATGAAGAGTCAACCATGAAAGACATGCTCTGATATTAAGTTAAGTTGAGAGAGATAGAGAATGTAAACAAATCAAGAAAGATATATTTCCTTGTATTCAATTATAACCATATGTACACATTTTAGACTAGACTAAAAGTTGTTGAGGTGTAACAACTTTTAGTTATATTTTGTTATTTACAATGTAACATAATTATCAATTTAGTTGGGCCTTTCACACTAACTTCCCAAATACTTGTGACTACACCGAAGACCTTCGTGGGCCGATAACTGGTCCAAGTCATGACCCGAACCTAGACCACAACCCGACATATATAAGGGTTTGGTCTAAGATTACTTTCCCAAATTCTCTTCGAACCCTAGTCAGACAGCTACACCTTCTCCTCTTGTCTTCCTTTCCCAATTCTTCTCAAGCCCTAGTTCAACCAGCATCATTTTCATTCTCTTAGTCTCTCTCTCTCCGACTAAGGTCATCTTGATTACAAAAAGGATTTTTGGGGTTGATTCACAAGAAAGGTGAATTGGGGATTTAGTAGAGGCTTCACTAGAAATTCAATGATCAGTCACAAAAAATTGATCATTTGACATGGATTTCAGAAAATACTTATCTCAATGGCTTCAAAACTTTTGAAAAAATATCGTGGTTTCTTCAAAATCGAAGATATCATCAACTAACCAAGTTCAGATTATGGTTATTCAAAGGGCTATGAAACATGTAGATGGGCGGTTTGAGGTTACAAATAAATTCAATTTTATCTCAAATGAAGACATGACAAATAAAACATAGGGATTCCTGAGAAGACCCAATCAAGTCCTCTATGATTGGAAGTCTTTATTTTTAATTTAAATAAAATGAAAAAGAAATCTCAAATATGAAAGCATACCAAGATCAAAAGAATCGATAAAGGGACAACAAAGAAGATTGAGTTGCAAAGACTCAACACCAAGAGTACGAGAATTAATTCCATATCCTTAAGACAACACCCTCAATAGAGCAGAATTATTTTCAGACTTTGAACAAAAATCCAATATCATACAAGGAAGCCGTCAAACCTCAATCAAAGAAATAAGAAGCTCTACATGGACCTATTACATACCCAACCAAAGGATATTTCATCACAATTCAATTCACGAAGGACGATAAGTTCATTCTAATTAACAACTATAGGTTTACTTTGATAGGTAAATTCGTCTTAAGTAGATCGAAATTACAAACAATACGAACATTTTTAGAGAAACTTAAACACTTTGAAATTTCAATTGATCTGCCTATGATAATGGACATGTATTTATTTACTTGAAAAAACAAAATACTTAAAAATAATATGGAAACGAAACGTTTGGTCTCCATGAGGCTTCTAAAATAGGAGTCTCAGTTCAATCCCCAAAAGGAATTTCATGTAACCCTAGTGTGGGTTATATTTGCTTAAATACCTGAATTTTTGTATAATAAAAACATAATTTGCAAAACACTTCGTCTGAAGAGGAGTGGACGAATGAACTATCTATGGAAGTCCTTGTTCCACATTGGCTTTAATTATTTTTATCAAATTCATGACATAAATCACTAGTCCAACATTCAACATCAACAAAATGTTTTGAAATTTGACTAATTAGCAATACTCTAATTGTGTCAACTAACTCCAATATAGGCAAACCACAATACGGTTTGATTTGATGGTTAAAAAACTCAGCTGGAGTAGAAACCATATAACCATACCTCTTGCGTTTTAAAAAAAGATCAAGCATATTTATTGGAATTTAAATTCTCATAAAAACTAACAACCACCTGACCTCGTTGGTGAAGAAATTCTTCCATAATGCACAAATTCAGACTAGCAATATACGCACATCTTTTAAACATATGAACAATTGTATCATTAAATACTATCGATGAACCCATAAAAGAATACATCAGTTATAAGATGATATATAAAGTATGCATGATGGTCATTAATAAATATTAACTGTACCTAAATGATGATCATTAATAAATATTATTTGTCGATCCGAAAAATGAGGTTTTAACATCTTCCATAATGATAACCATTTTTAGTATCTCCAACCTTAATAATACCAAATACAATAGGGAAGATTCCTGCAAAAAATATATGAAAAATATATCTTTAAATAACTGTTATATGTTGATTATACCTAGTTCTAGGTGTATCGTAGTCGGTTGACACATCTATAACGGGTTATAACTAATTTTCCTTATATCATATTAATTATACAATCAGGATTTCCATTTATTATATTGATTATGTGAGGTTATACATTTTTTTATACTGATCATCTTTAGTTTCGCATATATCATAACCGATATAACATCTATCATATTTGGTTTGTGGCGCGTTTCGCAATCCCCCTTATATTTCCCCATTAAAAAAGTTCTATAAATAATAAGACTCGACAATAAGAATCGAAATCATGAAGACATGAACGGAATGCTATGAAACAACGCTTGAAGACATTAGTTTCCATAGTACACTCCAATATGTAATTTTTGTTAGTGTCAATAATCTTTAATGTTTTGAAATAACTCCATATACAACCATATTAGCTTTCTCTAAAATAAGACATCAAACGAAGTAATAGATATCTAAACGATAATAATTTTCTAAAAAAAGATTTCATTTGCAATAAATCACATATCCATTTGCCATCAAATCTGATGACATATGTTTTCTATTTTTTTTTTATATAAACCAGTCCCACGAGTATGAGGTTAAACATACTTCTTAATAATAAACTAGTGGACTTATCTCTTTTTGCACAAAGTCTCAATGGAGATAGTTATTGCTAAAAGAGTTGATTCATTTTAAGTAATTGAATATATTTTTGTGAGATTATGGATTGCAAATAGAATTATTTGCATTACGGTAGAATTTTAAGAGTTTAGTTGATTTTACTCTGCATATCTCTTTTTAAATTATAGATTCCTAACAAAGTTAAGTAGCATTTTTGTGAAAGGTGTAGATTGTGATCTGATTCTTAACAATTTATAATTTTGGATAAACCACTAATTCTCCTTATGGTCGTCCATATATTTTATGCACCATTTCATTATCTAGGTTAAGCGGTTTGTTGAATAGAGTCTTTTATATTCTATTAATCGTTGATGTCCGTTGTGCCTTGTTTTGAGAATATAAAGATTGCACTGTTTTAGTATATTGGTTTAAGAGTTTGTCCAATAGAATCCCGTTTCTCTGCTTTCCAAACTACTAGAATAAATAGTTTTTACGATGATTTTTTTTGTCGTAAAAACAATTAATTTGACTCAGCAAGTTTGTTCAGACAAAAAGTTTGTCGCAAACAATTCGCTGGAACAGCACCGTTGCAGTAGGTGTTATGCGACAAATTTGTTATTTCGACACTATATGAGTTTTTTAAAGTGATGAACTACATTTTTCACACAATGTACTATATAAGGCCACAAACATTGTTCGTCGCAATTTTTTTTTGTCGCAACTGACTTGTTTTTTTAGAAACAAAATTTGTCGCACAAAAATATTTTTGTGACAAAATTATTTTTTCACAACTGACTTTTTTGTGACAAAATCGTTTTTTTGCAACTGATTTTCTTTTTGTGACGAAATCATTTTCTCACAATTGAATTTTTTTGTGACGAAAACATTTTTCCACAATTCAATTTATTTGTGATGAAATTCTTTTTTCACAATTGATATTTTTTTGTGACAAAATCATTTTCTCATAGCTGTATGAACTTTTTGTGACGAAATCATTTTTACGCAACTGAATTTTTATTTGTGGCAAAATCATTTTTTATATTTTTTCGCTACTCTAAATTTTTAGAATCAATTTTTAATTTTGTCAAATAAATGTGGGATCTCATTTTTTTTTTCGAAAATCATACCAAATTTAATAAATAAATCAATATATCATATTAATTTAATTAATTAAAATAAATATAATAAATATGCACAAAAGCATAATATAGAATATATTTTATATTAAAAATAATAACAATAAAAATCAAATACAAACCAAATCATTACATAAATAATAGTAGTTTTAAACAAATTTAAAATTTTAGTCTAAATATTTAATAGTAGTTTTAAAAAAATTTAAAATTTTAGTCTAAATATTTAATAGTAGTTTTAAACAAATTTAAAATTTTAGTCTAAATATTTATAGAATGTAAATGAGACATAAGATAATCTATTTTTTCTAGCATAAATAACATCTCCTTTGGCTTGATCTTCGCAAGCTTCTTTTAACTCCAAACTACGCACTTTATCTTTCCAATATTCAGCTTCTAAAACTAATGCATGAGAAGATAAACCATCTTGAGAACCACAATGACGCTCGTAAGCTCTTCCCATTCCTCGCATTTGTTTTTCTTTCGTTCTACCAAGTGTGGAAGCCATTAATTCCATAATTTCTTTTCCGCGACCTCTGATTCCGGATCCTCTAGTATTGAATTTGATGGTAGCTAAGCTTTGGCTTCAACAAACTTCTCTTTCATTGTCACCAGTTAAAAACTATATTAATATATAACTTTTTTTTTCCAATTTGAATGCAATAAAAAATCAATTAAGTTTTATTTTTAATTTGAACAAAACAGAATAGATTCCAAAAACAGAATTATATTTTATATTTTTTCCAATTTGAACGTAATAAACAATTGATTAAGTATTTTTTTTTCAATTTTGCCGCAATAAACAATTAATTAATATTTTTTTAATTCGAACAAATCAGAATAGACTCCAAAACAAAATTATATTTTATATTTTTTTTTAAATTTGAACAAAAAAGAATACAGACTTAAAAAAAAGAATTAATTGGGTTTTTTCTTTTAATTTGAAGAAATTAGAATAGAATTATATTTTATATTTTTTTCCAATTTGAACGCAATAAACAATTAATTAAGTTTTTTTTTAATTTGAACAAAATAGAATACAAACTTTAAAAATAGAAGTAATTAAGTTTTTTTTTAAATTTTAAGAAACAGAATACATACTCCAAAAACAGAATTTTTTTCCCTATTCGAAAGGGATAAACAATTAATTAAGTATTTTTTTTTAATTTGAAAAAAAAATATAGACTGAAATATTAATTAAGTTCTTTTTTAATTTAAAAAAAAGAATACATACTCCAAAAACAAAATTATATATTTTTCGAATTTGAATGCAATAAACAATTAATTAAGTTTTTTTTTTAATTTGAACAGAACAGAAAAACAGAATTATATTTTGTATTTCTTTTTTTCCAATTTGAACTCAATAAACAATTAATTAACTTTTTTTTCCAATTTGAACATAATAAACAATTAATTAAGTTTTTTAAAATTTGAAATGACTCCAAAAACAAAATTATATTTTATATTTTTTTCCAATTTGAACCCAATAAACAATTAATTAATTTTATTTTTTAAAATTTGAACCAAAAAAGAATATAAACTCCAAAAATCAAAATTAATTAAGTTTTTTTAAGAGTCCAAAGACAAAAAAGGGTTCATTAACACTGCTAGTTCACAATACAACAGGAAACGATCGAACAAATAAACATCAAGAACAGACAAACACATTTTTTATGATTTTATTAGAATAAAAAATTATAGTAGAATTTTTAAGAATATAATTAAGATATGTTTTCCAATTTGAAAGTTAAAAACTAGATTATTTTTTTCCTTCTTCTTTGGTAAACAAAATCAAAATACAACATAAAAATACTACTATAAATACTACTTTATGTACCACTGTCTTCTTCAACTCTGAAATTATTAGGTGACTCTAGCAAGAGAGACCTTTTTCTTTCTTGCACTCATACTTGGAAAAATTCTGATATTTGAACCATCTGCATTATTTGTAGCAGAATGAATATTTCTAGACAGAGCTTCGTTCGATGGTAATAAAATATTTGAAGAATTTGGAATTGAAGTCGAAGGATAAACTAAACTTATTAATTCATGTACGTTTTTCTACTTAATCCTCTATGCCTGACTTATTTCTAGAGGTGACGGTTAAAACCAAGAATAGACATAATAAACATAAAAAATTGATCCATCAATAATTATATCACGAATTTCACCCTTGAGTTCACATTTGAACGATCAATTTACATTTTTACATTATAAAATCAAATCCAAATTTATAAAAATACATTTATAAACTTATAAATATTTTAAATCTATTTTAAAATAATATCATAAAATTTCAAAATATTTTAAATCTTATATATTTTAAAATATGATTTTAAAGATATTTTTTTACGGTTATTAATAATTTGCTAAATTAGTGGTTTGATCTAATAAAAGATAATGTAAAATTTATTTTAAAAGAATATCATAAAATTTGAAGATATTTTATATCTTTTCTATTTTAGAATATGATTTTAAAGATATTTTATACATTAGTTGTTAATAATTTGCTAAATTAGTGGTGGATAATGTTAAATTTATTTTTATAAATATCATAAAATTTCAAGATATTTTAAATCTTATCTATAAAATATTATTTTAAAGATATTTGTTTGATGTTAGTTTTTAATAATTTGCTAAATTAGTGGCTTTATCTAATAAAAGATAATGTATTTTTTTTTAAAAACATCATAAAATTCATACATAAGCATAGGGAAAGCCCCACGCGAATACAACAACTAAGCAACTAGAACAAACAGACTAAATAGAAAAGTCTCTATAGAGGTGCCGATATAGAATGACACCCACGTAGAAAAGCGAACAAGTAACATGCAAAATGACTAGATGGCTGAGTGATGACTCCAAAAGCATCCCATCCGGAATCCACGCTCCAGTCCAAACAGAGAATACCTGTGGCACAACAAAGAGTAAGTTAGATTTTAATACATTATATTTTCCAGCTAATCTTTGTACCAAGGAATCTAAATCAGAGATCCGATAAGATATGGTAAGATATCGTAGAGGCCAATGCCGGAGAAGATCCAAATATTCTTGAATTCCTCTCTTTCCAAATGTGGTAAATAACCGCATTGAAACAAGTACGCCAAATATATTGGTTTTGAGATTTTGAGCATCTTGAAGCCTCATCAATCCAAGTTAGCCAACACAAAGAGTGATAAGGAAAGCCAAATTTGTTACTGGTAAAGGACTAGATGCTCTAAGAGAAACTACATTCAAAGAGGATATGAGATGTAGTTTTCGTATCAGAGTGGCAAAGGGTGCACTCAGTTAGGATATTATAACCCCAACTTCAGAGCTTGTCTTTCGTGGCAAGCTTGCCCTTGATTGCCAACCAAGAAATAAAGGAATGGCGCGAAATATTGTATTTATTCCAAACTAACCCCGCCCATCCCTTTTCAGGGACAAGCTTATGAAGGACATTGTACGTATTCTTATTGTAAAGTTGTTACATCCTGCCTTTGCCGCCCAATAGGGAACATCCCTCGATAGGGTTGTTCGGATGGGGAAGGGAAAATATAAGCTTGTGGATTTCGACCAGGTGACACCCACTTCGGGCTCGTGCCGATCTCTTGCGGGCCAATTCCATTCACCATTGCTGATAATGTCCGAGACTTTTAGGTTACTTCCTAAACGGGAGTCACTAATGATGTCAGCTCCATAGTGGGATGAGAGAGGCGAGGAGAGAAGCCATGGGTCATGCCAGGATGAAGTGTTCAATCAATTTCTGTTAACATGCACATGTTCTACGTAGCATCTCAGTTGTTGTCTTTGTTAAAAACAAAGAGAGAAGTAGCCGCAGGAAGCGGCTAGGGTTTTGTGTTTATTAGAAAATGTTCCTTTTTGTTTTATTGATGCATTAGAGATGTAATTCAAGAATTGACCAATAGTAAGGCTCTCAATATATAGAGAACTTAGAGGCCTATACAAGGAAACTTAATACACTGAATATTCTAACACTCCCCCTCAAGTTGTGTAGTGGGATCACCAATACCCAACTTGGATAAAACTGATTCGAATGTTCTTGCAGCAACCGCTTTTGTCAGGATGTCTGCGAGTTGGTCTTCGGATCTAACAAACGGAAGTTCTACTTTTCCTTCTTCATTTTTTTCTTTTATGAAGTTCCTATCTATTTTAACGTGCTTTGTTCTATCGTGCTGTACCGGGTTCTCTGAAATCTTAATCGCAACTTTATTATCGCACATTAACTGAGTTCGACACTTTAGAGGGGATCCAATTTCTTTCATTATCTTCTTTAACCAAAATATCTCGGTAATCCCCTTAACGATTCCTCTAAATTTTGATTCCGCACTTGAAATTGATACTACTTTCTGTTTCTTACTCCTCTAAGTCACCAAGTTACCTACAAGAAGAGTAAAGTAGCTAGCAGTTGATCGCTTGTCGCTAGGATTCCCTCCCCAATCAGCATCTGTGAATACCTCAACATCAAGGTGTCCATTTTTCTTAAAAATTATGCCTCTTCCTGGTATGCCTTTGAGATATCGAATAATCCTCATTACTGCATCCATATGGTGTTCCTGAGGATGATGCATGAACTAGCTAACTACTCCCACCGCGTATGCAATGTCGGATCGAGTGTGAGCTAGGTAAATCAATTTTCCCACCAACCTTTGGTACCTTTCTTTATTCGCTGGTCTGGCCCCTTCAATTATCTTTAGTTTGTGATTCACAACCATAGGAGTGTCATTTGGTTTGCAATCCACCATGCCAACTTTAGCTAATAAATCCAATATATATTTCCGTTGGGAGATATAAATCCCTCCTCTTGACCTAAGAACCTCGATTCCTAGGAAATACTTCAATCCCCCAAGGTCTTTCATTTCTAACTCCTTGAAGAGGTTTTTCCTAAGAGAGCTAATTTCTTCTTCGTCATCCCCCGTTATAATCATATCGTCGACATATATTATAAGACAAGTGACTAATTCTCCTCTCTTTTTGTAAAACAAGGTATGATCCCCATTACTCTGTGTGTAGCTATACTGCTTTATTGCCATTGTAAATCTCCTAAACCAAGCACGAGGAGACTATTTGAGCCCATATAATGCCTTTTTCAGTTTGCATACCTCATTTTCTTGAAAACCATCAGAGAACCATGGTGGGGGTTCCATATATACCTCTTCTTCCAAGTCTCCATGTAAGAAAGCATTCTTTACATCAAATTGATGAAGAGGCCAATCTTTATTCGCGGCTATTGAAAGTAAAACTCTGATAGTGTCAATCTTTGCAACCGAAGAGAACGTTTCATAGTAGTCTATAACATATGTTTGTGTATATCCTTTGGCAACCAATCTTGCCTTCTGTCGCTCAATGGAGCCATCAGATTTATATTTTATATTAAACACCCATTTACACCCGACTGCTTTCTTCCCTTGTGGTAACACACAATTCTCCCATGTACCATTACTTTTTAGAGCTTCCATTTCGGTATTCATTGCCTCATGTCATTCATTCATCTTCTTAGCTTCTTGAGCTGTTTTAGGGATTTGTTCAGAGAGAATAGTAGTTGAAAACGCCTTTACAATCTTCATCATTCCTTTCCTGTCCGTTTTTACCGGATATGTAGAAGCACGAGGAACGTGTTCCGGTGAATACCGGTCAGGAGGAACCCATATATTTTTTCTTGGGGGAAGAACCGAAGTTTGAGTTTCAACAAATGAACTTCTTGAAATGTCATGGTGAATAGCATTTTTTGAATTATGACATAGTAAGTTGTTTACCTCTTGATGGACAGTTTCTTTGGCTGATTCGCTGGTAGTATCCATGGCATTTATTTCTTGTTGGACATTGTCTTCGGGAGAATCATTGGTGGTAAGAACTGCCTCGTCAGTCTCCTTTATTTTGGAGGAGGCGTGTTCGGTGGCGCCATCTACCGACTCTGTCGGCACATCCTCAAAGTAACTTTCATATAACAACCAGTCGAGTGATTCACTTACTTTCTCCTCCTGAGCACGAGATTGGTGGTCAAAAAAATAATCAGATTCTAAGAAGTCACAGTCCATGGTGACATGGATTCGATGAGTAACCGGATTGTAACACCGATATCCCATTTGATGAACACCGTATTCAACAAATACACACTTTTCAGCACAAGGATTAAGTTTGTTTTGACTAGTTTTAGGGATATGAACAAACATCGAACAACCAAAGACACGAGGTGGTAAGGTCATAACAGATAGAAATGTAACTTGGGTGGCAAGCACTTGTAATGGAGTTTTATTTCCTAGACATCGGGTTGGTAGAAGATTTGCAAGATACGTAGCTGTAGCAAGAGCTTCTGGCCAAAGAGAATGAGGAACTCTAGATTCAATCATAATAGCACGAGTTTTTTCAAGTAAAGTACGATTTTTTCCTTCTGAAGTACCATTTTATTGAGGTGTGTTTGGACAAGTGGTTTGATGGATAAGACCATTTATTTTGAAAAAATTATGCATTTTTTGGTTGACAAACTCTGTTCAATTATCGGAACAGAGAATCTGTATTTTTTTTCAAATTGAGTCAAAATCATTTTCTAAAAATAAACAAATATTTCTGGTACTTCCGATTTATGTTTCATGAAGTATATCCAAGTCATTCTTGAGAAATCATCCACAAATAAAACAAAGTATCTGATTTGATTGTTAGTGGAATTTGGTGCTGGACCCCAAACATCAGAATGGATTAGCGAAAAAGCATAATCAACTCTAGTATTACTTTGATTAAATGAGACCCTACGATTTTTTGCAAGAATGCAGGTTTCACATTTCTCATTAATGGAATTATTCAAAAAAAGACTAGGAAACAAACTCTTAAGATAGCTAAAAGAAGGATGACCAAGTCGTCGGTGCCATAACCAAAGTTGCCTCTCGGTTGTTCCGTGAGTAAGCATGACATGTCCCTTATGAACCACCTCATCAACATAATAGAGACCTCCTTGTTCAGTACCACGCCCAATGATCTCCTTCGTACGAATGTCCTGTAAAATGAAAAAAATGGATACATAAGAACCACACAGTTGAGTTGGTTTGTCACTTGACTAACAGCTAATAAATTTAAGGATAGTGAAGGAATGTAGAGGTAGTTTTTAATTTCTATTTTTTCTGAAAAAATAATTGAACCTCCCCATTTGACTTCACAAATTTCTCCACTAGCAGTCTCAATATGAGACTTCTTTGGGGATACCATGTCACCAAAGTCTTTAGGATCATAAGACATGGTGTTCGTAGCCTCGAAATCAAAAATCCAATTCATTGATTTCTCAAACCCTCTACCTCCAAGTTTTTCATAGGAGTTCGCCGTCATTCCTCCAAAACCAGTACCACTTCCTTGCTCATTTTTAGTCGGATCTTCACCGCTACTTGTAGACGAAGCCCGTTTCACATTAGATCTGAAACACTGGTTATTTTTCTCCTTATGACCGTCCTCCACCATTCTGGATAGCCAACCAATTAGAAACATGTCTCTTTAGTGTGTTTTTTCATCCCACAATGAGTGCAATACAACTTGAATTTATCTTCTTTCTCTTTGGATCAGAATTTAAACCTATGTGCAGAATCTTTAGCAGCCAAACCCATTCCAATTTCAATCGAGTCACTATCAGAAGAACTTGATTTTAGTATATTAAGCCTGACCACTTCCCTTCGTATTGTAGCATATGCTGTTTCCACGGAAGGAAGATAATCCTTCTTCAGGATATCTCTCTTGACTGGTTCCAGCTTGTCATTAATCGCCATTAGCAATTGATAGAGTCTTTGTTCTTGAGTCTTCTTATTGTAGATCTGAATGTCTTCTGGGTCTTTCATAGGGTTCAGATCTCGCCTATCTATAGATATCCAGATGTTCTGCAGTTTGTTCCACAAGTCTTCTAGTGTATCGGACCCTTGCCTTAATGAATTAGCCCTCTTATGAAAGTCAAACAACTGTAACGAATCTGTTCCAGAATTGTATGTGGTGGCTAACCCATCCCAGAGGGCTTTTGCAGTGGGATATTGCGAGACATTTTTCACTAAGCTGGATTCAAGATTCTGGATAATCCATGTGAAAACACATTGACCATATTGTTCCCACCTTGTATATGTTTTGTCAGTTTTGGATGGAGGTGTCGACTCCCCTATAATGTGAGAACCTCTCCCCTTCCCCCAATTGATTTCTTCATCAGGTTTTCCCATAAGGCATAGTTGTCACCACCGAGTTTAATCCGTAGGGATAAATTCTCGGGGTTAGTTGTTTGTTGTTGTGTTCCGAGACCATTTCTCAGAATGGTAGCAATCTGCATTGTTAATTCATCAGGGATTTAACTGACCACGACTTCATTGCCAACCATCTTTGTTGAGGATGTTCATAATTTCCAGAATCACACGTGCTCTGATACCATGTTAACATGCACATGTTCTACGTAGCATCTCAGTTGTTGTCTTTGTTAAAAAACAAAGAGAGAAGTAGCCGCAGGAAGCGGCTAGGGTTTTGTGTTTATTAGAAAATGTTCCTTTTTGTTTTATTGATGCATTAGAGATGTAATTCAAGAATTGACCAATAGTAAGACTCTCAATATATAGAGAACTTAGAGGCTTATACAAGGAAACTTAATACACTGAATATTCTAACAATTTCCGATAGCCACCATGTACAAATTACGAGCCAAAGGCCGAATCCAAATCCAAGTGGAAGAGGAAGCTAAAGAAACTTACCAAAAACTTTTATTTTTTTATCTTTTTAATTTTAATCCACTCACACCAGATAGAGTGATTCTTATTACTTACAATAGACCAGAGGTGTTTCAGGACGACCGCCTGATTCAAGATTTTTAAGTCTAGGATTCCAAGGCCGCCCTCTTTATAAAGAGTGGAAACGATCGTCCAGAGAACTTTTGCCCCATAGATTTTCATTGACGAACCAGACCAGAGAAAACGGCGAAGAAATTGGTTTAACTCCTATATTATCCTAGAAGGTAGGACAAAAATCGAAGACGAGTAAACCTGACCCGTAAATAAGACCAATTTGATTAGTTAGAATCTACCCGCATAAGAGAGGGGCTTAGCACCTGTAAATATTTGTTAGATAAAGAACTTTAAGAGCACCCGAAAAAGAATCAAAACCCGTAATTTGATTATAATAAAATAGTTCATTTAAGCGGACCTAGTATGAATATTAGTCGAAATTTGGTTGTGTTATTCACACTTAAGAAAAAATGGTGATTATTAATTTCTAAAAGTGTGGAATAGAGGCCTACAAAGTACAAAGTACAAAGTAGGCCATGTACTTAACTCGATTTCCCTAACGAACTCATTGGAAAATAAGCCGTAAATTAACATTTAATACATTTATATATAAAATAATGGAAAAGTATAAAAAAAAAAAAAATCGATTTTTATATTTTAAATAATTTATTATATATTTTTATGAATAGTTTAGATCGGGTAACTAATAAGTTTATTATTAGATTTTATAATATATTTCTAAATTGTTAAAAAATATTTAGATATTTTTGAATATTATATATTTATAAAATATTATTAGATTTCTCGAATAATATCTTTACTTGTATTAAAAAAATCAATTAAATTCTAAAAAATTATTGTTCCTATTTTTTTTTCAAATAACTCATTTATATATTTGTATTAGATAATTATAAACAAGAATTTAGTTAATTTAAAAGCAATTATAAAAATTACTTAAATATAATATTTAATATGATATATATATATATTAGTACTGAGTTTTTAAGAGGTACATCAAATATATCAAAATTCTTGTTACATACAAAATATTTTGATAATTCTTATAATATTTTTGATACTAACACTATATCTAATATTCTAGATAAACTTATTAGAATTAACCAAACTAAGGCCCACTAAACAAGAATTTTTAATTATTCTATATATCTTATTGGAAATAACCCTAATTTTATATTAATTTGTTAGCATTATAATATATATTAATTTAAACGCAAAGAAATAGAATTATCGTACCTCAAATTAAAGATTTATCTTATAATTTGATTTTAAAAATTAAGTAATTATATAAATTTAATATGTTAATACATTAATTAAAGTTTTAAAATAATAACAAATAAAAACTAATATATTATTCATGTTTCAATCACTAAATATTATTAATTGATATTAAAAAATTATTAATGATATTAGAGTCAAAGGATATGTAAGGTTAAGATAGCTCAACTGATATTGAGCTAAATCCCTAAATATAAGGCTTACATTTTTTAAAAAATATTTTATTTTACCTTTTCTCTATAACAACTTATTTATTAAATATTTATAAATAACGTCCTATATTTAGTTGATTTTGATGAGTTCCGATTAAATGTTATTTTTTTTAAGTCTCTTTCCATTTTTTCATATCCTTTTTCTAACTTTCATTTTATCCAAACCCTCAAATTTTCCTCTCTCTAATGAAAGTTCACGTATCCATCCATTCAATTTTTTTTCTTTCTGTCGTTTGTACTTATTTACTCCATTTTCAAATTTTTAACTTTTTATAATCAATATATCTTTGTTTTTCTAGTAGTAGTTGCTGGATTATGTTACAAATTAAATAATGAAAATTTAAAAAATTTAACTTTTTATAATAATATATCTTTATTTTTTTAGTCGTACTTGTTGGATTATGTTACAAATTAAATAATTAAAATTTAAAATTGGTAATATTTCACTTCAAGGTGTGTCGCAAATCATTAAGTTAGGTTCAAGTTCACGTTAAATTTGTTTAATTTGTGAAATAAAAATAACAAATTTCATTGCACATTTGTTCATCTGTACCGATGATATATATATATATATATATATATATATATATATATATATATATATATATATATATATATATATATATATATATATATATATATATATTGTATATTTTGTTGTAAATCATAATGTTTAATGATATAAATATATTTTTCTTGTAAATCATAATGTCTTATGATATAAATATATATATTTTTACGATTGATTGATGTGTTTGTTTTCTTTTATAGGTGATTTGGAAAATAACAAAGATTGGATCAAACTTTCAAATGGTTGCACTAATATTTACATTAAAGGGATATGTCAGTTTATCGAATTTGCTATGAAAAATGCTTCGAGAGGTACAACAAGTATTAGATGTCCATGTCGTAATTGCAATAACTTTGTTAGTAATTCTTTTGATGTCGTTGAATCTCATCTAATGACATATGATATGAGTTTTAGATATGAAAAATAGATATATAATGGTGAATTAGAAGATAATGTTTCAAGCTCAATACATATTGATCATACACAACATAGCGATAATTGGATAGATGAGAATGATGTGGTTAGAGATATTATAGATGATGTTTATCTATATATAAACACAGATAATTTAGAAGAAAATACAAGTATCCAAATGGATGATGGATACAATAAAAAATACAAGAAGCTTGTAGAAGATGTAGAACAAAAGTTATATCCGGGGCATGAAGAGTTTTCTGTTCTTACTGCAATTGTGAAGTTAATACATGGCAAAGTAAAATTTCATATGTCAAATAGTTGTTTTGATTATTTCATTGGAGTATTTAAAAAAATGCTTCCTAAAGGAACTTATTGCCTGGAAATCATTATAGAGCCTATAAGATACTTAAAGATATAGGATTAGGTTATGAAAAAATCGATGCATGTCAATACAATTGTTGTTTGTTTTATAAATAAAATGAAAAATTAGAAGAATGTCCTGTATGTGAGATCCCAAGATATAAAGCTACATCTGGAAAGCATAAGAAGAAAATACCAAATAAAGTGTTGTTTTGTTTTCCAATAAAACAAAGACTAATGCGTCTTTACATGTCATGACACACTGCGAAAGAAATGAGATGACATAAAGAAAAACGATACAATGACGGTGTTATGAGACATCCGGAAGATGGAGAAGCATGGGCCTCATTTGATAAGTTATATCCTGATTTTTCAATTGATCCACGGAATATTAGATTAGGAATTGCAACAGATGGATTTAATCCATTCGGAAACCAAAACTCATCTTATAGTACTTGGCCGGTTGTTGTTGTTCGATATAACTTGCCACCTTGGTTGTGTATGAACAAAGAATTCATTATGTTGAGTTTACTTACTCCGAGGCCATATTCTACAGGGAAAGACATCAATATATATCTCTAACCTTTAATTGATGACCTTAATGACCTATGGAAGATAGGTGTTGAAACTTATGATCGTTATACAAGAACAATATTCAACATGCGCGCTGCTGTTTTGTGGACTATAAGTGATTTTCCAACCTATGGAATGGTGTCGTCGTGGTCCACGAAAGGATATCAAGCTTGTCCAATATGTTTTGATGATGTAAATTCTAGCTCGCACAATGGAAAAGTTTGTTATCTAGGTCATCGTCGATGGCTACCATTAGATCATAATTGGCGGAAAGATAAAAAAGCTTTTGATGGTCATGAAGAAAGAGGAATAAAACCTAAGAAATGGTCAGAAGAAGAGATACTTGCTTATTTAGATAATTTAGAATTTGGACAAGTCGGGAATCATCCTGCTAATAAAGATCGAAAAATGCGTAGGTCATCTACACATCTTAATATTGGACGGGTAAAAGTGTATTTTTTGAACTTGAATATTGGTCGAAATTAAAACTACGTCACAACCGAGATGTAATGCATGTTGAGAATTTTTTTTGTGATAGTGTAGTTGGGACCGTGTTAAATATTGATGGTAAATTAAAGATACTTGGAAAGCTCGTCAAGATTTAGAAGCTATGGGCATAAGAAATAATTTATGGCTAAAAAAAGGAGACAAATTTCATATGGGACATCCTTCGTACACAGTCAAACCAGTGGATAAAAAATTATTTTTAACGTGGCTTACATCAGTGAGATATCCACAAGGATACGTGGGAAATATATCCAAATGTGTAAAATTGGATGGTGGTAAAATTTCCGGTTTGAAAAGTCATGATTGTCATGTGTTGCTCCAAAGTCTACTTCCTATCGGAATTAGACCTTACTTAGGGCACGATGTTGTAGAAACGATTATAATGTTATCCAATTTTTTCTCTCAACTTTGCGCAAAAGAATTAAAAAAAGAAGATATCGTCCAACTTAAAGAAGACATTGTATACATTCTTTGTAGACTTGAGCGAATATTTCCTCCGTCCTTTTTTGATATTATGATACATCTTATGATAGATTTTCCAGACGAGGGTCTCCTTGGTGGTCCTGCTCGGTTTCGTTGGATATATCCAATTGAAAGGTGATTAATTTTTTTTAACATATTGTTTTGTTCTGTTTTATTTTTAATCAACATATTTTTAAAATATAATCTCTCACATATGCAGGATACTTGGAACGTACAAAAAATATGTAACTAATAGAGCACGTCCAGAAGGATTTATTGTTGAAGCTTACATATCAAATGAGTCTCTTACCTTTTGTGCAATGTATTTGAATACCGCATCTAATGTATCCAATGAAGAGAAGTCTCAAAATTTTGAAAGTGATAGTTCACCAAATAAATTATTGGTATTTGACCAAGATGTTAAACCATTTGGCGTCCATCCAACCCGTGAACAACTAAATAATGAGAAGTTAATGCTGGCACATTGGTTTGTATTGTAAAATTGTGAAGAGATTACAAATTTAGTTCAAGGACATCTTGAAGATATTAAAAAAATATATCCTCGTAGCTATTTGCAAAAACATCGCAAGAAGTTCCCAAATTGGTTCAGGACTTATGTAAGTATTTTTATTCTTTATATTTTTTTTATACTGGATTATATTATATTTAATATTAATTTAAATAAAAAATATTCGTTGTGTAGATCGAGAATCTTAAAGATGCTCAGCATCCTAATTTCAGTGTAGATTTATATGCACTAGCCAGAGGTCCTTTATGTAGTGTACTTTATACCGGATGCATTATTAATGGTGCAATAAAATATTTGGCTGCTCGACGAGATGATAATTTGACCATACAAAATAGTGGTGTAATGGTGGTTGGGGATGGTAATGACACTCATTATTACAGAAATTTTTTAAATGTTATCACGTTGTTTTACTTAAAAGGAAAACGTGTGGTTTTGTTTAAATGCCACAGGTATGCCACGTCAATTCGACAAGATTATGGTTTTAGTTTGGTAAACACGGGAGCATTTTGTTATGCTGATGACCCTTATGTTTTGGCAACAACGACAACAAAAGTATTTTTTTAGATGATCCCAAATTGGTAGTGATTGGAAAATTGTTCAACGTTTGAATCACATGAATATATGGAAGATGCCTACAGAAGGAACTTACGTAAGTAATAAAAGTGAGTCGGCATACCAAGAAGATTCATCTAGTTCTACCCCACTAACTAATTTTGTTAAATCGACTAATAATGTTGAAGAGCCGTTCGAGATAGATGATATTTCTATAATAACATTTTCTATAAACATTTTAAATACACGACAATGAGAAACACAAAAGGATTTCATTAACGATTTTGACTCAAATTTTGAAGTAGAGTGAGAGCCAAAAAAAATAAAAGTAGTAGTAATTACGAAGACGAGTCAACATAGGATAACAATGATCATACTAGTTCAGATGATATTTAAAACAATCTCGGTTGTAATTCCGTTGATATTTTTTCTTATATTTGGCGTTTGATGCTTATTTACCTAAGCTACAAATGGTTTTGTTTAATCGCTTGTCATTAGCATATTTTGCCTTTTTTTCTCGACTATTTTATTAATAAATACCTAGTCTGATCTTCACTTATCTCTCAAATTACATCTCACACAAATATCTAGTTATTAAATCTCTCAAATCATATCATATGTCACACAAATATCTAGTTCCAAAATCTCTCAAATCACAAATCTATTTTTACATATCTAGTTCTCAAATCTCTCACACAAATATCTAATTCTTCAAATATTATGTTTTTATTTTTTGTTAATTTTTTTTAAACATTAAAGATATTAATTGAGAAATCCAATAAAATTATAAAAAATATATAACATTTGAAAATATCTTCTAACAATTTAAAAGATATATTCTCACTATCTAATAATAAACTTATTAGTTTTAAAATTTTAACTATTAATTTAAATATCTAATAAACTATTTAAAATAATAAAACCGGATTAATTTTTGCTTCCAATTATTTTATCTATAAATATATTAAATACCGACTTGCCCAATGGTTAGTATGGTTAGTTTCGAATTAGCCGATTGTCAAATAGGATATCCGATTTGCCAAATAGGATATCGTATTTAGCATTATTATTTTTCCAACTATTTTATCTATAAAAACATTACCTAATTTTCACTTATCTCTCAAATCATATCTCACACAAATATCTAGTTCTTAAATCTCTCAAATCATATATCATATGTCACACAAATATCTGGTTCCTAAATCTCTCAAATATCTAGTTCTTCAAATATTATGTTACCATTTTTTTTTTAATTTAATAAGTTTTTTAAAACCGTGTAAAAATATTAATTGAGAAATCCAATAAAATTATAAAAATATATAATATTTGAAAATATATTCTAATAATTTAAAAGATATATTCTAAATATCTATTAATAAACTTATTAGTTGCAAGATTTTAATTATTAATTTGAATATATAGGTAAAATATTTAAAATATAAAAATTCGTTTTTTTTATAATTGTTTCCATTATTTTATCTAGAAATATATTAAATACCGATTTATCCAATGGTTTTTTTTAGTTTTAACCATTAGTTTCTAAATATTTAACAATTATTTTACTAGCCATAAACAACTACAAGAGGAAAAATAGGAATAAGAGAAAATATAAAATAAATATTAAAAAAAAATGAAGGGTAAGATTTGTTTTTTCAAACTGCCAATAATCTTTTTTCTTTTACAAAATAAATAAGTTACAGATTTTTATATTTTTATAGATAAGATTTTGAAACAGAATTTTATAGATAATATATTTTTTTAAATAAATAGTGGATAATATCTCTTTTTAAAAAACAGCGGATAGTGTTTTTAGAAATATAAAAAAGTTACATATCTTTTTCTAACTTAAAAATTCATATCGATTTTAATTAAAATTATTATTAATATAAATATTTAAAAGAATATTTATAATGTTCTTAGTTAATTAAAAAGTTAATTAAAATAAAAAAAATGTTTAAAATAATCATGTTCTAAAATGTGGTTTTTATAAAAGATTAAATAAATAATTGTCGAATGAAAGAAATTCAATATATTTTTTTTGGACCAACAATATTTTATGGTAAAAAATTATGAACAAATTTCACTTCATTATAGCCACAAAGATTTGTAATAAAAAATTAGATGTTTTGTCACAAAAATTACCTATTTTGTGACAAAAATTACTTTTTTTCGACGAATTATAATTTGGGTAAAGCTATTTCCTCCATAAGATTTTTTATTTCCCCCGTATTTCAAAAAAGACTCCACTTTGTTATTTCCTCCATAAAGGAAATTATTAATTTACCCTTATTTTAATTTTACTTCAGATACTCATATTCACCTTCTTCTCCAACAACCATCCAAACACCATATCTACCTTAATTTTTTCCAGCAACCTGCTACCCATAATATTTACTTCCACCCATAAACTCTAATCCTATTAATATAAATATACAGCCATTAGCTCTTCTAACCGAAAAAACTTAGCCACAACTTTCGATTGAAGCAATCTATCAAAGGTAAAAATCTCTCCTAAATCTTTTTTAATCTATCCGTCTATCCGTTGGTAAGAGTTTCAGGAAGTCGGTTGTACACTGTATAGCGAGTTCTACAAACTCGATATGCAGAAAAAAAAAATTATAGTTCCCGAAACTCTTTTGCTATGAATTTGTTTTCCCGCATATTGAGTTCCAAGAACAAATTTTTGGTTTTTTGTAACTAATTACTTTTATAAAACTTTGGACATCTGTTTTTGATTTATTTACTAAAAAAACTTTAACTTGAATTTTATTCATGACTCTTTGATTTTAGTTCGTTGCCATTTTTACAATATTAAATTATCTTGTCGGTTGATTGGGTGGTGTTTTTAGGTGTTGAATCTTTGGTTTAGGTTTTTTCCTTTTCCATGATTAATTTTTAAGCTATTTAAGTTTTTTTTGGTATTTAGAGTTTAATTTTAGAAGTTAAATGATATATGTTGGCTGTAATTTGACTTAATTATGTGTTTATTAGAATAAGGGTTGATAGTGCATAAGGGTTGGATAGTGCATAGTGGCATCAAAATATAAATTAAAAACTAAATTAAGGACAAAAATGTAAAAGCAAATGTTAATTGTTTTTTTAGAAATTTAAGATGGAGGAAATAATAAATCTAATGGAGGAAATAGCTCCACCCTTATAATTTTATTGCAATAGATACGCTTGTTCTCACAACATATAAACTCTTGAGATAAACTATATTTCATCGCAAAAAGTCATAAAAATTCTTCACTACAAATAAATTTTTGGAAACTTTAAAATTTGTCACAATACGAATTACAATTTTGTCCCAATAAATACATCTGTTCTTACGAATTTTTCGTCACAACAAGTTTGGCGTAGATTTGTGACAATTTTTTTATATTGTCACTATATAAATTATATTGCTACAAAATCATGTAGTCGCTAAACTAATCCTCACAACATATATAACTTTTGTGATAAACTATATTTCATCACAACAAGTCATAGAAATTCGTCACTTGTTACATCCCATTTTTTGTGACAAATTATAATTTTGTCCCAATAAATACATCTCTTCTTACAAAATTTTCGTCACAACAAGTTTGGCGTATATGTTGTGACAATTATTTTATTTTGTCACTATATAAAACATGTTACTACAAAATCTTGTGGTCGCTAAAATATTTCTCACAACAACTATATTTTTTAGTAGTGCCATCAATCTTGTCTTTTTGAGCGAGTTTTTCTTCTCTTGCGATGACTGATTGGTTTGATAATATTATAATGGATGATGTCAGAATGTTAATCAAGTCCTATGTTCAAACAATGGTAAATACTATTATCGATTAAAAGCATTGAGAATACATTAGTAGATTTCCAATTTCTATCGAATTAAAACTAAGATAGATATCACATATAAAATAATTAATCAAAAGTATATTCATTATATTCGAGAATAATAAATTACCTCAAGGTATTTAGATATCGCAGCCTTGCTTGAACCATCAGACTCATTCTATTATGATCACCATCAGTATATGGCTTTCCAGCAATCGCTCATTGCAATTAAAAAATAACAAAAGTTTGCCAACAGAAATGAGGCCGATCAGAAGAGAAATCCATATATTCTTAAAACACGCCCAAATAGACAACGTTGATGGATAACATATAAAGATTCTAATAGACACACATCTAAATCTAGATACCACGATGGCACAATCTTTGTATTCCCAAAATAAGCTCTAATGGATGGAGCCAATACAGATTAAACAATTTATTACTCGATTCATATGAACATTACTTAACTTCATTTGGAATCTATGACATAGAAAGAGACATCCATATTGAAATCAACTAAACTCTATCAAAATGATAATTCTACTCTGCAGACAACCACATCAGTTCTCAATTATTTAAATTCAATACAAGAATAATATAATCGAACCTCGTGTTACGAGTAGATGAAGTGGATATTTGTGGAGGTCCATGATCTGCACCATCATGGACACCAATAAAATTGTATTCTCTTAGACGAAGTGGCACTACTCTTTTGTGAGTAGTTACTGCTCAACCTCTTTCTCCACATTCCCACTGGTTGGATACCACATTTGTATTCCTCCATTTAGTATATATATATATATATATATATATATATATATATATATATATATATATATATAAATTGTAACCATCTGAATATTAAATAAGCGATAACTATAATAAAACCCTAAATTAAATAAAAAACATGTGACTAAAATCCCTGAGATTGACGTTTTGAACTTACAAGAGGCGGCTGAAATCTAGATCTTTGAGAATCATAAGTTACTTGGGTGAACCATATTTTGTAACCTCTAATTGTAGTAGAAGAATGAGTGGTAGAATGAATGCATAAAACGACTTGTAAACACAAATTCCAAACTTTTGATAAATAAATCGTCATACCAATCTTACATTGGAATCTCAGTGTAACGTCTAAAAGATACACCATGGTTTTCTTGGACAAGCTCATCATATGGTGAGTCTGTAAGGGTAATACGTTAATTTCCCGACAAATCACTTCTAAATTTACTTGAGGTAAAGAGGAGTTTTGGGAAAATACACAATTTTCCTACAATCAAATCAAAAGAAAAGAAACACAAAACAAAAGTGAAATCAAACACACAATTGTTAACGGAGTTTAACAAATTATGCCTACGTCTCCGGACCTGCTACATATCGATTTTATTAGAAAGAGACAGTGACTCTATCGTTTTTCGATGCATACACAAAACCCTAGCAGTTAGTTTTGTAGAGAGTGTAACACTTAAAAGGAAAAACATTTACAGTCCTTAATGTGTAATTTATGACCCACTAAAATTACACTCTCTTTTCAATCCACTACAGCTCTCTTTAATGTGTTTAGCACTTACCTCATCTTCACTGTCTTTTCATCTAGTATCCCTTCTATCGATTAACATGAATGTTGAATAAGGCTGGACTATTATGTCAAAATAACAATCTCCCACTTGAAGACCGGTTCCAACCTATCTTTACACATTGATCAATGCAGCAGATCTTTTTGGTCTTGTTACTCTTGCAAACCAACTGAAGTTGAACACAACTTCAGTTTTTCAATGGCTATTGTCTTTGTCAACATATCAGCTGGATTCTTGCTTCCTTGAATCTTTTCCAATAGTAGCACATCATCTTCCAATAAAGATCTAATGAAATAATAACGAATACTGATGTGCTTGGTTCTCGAATGAAATGTTGAATTTTTCGCCAATTGAATTGCACTTTGACTATCACTATGCAGAACGTTGTTCTTCTGTTTGAATCCCAACTCGGTTAACAAACCTTGAAGCCATATCATCTCTTTACTGGCTTCCGTCACTGCTACATACTCAGCCTCTGTAGTTGATAGAGTGCATTTTTCTGTAACTTTGACATCCAACTAACAGCTGTAGTTCCGACAGTAAATATATAACCGCTGGTGCTTTTCCGGTGATCAACTCCACCTCCAAAATCTGTATATACGTAGCCTTGAACCTTTAACTCACCCTTACCAAAGTACGAACACTTTTCTGTGGTACCTAGTAAGTACATCAAAATCCATTTGACAGCTTCCCAATGAATTTTCAATGGGTTTGACATAAACCTACTCACAATTCCAACTGCATGACTAATGTCTGGTCTCGTACAGAATATTGCTTACATCAAACTTCCAATAGGTGAGGCGTAAGGAACCTTAGCCATGAAGCATAAGGAACCTTAGCCATGAGGCGTAAGGGGATTGTTCCTTGGATAAACAAAAGTGACCTGCCAATGGTGTACTAACTGGCTTTGCATCACACATCTTAAATCTCTTCAAAACACGATCGATGTACTCTGACTGAGATAACTGCAAAAAAATTCTATGCTTATCTCTTATGATTTGCATTCCAAGAATCTTCTTCGCCGAACCCAAGTCCTTCATGTCAAATTGTTTTGACAATTGTAACTTCAATCTTCTAATATCATCCATATCTGAATCTGCTACTAACATATCATCAACATAGAGTAGCAAAATGATATAACTGGACTTACATCTTTTAAAATAGCAACACTGGTCCGCATTACACTTCTGAAAACTCTCTTTGTGCATAAAACCGTCAAATTTCTTGTAACACTGTCTTGGAGCTTGTTTTAAACCATACAATATTTTTTAAGTCAGTATACCATGTTTTCTTTCCCGTATTTTAAGAATCCTTCTGGTTGATACCCCGTGAAGAAATGCAGTCTTCACATCTAACTGTTCAAGATACAGGTCTTCAATGGCAACAATACTCAACACTGATCTAATAGTATTGAGGTTCACAATTGGAGCAAAAATATCGGTGTAATCAATTCCTTCCTTTTGCTGGAACCCTTTGACAACTAGACGGGCTTTGTATCTCTTAGAGCCATCATGCTCATCTTTCACCCGATACACCCATTTGTTATGAAGTGTATTTTTACCCAATGATAACATAGTTAGGTCCCACATATCATTGAGATTAAAGACTTCATCTCATTTTTCATGGCAAACTCCTACTTACTAGCATCACTGGTCTAGCAAGCTTCATCATAGCATTCAGGTTCCCCTCCATCGGTAAGTAACAGATAGTTCAAGTATCTCATATTGGGTACATGGGGTTGGGAAGATATTTGACAAACAGGAACTGCCTCGGTCGACTGTAGGGTATCAGATTGTTGTCGATCGGTCTGTCCAACAGACTATCCTTCTTGAGGGGTTAATCTGATCGGCTCTATTTCTTGACTATATGGGACTCCCTCAATATTTTCAAATACTGATTCATACAGTTTTGAGTTATTTGCTTCAGTTTTATGTCTGTCATTGTACATCACTGTTTCATTGAAGATCGCATCTCTGATTCATATCATCTTCCTGTTTTCCTCATCCCAAACACGATAACCGAACTCATCTTCGCCATAGCCGATCAAGAAACATTTTTTCGATTTCGGATCAAGCTTGTTCCTGCCTTGATCACTTATATGAACATATGATGTACAACCAAAAACTCTTAGATGTGATAATTTTATATCCTTACCACTCCATACCTCCTAGGGTATTCGATGTTCTAAGGGAACCGACGGGCCTCGGTTAACCAGGTAAGCCGATGTGTTGATTGCTTCTACCCAAAACTGCTTCGGTAAACCAGATTATATTCGAATACTTTTGGCTCTTTCTGTCAACGTTCTGTTTATACGTTCAGCAATACCATTGTGTTGAGAACTGGAACGGTTCTCTCCATCCTGATACCATTCTGATAGAAAAAGTTCTTAAATTTAGTGTCCTCGTATTCACCACCAATATCAGTTCTCAGCTTTTTAATCTTCAGATCAAACACTTCAGATTTATGCTTCAAAAAATAAACCCATACCTTTCGAGAATGATCATCGATAAAGGTTAAGAAATAGTGTTTCCCTCCAATAGATGAAACAGTTGTTGGCCCCCAAACGTCAGAGTGAACAAGCTCCAGCCTTTCTTTCTTTGGGGTTCTACCACTCATCTGAAAACTGACCCTTTTCTCTTTTCCAAGTATGCAATCTTCACACATGTCTATATCAACTGACTTTAGACCTGGAAGCTTCCCATTAGAGTACATAATTTTCATACCCTTCACACTTATATGGCCAAGCCTCTGGTGCCAAACATTTGGATTTTCGTTTCCTGCTGCTATTACAATTGAACAGCTCGTTTCTGTTGTCTTGTAAAGAGTACCACTCTTCTTTCCGCGAGCAACCATCATTGCTCCTTTTGAAATTTTCCAATTGTCACCATGGAAGATTGTATTATAGGCTTCGCTAGCCAACTAACCTACTGAGATTAAGTTCTTTCTCAGACTGGGGATATGTCTAACATCTTTCACTTCCCATACAGACCCATTCAACTTAATCTTCACAGTACCTTTACCAATAATAGCACAAGGTTGATCATCACCAAGATATAATTTTTAAGGTTACCAGGGACATACCTCTTGGAGAATTCTTTCTTCGAATTCGTGTGAAATGATGCTCCAGAGTCTAATACCCAAGACTCTTTCCTGCTTTCTAAGGAGCATATTAACGCATCGTCTCCTTTTGAAGTAATATTTTCCTCTGTCTTCTTCTCCTGGTCCTTTGGTTCTCTCTTGCACTGAAATTTATAGTGCCCGGTTCTCCTACAATTCCAACACTCGATGCTTCTCAACCCCTGGGAATTTTTAGGATTCCTAGACTTGGAGCTCCAGTCTCTTTATTTGCCTCGGTAGTTCGATTTACCGCGTCCATATACTCTGGTTGAATTTCTTCCTCTCGATTCTGTATGTAAGACTGAGGAGATTGATGACTCACTTGATTCTCTCGTTCGAATTTCTTCACTGAGAACTAGGTCACGAACATCATAAAATTTCAACTTATTTCTTCCTGACGAGCTACTCACCGTAGTGACAGTAGCATTCCAACTATCTGGTAGTGAAGACAACATTATCAATGCTTGTACTTCTTCATCAAAAATCAATTTCAACTGAACTCAACTGGGTTGTGATTGTATTAAGTTCATTGAGGTGTTGAGCTACCGAAGCGCCTTCCATTATTCGCAAATTGAATAAATGCCTCATCAAGTGAACTTTGTTAGACGCTGATGAATTCTCATACATACTGGAGAGAGCCTTCATAAGACCCACCGTGGTTGTTTCTTTTATGATGTTAAAAGCAACATTGCGGGATAGCGTCAATCGGATAACTCCAAGAGGTTGTCTATCAAGAAGTGTCCATTCTTCATCTTTCACACCCTCTAGTTTCTTTCTGAGAGAGGTTGATAAATATTTTTCTGGTATAGATAATCTTCAATCTTCATCTTTCAGAACCCAAAATATACACCATCGAATTTTTCGAGTCTCACATTTCCTTTGGCTGTAGCCATTGCTCTCACTCAAATCCGACCTCATTTGGATCGCTACCAGCCTAGCTCTGATACCAGTTGTAAGGGAAATACGTTAATTTCCTGGAAAATCACTTCTAAATTTACTTGAGGTAAAGAGGGATTTTGGGAAAATACACAATTTTCATTCAATCAAATCAAAAGAAAAAAAAAACACAAAACAAAAGTGAAATCAAACGCACAATTGTTAACGAAGTTCAGTAAATTATGCCTACGTCTCTGGACCTACTGCAGATCAATTTTATTAGAAAGACACAGTGACTCTGCCGTTTTTTATGCATACACAAAAAGCCTAGCAGTTAGTTTTGTAGAGACTGTAACACTTAAAAGGAAAAACATTTACAGTCCTTAATGTGTAATTTTTGACCCAGTAAAATCACACTGTCTTTTCAATTCACTCTAGCTCTCTTTAATGTGTTTAGCACTTGCCTCATCTTCACTGTCTTTTCATCTAGTATCTATACTATCTATTAACATAAATGTTGAATAAGGCTGGACTATTATGTCAAAATAACAGAGTCGGTATTTTGTTCTCTTTAAGGGTTTGTGGTCCAAACTGACGGTTTGAAATAATATTCAGAACACTAAGCTTTCCTTGTTTTTGTACTAGTACATATTAAACGTAGTTTGGATGATTTGATAATACAACTCCGATTTCACAATTGCGTCAAATATTATGAGATGCGGTAGCCCATTCTTGTTTTTATTATTCCCAAATTTTTGTTTCCCTTCCATTCTCCAATAATTCAAATATAAAATGTTTTAGATTTCAATAACTATAGTTCTTAAATGTGAATGCTTCATAAATATAGCGTGAAGAAGGCTTGAAGTCATGATGTTTGTATATCGGAGCAGGAATTTTCTGTCAAAATGTGCCGCTTCTTTCTTGGGTTTCTTACCCTACCGAGAAATGCTTTTCCTCCTATCACGATTATCCTTCAAAAGCATATCACTGGTAAATCAGAAAGGAAGGTTGTTGTATGATCAAGTTAAGATTTCCTTGTCAAAGTTATATAGATTAGAAAAAATGTTTTTTTCGTGCTGATCCACAAGAAAGGTGAATTGGGAATTTAGGAAAGGCTTCGCTAAAAATTCATTGATCAATCACAAAAACAGATCACTTGGCAGAGATTTCAGAAAGGACTTATCTCAAGGGCTTCAAACAATTTGGAAAACTGCGGTGGCTTTCTCAAAATCGAAGAAATCATCAACTAACAAAGTTTAGATTAGGTTTATTCACAAGGCTATCCAGCATGTAAATGGGCGGCTTGAGGTTACAAAATAAATTCAACATTATCTCATAGAATCCATGGCAAAACAACATAAGTATTCCAGAGAATACCCAATCAAGTCCTCTATGATTGGTAGTCTATTTTCAATCTAAAAAATTAAGAAGATCTCTCATATCTGAAAGCATACCAAGACAAAAATAATCAAGAAAGAAAAAATAAGAAAGATTGAGTTGCAAAGACTCAACCCCAAGAGTACGAGAATCAATTCCTTGTCCTTAAGACAACACTCTCAATAGAGTAGAATTATTTCAAGATTTCGAACAAAACTCCAATATCATACAAGGAAGCGGTCAGACGTCAATCAACAAAAGAAGAAGCTCTGCAAATGCGATTTCATGGCAACTCAATTCACTAAGCAAGATAAGTCCATTCTAATTAGCACCTCTAGGTTTACTTTGATATGTAAATTCGCCTTAGGTAGATCCAAATTACAAGTAATACAAACAATTCTAGAAAAACTTATACACTTTGGAATTTAAATTTATATGCCTATGATAACTGACATATATTTATTGAGCTTCAAAAAATAAAAGATTTAAAAATATTAAGAAAAGGTAACATTTAGTCTCCATAAGGCTTCCAAAATGGCAGTTCCGAAGGAATCTCATGTAACCCCAGTGTGGGTTAGATTTGCTAAAATACTTCAAGTTAAAACCAACATTAGTTATCAAACACCCATGGAAAATAAAGACCACCCCCTCAACTCCTCAATTACTATTGAGGAGTTAAATCCTAAAATAATTACAACATTGAACTCAATTGACCCTGGGATCATATTTAATAGCCTTCAAGATTCTTATGTTGATGACCACAATAAAATGTCTCATAAAACTACTCTTATATGTAGCCTTCCCGTATCTCCAACCTTTGAACACATAGATAAACCCACGAAGTTCAACAATGTTACCAGAAAGAAATACACAAGGCTAAACTCAAAAACGGAAACAAGACTTTTAAAAAAATCAACTAAAATCCCCAAAAGACAAAAACATCACTCACCCTCTACTATAAATTGACTATATACATTCTAAATTGGAATATTAGAGGTGTATAAAGCTTCAATAAATAGGATTATAACTCTTATTCAAACTCAAAAACTCGTTTTCTTACCCTTATAAGAACATATATTAACCGAAGATAAACTCAATCCATTAATAAAAACTCTTGGTTTTAAAAATGGTGTCTCTAATCCATCAAGTAAAATATGGCTCATGTGGAGAGATTACTTCAATTTGGATGTCATTTGTCAACATGGTCAGCTTATTCATCAAAGTCTACCAAACGTATGATAACAAAAAAATAATGGTTACCATTGTTTATGCTAAATGTAATAGAATAAACGGAATCCCATTGTGGGGGTAAACTCAGAGATCTCTGAAACAATGCACTTGAGTGGATTGTTTGAGGAGATTTCAATTACATCTCATCTTCTTTTGAACAACTTTCGTACATCACATCGTGTTTAAGAAGTCTTGATAACTTCAACAACACAATGCTAGACTGTGCATTAGAAAACCCTGGTTTTGTTGGTTATCCATTTACATAGACACACAAAAGATGTTGGAAAAGAGAAGATATGGTTTTAATCAATGAAAAAAATAAAAATTTGTCTGCTAAAATTCAAGTAAAACATATTCTCAAAACTTTCTCAGATCATTCTCCAATAAGCATCATATTAGAAAACAACACTTTTAAGCCTAAATCCTCTTTCAAATTTCTTAACATGTGGACTTTACATCCATACTTCAATCAATCTGTCCAAAACTCTTTGATAATCCCAATTGTTGGTTATCCTATTTTAACTTTTGGGAAAAAATAAAAAAGGATAAAATCTACCCTCAAAACATGGAATAATGATACCTTTGATAATATCTTTAGTGATATTGCCAAAACTGAGGAAGAGGTCTCATTTAATGAGAACATTCTTCGATATCATCAGCTATTAGAAAATAAAAACAACTTGGTCAAAACAAATGTTAATTACCTCATTCTCTTGTAAAGAGAATATACCTATATATAGGCTTTGCATCTAGCAAAATTTTATCCTTTTTGTAACCTTCGTCTTCTTTGTTTATACTATAAAAACCTTTCTCCACGATATTTTGTAGAAAAAGAAACTAAAACGAGTAGAATCTAAATCAATATAACATTTTCAACTACAAATCAAACTAGAAAATAGATAAAATATAAAAAATCACGAGTAAAATAAAGTCACAACTTAAGAATAGAGAATATGAAGAAAATTGAGTTCTATGATCTGCACCATCCTGGACACCAATAAAATTGTATTCTCTTAGACGAAGTGGCACTACTCTTTTGTGAGTAGTTACTGCTCAACCTCTTTCTCCACATTCCCACCGGTTGGATATCACATATGTATTCCACCATTTAATATATTAAACGTAGTTTGGATGATTTGATAATACAACTCTGATTTCACAATTGCTCATATGTAGAATTGAACATATCATGGCCATCCGCACGAAATGACATGTGTTAATTACCTCATTCTCTTGTAAAGAGAATATACCTATATATTATGATAAAATATCAAACGTAAACTAGGTTAAACAAGGTGACATAAACACTTTTTTTCATAATTTTGTGACGAAAAAGAAAAAAAAAACATAATTAAAGGCATTTATCATGATGGTATATGGCTTGAAGATCAAAATCAAATCGACATACATGGTGTTACCTACTTCAACTCATTATTGGAATCCAACACTAACACGAATCATTATTGTGATCAAATCAATATTATCCCCAAACTAATAACTGACAATGGCAACCAATTACTCTTCAAGACTCCTACCAAAGATGAAATCCATAATTCCATTAAACAGTTGTCCCCTAATAGTGCGGATGGCCATGATATGTTCAATTGCTCATATGTAGAATTGAACATATCACTTTATTGGTTCTCCATTTACGTGGACACACAAAAGATGTTGGAAAAGAGAAGATATGGTTTTAATAAATGAAAAAATGAAAATTAGTCTGCTAAAATTCAAGTAAAACATATTCTCAAAACTTTCTCAGATCATTCTCCAATAAGCATCAGATTAGAAAACAACACTTTTAAGCCTAAATCCTCTTTCAAATTTCTTAACATGTGGACTTTACATCCATACTTCAATCAATCTGTCCAAAACTCTTTGATAATCCCAATTGTTGGTTATCCTATTTTAACTTTTGGGAAAAAATAAAAAAGGATAAAATCTACCCTCAAAACATTGAATAATGATACCTTTGATAATATCTTTAGTGATATTGCCAAAACTGAGGAAGAGGTCTCATTTAATGAGAACATTCTTCGATATTATCAGTTATTAGAAAATGAAATAACTTGGCCAAAACAAATGATAATTACCTCATTCTCTTGGAAAGAGAATAGGCCTATCTATTATGATAAAAAATCAAACGTAAACTAGGTTAAACAAGGTGACATAAACACTTTTTTTTCCATAATTTTGTGACGAAAAAGGAAAAAAAACAAAATTGAAGGTATTTATCATGATGGTATATGGCTTGAAGATCAAAATCAAATCGACATACATGTTGTTACCTACTTCAACTCATTATTGGAATCCAACATTAACACGAATCATTATTGTGATCAAATCAATATTATCCTCAAACTAATAACTAACAATGCCAACCAATTAATCTTCAAGACTCCTACCAAAGATGAAATCCATAATTCCATTAAACAGTTGTCCCCTAATAGTGCGGATGGCCATGATATGTTCAATTCTACATTTTATCAGAAATGTTGGCCTATTATTCGAAATGACTGTGTCCTTGCTGTTGTGTCATACTTCAATGACAAACCTACCCCTAAAGACATATTTTTCGCTGCTATATGACTCCTTCCTATATCCTCAAACCTAAAATATTTAAAATATTTTAGCATAATTAGTTTTTGTTCAATCTTTAATAGAATTATCTCCAGAATCCTAAATGATAGGATCTAAGGAAGAAACATCCATGAACACATTTTTCTCCCAATAAATTATCTTTAACCTTAACAATGCCTCAAGAGGAAACAATATAATTCTCAAACATAAAATTATGTATAGAAATCAATCTTTTCGGAAATAAAATATTTGCCATTTCTTAGTGAGAATGAGTCATTTATTATTAACAAAATAGTACAAATCCAATGTTTTAAAAAATGGTCCAGATTGCATCAAAATATTATTATTTATCATGGATTGGATCCAGGCCCGAGATAATCCTTTTCTTATTAGTGTAATCCTTTAATCAAAATGAATGTAGAGAGATTGAAATAAGTTATTCATGTTAAAAAATAAAAAGGTTAAGCAAAAAAATTCGATTGCCTAGAAATTAGTGCTTAATTTTTGTCCAAATTGAATCATATCTAAGAAACGACCGTACGGAGCAACTTGTCTAAGGTAACAAGACTTGTTCGATTAGTAGAGCACATCACGTCTGGAGTAAGGCTATATCGTCAATTCGGCGAGGAATAAAAACATTCAGAATGCTATCATAATATTTGAATACACCAAGCTAGAGCAGCACCACAACCACATCAGTTCAGATTGAGAATGACCGAGCAAGAACGACTTATTGAGTAATGCCCACATAACTGAGCCGTTTTAGTGGATGGATCAATTTGGAATCAGGAGACACCCACGATGTTATCAGGCACGAAAACAAGATGAGCATAAATGTTTTACTTATTTAGTAAAGACAATAACATTAAAATATATTGAGACAGTTTGTTCTAATGCTTGTTGTAATGTTTGTTATAATGTGTGTTGTAATATTTGTTGTAGTGTTAGTTAACCACCTATATTTTTGTATACATTCAATTATTTTATAAGCGTCTTGCATCTATCACCATGAATCTGTATGCCGTCTCGTATTTATTATCTATATAAATTCCTATGCCAAACATCTATCATAAATACAGTTGCACATCTATTAGTATTTTTGGTGGCATCATTTCTTATCATCTGGTCTTCTATTATTTTTGTTGCCCAGGTTTCACATCATTTGGACTCACTTTTTTTCTTGGTGCAGTTCATATTTAAGAAATTTCTCTGTTTTTATAATTAACATAGTTTACCATCCTTCCATCTATTTTGCTAAATCGAAATTTAAACTAGTGAGTAACATTTGATTAGTTATTTACTTATATGATTTGAAAAAGTATATTATTTTGCAATAACCACAAACATTCACAAAAAAACCAAACGTTAATTACTATGTATGGTTCTAAACTATTTAACTATAAATTGCGTTCATACTTTAGGCTCTCATACAGGAAAAAATATTGTTATTTGAAAAGTGGCACCTCTAGTTGATTATTCTTTATTTGATGACTCTATTTATAATGATCTATCTGCACTTCATATTCCCCTGGAAAGATTGAAAAATTAAAAGCTAAAAACAACATAAGAATACTCTTTATCTTTTTATTATGATGACATTGATTTTTGCTTATGAATACTAATTTCCAAAATGTTTTGATCTATCTGAAGGTGACGAGTATCCAAATGAGGATCTTATTGTTCATTTAAAAAGAAAGAGAAAATATAGTGTATTTGAGGAATCAGTAGGTGATAATGAGAATACCTAAATACAGTATAAAGAAAAAGCGTCTTAAGAAAATAAAAAAGACTATAAGTAAAAAGATTCTCAAGAAAAATGAATTAAAAGTTTGTTGTTTACTTTTCCTTGTTTATATGTTTCTGTTTTTATTTCTTTTTAGATATTTTATTTATATTTTTTTATTTCTTTTTAGATATTTTATTTTTAGTTTTTATTTCTTGAACTTTAATGTATTTATTTTTTTTATTATGATATTTTTGAACTTGAATGCTTTAGGTATCCTTTTATTTATTTTCCCTGATTTATTAAGCTTATGACTCGGTTTAGTATCTATCAAATTCATGTATTTTTGTTATGATATGTTTTGCATCTATCACAACCAAAATTTATTTTTTTATGATAGGTTTAGCATATATCAAAACCATATATTTTTGTTACAATAGATTTTGCATCTATCACGACCAAAACGTATATATTTATAACCTGGTTTACCATATATGAAACCCATATATTTTTTTATGAAAGGTTTCACATCTATCAGGACTAAAATATATTTCGGTTATAACCTATGTATTTGTTTATCATAGGTTTCTCATGTATCACCACAATTGTATTTGGTTATGATATGGATTCACATCTATCACCACCACATATATTATTATGAGTCTCGCATCTATCATGCATGAAACCGGTTTTGTATCTATCATACATCATAAATGTTTCACATCTATTATGCATAATAAAAAAAGTTTCCCATCTATTATTATCCATGTTTTTGGATTATGACGAAAAAAGTAAGAACAAAAATTAAAAGTATAGAAACATACATTAATCCTACAAAACATATACACATGTTCATCTATTAAACCACATTTCCAACAACGAAAATATGTTATCTTTTGGGTACCTAATTCCCCTCTAGATGGAATTTGTTTCGTTTCAGATCTTCTAGATCTCTTTTTTAAAAGTGGGGTAAGTATATCCGGAGAAGTTGTTAAAGTGCATGTTTGACCAAAAGTAGTAAAATCAACTATGCCAAATGAATATATTGCTTTCTAAGCGCTTACAAAATAGTATAGCTCAACCTATTTTATAGGATTCGTGTCTATATAAAATATGGCGGCAAAAGCATCAAAGCATGAGAATCAATCCTATTTTGTACCACAAGAACAAGTAAATACACTAAGATAAAAACTATAACAAGATCGTATTGTGTAAAGAAGAGTAGACGAATAAACTATCCACATACGTCCTTGTTCGACAATGACTTTAATTTTTTTATCAAATTCATGACATAAATCACTAGTCCAACAATTAAAATCAACAAAATGTGTTGAAATTTAACTCATTAGTAATACTCAAATTGTGTCAACTAACTCCAATATACGCGCATATTTTAAACATATGAACCATCGTATCCTGAAATGCTATCGATGAACCCCTAAAAGAATACCTCAAATTATTTATAAAATGATAAATAAAGTATGCATGATGGTAATATGGAAATAAAGCACATACAACACTAACAATACCTAAATGACGATCAATAATAAATATTATTTGCCGATCCAAAAAATGAGGTTTCAACATCTTCCAGAATGATAACCAATTTTTGGTATCTTCAGCCTTAATAATACCAAATACAATAGGGAAGATGTCTGCAAAAAATATATGAAAAATATATCTAGAAATAACTATTATATGTTGATTATACCTACTTATACATTTATCGTATTCGGTTGACACATCTATAATGGGTTATAACTAATTTTACTTATATCATATTAATTATGCAATCATGATTTCCATTTATCATATTGATTATGTGAGTTTACACATCTTTTATACTGATCATCTCTAGTTTCGCATATATCATAACCGGTGTAGTATCTATCATATTTGGTCCATGCATGGTTTCGCAATACCCTTTTATATTTCCCTATTCAAAAAGTTCCATCAATAATAAAATTAGACGACTAGAATTTAAACCATGAAGACAATAAATGAATGCTACAAAACAACGCTTGAACACATTGGTTTCCAAAGTACACTCTAGTATGTAATCACTGTTGGTATCAAGAATATTTAATGTTTCGAGATAACTCTTAAGTAGTTTATAAGAAGTAGAATTATCTCTATATACAGCCATCTTAGCTTTCTCTAAAGAAACACATGAAACGTGGTAAGAAATATCTAAACGATAGTCATGTTTTAAAAATGATCTCAACACAATCACGTATTCAATTTTAATTAAATCTGATGACAAATGCTTTCTATTGTTTTTTACATAAACGAGTCCCACGAGTATGAGGTTAAACATATTTCTTATTAAAAAAACTAATGGACTTATCTTTTGTTTGCACAAAGTCTCCATTGACAAGCCTTTGTAATTTTTTTCGTACAATAAACAATTATTGTTTGTTTATTATTATGCAGTTATTTGAAAGGAAAACCTTATTGTAAAGCCAACTTAGTAATAACTAATCTTAACCCTAATGAACCCTCTGCCCAACACCACTAATTTCATTAGCCAAACCAACAATAGAAAGTTGTTTGTTTTTGTTACAAATTAAATTGATACCAGAACTTTAATAATTATTCTACACAAAAATTCTTCATTTGAAACTCAAATAAACTTTGAGCAATTTCTCTAACATTATCACCAATAACAACATCACTTTCTACATTAATAATAATAGTTGAAACCCTCGAAGCATCAACAACTGATATCAAAGCAACTAAATCACCATCACAACCTAAGATAAAATTTCGAGGTCACCATAACAATGTCTTAATCTTAATTTACATTGAACCCAAGCTTCATATCTACTGGAAATAAATTTAATAATATCTTCAAAATCATCAAATAGAGCAAGATCAAGGATTATAAGTTTGCCAATTAGTTTTAAAATATGTAGTCGACTTCTAGACATCCCGTAAATGTATTTGACAATTCAAAAAACTTAAAATAGTAAAAATCTAATACATATAATTATAATAAATATACAAGTTTTGCCCTTATACTAGGTTTCGCATATATGGGTACATAAATAAACACGTTTCGCAACTAGTAGAAAATATTAGGTTGCGTAACTATCATTATATAAAATATTCAGGCTTCACAACTATCATTACAGAAATTGAAACAGGCTTTGCATCTAGCAAAATTTTATTCTTTTTGTAACCTTCGTCTTTTTTGTTTATACTATAAAAACCTTTCTCCACGACATTTTATAGAAAAAGAAACTAAAACGAGTATAATCTAAATTAATATAACATTTTCAACTACAAATCAAACTAAAAAGTAGATAAAATATAAAAAATCACGAGTAAAATAGAGTCACAACTTAAGAATAGAGAATATGAAGAAAATTGAGTTCTATAAAAAAAATGCCAAGTGAAAATCAAATAAAAACAATAATCAAATCGAAAACTACAAAGAAATTAATAAGAAAAAAAATGAGGGAATCGAAAGAGAAGTTGAATTGTCAACTACAGATACAGTAGATTATAAATGTAAAAAGAGAAATAAATAAAATAACCGAATTTAGGATAAAAAGATAAGAAGTATAGATACTTTATTTTCATTTTAAAACTTTTTATAACATCATTTTAGGTTAAGAGGGTATTTTGTAATTTTAGGTTAAAAGATTTTACATAGTTGAATAAGGGTATTTTAGATATTATAAAGATAATTAACTTTTAAATGATTAGATGAGTTAAATGAGTTTTTTTAACTCTTTTGAATAAAAATTATAAGTACATAGTTTTGTTAGGTATTTTAGTGTAATTGGATCGACTATTCGACCAATTTAATCATGATATATTATCAAACAAGTCGTAGAATGTGTAGTGCACGCTTGTTAGATTATATCATGATTAACAGGGTTCAAGGGGCGTAGCCCCTTGCGGGGTCCAATGGCGGAGCCGCTGGTGAGGTCCAAGGGGCAGAGTCCCTCGTTAAATCGGCTACTACTGCAAGTCAACAGAATTTTTAAAATTCAAAATTTGAACATTTTATTCAAATTTAAAATTGAGCCGTTTTTATGAAAATCTCGTTGATCTTATCTACCCCTAAGTACCCTAACCGTCAAACCTATCTTGTTGGTCGAATTGCTTAATGTATGAGTTATGTTCTAAAAACAAAACATGTCAAGAGATCATTCTCCCTGTTAAAAAATAAAGATCGCTGATTTTATCAAGTTGAGAAATTTTGGAGAACCCAAAAAAATATTTCAATTAGAAATTGTTTTACAAGACTTCAGTGAATTATTCGAAATCTTCAAGCACTATTTTCTACAAATTTCATTTGGAATCTATAACCATAGAAAGAGACATACATACTGAAATCAACTAAACTCTACGAAAATGAAAATTTTACATTACGGGCAACAACATGAGCCATCATAACATAAATTCAATACAAGAATAATATAATTGAACCTCATCTTACCAGTAGATGAGGTGGACATTTGTGGAGGTCTATGATCTGCACCACCCTGTACACTCTTACGAATGGTAAGAGCAGCAAAATTGTATTTGAAGACGAAGTGGCAGTAACTACTGCTCAACCTCTTTCTCTCCATACCCACCAGTTCGACATCACATTTGTATTCCTCCATTTGTTGTATAGATGGATTATAACCATTTGATTATTAAACAAGCCACAACTATAGTACAAACCCTAAATTAAATAAAGACTATGTGACCAAAAGTAATCCTAGGATTGACGTTAAAGCGAATTGAACTTATAAGAAGTTGCCGAACTCTAGATCTTTGAGAATCATATGCCACTTACGTGAGCCATGTTTTGTAACCTCTAATTATAATAGAAAAATTAGCGACAGAATGGATACGATGACGACTTGAAAACACAAAATCCAAACTTTTGATAAATAAACTGCCATACCGGTATACATTGGAATCTCAGTATAATTTCTAGAAGATACTCCATGGTTTCCATGGAGAACCTCAGCTGATGGTGAGCCTACATTTTGTTCTTATTTACAGGTTAGTGCTCCAAACTGACGATATGAAATAATTTTACAAACACTAAGTTCCCATCCAAGACACACTTTTATGTTGAGTGTAAGAAACACTTTTACCTTGAGTGTAGTGTTGAGGTTGATTTTTTAACTATCCATAAGATATTAGATGGTGGATCATTGTCTCCACTATGGTTCTATAAATAGTAGAGCTCTCCCACCATCTAGAGCATCACCAAACACACTAAGAAGTAAAGTTAGAGAGAAAGTTAGAGTGAGAGAAAAGAGAGACAAAAATGCTCTCTTAAATGTCATAAAAAATATTTCTCTTGTAGTGTGAGTTCTAAAAGTGTTCTTGTAACATTTCTTTTTTCTTAATCTACATCAAATTGTTTGTTTGTTTGAGTGAATGTTGGCAAATGGTGTACCATCCTTCCAAGTTCCAACACTCAACAACAACGACTACGACAATTGGAGTATCAAGATGAAAACTCTCCTTGGAGCACATGATGTCTGGGATTTCGTCGAAAAAGGGTTTGATGAAGCAAGCCTTACTCAAGAGGAGAAAAAAATGTTGAAGGATTCAAGAAAGAGAGACAAAAAAGCTCTCTTCCTCATCTATCAAGCATTAGATGATGATGGCTTCGAAAAAATTTCAAGCGCATATTTTTCCAAACAAGCGTGGGAGAAATTACAAATCTCCTACAAAGGACTCGAAAATGTGAAAAAGGTACGTCTTTAAACATTAAAAGGTGAATTTGAATCCTTATATATGAAAACATCCGAGTATATTTCGGAATATTTCTCAAGAGTAGCAACCGTTTCTACCAATTAAAAAGAAATGGTGAGAAGTTGGAATATGTGAGAGTAATAGAAAAAATACTTCGTTGGTTGGATCCCAAATTTGAGCATATCGTCGTGACGATTGAAGATACTAAAGACTTGGAGAAAATAATGATTGAAGAACTCCAAGGATCATTACAAGCCCTATGAAGAAATGTACAAGAAGAAGCAAGAGATCACAGAACAAAGCCTCAAAGTAGAACTCAAGGACATGCATGCAAATAAAGGAGATGATAGAAACCAATATGGTCGAGGCACAGATAGAGGCCGCGGACGAGGTGATTATCATGGCAGTGGACATGGCTGGAATTACAAGAACAATAATTCCAACTACAACTACGAGAAACGAGAAAGCTCAACACAAGGTCGTGGAAGAAGAAATCTGAACTCGGGGTATGATAAATCTCAAATCCAATGCTATAGATGTCAAAGGTTTGGACATTATGCTTCCGAATGCAGAGGCCCCAATAATAGAGTTGATGAGAGGGTCAACTATGTGGAGGAGAAGACAAAGGAAAAATATATTTTACTACTAACATACAAAAACACTAATGAAGGTCAGGAGAACACTTGGTATCTTGATAGTGGTGCAAACAACCACATGTGTGGGAAAAGAAGCATATTTGTAAAGATCAATAAAAAAGTGAGTGGAAATTTCTGTTTTAGAGATGATAGCAAAATATCGGTGAAAGGAAAAGGTAACATTCTTATTTGTGCAAAAGATGATAGTCACCAAATAATTTCAAATGTGTGTTACGTAACTAGCATGAAAAACAACATCTTAAGCTTGGGATTACTACTAGAAAATGGCTATGGTATTCATATGAAAAATAATCGTCTTTTTCTAAGAGATGACAAAGGAGACTTAATTGCTAAAGTTCAATATCAAAGAATAGAATATTTCCTTTGAATATTCAAAATGATGTTGCAAAGTGTTTTAAGGCGTGTTACAAAGATTCATCGTGGCTATGGCATGTTTTATTTGGGTATCTAAACTTTACAAATTTAGATTTATTATCCAAGAAGGAAATGGTGAGAGGGTTACCATGTATCAATCATCCTGACCAACTATGCGAAGGATGTTTACTTGGAAAGAAATTCAGAAAAACCTTTCCAAATGAGTCAGATTGAGAGTCAAGAAACCTCTCACGCTTATTCAGATTGATATGTGTGGTCCAATAAAACCGAGCTCTGTAGGTAAAAGTAAGTACCATCTTCTCTTCATTGGTGATATTTCAAGAAAAACTTGGGTATATTTCTTCAAACAGAAATCCAAAGTCTTTGGAATATTTAAGAAGTTCAAAGCAGTTGTGGAAAAGGAAAGTAGAAATAAGATCAAAGCCATGAGATCTGACCGATGAGGGGAGTTCACATCCAATGAATTTCTAGAGTTTTGTGAAGCGCATGGAATTCTTCGCCGCTTGACAGTTCCCAGATCTCCTCAACAAAACGGTGCGGCAGAAAGGAAGAACAGAAAAATCCTTGATATGGCGCGAAGCATGCTTAAAAGTAAGAAACTGCCTAAGGATTTTTAAGCGGAAGCAGTGACATGTGCGGTGTACTTGTTCAACCGATATCCAACAAAAAGTGTTTGTGGAAAGACACCACAAGAAGCATGAAGTGGAAGAAAGCCCGAAATTTCCCACATGAGAGTATTTGGAAGCGTAGCTCATGTCCATGTACCAGACGAACAACGAACCAAACTCGATGATAAAAGCAAGAGTTTTATCTTCATCGGTTATGACTCAAGTTCCAAAGGATACAAATTGTACAACCCAAACAACACGAAGGCTGTGATAAGCCGAGACGTGATAATTGATGAAGAAGGCGAATGGGATTTTGGGTCTGATACAAATGAGTTCACATTTTCCCCCAAATTGAAGAAGATGAACATACAACAAATGAGAAATCAGAAGATTTTGCAACCCCACATGCTTCACTAATATCATCTACTCATGGAGACTCACCACATCCATCATTGTCAAACGATAGTCGAAATGAGAGAGCTGTGGAACGTATAAGAAGCCTTAGTTATCTTTATGAGGTAACCGAACCAATGGATAACATTACACTTTTTTGTTGTTGCTGATTGTGAGCTAGTGACATTTAAAGAAGCTGCACAAGAGAAACAATGGAGAGACGCGATGGATGAAGAAATTAGAGCCATCGAGAAGAATGACACATGGGAACTCACCTCACTTCCCAAAGGGTGCAAGACAATAGGCGTAAGATGGTTATACAAAACTAAGAGAAATTCTAAGGGGGGATTGAAAAACATAAAGCAATGCTTGTTACAAAAGGCTATAGTCAAAAGGCGGGAATTGACTATGATGAGTATTCGCCTCCGTTGCCCGATTAGAAACTATTAAACTAATGATTTCTTTGCCAGCTCAAAACAAGTGGAAGATACAACAAATGGATGTCAAGTCAGTATTTCTAAATGACGTCCTTCAAGAAGAAGTCTACATTCAACAACCATTAGGCTATGAGACTAAAGGCCACGAAGATAAGGTGTTGAAGCTAAAAAAGGCTCTTTACGAGCTAAAACAAGCACCCATGGCATGGAACAGTAGAATCGAAAAGTATTTCCAAGAGAATGACTTCAACAAATGTCCGTACGAGCACGCTCTATACACCAAGATAAAAAAAAGAAGATATTTTGATCGTGTGTCGCTACATGAACGATTTGATCTTCACCGGAAGCAGCCCAAATATGTTCAATAAATTCGAGGAAGTAATGACGAAGGAATTCGACATGACATACTTGAGGCTCATGGCGTACTACCTTGGCATTGAAGTTAAGAAACAAAAAGATGGAATTTTTATCTCACAAGAAAGCTATGCTAAAGATATCCTGAAGAAGTTAAAGATGGAGAACTGTAACCCGATAAGCACACCCATGGAGTTTGGAGTCAAAATGTCCAAGCATGAAGAAGGAGAAAGTGTAGATCCGACATTATTCAAAAGTTTGGTAGGAAATCTACGCTATCTAAATTGCACGAGACCGGATATTCTTTATGCAGTTGGATTGGTTAGCCGCTACATGGAATCTCCAACAACAACTCATTTTAAAGCTGCAAAGAGAATCCTTCGCTATTTGAAAGGTACAATTGATTTTGGATTACGCTATTCCATTTCTAATGATTACACAATTGTTGGGTATAACGATAGTGATTGGGGTGGAGACATAGACAATCGAAGGAGTACTACTGGATTTGTATTTTTTATAAGAAATATTGCTTTCACGGGATGTCAAAGAAACAATCGATTGTCACATTGTCCACTTGTTAAGCGGAATACGTTGCTGCTACTACATGTGTTAGTCATGCAATTCGGCTTAGAAATACGTCGAAGCAGATAGACCTAACACAAAATGAGCCGACTAAAGTGTATGTCGAAAATAAGTCAGCCATTGCCTTAGCCAAGAATCCAGTATTCCATTATCGAAGCAAGCATACCGATGTTCGCTACCACTACATAAGGGATTGTATTTCAAGAAAGGATGTGCAAGTTGAATATGTGAAGACACAAGAACAAGCTGCCGATATTTTCACCAAGCCACTAAAAAGCAAGGACTTCAAACGATTAAGGAAACTATTATGGGTCACGGGATCAAGTTTAAGGGGGAGTGTTGGATCATAAACTTGACCCGGTTAAAGGGTCCAACCCACTTAATAAGGCCCATCTAGAAAGCACGTTCTAGAACTAATTAAATTAATATTTCTTTAGTAGTGGAGTTTGTGTGTAAGACCTTCTTTAGGTTGAGTGCAAGACACACTTTTATGATGAGTGTAAGAAACACTTTTACCTTGAGTGTAGTTTTGAGATTGAGTGTTTAACTATCCATAAGATCATAGATGGTGGATCCTTGTCTTAACTATGGTTCTATAAATACTGGAGCTCTCCCACCATCTAGAGCATCACCAAACACACTAAGAAGTAAAGTTAGAGAGAAAGTTAGAGTGAGAAAAAAGAGAGACAAGAATGCTCTCTTGAGTGATAGAAAAAATATTTCTCTTGTAGTTTGAGTTCTAAGAGTGTTCTTGTAACATTTCTTTTTTCTTAATCTACATCAAATTGTTTGTTTGTTTTAGTGAGTGTTGTTTTATATTTTCCGCCAACAGGTTGTTGTATCAATCTTTCGATCAAGTTAACTGTTTCTTGTCGAAGTCATCTAGACTAGAGAAATGCTTTATGGCGCTGATTTAGAAGAAAGGGAAATTTGGGGATTTAGTAGAGGCTTCACTAGAAATTCACCGATCAATCACAAAAAATAGATAACTTGACAGAGAATTCTGGAAAGACTTATCTCAATGGTTTCAAAAAATTCGGAAAATGTTGTGGCTTCCTCAAGATTGAATAAATCATCAACTAACCAAATTCAGATTAGGGTTATTCACAGCGCTATCCAGCATGTAAATGGGTAGCTTGAGGTTACAAAGAAACTCAACTTTATCTCAAATGAATACACGGAAAAATAATATAGGGATTCTTGAGAAGACCCAATTTTCAATCTCTAAGAAATTAAAAAGATCATTCAAATCTGAAAGCGTACCAAGAAAACAAGGAAGATGTAGTTGCAAAGAATCAACATCAAAAGTACGAGAATCAATTCCCGCTCTTTACGACAACATCTTCAATAGAGAATAATAATATTAAGACTTTGAACCTCAATCAATGTAATAAGAAGCTCTGCATGGACCTGTTACATACCCAACCAAAGGAGATTTCATGGCAATTCAATTCACTAAGGACGAGAAGTCCATTCTAATTAGCAACTTTAGATTTACTTTGATATGTAAATTCGTCTTAAGTAGATCAAATTACAACCAATACAAACTTTTTAAGAGAAACTTAAACACTTTCAAAAAATGAAATACTTAAAAATAATATGGAAACGCAACGTCTGGTCTCCATGAGGCTTCTAAAACGGGAGTCTCAATTCAATCCTAAAAAGGAATCTCATGTAACCCCGACGTGGATTAGATTTTCTAAAATATCTGATTTTTTGTATAATAAAAACATAATCAGTACTATAGCAAAATCAATAGGAAGATCTTTAGAAATATGGATCCTCAATAAAATTAGGGCAAGATTCAACTAATGTCAAGCTTGGATAGAGCTTGACATATCTAAACCTCTCAATAAAAGACTCTGAATTGAATTTGGTAGCCAAGATGAGTTTTGGATAGACCTTATATTAGTAACAGTTCCTTTAGAATTTATGGATTATCACAATGTTGTCCATGATGACAACAAATGCAACAAAATAAAAATAAAAATAATGACTTAAAGACCTTCAATAATTCTAATAATCAAGCCAAATTACCACAACCTCCTCAATCTACTAAGGAAATGAATACTAAAATATAGTGAGTTAAATCTATAATAATTGGTAACTCAAATGAAAATAATGAAAACACTCTTGACACTCAAGCTTTTAAGACCTTATAGAAAACTGTGAAAAAGTTACCTTTAGGGAAATTATCGTTTGTTCAATCTTTAATAGAATTATCTCGAGAATCCTAAATGATAGGATCTATGTTATCCTTCCCAAGATAATATCTGAAGAGTAGGGGGCTTTGTTCATGGAAGAAACATCCATGAACACATTCTTCTCTACCAATAAATTATCTTTAACCTTGACAACGCCTCAAAAGGTAGCAATATAATTCTCAAAATTGACATGACTAAGGCTTTTATAGTTATCTCATAATTTTATATTCAGTGTAATGGATGCTTTTGGGTTTCACCATAAATTCATTAATCTCATTATATAATGTATTGAATATGTATTATTCTCTAGTGTGGAGAATTAAATGCTTACTTCAAATGAACCAATGACATAAGGCAAAGGGATCTAGTAACCCCTAACATTTTTAAATTTGCCGAACAATACAATACCTCATAAGAGGTACTAATTAGCTTATTAAGCATAATAATTTAATGAAATACAACAACGTAAGTGACATGAGTATCAATCCCTTAAATTTTGCTGATGACATTGTCATCTTAACTAATGGCTCGCTTAATAACTTAAACAAATTGACCAGCTTCTTAAACACATATTAGGGTATTTTTGCCAGTCCATTAACCCTGATAAATCCAGTCTAATTGTTCTAATAAAATATTAAAAATAAAATATATCAAAACATAGAAAATCTCACTTGTTTCAAAATAAAATCTCACAATTTGTCTTACCTTGGTGTCCAAATTCATAACAGGAATAAAACCATGTTATATGACGACTTGGTCAACAAAGTTAGAAACCAAATTTTTTTATTGGGATTCTAAAGTAAACCTTACAATGAATGTGGTCTGAACATTAGAAAACTTTCTAATCTTCAGGTTACTTACTTTTGTAAACTATGGTTTCAATATAGAAAAAATACAATACTTTGGGCCAGATATATGAACACTATTTATTGCAAAAATTGTCATCCCCTGCTCAAATCAAAATCTAAAAGTTGTAGAACTTAAAAGAGACTGAACAATATTAAACATATTATTGAGCCATCTATTAGGTGGAATCTTGGAAATAAGAATGTTGAATTCGATAATACTTGACCATCCAACATCTAATAAGATGTTGGTTTTGGTCTACCACTAAAAATATTCAAATAAGACATATTATTCCAACCATCACTTACTGGTCTATATGGCATTATAGAAATAAAATCAAATTGGATAGCATTTCTATACCTTTTGACCTTGTTTTAAATAAGATCAAATTCATATTACCTAGATTAGATAATGCATACATGCCTAGATTAGACAATGCATACATCTTAAAAGAGAAACTTTGGATTGGTTGTTTGCATATAACAAATTTTTTTGCCGCTTCTTTTACAATAATAAACCAGGTAAAGTTAACATATCAATATGGTTACATCCCTCTAAAAATAGACTTAAATTAAACAGTGATAGATCTAGTTTTCCAAATGGTCAACGTAGTGGTGTAGGCCTTATAACAAATAATCTTGGTGATGATGTATTGATTTTTTGTGGTGGGCCTTATAATAAAAAAACTCCCATCTTTGCTGAGTGTAGAGCTTTACTTGATGGCTCTTGATCATCTTTTTCGAAAATGGATTTAGGAAAATTGATATATAAATTGGCTCGAAAAAAACTTTTGAAATGTTTGCTTATGATTATGCTTCTTGGTACTTACAAAGTTTGATTAAATGTTGCAATAAGTTAATATTCTCTACCATGACCATAAGATATATCTCAAGAATCCAAAACCAGACTGTTGATCGGCTAGTCCACTTTACCTTTAAATGCAAAATGAAACCCGACATCTTCAACAATATTCTTCTTAATCCGCTTAGTTAAATTACTTTCTTAGATAAGCCAATTAAGAATAGAATCATACCAATGCTTTGTAATGTTTTTGTCAAGTCCTATGACAGTTGGTAGCAAATCGTAAGTGGAGACACCCTTCAAAGAGGTTGTTAGTAAACAGCAATGTTGATGGACGAATTTATGGCCTATACACCAAATAGGACACGTGGATGGCCCACAAAGGTGGCTGATAACAACCAGATGTGTAGGCTGTAAATTCACATAATTTGTATCAAAATTAAAAATGTAATTTGTATTTCGAGTTAGGTTTCAATCTCTGACATCTATTATTTGCTTCAATCGTATGGTTTATGTACATTTAATTCTTAATGAATAAAACCATAATTGATAAAGAAAAACCATATCAATGCAAAAGGTGGAGGCAATGAAATTAAACAGGTTCTGTATTGGGTTTGATTCAGCATAGGAAGATATTAAAACAAAACTTTGATTCTCCAACATAGAAGCATATGTAGATGCTTATCAAGGTAAAAGCTCATAATACGTAGAGAAGTCAAAAATTGATAGACAAAATTAAATCCATGATCGTAACCATAAGATAATACTCTTTCAGTGTGGTGTTGTAATTTATTGGAGTGTTATAATTTGTTACGCAAACTTCAGACTTATTAGACCGGAATCCCCGTGATTTTGGAGCATGAGATTAGAATGTGGATCCATTTGAAGATTTAGAACGTATGAACAAGAAACTGTATGAACAAGAAATTTGTAATAAAAAGCAAATGTTACCACTTAATGTCGAACTGAAATAACAAAGTACAAACAACTTAAATACTTTCTAACAGATGGAAGCATAACCCACTCCTAGTTTAGTGCCACTCCCTTACGCCACTCCCTTACTCCACTAACACACTCCTACAATATTACCAACTCCCCACTACTAAGTCTGATAGCAGATGGAAACAGTTAAAAAACAAACAAAACAATTAAAACTTTGTTTTAGAACATGTTTAGATTAACACAACACACTCCCCCTTAATCTAAACACCCTTTGCAAGTTCCCTAATGCCCAACAATTCTCGCATCTGTTCAAACTTCACAAATGACATTGCCTTAGTGAGAACATCTGCACGCTGATTCTCTGAGCTAACATGTTTTATGATAATACCTCCACGCTCCACACAGTCACGAATAAAATGGAAGCGCGCATCAATGTGTTTACTGCGACCATGAAAAACTGGGTTCCTTGCAAGATCTATTGCTGATCTGTTATCATCGTACAATGTAACAGGCTTCGTTTCCATGTTTGTAATTTGACTTAGTAACTTTTGAATCCATAAACCTTGACACGCCGCTGTTGTTGCAGCCATAAACTCGGCTTCGCAGGATGATAGAGCTACACAATATTTCTTCTGGGACACCCAAGTCATCAAACTTTCACTTAGATAGAATGCCATTCCCCCAGTACTTGTTCGATCATCACTGTTTCCTGCAAAATCACTGTCTGAAAAACCAGAGAGCATATGATTACCTGTTCCCTTCGAGTAAATGAGACCATAGTCCAGTGTTCCCTTTATATAGCGAAGAACACGCTTCACAGCACCCAAGTGAAGCAGAGTAGAACGTTCCATGAAACGGCTTACCATACAAACTGCATATGCTATATCTGGTCTTGTGTGAACCAGATAGCGTAATCCACCCACTATGCTTCTGTACTTGGAGGATTCAACTGCCTTACTCGTCTCGTCATTATGTAATTGAATCTTTGGCTCCATAGGACATTTACTCGGATTGCAATCAGTTATACCTGCAACCTTTAGTAATTTCCTTGCATATGAAGACTGTTTTAACTCGACATACTCCCTTTTCTGATCAACCTCTATGCCCAAGTAGTACGATAACTTTCTTAAGTTGCTCATATGAAACTCTCTACTCATCTCTTCCTTAAATTTCAGAATATTTTTAGTGCTTGACCCTGTGACCAATATATCATCCACGTAGACACCAATTATCAATGACTCATTCCCTTCACGTCTAGTATAAACTGCATATTCATACGGGCATTTCTCAAAACCCAATTACTCTAAAAAAACTCATCAACCGTGCATACCAAGCGCGTGGAGCTTGCCTAAGTCCATACAATGCTTTCAGCAATCGGTAAACTTTTCCCTTCTGTCCCTTTACTTCATAACCAACTGGCTGCACTACATACACTTCTTCATCGATCTCACCATTAAGGAAAGCTGATTTTACGTATAAATGGTGTATTTCCCAGTTGTTCGTTGCTGCAAGAGCAATTAGCAGACGAACTCTCTCCAACCTAACCGGGGCAAATACTTCATCAAAGTCTATTCCATGCTTTTGACCGTAACCCTTAGCCACAAGTCTCGCCTTGAACTTCACAATAGTTCCATTCGAATCCTTCTTGATTTTAAACACCCATTTTAACCCAATCGCCTTGTGACATTTTGGTAAATCTGTCAACTTCCACGTATTGTTTTTCTCTATTGATTCGAGTTCTGTCTCCATCGCCTGTGTCCATTCTTTTTCTTGAACTTGTTTCAAATGTGCTTTGTTCTTCGACGCTTAGCAATAACAGATCATCATCCAACTCTATCTCAGATGTCTCATCATATATGTCACTTAGTAGCCTAAACTTTATGGGTTCACTACTCATTGTGAACGACCCTGACGCCTGTTCTCCTGTTGAAGAAGAGTTGTATGTATCAGCCGTTTCACCTCTATGACTGAGCACTTCGATGGCTCACTTGATTTATTTGTTTCACTTTCCGTTTCTGCATTTCCTGTATCATCCATTTCTTCGACTATGTGCTCAACTTCAATATGCAACTCGATTCCAGAAAATGTAGCCTCACTATCAGTTTGTTGCTCCCACTGCCAAACCTTATTTTCTAGGAATACTACATCACGACTTACACAAATGACTCCCTCATTGGGATCATATAGACGATTGGCTTTGGTCTCTGGTTTCTTTCCCAAATAGATAACTGGTTTTCTACGATCGTCTAGCTTACTTGTGTGCACCGATGGAACCTTCATGTATGCCATACACCCAAAAATCCTTATATGTTGCAAATCCGGCTTACACCCCGTTCATGCCTCATATGGAGTTTTTCCCCGTAATGTTCGTGCTGGCAGCCGGTTAAGCACATAAACTGAGTGTCTCACTGCTTCTCCCCACATAAATGATGGCAATCTTGCACCCTTCAAAAAACTTCGAGTCATGGCAGCCACCGTTCGATTTCTACGTTCCACCACCCCATTTTGTTGTGGGGTGTAAGGTGTTGAATAATGCCTCTGTATACCAGCTTCTTCACGAAACTCACTGAATTCATTTGAGGAAAATTCTCCACCCCTATCGGTCCTCAATATTTTGATTTTCTGACCACTTTATTCTCAACAAGCTGTTTGAACTTTGCAAATACACTAAATGCCTCACTTTTCAATTTTAGCATATAAACCCACATTTTTCTGCTATAATCACCAACTAATAGAAGGAAATAAAAATTACCGGCTGGTGTTGGAGGCAAGATTAGCCCACAAATATCTCCATGTACGAGTTCCAACATTGTTTTAGCATGAAAGTTCGCATGAGATGGGAATGGTTGCCTTGTTTGTTTTGACATCAAGCACCCCTCACACTTCTTTGTTAGCTGTTTTGTTTGAGGCAAGCCATATACCATATGTTCCTTTGTCATCTGTTCCATTGCTCCAAAATTAACATGACAAGACGCGAGTGCCAAAGCCATGCTTCCTCTTCGACCTTGCTTAGAAGAAATTTAGATGTGCTCTCCTCGAGACTGATTTTGTAGAGTCTATTCCCTGATTTTTTTCACCTTCATAAGCAACCTTTCTTGATCATCATACACCCACAAATAATCACCACTCAATATTACTCGTTGATGCTCCTCTGATAGTTGGCCGAGACTGATAATATTGTTGCATAAAGTGGGAATGTAGTACACATCTCTAAGCATCTTCTCTTCACCATTTTTACACCTAAACGATATGACCCCTTTACCTTTTATACTTACTGTGGAGTCGTCCCTGAACTTCACTTTTCCTGTGACTCGTTAATCTAATTGGCTGAATTTTCCTCGTGCACCAGTCATATGGTTGCGGGCACCATTGTCTAGGTACCACACTTGTGACTCTCTTTGACCCTCAGTCTCTAATCACAGTTGTGGAACTATGATTGCCTTTTTCAGCAGCATAGTTTGTCCTGTCATCTCTCCAACTTTCTCAGCAATCAACAGTGTTGGCTCATCCTCTTGAACTTTGGAGAGGTTTACCTCCTTCTGTGTATCTCTGTCCCTTCAAGGTTTACGGCATTCTGCAGCATAATGCCCGTACGCCAAGCAGTTGAAACATCTCACCTGGCTCCTGTCTCGTGGTCCACGTATGCCAAATTTTCCACAAGATTCTCCACCACCTCGAGCTCCCTCTTTGTTAGTTCTCTTTAACCACTCTTCTCGGGTCAACAACAATTGTTCGTCATTGCCCTCCTTCTTTCTCCACTCTTCTTCTATCAATAGAAGTTTCCCTTGACTTGTTTCGGTTTATCCACGTACTCTTTCTTCATGTGCCTTCAATGAGCCAATAATCTCTTCCATCGACATCGCCTCAATGTTTCCAAATTTCTCAATTGCAGAGGCAATTTGGACATTCTTCGAGGGAACCGCTCTAAGTAGTTTTTTCACCACGTATGCTTCTTCCAATGTCTCTCCAAGAGCTCTGATCTTAGTGACCAAACCATTCAGGTTCATATAAAAATCGTCCAGTGGTTCTATTTCTCCCATACTCAATGCCTCGAATTCACCTTTCAGAGTTTGAGCCCTTGTCTTCTTTACTTTTCCCGCACCCAGGCTCATTGCCTCGAATATCCTCAGGGATTTCTTGGTAAATGACAACTAACGCACGTTTATCGACCTTGTCTTCAATTACAAACTTGGGATCTTTGGATTCTACAGCTTCCCACACACCAAGCGCTTGCATGTATACCTGCATTCTAATTGCCCACACCGTGTAGTTTGTTCTTGTAAGTATTGGATAACTCAAATTAAACGAGCTTTCCTTAGGCTTGGCTGTCTCCATGTCGTGTCAGCTGTGTATGAAGAGTTATTGTTTGAATGATCGGGCTCTGATACCACGTGAAGATATAGAGCGTATGAACAAGAAACTGCATGAACAAGAAACTTGGAATAAAAAGCAAATGTTACTACTTAATGTCGAACTAAAATAACAAAGTACAAACAACTTAAATACTTTTTAACAGATGGAAGCATAACCCACTCCTAGTTTAGTGCCACTCCCTTACTCCACTAACACACTCCTACAATATCACCAACTCCCCACTACTAAGTCTGATAACAGATGGAAACAGTTAAAAAACAAATAAAACAATTAAGACTTTGTTTTAGAACATGTTTAGATTAACCCAACACCATTACAAACATGAAATTATGTATAATAATCAATTTTTTGAACGAAAATACTTGCCATTTTGTCAGTTAGAATGAGCCATTTATTATGAATTAATATTACAAATCCAGTGTTTTAAAAAAGGGTCCAGATTACAGCAAAATATTATTATTATTTACCATGGATTGGATCCAGGCTCGAGATTAGTGTAACCCTTTAATCATAATGAGTGTGGCGAGATAGAAATAAGTTAGTCATGTTAAAAATAGCAAGGTTAAGCAAGAAAACTCGATTACCTAGAAATTAGTGCTCTGTTAGAAACGACCGTACGAGAGCAACCTGTCTAAGGTAAGTGTAGCACATCACATCTGGAGTAAGGCTATGTCGTCAATTCGGGGAGGAATAAAAAGCATTCAAACCGTTATGATAATATTTGAATACACCGAACTAAAGCAGCACCACAAGCACATCGGTTCGGATTGAGAATGGCCGAGCAAGAGCGACTTACCGAGTAATGCCCACATAACCGAGCCGTTGTAGTAGATGGACCGATTTGGAATCAGGTGAACCCACGATGTTGAGTCTAGACTGAAGAGGAGTATAGCAAAGTGTTAAACCCCCATGAGTTGGTTTGAGAAATTTTATATGCTATTATTATTTGCTCTCTGTGAAGAGGTTAATAATTAGAGTATAAGAGAAAAGGTGAGCTCAACAATGAAAGATTTTGTAAGTTTCCAATCTCTTATTTTATGTGTAAAATTGTTTCGAATGGACATTAACAATTTTTTATCGTCGTATATTTTCGCTTTTTCAAAATTTCCGGTTTACCTTTTGACATGAAAACACTGTAGATAATTGATATATTGCCGTGGCATATATTATGAAAATTCTGTAGTGGGAGTTATACCGTGACACGCTTGTTTGACTAATAAACACCACAAAAGAACACAATATATAAAAAATAACAATATAGCTAAAAAACTAAAACATTTAATACTAAAACTACAGCATGCAATACAACATCCTTGCCAAAAAAAGCATCCTCCAACATTTGATACTTAAAAATATACTTCAAATAATCCATTCATCCATGGCCTAAAAAAAGATACATAACATAAAAATACCAAAAAGGATTATGAGCCAATGAACGGGGATTGTACAACTCGTTTCTTGAAATTCCTAACTTATTTCGCCCTCTCATCAACATGTTGACGATCGCTATTTCCGGATGAGTTTCTACATTATCAAGCATTATATCTTTGTTGAACTGCATAAAAGCACAATTTCCCTTTTCCTTCTTATTTTGATCGATGTAGACATATTATTTCACACCAATACTTTACCTCCTTTTCCAATTTAGAAAATATTTTACTTCAAGAGAAACAATATTGTAACAACTTCTAATGCCACCGTATTCAACATAATTCCCATAATTAGTTCACTTCATGAAATTTTTTGATGTAATCCTTTCCGAATAAAGTTAACTTAAACCCATTATTAAAACTCTCATTATTAAGGGAATGCTTAAACATATGTGTCAAATGGATTCTCAAACTTTCATCGATTCTCAAACTTTCATCTTCAATTGATTCCAAATTCAACTTAGCTCGAATCAAATAGTATTCAACTATTATATAAAATATCAGTCACAATGATAATAACATTCATACCAAGGTTTCGTTCAAGACGTTTCACTTATGCATTAAATTTCGAACAATATTTAATAATAGGGAACAACTTTGACTCATTGAACAAAACTTTCGAATCAGTGCAACAATATTGTCTTTCTTCTCACCATAATCATTTTCAGAATCAAATGATGTTATATTTCCTACCAACGCCTCACGAAACAAAATCTCTGTATAATTTTTTATTATATTGGAATGTCTCATCATGTGTAATTTAAGGTATTAGTCATGTAATCGAATTTGAACATATGACCGACACATGTTATTGTTATTATTATCAGGAGTTCATGCTAGATTCAAAGAAAACAATCAACATTGGTAATTTTATGGAGAGGGAGGAGAGTTCTTAAACATGTAAGTAGTCATATATGTCCTCTTCACAAACCTTTTAAAGTGGAACCATCATTTAGAACTTGTAAGGTGTACTCTCTATCAAATGTAATATTTATTTGTAGCTTAAGCACTACGTCTTCTAAAGTAATATTTCTTGATCTTAAAGGTTACTTAATATAACTTTTTTATCTTGTATAGAACTTTTAGAAATACGATTAACGACGTTATATACGATGGTCATTGCGGGTGTCATTCAATTATGTTTGGCCTGAACGACAATATATTGAATGGAAGTTGATTGGAGTTCCATATACAACGAACTTATGGTTTTTGCGTCTATTTACATGAAGATATTTAGTGGTATAAATAAATTAATAGAAATTACGGAACATGTAACGTGCTATTGTAATAATATCGAGAGCTGGGAGACAACAACGAAGACGAGAATCGTGATCACATTAATACTTAACTACATGATCCATTTTGTAGAGAAGTTGGGTTAATGCCAACCACTATATCAATGTGAGTATTTCATATTTAAATTTTAGTTTTTAGTTTATTTGTTTTATATAACTTTCCATTGCAACTAACCCATGTATAAGGATACATCATTATTGCCTAAAATTGCGTACAACAGAAATCGAAGGTTTGTGAATACCGTTTCAATTTTGATAGAAGAGATATGAAAATATTATAAAACTTAGTTTTGATATAACATATTTAGCCACATTCGTTTAATATACGTGTACTATTTTCGAAATTTTTGTCATTGTAATCTATGTATAGTTGTTTCCACTATAAAGAATTATATATTTAAAGTATTAATTTAATGTTGTTGTTTTGGTAAATATATGAAAACTTTATACTTACCCTATAATAAAACAATAAAGTGGGAGGTTTTGACAAAAAAACTCTAAAGGGATTCAGATATATGGACGGTATATATTTTCTATATCGTTGGTAGGATAATACACCGCTGATGTAGAATTTGTATGCAAGAGGTCTAAAATTTTTCTACCACCTTTCTAGATGCTTTATACTACTTGTATTTTAACCTAATTAAATATTTTTAAAAAAATCTAAAGTTCATTGACTATAGTGGTGGTAGAAAAATACACCATCCGTATGAATTCCATACTGGTGGTGTAACAATTACACTCGTGGTATGACTTCCTAATACCAACGGTATTGTGACTTAATACTTTACTTCAATATTTTTTAAAGCTTCTCAGTTACATCCTCGACGTAAAAATTTTATACTATCGTTATGATACCATTGGTATGATATTATACTGGTGGTATCACTACCCTATACCATCGGTATTGTTTGTGGGGTAAAACAGTAAAAAACCTATTGTACTGATAACAAACGGTTGATATATTATCGGTATAATAGTCCCGCTCGTTGTATAGATATTCTATATTAGGAGGTGTATTATCTATTTGACAATAGGATAATAGTACACCACAAATACATGGTTTTAGAAAAATAAGAAAACTAAAAAAAATGTCGATACTCGGGGTATGGAATTTATATCTTCGATACAGAATCTCCATACCAGTGATGCTGATATTATACAAGCTCTATAACAGATGGTACAAGTCTATAACTTCCAAATAAAATTAGAATTTTTTTTTGTGTGTGACTAATAAACAACACAATAAAACACAATACATAAAAACAAAAACATAACATAAAATAACAAAAATAATAAATATCAAAACTACAAATGGTTACGCATTCTTCCTAGTGCCGGTGGTTAACATTATATCGGTAATGTCCATTTTTCTTCATAACAACTCTAGGTTTTTGAGGATCTAGTGGTTTTTCATGGATCAAACCAAACTGTCGCATCACTCGATTCGATATCTACCTTTCAATCGTGGAGATAATCTAAATAGGATTGCTATAATAACTGACCTCTTATTCCAAAAACCTATCCTTTATGTATGTATATAGCTGACATATCACCTACAAACAAACATATAGAAAACTAAGATATACTTCGGATTTGATAAAAGTTAAAAAGTAGTTACATCGTTCAAATAGGAGTTTAAGTAAAACCTAATCTAGTGTCGAATGATAGGCCCGAATAGAGTCATATCCATCATATTTTTAACCATAACCTAGTTGTTGAGATGTCAACTTTGTAACATTTCATTCATGGCATGGATGCTTTCCGAGATTGTAAAAACGGAAACTAAATTAAACAAAAAATATTATTATAATATACTAATCGATACAAACCAAGTAACAATAAATAAATTTAAATGTCTGATTAAACTTACATTCCTGTTGTAGGTGTTGTACGCCTTGTGAACCTTGTGCTTTGGAAACAGTGTAAAACTGTTTTGTGCCAAGAACATATTTTGGAGATCGGGAGTACTACTAAGAACATATTTTGGAGATCGAGAGTACGACTAAGAACATATTTTGGAGATCGGGAGTACTACTCATGAATGTTAGGCTTGTTTACCTCAGAACATGTATCATTGTCCAACTATTCTTCACACCAGTTCTGACATCCACATTTAACCTAATTAACCTGAGCGCGTTCGGTCGCTATTAGCAGAATTTTTTGTTGTCTTTCCCGATAATCTGCCTACAGGTCTTCCTCCATTGAGAGACATCCAACACCAGATTGACCTAGTACCGGAGGCTAGTCTACCAAACCAACCGCACTACCGTATAAGTCCAAAAAAGTATGAAGAGCTCCACATATTGGTGAAAGAACTGTTGGCAAAAGGCCACATCTGTGAGAGTCGTAGTCGTTGTGCGGTTAACACCAAAGAAGGATGTCTCAATGAGGATGTGTGCGGATATCACCAGATTCGTATTCGCATCGAAGATGAGTGGAAAACAACCTTTAAAACCCGAGAAGGTCTCTTTGAGTGGATGGTTATGCCATTTGGCTTTTGCAACGCTCCTAGCACGTTCATGCAGGTTATGAACCTGGTATTTCGTCCGTTCATTTGAAACATTTCTAGTTGTGTACTTTGACGATATTCTTATATATAGTACTATGGAGGAGCTACACCTTCAACGGTTACGAGAAGTAATGGTTATTTTGAAACGTGAAGAGTTTTATGGGGAATTTGACAAATTTTCCTTTATGATAAATTCAGTTCTCTTTCAGGGGTATGCTGTGTCAAAATATGGTTTGTTAGTGGATAAGTCAAAAGTGGAAGCAGTGCGTGACTGGCCTACACCTACTTCTATCACTTAAGTGCGGTCTTTTCACGGATTGGTCTCCTTTTACTGAAGGTTCATACATAACTTCAGCACTGTTATGGCTCTTATTACGGATTGTATGAAGGGAAAGACGTTCTGCTGGACCCCTGAAGCAACTACTGCGTTTGAAGAGATCGATGTAAGACTGACCACTCCACCAATTATGGTTTTACGTAACTTTTTTACAGGGTTTGTACTGCATTGTGATGCGTCTGGATTGGGCATTGGAGGTGTACTCAGTCAACGAGGCCGACTCGTAGCCTACTTCAGTGAAACGTTGAGTGGAGCTAAACTCAAATACAACACCTATGACAAGGAGTTTTATGTTATTGTAAGAGGTTTGAAGCACTGAAGTTCCTACTTGGCATATAATGACTTTTTCCTATACAGCGATCATGATGTCTTCAAGCATCTGCAGAGTCAAGAGAAGCTCTATTCCCGCCATGCACGTTGGGCAGCATTTACTCAACAATTCACCTTTTCCATCAAGCATACTTCGGGGGCAGTTACCGCATAGCTGATGCACTGAGCTGACACAATATGATGATTCATATAGTAGGAGAAGTTGTGGGATTCGATATGATTAATGATGTACTGGCTATCGATCCATATTTCGTTCATATTCTAGAAAACGTTTGCGTAGGGTTGAGAAACGATTTTGCAGTGAGCAAGGGTTACATCTTCAAATGTAATTTACTATGTATTCCTGAGGGCAGTTTGAGGTTACTGATTGTACAGGAGAGACACAACGAGGGGCATGGTGGTAGAGGTCACAATTCACTATATATCCAGTCATTTTTTGTGGCCGCATTTGAGGCAAGATGTTATCTGTTTTGTATTTGGTTATCGAGTTTCCCAGGTGGCAAAAGGTACATCCTCTAACTCAGGTCTATACCTACCACTCCCAATACCGGAAGGGCGAAGCATCAGCATAGCTTTCTTCTCTGGGCTACCAAGAACACCAAGAGGCAAGAATTCTATTTTTGTGGTGGTTGACAGGTTTTCTAAGATGGCCCATTTTATTGACTACAAGAAAACCACGGATGTTGTGAATGTTGCTAATTTATACTTTCGCGAGGTCTACTGCTTACATGGCCTACCCTTGAATCTCGTTTATGATCGCGATACGCGGTTTGTCGGGCATTTTTTTAGGAGTTTGTGACACCTCGCAAAAACAAAGCTGAGTTTTAGCAGCGCTGATCACCCGCAGACAGACGGCCAAACCGAGGGAACTAATCAAACGTTAGGCAACATGTTACACATAGAGGTCTCCGGGGACTTGAAAACATTATTTTTGCGCCTTTATCACGTTGACTTCGCCTACAAAAGGCACCACAAGTGTAATACTGAGTATAGTCCATTCATGGGTAGTCTATGGTTATAACCCACAGGGTCCTATGGATTTGGCTTTCCCAACGCTTGACAAGGTTCCAGCTAGGGTCGAGAACGAGATTGCTAATCTATGGGAGATCCATCAGAACATACGCAAACACATGGAGGAAACAACACAGAAGTACAAGGTCGTCGCACGCTTGTTTGACTAATAAACACCACAAAAGAACACAATATATAAAAAATAACAATATAGCTAAAAAACTAAAACATTTAATACTAAAACTACAGCATGCAATACAACATCCTTGCCAAAAAAAGCATCCTCCAACATTTGATACTTAAAAATATACTTCAAATAATCCATTCATCCATGGCCTAAAAAAAGATACATAACATAAAAATACCAAAAAGGATTATGAGCCAATGAACGGGGATTGTACAACTCGTTTCTTGAAATTCCTAACTTATTTCGCCCTCTCATCAACATGTTGACGATCGCTATTTCCGGATGAGTTTCTACATTATCAAGCATTATATCTTTGTTGAACTGCATAAAAGCACAATTTCCCTTTTCCTTCTTATTTTGATCGATGTAGACATATTATTTCACACCAATACTTTACCTCCTTTTCCAATTTAGAAAATATTTTACTTCAAGAGAAACAATATTGTAACAACTTCTAATGCCACCGTATTCAACATAATTCCCATAATTAGTTCACTTCATGAAATTTTTTGATGTAATCCTTTCCGAATAAAGTTAACTTAAACCCATTATTAAAACTCTCATTATTAAGGGAATGCTTAAACATATGTGTCAAATGGATTCTCAAACTTTCATCGATTCTCAAACTTTCATCTTCAATTGATTCCAAATTCAACTTAGCTCGAATCAAATAGTATTCAACTATTATATAAAATATCAGTCACAATGATAATAACATTCATACCAAGGTTTCGTTCAAGACGTTTCACTTATGCATTAAATTTCGAACAATATTTAATAATAGGGAACAACTTTGACTCATTGAACAAAACTTTCGAATCAGTGCAACAATATTGTCTTTCTTCTCACCATAATCGTTTTCAGAATCAAATGATGTTATATTTCCTACCAACGCCTCACGAAACAAAATCTCTGTATAATTTTTTATTATATTGGAATGTCTCATCATGTGTAATTTAAGGTATTAGTCATGTAATCGAATTTGAACATATGACCGACACATGTTATTGTTATTATTATCAGGAGTTCATGCTAGATTCAAAGAAAACAATCAACATTGGTAATTTTATGGAGAGGGAGGAGAGTTCTTAAACATGTAAGTAGTCATATATGTCCTCTTCACAAACCTTTTAAAGTGGAACCATCATTTAGAACTTGTAAGGTGTACTCTCTATCAAATGTAATATTTATTTGTAGCTTAAGCACTACGTCTTCTAAAGTAATATTTCTTGATCTTAAAGGTTACTTAATATAACTTTTTTATCTTGTATAGAACTTTTAGAAATACGATTAACGACGTTATATACGATGGTCATTGCGGGTGTCATTCAATTATGTTTGGCCTGAACGACAATATATTGAATGGAAGTTGATTGGAGTTCCATATACAACGAACTTATGGTTTTTGCGTCTATTTACATGAAGATATTTAGTGGTATAAATAAATTAATAGAAATTACGGAACATGTAACGTGCTATTGTAATAATATCGAGAGCTGGGAGACAACAACGAAGACGAGAATCGTGATCACATTAATACTTAACTACATGATCCATTTTGTAGAGAAGTTGGGTTAATGCCAACCACTATATCAATGTGAGTATTTCATATTTAAATTTTAGTTTTTAGTTTATTTGTTTTATATAACTTTCCATTGCAACTAACCCATGTATAAGGATACATCATTATTGCCTAAAATTGCGTACAACAGAAATCGAAGGTTTGTGAATACCGTTTCAATTTTGATAGAAGAGATATGAAAATATTATAAAACTTAGTTTTGATATAACATATTTAGCCACATTCGTTTAATATACGTGTACTATTTTCGAAATTTTTGTCATTGTAATCTATGTATAGTTGTTTCCACTATAAAGAATTATATATTTAAAGTATTAATTTAATGTTGTTGTTTTGGTAAATATATGAAAACTTTATACTTACCCTATAATAAAACAATAAAGTGGGAGGTTTTGACAAAAAAACTCTAAAGGGATTCAGATATATGGACGGTATATATTTTCTATATCGTTGGTAGGATAATACACCGCTGATGTAGAATTTGTATGCAAGAGGTCTAAAATTTTTCTACCACCTTTCTAGATGCTTTATACTACTTGTATTTTAACCTAATTAAATATTTTTAAAAAAATCTAAAGTTCATTGACTATAGTGGTGGTAGAAAAATACACCATCCGTATGAATTCCATACTGGTGGTGTAACAATTACACTCGTGGTATGACTTCCTAATACCAACGGTATTGTGACTTAATACTTTACTTCAATATTTTTTAAAGCTTCTCAGTTACATCCTCGACGTAAAAATTTTATACTATCGTTATGATACCATTGGTATGATATTATACTGGTGGTATCACTACCCTATACCATCGGTATTGTTTGTGGGGTAAAACAGTAAAAAACCTATTGTACTGATAACAAACGGTTGATATATTATTGGTATAATAGTCCCGCTCGTTGTATAGATATTCTATATTAGGAGGTGTATTATCTATTTGACAATAGGATAATAGTACACCACAAATACATGGTTTTAGAAAAATAAGAAAACTAAAAAAAATGTCGATACTCGGGGTATGGAATTTATATCTTCGATACAGAATCTCCATACTAGTGATGCTGATATTATACAAGCTCTATAACAGATGGTACAAGTCTATAACTTCCAAATAAAATTAGAATTTTTTTTTGTGTGTGACTACTAAACAACACAATAAAACACAATACATAAAAAACAAAACATAACATAAAATAACAAAAATAATAAATATCAAAACTACAAATGGTTACGCATTCTTCCTAGTGCCGGTGGTTAACATTATATCGGTAATGTCCATTTTTCTTCATAACAACTCTAGGTTTTTGAGGATCTAGTGGTTTTTCATGGATCAAACCAAACTGTCGCATCACTCGATTCGATATCTACCTTTCAATCGTGGAGATAATCTAAATAGGATTGCTATAATAACTGACCTCTTATTCCAAAAACCTATCCTTTATGTATGTATATAGCTGACATATCACCTACAAACAAACATATAGAAAACTAAGATATACTTCGGATTTGATAAAAGTTAAAAAGTAGTTCCATCATTCAAATAGGAGTTTAAGTAAAACCTAATCTAGTGTCGAATGATAGGCCCGAATAGAGTCATATCCATCATATTTTTAACCATAACCTAGTTGTTGAGATGTCAACTTTGTAACATTTCATTCATGGCATGGATGCTTTCCGAGATTGTAAAAACGGAAACTAAATTAAACAAAAAATATTATTATAATATACTAATCGATACAAACCAAGTAACAATAAATAAATTTAAATGTCTGATTAAACTTACATTCCTGTTGTAGGTGTTGTACGCCTTGTGAACCTTGTGCTTTGGAAACAGTGTAAAACTGTTTTGTGCCAAGAACATATTTTGGAGATCGGGAGTACTACTAAGAACATATTTTGGAGATCGAGAGTTCGACTAAGAACATATTTTGGAGATCGGGAGTACTACTCATGAATGTTAGGCTTGTTTACCTCAGAACATGTATCATTGTCCAACTATTCTTCACACCAGTTCTGACATCCACATTTAACCTAATTAACCTGAGCGCGTTCGGTCGCTATTAGCAGAATTTTTTGTTGTCTTTCCCGATAATCTGCCTACAGGTCTTCCTCCATTAAGAGACATCCAACACCAGATTAACCTAGTACCGGAGGCTAGTCTACCAAACCAACCGCACTACCGTATAAGTCCAAAAAAGTATGAAGAGCTCCACATATTGGTGAAAGAACTGTTGGCAAAAGGCCACATCCGTGAGAGTCGTAGTCATTGTGCGGTTAACACCAAAAAAGGATGTCTCAATGAGGATGTGTGCGGATATCACCAGATTCGTATTCGCATCGGAGATGAGTGGAAAACAGCCTTTAAAACCCGAGAAGGTCTCTTTGAGTGGATGGTTATGCCATTTGGCTTTTGCAACGCTCCTAGCACGTTCATGCAGGTTATGAACCTGGTATTTCGTCCGTTCATTTAAAACATTTCTAGTTGTGTACTTTGACGATATTCTTATATATAGTACTATGGAGGAGCTACACCTTCAACGGTTACGAGAAGTAATGGTTATTTTGAAACGTGAAGAGTTTTATGGGGAATTTGACAAATTTTCCTTTATGATAAATTCAGTTCTCTTTCAGGGGTATGCTGTGTCAAAATATGGTTTGTTAGTGGATAAGTCAAAAGTGGCAGCAGTGCGTGACTGGCCTACACCTACTTCTATCACTTAAGTGCGGTCTTTTCACGGATTGGTCTCCTTTTACAGAAGGTTCATACATAACTTCAGCACTGCTATGGCTCTTATTACGGATTGTATGAAGGGAAAGACGTTCTGCTGGACCCCTGAAGCAACTACTGCGTTTGAAGAGATCGATGTAAGACTGACCACTCCACCAATTATGGTTTTATGTAACTTTTTTACAGGGTTTGTACTGCATTGTGATGCGTCTGGATTGGGCATTGGAGGTGTACTCAGTCAACGAGGCCGACTCGTAGCCTACTTCAGTGAAACGTTGAGTGGAGCTAAACTCAAATACAACACCTATGACAAGGAGTTTTATGTTATTGTAAGAGGTTTGAAGCACTGAAGTTCCTACTTGGCATATAATGACTTTTTCCTATACAGCGATCATGATGTCTTCAAGCATCTGCAGAGTCAAGAGAAGCTCTATTCCCGCCATGCACGTTGGGCAGCATTTACTCAACAATTCACCTTTTCCATCAAGCATACTTCGGGGGCAGTTACCGCATAGCTGATGCACTGAGCTGACACAATATGATGATTCATATAGTAGGAGAAGTTGTGGGATTCGATATGATTAATGATGTACTGGCTATCGATCCATATTTCGTTCATATTCTAGAAAACGTCTGCGTAGGGTTGAGAAACGATTTTGCAGTGAGCAAGGGTTACATCTTCAAATGTAATTTACTATGTATTCCTGAGGGCAGTTTGAGGTTACTGATTGTACAGGAGAGACACAACGAGGGGCATGGTGGTAGAGGTCAATTCACTATATATCCAGTCATTTTTTGTGGCCGCATTTGAGGCAAGATGTTATCTGTTTTGTATTTGGTTATCGAGTTTCCCAGGTGGCAAAAGGTACATCCTCTAACTCAGGTCTATACCTACCACTCCCAATACCGGAAGGGCGAAGCATCAGCATAGCTTTCATCTCTGGGCTACCAAGAACACCAAGAGGCAAGAATTCTATTTTTGTGGTGGTTGACAGGTTTTCTAAGATGGCCCATTTTATTGACTACAAGAAAACCACGGATGTTGTGAATGTTGCTAATTTATACTTTCGTGAGGTCTACTGCTTACATGGCCTACCCTTGAATCTCGTTTATGATCGCGATACGCGGTTTGTCGGGCATTTTTTTAGGAGTTTGTGACACCTCGCAAAAACAAAGCTGAGTTTTAGCAGCGCTGATCACCCGCAGACAGACGGCCAAACCGAGGGAACTAATCAAACGTTAGGCAACATGTTACACATAGAGGTCTCCGGGGACTTGAAAACATTATTTTCGCGCCTTTATCACGTTGACTTCGCCTACAAAAGGCACCACAAGTGTAATACTGAGTATAGTCCATTCATGGGTAGTCTATGGTTATAACCCACAGGGTCCTATGGATTTGGCTTTCCCAACGCTTGACAAGGTTCCAGCTAGGGTCGAGAACGAGATTGCTAATCTATGGGAGATCCATCAGAACATACGCAAACACATGGAGGAAACAACATAGAAGTACAAGGTCGTCGCAGATAAGAAGCGCCGACAGGTGGAGTTTGCAGTAGGGGACTTTGTATGGCCAGTTTTGACCAGAGATCGTTATCTTGCGCACGAGTACATCAAGTTAGTTGCAAGGAAGGTGGGTCTGTTTGAAATCATTGAAAAAATAAATCCCAATGCATACAGGTTGGTTGAAGCTACCCAGCCACATGAAGACCCATAACATTTTCAACGTGATAGGATCTTTAATAGAATTATCTCCAGAATCCTAATTGATGGGATATATGGAAGAAACATCCATGAACACATTCTTCTCCCAATAAATTAGCTTTAACCTTAACAATGCCTCAAGAGGAAACAATATAATTCTCAAACATGAAATTATGTATAAAAATCAATCTTTTTGGAAATAAAATACTTTCCATTTCTTAGTGAGAATGAGCCATTTATTATTAACAAAATAGTACAAATCCAGTGTTTTGGAAAAGGGTCTAGATTACATCAAAATATTATTATTTATCATGGATTGGATCCGGGCCAGAGATAATCCTTCTCTTATTAGTGTAATACTTTAATCATAATGAATTTAGAGGGATAGAAATAAGTTAGTCATGTTAAAAAATAATAAGGTTAAGCAAAAAAATTTGATTTCCTAGAAATTAGTGTTCAATTTTTGTCCAAATTGAATCCAATCTAAGAAACGACCATACGGAGCAACCTGTCTAAGGTAACAATACTTGTTCAGTTAGTAGAGCACATCACGTCCGGAGTAAGGCTATATCTTCAATTCGGCGAGGAATAAAAACATTCAGACCGTTATGATAATATTTGAATACACCAAGCTACAGCAGCACCATAAGAACATCGGTTCAGATTGGGAACGACCGAGCAAGAACGAATTATCGAGTAATGCCCACATAACTGAGCTGTTGTAGTGGATAGATCAATTTGGAATCATGAGACACCCACGATGTTATCAGGCATGACAACAAGATGAGCATAAATGTTTTACTTATTTAGTAAAGGCAACAACATGAAAATATATTGAGACGGTTTGTTCTAACGCTTGTTGTAATGTTTGTTATAATGTGTGTTGTAATATTTGATGTAGTGTTGGTTACCCACCAAGATTTTTTTATACATTCAATTATTTTATAAGCGTCTCGCATCTATCACCATGAATCTGTATGCAGTCTCGTGTTTATTATCTATATAAATTCCTATGCCAAACATCTATCATAATTACAGTTACACATCTATCAGTATTTTTGGTTGTATCGTTTCTTATCATCTAGTCTTTTATTATTTTTGTTGCCGAGGTTTCACATCATTTGGACTCATTATTTTTCTTGGTGCAGTTCATATTTTAGAAACTTCTCTGTTTTTATAATTAACATAGTTTACCATCCTTCCATCTTGCTAAATCAAAATTTAAACTAGTGAGTAACACTTGATTAGTTATTTACTTATATGATTTGGATAAGTAGATTATTTTGCAATAACCACAAACATTCACATAAAAAGCAAACGTTAATGACTATGTATGGTTCCAAACTTTTTAACTATAAATTGAGTTCATAGTTTAGGCTCTCATACATGAAAAAACATTGTTATTTGAAATGTGGCACACCTAGTTGATTATTTTTTAGATGATGACTTTATTTATAATGATATATCTGCTCTTCATATTCCCCTCGAAAGATTGAAAAATTAAAAGCTAACAACAACATAAGAATACTCTTCATCTTTTTATTATGATGACATTGATTTTTGCTCATAAATACTAATTTCCAAAATGTTTTGATCTATCTGAAGGCGACGAGGATCTAAATGAGGATCTTATTGTTCATTTAAAAAGAAAGAGAAAATATAGTGTATTTGAAGAATCAGTAGGTGATAAAGAGCTGGATGAAGAAGAGTATAAAGAAAAGCGTCTGAAGAAAATAAAAAAGACTACAAGTAAGAAGATTCTCAAGAAAAATGAATTAAAATTTTGTTGTTTACTTTTCCTTGTTTGTATGTTTCTGTTTTTATTTCTTTTTAGATATTTTATTTATATATTTTATTTTATTTTAGATATTTTATTTCTTGAACTTTAATGTATTTCTTTTTATTATTATTGATGAGTCCGAATATTGCTACCTCTCCGGACATGGACAATTCGGACCAAGATCACCAGACCGGACATGGCAATTCGAACACCTAGCCCATTGGACTGTTCGGACTATAACAAAAGTACTTAAAAACCTAAACACTTCTTGACTAAGCAGCTTGCTCTTCTACTCAGATCTCATGGGTCTTTGAACATGACCCGAGTCCATTAAACATAACCCGACAACCCATAAAGCCCAAATATAAGGGTATAAATACCCAACCACCTGCATTTAATATGGGTAATGAAAATTAAATACAACCAGGCTGCTTAATTCTCCCTCTACTCTCTACTCAAACATTAAACACCTACACACCTCCAAAAACTCTAAAACAAATTACAAATTTACTCTCAGACGAAAATTAACCGCACCAAATTGGCGACCACAGTGGGAGCACGAAGGTGCCTGAATCATGCATTCGAAACCAACAAGAAAAGTCAGTCCTAATGAATCCGGACGCCCTAGAAGTACCACCAGCTTTGCTCGAAGTGGTGGGTGAAAACGATGAGTACACCATCGAGGAGCGCAATAGGTTAAAAGGCGAGATAGAAGCTCTGAGGTCAGAAAAGGCTAAGATGGGCATAAAAGAAAAATCGAAAGCATCAGCTGCTCATCATACCGATAACCCTAGAGAGCATGAGCCTTCAAAGACTCATGTGAGTACCAAAAACACTCATGCCAGCTCCAAATAGTCTCACCGATCTAAGCCAGTGGAGAGTTCTGACTCAGGCTCAGAGTCTTCTAAACCTATTCTCGTTTACGATCTAAAATGGTATAACAGCCTACCACGAGGCTGTGTTAAAAATTTCGATACTTTTTGGGTGGCCTTTCGAAGGCAGTTCGTTGGGAGTAAAGAATTAAAGGGAAACGGGGACACAATAATCCATTGTGCCCAGGAACCGAACGAATCCTTAAAAGAATATATAAGTCGTTTTGTGAACACCAAGAATGGGTTGGCTGATTGCTTCGAGCAAGTGGCAATAGCATCCTTAAGACAGGGCTTGAACCTTGAGAATTTGGCTGATTCGGTGACCAGAAAGAAGGCCATGACTTGGGGAGGGTTGCTGAATCAGGTTGGAAAACAGATTAACGTTGATGAAACAAAGAAAACTAGAGTGCACATGCAGGTGAGGTCTACCCCGGTGGCACCAAACCCCAATCAGAATCAGTCCGGGAACAAGGCGAAGGAGACCGAACAGGGGCATGGCAGGGCTAAAGCTCAATCTCAGCCAGCTGCACCTGCCCAGAGTCAACAATCCAGAAATAAAAGAGGTCATTGGATTCAACCGGAGTGGTTTGCAGAATTGAAAGAAATTGTGGCCACTATTTATGATAAAACAAAGGAAGAGGTACACTATAGGAGACCGGCCACACTGCAATCTCCTAGAGAACATCGCAATAACTCCTTATGCCAATATCACAATGATACTGGCCATACCACCGATGATTGTATAGCTTTAAAACAAGAAGTTTAGAACTTGATTGAGAGAGGAAAACTGGGGGCTTATGTCAAAAGAAGAGGAGGTAATAGACCTGACAATACTCACCGGGTTGGTCCAAGTAATGCTGCTCCGGAGGGAGCCATGGTTATAATCGAAAGGTTTGATGTGGAGTCTGAATACTTCGATCATGATCCAACTCGAAATAGAGTGGGTGCCATTGAGGAATGTTCTAGGACAGTCTCCAGGCCCATTAAGTTTTTTGAGTCACTTACAATTTTCGGAGGGGATACTATGACAACTCCTACTGCTTCTTCGAGGAAGAGGCACGTTCATACTTTAGCTACCCAACTAGAAGGAGGCATGACTTCCTATCAATCGCAAATTCCATTCCCCTTCATTGTTTTTGAGGAAGATGATTTGAGAGATATAGCTGGCCCTCATGAAGATGTTGTTGTCATAGGAGCATCCATTGGGGGCAATGACATAAGACGAATTTTGGTGGATACTGGAAGCTCAGCCAATATCCTTTTCTTAACCACTTACAATAGAATGAAAAATCCAACCGTAATTCAGAGTTCGGGCAGATCAATTGTGGGCTTTACTGGCAGCTCAGCAGATGTGATCAGGGAGTTCGAAGAGGAAGTTCTGTTGGGCAAGGGCTCTTTCAAGAAGATGGTCAGGATACTTTTTATTGTGGTAGATTGTCCCACTTGCTATAATGCTATTCTAGGGAGGTCTTGGCTCTCTAGGATGCATGCAGTGGATTTAACATTCCACCAATGTTTGAAATATGCTGTTCAAGGACAAGTGGGAGTTGTCCGAAGCAGTCAAAAGGTTGCAAGGGAATGTTATGCTACAGCCCTGGCGCCCCGGACGTTGGGGGCAGTTCGTATCAACGAGCAATAGCAATTTGAGGGGCTTTCTAGGGGTGAGGGTGAAATTGATGACCCCAGAGAGGCCCTGGAGTATTAATACCAATCGAAGAGGTAGAAACACATTGTTTAGAAGAAGGAAAAAGTGTCAAGATAGGGTCTAGAATGCCACCCGATCTGAAGAGTGAGATGTTAAAGTTTTTGAAAATCCATCAGCATGTTTTTGCTTGGTGCAATGCTGATGTTACTGGGATTCCATCAGATGTGATATCACATCACCTATTTGTCCGGAAAGACGTAGTACCAGTGGTTCAAAAGAGAAGGGTTTTTTCCAAGGAAAAGGCTGATGTTATTGTACAAGAGGTTGACAGGCTCACAAAGATATGGCATATCAAGGAGTCTCAATATCCTTTGTGTTCTGCCAATCCGGTCCTGGTGAAAAAGAAAAATGGCAAGTGGCGCATGTGCATTGACTTCACAGACCTCAATAGGGCTTGCCCAAAAGATTTGTATCCAGTTCCCCGGATTGACCAGCTAGTAGACTCCACCTCTGGGAATAAGCTGCTATCCTTTATGGATGCTTTCTCCGGATACAATCAGATCCAAGTAGATCCGAAGGATCAAGAGCATACCACATTTGTCACTGACATGGGTCTTCATTTCTACAAAGTAATGTCGTTTGGGTTGAAAAATGATGGGGCTACTTATCAGAGATTGGTGAACAAATCCTTTGCTGATCAGATCGGAAGGAATATGGAAGTATGCATCGATGACATGATGGTGAAAAGTGTGGATGAGCAGTTGCACTTGGCTGACCTCCAATAAACTTTTACAAACTTAGTAAAAGTGAATTTAAAGTTAAATCCAGAAAAATGTGTGTTCGGAGTGCAATCCGGGAAGTTCCTAGGTTATATAATAAGTGAGCAAGGGATACAGCCCGATCCGGACCAGCTTAAGTCTCTATTTCAAATGGAGCCTCCTTGGACTATTAAAGAAGTACAACGATTAGCGGGGAGGTTAGCTACTTTAAACAGATTTATCTCAAGGTCTTCGAACAGATGCGCCCCATTTTTTCAAACCTTGAAGGGTGCGAAGGGATTGGACTGGACATCACAGTGTGACGAGGCTTTCAATGAAATCAAGAAGCATTTGTCCTCTCCCAAAACCTTATTTAAACCAGTTAATGGAGAGACACTTTTCGTATATTTGGCAGTTTCAAGTTGTACCATCAGTGCTGTGTTAGTGAGAGAGGTGGATAATTACCCCCATCCAGTGTACCACATCAGCAAAAGCTTGATAGAGGCAGAAAGGTGCTATTTGAAACTTGAAAAATTAGCATTGGCCCTGGTGATAGCTGCAAGAAAGATGAGGCCTTATTTTCAGGCTCATCCTATTATCGTCCGAACATCTTTTCCTTTGAAAAATGTTCTCCAATAGGCAGATATTTCAAGTAGAATGACTAAGTGGTCGGTAGAATTGGGGGATTTCGATATAGATTTTGCTCCCCGAACAGCAGTCAAAGCCCAAGTTGTGGCTGATTTTTTAGTTGAATTCCACTCTGATAGAGATTCGGAGCAGACTACTGGCATGAAAGACAAAAAGGTATGGGTCGTCCGGACGGATGGTGGATCCAGCACTATGGGATATGGTGCAGGGGTGTGCTTGACTTCTCCATATGGTGACAAAATGTACCAGGCTATATGTTTTGCTTTCAGGGCTTGCAATAATGAGTCTGAGTACGAGGCAGCTATAGCTGGTTTGAAGTTAGCTTTTATTTGTAGGGCTAAGAGGGTCAAGCTATTGAGTGACTCCCAGCTCTTTTATCCACCATGCCCAAGGTCAATCTGAGGCTAAAAAGGAGCAACTAGTAAAGTATTTACTTCTTCTTAAAAATGAAGCACTCAAGTTTAAAAGCATTATTTATGAACATATACCCCGGACAGAAAATGAGTTGGCAGATTCATTGGCAACCATAGCATACACAGAGTCGTATTCATGGATCCATGTGCTGGAGAGCCCCTCCATTGAACTTAATATGGGTAAAGAAGAAGAAATTTTTGAAGTACAAGTGAAACAACCTAAGGATTGGAGATCTCCTCTCCTGCAATACCTCTCCGACGGCATCGTACCTCCGGATAAATCACTGGCAAGAAAACTGAAACACAAAGCTCGTGGTTTTATCATACTGAGAGACATTTTGTATAAAAAGTCTTACAGTAAACCTCTACTGCGCTGTTTGGGGGATGATGAATCTCAAGTAGTCCTCTCTGAATTGCATGATAGCGAGGGATCAGCTCATTGTGGATTCAGGGCTCTAACAAGGAGAGTTTTACTGGCTGGCTACTATTGGCCATCTATCATGCAGGATGCTAAAGAGCTGGTAAGAAGGTGTGACCCATGCCAAAGATACAGCAATGAGATTCATGTCCCAGCTATCCCTTTAGAATCAATTTCTGAGCCTATATCTTTTGCTCGGTGGGGGTTGGATTTAGTAGGGCCTCTCCCTATGGCATCCGGAGGGCGCAAAACTATAATTGTTGCAATCGATTACTTTTCGAAGTGGATTGAAGCAGCCCATTTGTCAGGAACAACATCAAAAGCCGTTATAAAATTCATTTTATCCAGCATTTGTTGCAGATTTGGTGTTCCACGAAAGATAACGACAGATAATGGGCCACAGTTTGACAATAGGGAAATGAAGAGTTTATGTGCCTCAAGAGGTATACAACATTGTTTCTCTTCACCTTTCCACCCACAAGAAAATGGTCAGGTTGAAGTGGCTAACAGAACTATACTGTTCGGTTTAAAGAAGAATCTGGAAGGGGCTGCTGGGAAGTGGCCTAGCTATCTACAAGAGGTCTTGTGGGCCTAGCGGACAACACCTGGGGCTGCAACACAGGAATCTCCCTTTCTCTGAATGCGCTAACGAAGTGGCAATCAGAAGTCAGCTCGATCTAATAGAAGAAAGACGAGTTAAAGCTCACCTTAGAGCTGCACACTATCAGGGTTTAATGAGAATTAGATTTGCTTCTAGAGTTAAAAGAAGAGATTTCCAGCCGGGGGACAAGGTATTGAGGAAAGTCTTCTTACACACTAAAGAGAAGTTGCTCGAAAAATTGGCCCCAACTTGGGAAGGACCTTATATGGTTGTTGAAAAGCTTAAACTTGGAACATATTGGCTAGAAGACAAGGATGGAAGAGTTTTGACCCACCCTTGGAATTTCGAACATCTCCGGATGTACTTGGAGTAGCATTTTTGTAAATATTTACTTGTTTAAACATCCATGTAAATATTCGGGGGCATATTCTTTCCTACCATGGTGGCGCAGTGGGGTTTTAATGAGGTGTCCGGGTTTTTAATGAAATTTGATGCCTTCTTAAAACTTTTCCGAAGTGTTCTTACTTTGTCTTTTGTCACACCATCCGGATTGATATAAAAGAGTGATGACCACTTAAACATTCGTCATCGGAGAATTTGAAGACTCTCACTATGAAATAACTAAGGGCTATTTAAACACTAGCCATCAAAATTGAAACAGACTATGAAAGAATGTGAGAACTGTGCAAAGCAAGGGTATTCATTAAAATAACTTAAGTGCCTTGGCCTTCCAAGGACTTTCAAATTTTCAAACAAAGTAAAGGGATTATCCGGTCAGATACCGGACACACTAACAAAAAAGAGTGCCTTGGCCTTCCAAGGACTTTAGTTTAGATAACATGAAAAGTAAAAAACGATTCATAATTTAAGACTGGGCCTTTGAAGATGGCTCAGCTTCATTTATCTTTTTCTTCCTCTTTGGATCGTCTGTCTCCTCGTTTGGGTTCTCCTCGGGGTTCTCTTCGTCATCAGATGAGGATCCACTGGAGAAGTTAAACCTGTCGCCTTCGGACATTGTGTGAAATGTGAGGTCTGGATACTCTACATGAAGCCACAAATCTCCTAGGTTCCTCTTTGGGAACTTCTCATGGAAGAGTAGGACCATGTCCGATCTCACCTTGGCATACATTTCCTCTTTCGTGTCGATCACGTTGTTAGCATAAGCGTCGATCTTGGCTTGGATTTTGGCTTCCTGCTCCCTTAGCAGATCAGCTTTCTCCTTAGCAGCCTTGGACACTGTGTTCTCAAGAACAATCTTGTCACTGGTCAAGTTGTGGATAGCTTGATCCTTGGCCTTGGTCTCCTCTTTCGAAGAGTTGGGATCTTTCTCCAATCCGGACAACTTCTCCCGGAGATCCTTAATGGTGTCTTCTAGAGTGGCAACTTTTGTGGTCCACCCCTCTTGGTTATTCTTCAGCTCTTCGTTCTCCCTCTTTAAAATATTAGCATGTTGAGTGGCAGTGAGAAGGTCATCGGACAGCCTCTCCTTATTAGATTTTAGGTCTTTGATAATGTCGGCCTGACTTCGAACTTGCTTCTCCAAAGCAAGCACCGACTGAACACTACTTAATAAAGAGTGAGCTATAATGTCCCTTTCACTTGAAACAGTAAAAGTCTTACCATTAAAAGTGACGGTGTTTGAAGTACTCTGAGGGAGGTAAGGCCCAGCAAAATCGTCTCTAGTGAGGTTGATAAAGTACTCCCCAAGCCCACCAAGACCAGTGATATCTACCCCATCAATACTAAGACCTCCCCCTTCGACCTCATCAGTTTGGAAGTCACCAGGTATCTCTTCTGCTTGTGTTGGGTCAGTGGGATCAACCTAGGGGAGAGGCTCCGGAGGCCGGAGAGAAAGTTCGTCACCCTTTGAAGTCTTCTTCTTCTTGGCCTCCCTATCCTTGCTTTCAGCTCCCCGTTTACGGTCTCTTTTGGAAGCCCTTGGGGGTGTTGGGGAGTGAGCTTCTTGCCTAACACTTTCCTGTTCTATCACTTCCAAGAGAGTAGCATCAATCTGGCTTGGGGGTGGCCCCTCCGGATTGGTTAAAACAGCTTCCTCCACCTCAGCAGGGTCCGCTCCACCTGCCACTTTCTTGCCCTTCTTCTTTTTACCTTTCATCTTACTCGGGGCCTTGGCCCGGCCTGGCAAGTAAAGTTTTCCATCCGGTTCGTGCGTCATCTTGAGCACTACGTTCGGAGGGGGTTGAGTGGTGAGCTCTTCCTAGGTTAAGTCCTTCCGGCCAGTAGTGTTCCAGAGGTGAGACCTTGCTAAGTTGCCCCCCGTGAAAGCATCGTGGAATCGGTTTCCCCATTTCTCAGAAGCCCAAGTATTAATCTTTGTGCAAGTGACCTGTCCGGACTTTAAGTAGTCCGTAAAATCTTTGGGTAGCACTGCTAAGAAAAAAGATAAAAACAATCAATTTAAGCAAATTTGATAAAAGAAGAGATAAGAATATAAAGAAAAAGTCCTACGATCACTCCTTCATCTGCTGGTGAGGAGACTTGGGTTGACTCCGGCCTTGATTTTCCTCCCATTTTCCCAAGCCCCACTTACAAATAGGAATTGAGTCCTCCAGTTCCTCTCCGACTCTAGCAGGTCATCCACAACTTTGAAGTTGTCCCCCATATTGAAGTGGTAAAAAGGGATGTGGGGGTTTCTATAGAGGCTGGCCACAGCAGCAAACTCCTCCATTGGTAGAGGGATCCCGGAGAGCCTAGAGGCCATAATGCAGGCCATAAGGGTGTACCAAGTATTGGGACTCATCTGGCTTGGACAGAGCTTTATCAGATGAAAGCATCTGACGATCTCTGGGTCCAAGGGGAATCTGAGCCCCCAATTAAACAGCTCCGTGAAGATGACTATCTCGCTCAACTTGCAGTCCATGGGAGTTTCGGGGTCTATGGGAATTCTTATCTTCACGTTCTCTGGAATTCCCCATTTCGTACGCATCCGGCCCAGCTCAGCTATGTGGATGAATGCGTAGTTGATCTTTTGCAGAGCGAGGAGGTACTTAACATTAACCTTGTGAAAACAAGGCCTCACCCTTTCTTTGAGACACTCCGGCAGATCCGGATGCCTCAAGCACAACTTTTCTTTGCCCTTGTCCTTTTGAGCAGTAAGAGCACTACTAGTCTGTCCGGAAGGCTCAGACTCGAATGGAGCCTCTTCGATAGAGTCCTCCATTACTTCCTCCATGATTGATGAGGGGTTTTCAGTAGCAGTGGTAAGGGGAAGGTTTAGATTTGGCTCAGCCTGACTGCCGGACTGCTGAGTTTCAGTATTTTCTTGGTTCATGGCCTTTGGTTGGGGCTCTGGTGTAGACATTTCTCTTTGAGGAATTGAACCAGTGCCCTCCGGACCGGACAACCTGTCCTTTGGTGCTCTAATGGGTTCCTCTGACCCAGTACTACTATCCTTGGCACCCGATTTTGAGGGGGTGCCCTTAGAAGCTTGACCCTTGACCAGCCGGCCTTTTCTTCAGTCAACTAATTTCTAAGGAGAGGTTTCAGCGTCTGACCCCATGGCTAAGAAAGAGGAGGGTTTTTTAAAGCTTGTAACTGTTAAACCTGGTTCAACGATGGGTTCCGACTCTTGAACCGAGGAGCCTGAGATAATAGGTGAAAGATTGGTTTGAAATAACTTCTTCGGTTTGATTCCCTTTATGGAGGAAGAACCTTGGTCTGATTCTGTGGGTGAAGTTGCTGGTTTGTCGATGGGCGAAGCGGGTAAGCCTGCTGTGATGCGCCTTTCCCTTTCAACCTTTTGCGCCTTTTCTAATTCAGAGAGGTTGAGCCACCCGCCTTTGATCAAAGCGTTCCGAGCCGTGAACATAAATAATCTGGGTAAAAGTTTGTTTTAGAGAGAAAAATCTTTGAGGATTTTCAGAGTAAAAACGAGAGTGATGGTAAAACAGTAGAAAGCATTTCAATTTATAGTAAATCTGAAAAGGGATTTTGATTCCTAGGAGAATTCGAAAAGATTGGTAATGATTAAAAGACAGCGCTGATGTCATCCTCTTTAATGAAGAGGTTGCTTTTCGAAGAAGGTGGGTGCGAGATTCAAGGTGAAAAAACGGCTGAAGAAATCAACCAAAAAGTGACACGTGTCCCATAAACTCTGGCAAAAAACCGTTTGGATTCACAAAGCTTTATCAGTCCGGATAAAGCCATAACACAAGTCGAAAGACCTGTCCGGATTAAAACTGCCCCTGACATCGGACTGTTTTTCAGGTTTTTGGCAAAGGTATTTGAGCAAACACCTAAAAAAGGGGCTCATGATGAGTCCGAATATTGCTACCTCTCCGGACAGGGACAGTTCGGACCAAGATCACCAGACCGGACAGGGCAATTCGAACACCTAGCCCATTGGATTGTTCAGACTATAACAAAAGTACTTAAAAACATAAATACTTCTTGACTAAGCAGCTTGCTCTTCTACTCAGATCTCATGGGTCTTTGAACATGACTCAGGTCCATTAAACATAACCCGACAACCCATAAAGCCCAAATATAAGGGTATAAATACCCAACCGCCTGCATTTAATATGGGTAATGAAAATTAAATACAACCAGACTGCTTAATTCTCCCTCTACTCTCTACTCAAACATTAAACACCTCCAAAAAATCTAAAACAAATTACAAATTTACCCTCAGACGAAAATTAACCGCACCAACTATGATGTTTATGAACTTGAATGGCTTTAGATATCCTTTTATTTCTTTTCACTCATCTATTAAGCTCATGACTCGGTTTAGCATCTATCAAATCCATGTATTTTTGTTATAATATGGTTTGCATCTATCACAACCAAAATTTATTTTGTTATGATAAGTTTAGCATATATCAAAACCATGTATTTTTGTTACAATATATTTTGCATCTATCAGAGCCAAGTATTTTGTTATTATAGGTTTCACTTATATCACAACAATTGTATTTGGTTATGATATGTATTCACATCTATCACCACCACATTTATTATTATGAGTCTCGCACCTATCATGCATGAAACCGGTTTTGCATTTATCATACATCATAAGAGTTTCACATCTATCATGCATAATAAAAAAAGTTTTGCATCTATTATTATCCATGTCTTTGGATTACGACGAAAAAAAGTAAGAACAAAAATTAAAAATATAGAAAAATACATTTATCCTACAAAACATATACACATGTTCATCTATTATGATCACATTTCCAACAACGAAAATACTTTATCTTTAGGGTACCTTACTCCCCTCTAGATGGAATTTGTTTCTTTTCTGATCTTCTAGCTCTATTTTTTAAAAGTGGGGTAAGTATATCCAGAGAAGTTGTTGAAGTGCATGTTTGACCAAAAGTAGTAAAATTAACTATGCCAAATGAATATATTGCTGAATAAGTGCTTACAAAATAGTATGGCTCAACCTATTTTATAGGATTCGTGTCTATATAAAATATGGCAGCAAAAGTATGAGAGCATGAGAAACAATCCTATTTCCATGTACCACAAGAACAAGTAAATACACTAAGATAAAAAACTATAACAAGATCGCATTGTGTAAAGAAGAGTAGACGAATAAATTATCCACAAACATCCTTGTTCGACAATGACTTTAATGTTTTTATCAAATTCATGACATAAATCACTAGTCCAACAATCAGCATCAACAAAATGTGTTGAAATTTGACTCATTAGTAATACTCTAATTGTGTCAACTAACTCCAATATACGCGCATATTTTAAACATATGAACGATCGTATCCTGAAATGCTATCGATGAACCCCTAAAAGAATACCTCAAATTATTTATAAAATGATAAATAAAGTATGCATTGGTGAGGATAATAATTACCTGAGGGTAGGCTGGTAATTTTAGTTGGTGTTTTATGGTGGTGTGTGAGTGTTTAAGTGTTTAGAGTAGAGAGTAGAGAGATAATTAAGCAACTTGGTAGCAGTTAATTCTCATTACCCACACTTAATGCAGGTGGGTGGGTATTTATACCTTGGTGATTGGGCCCTTATGGGCTTTCGGGTCATGTTAAATGGACCCGGGTCATGTTCAAAGACCCATGAGCTCTAAGTAGGAGAGCAAGTAGCTTAGTCAAGAAGTGTTTAGGTTTTTTAGTACTTTTGTCATAGTTCGAACAATCCTATGGTCACAGTGTTCAAAGCGATCTGTCCGGTCCATGCGATCTGTCCGGTCCGGAGGCCTTGGACCGATCTGTCCTTGTCCGGGGAGCGTGCAGAATTCGGACTCATCAGGAGCCCCTTTTTTAGGTGTTTGTGCAAATATCTTTGTCAAAGACCTGAAAAATAGTCTGACATCAGAGGTAGTTTTTAATCCGGACAGGTTTATGGGTTTATCCGGACAGATAAAGCTTCACGAATTCAAAACGGTTTTTGCCAGAGTTCGTGGGACATGTGTCGCTCTCTGATTGGTTGCTCCAGCCGTTTTTTCACCTTGAATTTTAAACCCACCTTCTTCGAAAAGCAACCTCTTTGATTACAAGTGGTGACATCAGCGCCGTCTTTTAATCATTGCCAAACTTTTCGAATTCTCCTAGGAATCAACTGCTTTTTCAGATTTACTATAAATACAATTTCATTTCTACTGTTTTACCATCTCCTTCAAACTTACTTCTGTAAAAAACTCTCAAAGCTTTCTCTCTCTAAAGAAAAAAACTTAGTTCAATAGTTTATGTTTACAGCGAGGAACGCTCTTGTCAAAGGCGGGTGGCTCAACCTTTCTGAGTTAGAGAAAGCTCAAAAAGTCGAAAGAGAGAGACGGATTGCTGCAGGGTTACCTGCCTCACCCGTTGACAGACCTATCACTTCTGCATCTGAGTCAGATCGTGGCTCGTCCTCTTCCAAAGGTACCAAGCCTAGAAAACTATTTCAAACCACTCTCTCCCCCATAATCTCTGGTTCCTCAGTTCAGGAATCGGTGCCTACTGTCGAGCCAGGAGTCACAACCACTAGCCTTACAAAACCTTCTCCCTTTCTTGCAATGGGATCAGACACGGAGCGCTCTCCTGAGAAGCTGGTTGATAAGAGGAAAGGTCGGCTGGTTAAAGGCCAAGGAACCAGAAACACCCCCTCAAGATCGGGGGCAAAAGATAGCAGCACCGGATCAGAGGTGCCAATTAGAGCTCCCAAGGACAACCTGTCCGGACCGGAGGGGTCCAACCCAAATCTTCAGCCAGAAACGTCTGTTCCAAACACTCTACCGGAGAGTAGAAATCAAAGTGGCAATGAGGCCCATCAGTCCGGAGATAAGGCTGAATCAAGTTTGAACCCTCCCCCCACTACAGCTGCTGAAATCCCTTCAACGATCATGGATGAAGTGATGGAGGACTCAGTTGAAGAGGCCCCGTTTGAGTCTGAGCCCTCCGGTCAGACTAGCAAAGAGATAGTTGCCAAGAAGGACAAGGGCAAGGAAAAGTTGTACTTGAGGCATCCGGATCTGCCGGAGAGCCTAGAAGGAAAAGTTGGGCCTTGTTTTCACAAGGTCAGTGTCACCTATCTTCTCTCCCTACAGAAAATCAACTATGCATTCATCCACACTGCCGAGTTGGGCAGGATGCGTTCAAAATGGGGTATTCCAGAAAATGTAAAGATCAGGATCCCTATTCATCCGGAGACCCCCATGGATTGCAAGTTAAGTGAGGTGGTTATGTTCACGGATCTGTTCAACTGGGGGCTCAGGCTCCCACTAGACCTAGAGATTGTCAGATATTTCCATCTGATCAAACTCTGTCCGAGCCAGTTGAGCCCCAATGCTTGGTATACCCTTATGTCATGCATCATGGCATCAAGGCTGTCCGGGATCCCTCTGCCTATGGAGGAGTTGCTGCAGTGGCTAGCCTGTGTAGAAACCACCACATCCCATTCTACCACTTTAACATGGGGGATAACTTCAAGGCGGTGGATGATTTGCTGGAGGCAGAGAGGAATTGGAGGACCCAGTTCCTATTTGTCAGTGGTGCCTGGGAAAATGGCAAGAAGATTAAAGCCGGAGAGAACCCAAGCGTCCTCAGAAGCAGGTGGAGGAGTGATCGTAAGTCTCCTACTTTATTTATTATTTATTATTTCTCCTTTTTTTATCTAACGCAGTTCAAACTAATGGGTCTCACTTTTGCCCTGGCAATACTACCCAAGGAGTTCGGCGACTATCAGAAAGCCGGACAGATAACCTGTGGCAAGATTAATGCCTGGGCTGCTGAGAATTGGGGGAATCGATTCCACGATGCTTTCACCAGTGGAAATCTGGCAAGGTCTCACCTGTGGAACACCACAGGTCGAAGAGACTTGACCTGGGAGGAGCTCACCACCCAGCCTTCTCCAGACGTCGTGCTTAAGAGGACCCATGAACCAGATTGGACACTATTCCTGCCTGGCCGGGCCAAAGCCCCGAGCAAGATGAAGGGAAAGAAGAAGAAGGGAAAAAAGGTGGTGGGTGATGCCAACCCTGCTGATGCTGAGAAGGATGCTCCAATAGTCCCGGAGGGGCCAGCCCAGAGCCAAATCGATGCTGCTCTCTTGCAAGTAGTGGAGCAAGAGACTGAGAGGCAGGAAACGAATCTCCCAAAACCTCCAAGGGCTTCCAAGAGAAATCGCAAACAGGGAAGCGAAGGCGCAGACCGTGAGGCAAAGAAGAAAAAGACTTCTAAGGGAAATGAGCTTTCTCTCCGGGCTCCGGAGCCTTCTTTCCAAGTTGAGCCTTCTGACCCAACGCACGCCGAAGAGATTCCGGGGGACTTTCACACTGATGAGGTTGAGGGAGGAGATCTCAACATTGATGGAGTGGACATCATCGGTCTTGGTGAGCTTGGTGAATACTTCCTCAACCTCCCCAGAGATGACTTTGCAGGGCCTTACATTCCTCCGAGCAGCTCCAACACGGTCAATTTTAACGGTAAGACTTTTATTGTCTCTAGTGAAAAGGATACCATAGCGCACTCCTTGTTAAGCAATGTGCAGCCGGTACTTACGTTGGAGAGACAGGTCCGGGGTCAGGCAGACATCATTAAAGACCTTAAGTCTGAGAAGGAAAAGCTGTCCGAAGACCTTCGCACTGCCACCTCCAATGCTGCCATATTGAAAGAAGAAAACGAGGAGTTGAAGAGAAGCCAAAAGACAAGCGCCACCAAAGTCACCACTTTAGAGGAAACCATCAAAGACCTTCAGGAGAAACTGTCCGGTCTGGAGAAAGACCTTGCTACCTCAAAGGAAGAAACCAAGGCAAAGGACAAAGTCATTGCCAACTTAACCACTGATAAGATTGCCCTTGAGAATGCAGTGTCCAAGGCTGCCGAGGATAAAAATACTTTGTTACAGGAGCAGGAGGCCAAGATCCAAGCCAAGATCAATGCTTATGCCAACCAGATGATCAAGAGCGAAGAGCAACTGCTTGAGAAGGTGAGGTCTGACATGGTTCTACTCTTTCATGAAAAGTTTCCACAGAGGAACCTAGGGGACTTATCGCTTTATGTTGAGCCTGAAGACCTCCCATACCACACGATGGCCGAAGGTGACAGGTATGGCTACTCTAGTGACTCCTCGGGTGATGAAGAACATACTGGGGAAAGCCCAGATGAAGAGAAAGACGATCCCAAAGGTAAGAAGGTAGATGATGGGAAAGACGACTCTAAGGGCAAGAAGGTAGATGAAGGTGAGCCATCTTCAAAGGCTCAACCTTAATTTACGATCCACTTGGTTTATTTTTTATTCAGACTAAAGTCCTTGGAAGGCCAAGGCACTCTTTTTATAATGGTGTCCGGTATCCGACCGGACAGGTTTTTTGTGTTGTACTTTGACCATTTAAAAGTCCTTGGAAGGCCAAGGCAATTTTAAGTTATTTATTTCAATGAATATTTCTATTCTGTGCAACCATCATCTTCTTTCATTGTTTGTTTTAATTTTGATAGCCATAGTCTAAGTAGCCTTTAGTTGTTTCATAGTGAGAGTGTTTAAGTTCTCCGGCTAGAGTTTAAATAGCCCTTAGTTATTTCAATCCGGATAGTATGACAAGGGACAAAACTTTAAAAACACTTAGAAATTTTTTAAGAAGGCATCAAATTTTATTCAACCGCCCGGACACCTCATTAAAACCTCCCCGTGCTACTAGGGAGGAAAGAGTATGCCCTCAAATATTTATATGAATGTTTAAACAAGTAAATATTTACACAAGTGCTATTCCAAGTACATCCAGAGATGCTCGATATTCCAAGGATGAGTTAGAACTCTGCCATCTTTGTCTTCCAACCAATAAGTTCCAGGCTTAATTCTTTCAACAACCATATACGGACCCTCCCAAGTTGGGGCCAGAAATCCGAAGAGATTTTCTTTAGTGTGTAAGAAGACCTTCCTTAATACTTTGTCCCTAGTTGGAAATCTCTTCTTTTAACTTTGGAAGCAAACCTGCTTCTCATCAAGCCCTGATAGTGTGCAACTCTAAGGTGAGCTTTAACTCGTCTTTCTTCTATCAAATCAAGTTGACCTTTGATTGCCACCTCATTAGCATGTTCAAGAAATTGTGAACACGAAAAGAGGGGAGAGTTGCTTCTATGGGAGCTACTGCATCCATCCCATAGACCAAGGCAAAGAGTGATTCTTGTGTTGCAGCCCCAGGTGTTGTCCGGTAGGCCCACAAGACCTCTTGTAAATAACTAGGCCACTTCCCAGCAGCCCCTTCCAAATTCTTCTTTAAACCGGACAGTATAGTTCTATTAGCCACTTCAACTTGCCCATTTGCTTATGGGTGGAAAGGTGAAGAAAAACAATGCTGTATACCCCTTGAGGCACAAAAGCTCTCCATTTCTCTATTGTCGAACTGTGGCCCATTGTTTGTTGCTATTTTCTGTGGGACACCAAATCTGCAACATATGTTGGATAGAATGAATTTTATAACAGCTTTTGATGTTGTCCCTGCTAGAGAGGCTGCTTCTATCCACTTCGAGAAGTAGTCTATGGCCACAATTATAGTTTTGCGCCCTCCGGACGCCACATGGAGAGGTCCTACTAAATCCAATCCCCATCGAGCAAAAGGAAAGGGCTCAGAAATTGAATCTAAAGGAATGGCTGGTACATGAATTTCATTGTTGTACCTCTGGCATGGGTCACACCTTCTTACCAATTCCTTAGCATCTTTCATGATTGATGACCAATAGTAACCGGAGAGTAAAACTCTTCTTGTAAAAGCTCTAAACCCACAATGGGCTGATCCCTCACCATCATGCAATTCGGAGAGGACCACTTGTGACTCTTCATCCCCCAAACAACGCAAGAGAGGTTTACTGTAGGACTTTTTGTACAATACTTCTCTCAATATGATGAAACCACGAGCCTTGTGTTTTAATGTTCTGGCTAGTGACTTATCTGGAGGCGCAACACCATCGGAGAGATATTGTAGGAGAGGAAACCTCCAGTCTTGAGGTTGTTTCACTTGTACTTCAAAAATTTCCTCTTCTTTACCCTTACTAAGTTGAATAGAGGGGCTTTCGAGCACATGGATCCATGGATATGACTCCGTATATGCTATGGTTGCCAATGAGTCTGCTAGCTCATTTTCTGTCCGGGGAATGTGCTCATAGATAACATCTTTAAACTTAAGTGCTTCATTTTTAAGGAGGAGTAAATACTTCAGAAGTTGCTCCTTCTTAGCATTAGATTGGCCTTGGACATGGTGGATAAGTAGTTGGGATTCGCTTAACAGCTTGACCCTCTTAGCCCCACAAATGTAGGCTAACTTTAACCCAGCTATAGCTGCTTCGTATTCAGACTCGTTATTAGATGCCCTGAAAGCAAAACAAATAGCCTGGTACATCTTGTCTCCATATGGGGAAGTTAAACATACTCCTGCACCACATCCCATAGTGCTAGATCCACCATATGTTCGGACGACCCATACTTTTTTATCTTTTATATCAGTAGCTTGCTCTGAATCCCTGTTGGAGTGGAATTCGACCAGAAAATCAGCCACAGCTTGGGCTTTGACTGCTGTTCGGGGAGCAAAGTCTATGTCGAAGTCCCCCAACTCTACTGATCACTTAGTCATCCTGGTCGAAATGTCTGCTTTTTGAAGGACATTCTTCAGGGGAAAAGAGGTCCGGACGATGATAGGATGAGCCTGGAAATAAGGCCTCATCTTCCTTGCAGCTATCACCAGGGATAATGCCAATTTTTAAAGTTTCAAGTAACGTCTTTCTGCATCTATCAAGCTTTTGCTGATGTAGTACACTGGATGGGGATGACCATCGACCTCTCTGATCAGCACAGCACTGATAGCACAACTTGAAACTGCCAAATATACAAAGAGAGTCTCCCCATCAACTGGCTTAAACAAAGTTTTGGGGGAGGACAGGTGTTTCTTGATCTCATTGAAAGCCTCATGACACTGCGGGGTCCAATCGAATCCCTTTGCACCCTTCAAAGTTTGAAAGAAAGGAGCACACCTGTCCGAAGACCTGGAGATAAATCTGTTTAAGGCAGCTAATCTCCCCGTTAGCCGCTGTACTTTTTTAATGTTTCGAGGAGGCTCCATTTGGAATAGAGCATTGAGCTGGTCCGGATCGGGTTGTATTCCATGCTCACTTATTACATAGCCTAGAAACTTCCCGGACTGCACTCCGAACACACATTTTTCCGGGTTTAATTTCAAATTCACTTTTACCAAGTTGGCAAAAGTTTCTTGAAGATCGGACAAGTGCAACTGCTCATCTACACTCTTCACCATCATGTCATCAATGTATACTTCCATGTTTCTTCCAATCTGATCAACAAATGCTTTGTTTACTAATCTCTGATAAGTAGCCCCATCATTTTTCAAACCAAACGGTATCACCTTGTAGCAATGAAGTCCCCTGTCAGTAACAAATGTGGTATGCTCTTGATCCTTCGGATCCACTTGAATCTGATTGTATCCGGAGAAGGCATCCATAAAGGAAAGCAGCTTGTTCCCAGAGGTAGAGTCTACTAACTGATCAATCCGGGGGACCGGATACAAATCTTTTGGGCAAGCTCTATTGAGATCTGTGAAGTCAATGCACATGCGCCACTTGCCATTTTTATTTTTAACCAAGACCGGGTTAGCAGTCCACAAAGGGTATTGAGACTCCTTGATGTGCCCCATCTTTGTGAGCCTGTCAACTTCTTGCACAATGACATCAGCCTTTTCTTTAGAAAAAGCTCTTCTTTTTTGAACCACTGGTGCTACGTCTCTCCGGACAGATAGGTGATGTGATATTACTTCTGATGGGACTCCAGTAACATCAGCATTGGACCAAGCAAAAACGTGCTGATGGTTCTTCAAAAACTTCAACATTTCATCTTTCAACATAGGTGGCATCTTAGACCCTATCTTGACACTTTTCCCATCTTCCAAACAGTGTGTTTCTACCTCTTCGATCGGTATCAATACTCCAGGGGTCTCTCTGGGGTCATCAATTCCACCCTCACCCCCAGAAAGGCCCTCAAACTGCTATTGTTCATTAATACGAACTGCCCCCAGCGTTCGAGGAGCCAGGGCAGTGGCATAACATTCTCTTGCAATCTTTTGACTGCTCCGGACGACTCCAACCTGTCCCTGAACAGCGTACTTCAAGCACTGGTGAACTGTTGAAGCCACTGCATGCATCCTAGAGAGCCAATACCTCCCTAGAATAGCATTATAGCAAGTGGGACAATCCACAACAACAAAGAGTATTCTGACCATTTTCATGAAAGGGCCCTTGCCCAATAACACCTCTTCTTCGAACTCTCCGATCACATCTGCTGAGCTGCCTGTGAAGCCCACGATTGACCTGTCCGAATTTTTGAATTACAGCTGGACTTTTCATTTTCTTGTAAGTGGTTAGGAAAAGGATATTGGCTGAGCTTCCAGTATCCACCAGGATTCGTCTTATGTCATTGCCCCTATAGATGCTCCTATGACAACAACATCCTCAGGAGGGCCAGCAATGTCTCTCAAATCATCTTCATCAAAAACAATGAAGGGGAATGAGTTTGGTGACTGATAGGATGTCATGCCTCCTTTTATCTGGGAGGCTAAAGTATGAACATGCCTCTTCCTCGAAGAAGCATTAAGAGCTGTCATAGTGTCCCTTCCGAAAATTGTAAGCGACTCGAAAAACCTAATGAGCCCGGAGACCGATCTAGAACATTCGTCTATAGCACCCACTCTGTTTCGAGTTGGATCAGGATCCAAGTATTCATATTCCACGTCAAACCTTTCAACTATAACCATGGCCCCCTCCGGAGCAGCATTACTTGGACCAACCCGGTGAGTGTTGTCAGGCCTGTTGCCTCCTCTTCTTTTAACGTAAGCTCCCATCTTTCCACTCTCAATCAAGTTTTAAACTTCTTGTTTCAATGCTATGCAGTCGTCAGTGGTATGGCCAATATCATTGTGATATTGGTAAAAAGAGTTGTTGCGATGCTCTCTGGGAGACTACAGTGTTGCCGGTCTCTGGTAATGCACCTCATCCTTTGTTTTATTAAAGATAGTGGCCACACTTTCTTTTAACTCTGCGAACCACTCCGGTTGGACCCATGGCCCTCTCTTGTTTCTGGATTGTTGACTTTGAGCAGGAGCAGCTGGCTGAGACTGAGCTTTTACCCTACCATGCCCCTGTCCGGTCTCTCTTGCTTTGTTCCCGGACTGATTCTGATTGGGATTCGGTGCCACTGGGGTAGATCTCACCTGCCTGTGCACCCTGGTTTTCTTTGTTGCATCGACGTTTATTTGTTTGCCAACCTGATTCAGCAACCCTCCCCATGTCATGGCCTTCTTTCTGGTCACTGAATCAGCTAGATTGCCTGGGTTCAAACCCTGTCTCAGGGATGCTATTGCTACCTGTTCGAAGCAATCAGCCAACCCATTCTTGGTGTTCACAAAACGGCTTATATATTCTTTCAAGGATTCATTTGATTCTTGGGCACAATGGATTATTGTGTCTCCATTGCCTTTTAGCTCTTTACTCCCTACGAACTGCCTTCGAAAGGCTACCCAAAAAGTATCGAAATCTTTAATACAACCCTGAGGTAGGCTGTTGTACCACTTTAGAGCACTCCCCGTGAATGACTGGGAGAATGCCCTACAGAGCAGCTTGTCATCGTCATCAAAGTTCATCATGAAGTTTTTAAATTGCTCCAGATGGTTGTCCGGATCAGTACTACCATCGTACTTCTCTATTTTGGTGCTGTCAAACCTCTTGGGGAGGTTTCCGGACAGAATTTTAGAAGAAAATTGAGATTACCTCCAATTCCTTCCACGACTGAACACAGTATCCTCATTGGGAGTTGCAAAGATACCTGGTTCATCGTGGAAAGCAAAGGGATCCATCAGCATCTTGACCACATGCCTCCGGCTGTGTGATGACCCTTTACCAATATTCTTCTTGATCCTTCCACGTTTATCCCTCTTTCTTGAATACTTTTTTATCTGCCTTTGTTTCTTTCTAGTTCGACCCTCATCACTGCTTGAGGATAAAGATTTTTCAACTCCTTCGTCGTCCGAAGAGCTATCAGAAGACTCTGAGCTTGAGTCAGAACTCTCCACAGGCTTGGACCGGTGAGACTTTTTAGAACTGGCATGAGTCTTTTTGGTGCTCACATGAGTTTTTGAAGACTCATGCTCTCTAGGGTTATCGGTATGATGAGCAACCGATGCTTTAGACTTTTCTTTCACGCCCATCTTGGCCTTTTCTGCCCTCAGAGCTTCTATTTCACCCTTTAGCCTGTCACGCTCTTCGATAGTGTATTCATCGTTCTCTCCCACCACTTCGAGCAAAGCTGGTGGTAGTACTAGATTGTCCGGATTCATTCTGACAGATTTTCTTAGCTGGTTTTGAATGCTTGATTCAGGCACCTTCTCCTTCCACTGTGGTCGCCAATTTGGTGAGGATAATAATTGCCTGAGGGTAGGCTGGTAATTTCAGTTGGTGTTTTATGGTGGTGTGTGAGTGTTTAAGTGTTTAGAGTAGAGAGTAGAGAGATAATTAAGCAGCTTGGTAGCAGTTAATTCTTATTACCCACACTTAATGCAGATGGTTGGGTATTTATACCCTGGTGATTGGGCCCTTATGGGCTTTCGGGTCATGTTAAATGGACCCGGGTCATGTTCAAAGACCCATGAGCTCTAAGTAGGAGAGCAAGTAGCTTAGTCAAGAAGTGTTTAGGTTTTTTAGTACTTTTTTCATAGTTCGAACAGTCCTATGGTCACAGTGTTCAAAGCGATCTGTCCGGTCCGGAGGCCTTGGACCGATCTGTCCTTGTCCGGGGAGCGTGCAGAATTCGGACTCATCATGCATGATGGTAATCTGGAAATAAAGCACATACAACACTAACAATACATAAATGAGGATCATTAATAAATATTATTTGCCGATCCAAAAAATGAGGTTTCAACATCTTCCAGAATGATAACCAATTTTCAGTATCTTCAGCCTTAATAATACTAAATACAATAGGGAAGATGCCTGCAAAAAATATATGAAAAATATATCTTGAAATAACTATTATATGTTGATTATACATACTTCTACATTTATCGTATTCGGTTGACACATCAATAACGGATTATAACTAATTTTGCGTATATCATATTAATTATGCAATCAGGATTTCCATTTATCATATTGATTATGTGAGGTTTCATATCTTTTATACTCATCATCTCTAGTTTCGCATATATCATAACCGGTGTAGTATCTATCATATTTGGTCCATGCATGGTTTCGCAATACCCTTTTATATTTCCTCATTCAAAAAGTTCCATCAATAATAAAAGTGGACGACTATAATTGAAACCATGAAGACAATAAATGAATGCTACAAACCAACGCTTGAACACATTGGTTCCCAAAGTACACTCCAGTATGTAATCACTGTGGTATCAAGAATATTTAATGTTTTGATATAACTCTTAAGTAGTTTATAAGAAGTAGAATTATCTCTATATACAGCCATCTTAGCTTTATCTAAAGCAACACATGAAACGCGGTAAGAAATATCTAAACGATAGTCATTTTTTAAAAATGATCTCAACACAATCACATATGCAATTTCAATTTAATCTGATGACAAATGCTTTCTATTGTTTTTTTACATAAACGAGTCCCACGAGTATGAGGTTAAACATATTTTTTAATAAAAAAAACTAATAGACTTATCTTTTTTTTGCACAAAGTCTCCATGGACAACCCTTTGTAATTTTTTTTGTACAATAAAAATTATTGTTTGTTTATTATTATGCAGTTATTTGAAAGTAAAACCTTATTGTAAAGCCAACTTAGTAATAACTAATCTTAACCCTAATGAACCCTTTTAAAAAACCTGCCCAACACCACTTATTTCATTAGCCAAACCAACAATAGAAAGTTGTCTGTTCTTGTTACAAATAAAATTGATTCCAGAACTTTGATAATTTTTCCACACAAAAATTCTTCATATGAAACTCAAATAAACTTTGAGAAATTTCTCTAACATTATCACCTACAACAACATCACTTTCTACATTAATAATAATAGTTGAAACCCTCAAGGTATCAACAACTGATACCAAAGCAACTAAATCACTATCACAACCTAAGATAAAGTTTTCTAGGTCACCATAACAATGTCTTAATCTTAATTTACATTGAACCCAAGTTTCATATCTACTTGAAATAAATTAAATAATATCTTCAAAATCATCAAATAGAGCAAGATCACGGATTACAAGTTTGCCATTTAGTTTTAAAATATGTAGTCGACTTCTAGACAACCCGTAAATGTATTTCACAATTCAAAAAACTTAAAATAGTAAACATCTATACCTATAATTACAACAAATATACAGGTTTTGCCCTTATACTTACAGAAAATACACAGGTTTCGCATATATGGGTACATAAATAAACACGTTTCGCAACTAGTAGAAAATATTAGGTTGCGTAACTATCACTATATAAAATATACAAGCTTCGCAACTATCATTACAGAAATTGAAACAGGCTTTGCATTTAGCAAAATTTTATATTTTTTTAACCTTCATCTTCTTTGTTTATACTATAAAAACCTTTCTCAACTATATTTTATATAAACGAAACTAAAACGAGTAGGATCTAAATCAATATAACATTTTCAACTACAAATCAAACTAAAAAATATCAAAAATATCAAAAATCACGAGTAAAATAGAGTCACAACTTAAGAATAGAGAATCCGACGAAAATTGAGTTCTATAAAACAAAAACAATGACAAGTGAAAATCAAATAAAAACAATAATCAAATCGAAACCTACAAAGAAAATAATAAGAAAAAAAATTAGAGAATCGAAAGGGAAGTTGAATTGTCAACTATAGATACAGTAGATTGTAAATGTAAAAAGAGAAAAAAATAAAATAACTGATTTTAGGATAAAAGATAAAAAATATAAATATTTTATTTTCATTCTTAAACTTTTTATAACATCATTTTAGGTTAAGAGGGTATTTTGTAATTTTAGGTTAAAAGCTTTTAAATAGTTAAATAAAGGTATTTTAGATATTATAAAGATAATTGACTTTTAAATGATTAGAGGAGTTGAATGAATTTTTTTTAAACTCATTTGGAAAAAAAAATGTAAGTAACTTTTAAATTTTAACTTGTAATAAACTCTAAATTAAATTCATATATTTTTAAATATTTGGGGGCATACTTTTTCCTACCCTGGTGGCACAGGGAGGTTTTAATAAGGTGTCCGGGCTCTTTTATAAAATTTGATGCCTTCTTAAAAATTTGGAGTGTTCTTATTTTGTTTCTTGTCGAATTTTTGTTTACACCTGCCGGATTAAATTAAAGGAATGATGACTACTTAAACATTTGTCATCGGAGAATTTAAACACTCTCGCTTTAGAATGTTTATGAAATAACTAAGGGCTGTTTAAATACTAGCCACCAAAGTTGAAACAAACTATGAAAGAATGTAAGAGCTGTGCAAAATCAAAATATCTATTAAAATAACCGAATTGCCTTGGCCATCCAAGGACTTTAAGTTTTCAAAACAAACAGATCTATCCGATCAAACGCCGGACACAGTTACAAAAATGCCTTGGCCTTCCAAGGACTTTAGTTCAATCAAAATAAAAAAACAAAGGGATAATTGATATTTTAAGACCGAGTCTTTGAAGACGGCTCAACCTCACTTGTTTTCTTCTTCTTGGGATCATCATTCTCCTCACCTGGGCTTTCCCGATGTTCTCTTCTTCATTGGATGAGGACGCACTGGAGAATTCAAACCTGTCACCCTCAGCCATTGTATGAAATGGAAAGTCTGGATACTCTACAAAGTACCATAAGTCTCCCAGGTTCCTCTTTAGAAACTTCTCGTGAAAAAACAAGACCATGTCCGACTTCACCTTGGCATACATCTCTTCTTGAGTGTCAATCACGTTGTTGGCATAAGCATCAATCTTGGCCTGGATTTTTGCCTCTTGTTCCCTTAGCAGATCAGCTTTTTCCTCTGCAGTCTTGGACACCGAGTCTTCGAGGGCGATCTTGTCATTGGTCAAAGTAAGAATGACTTGATCCTTGGTCTTCATCTCATCTTTTGAAGAGGTAAGATCTTACTCCAATACAGACTGCTTTTCCCGGAGGCCCTTGATAGTATCTTCTAGAGTAGCTACCTTTGTAACCTAACCCTCCTGGTTCTTCTTAAACTCCTCGTTTTCTCTCTTCAAAACATCAGTGTTCTGGTTGGCAATGAGGAGGTCTCCGGACAATCTCTCCTTGTCAGAATTAAGGGCACTAATGATTGTTGCCTGACCTTGTACTTGCTTCTCCAGGACCAACACTGGCTGAATGACACTCAATATAGAGTGAGTTATAGCCTCTCTTTCACTTGAAACATTGAAAGTTTTACCATTAAAGGTAACGGTGCTCGAAGTTCTCGGAGGGAGGTAAGGCCCAACAAAGTCATCTCTGGGATGGTTTGCGAAATAGTGACCAAGTCCATCAAGCCTTGTGATGTCAACACCATCGATGCTAATGTCTCCTCCTCCAACCTCATTAGTTCGGAAGTCACCAGGAATCTCTTCTGCTCTTGTTGGATCACTAGGGTCAATAGGAGGGAGAGGCTCCGGAAGCCAGGGAGAATGCTCATCACCCCTGGAGGTCTTTTTCTTTTTGGCCTCCCTTTCTTTGCTTTCTTCTCCCCGTTTTCGTTCTCACTTAGGAACCCTTGGGGGTTTTGGAGATCCTACTTCTTCCCTAGCACTCTCATGCTCTACCACTTCTAGCAGAGTAGCATCGATCTGGCTTGGAACTGCCCCCCCTGGGTTTGTTGGAGCAGTCTCCTCCACCTCGGCAGGTTTAGCCTCACCCGCAGCCTTCTTGCCTTTCCCTTTTTTGACTTTCATCTTACTTGGGGCCTTGGCTTGACCTGGCAAATACAGTGACCCGTCTGGTGCATGTGTTCTTTTAAGGACTACATCCGGAGGGGGTGGAGTGGTAATTTCCTCCCAAGTCAAGTCTCTCCGGCCAGTAGTGTTCCAGAGATGAGACCTTGCGAGATTGCCTCCGGTAAAGGCGTCATGAAATCGGTTTCCCCACTTTTCAGCAACCCAAGTGTTGATCTTGGTACAAGTGGTCTGTCCGGCCTTTAAATAATGATTGAAGTCTTTGGGCAGCTCTGTCAAGAAAAGAGACAAGACCAGTCAGTTAAACAAGTTTGATAAAAATAAAAATGAAAATATAAGGTGAGATTCTTACGATCACTTCTCCATCTGCTGGTGAGGAGACTCGGGTTGAATCCGGCTTTGATCATCTTCCCATTCTCCCAAGCGTCGCTCACAAACAAGAATTGAGTCCTCCAATTTCTCTCCGACTCAAGCAGGTCATCCACTGCTTTATAATTATCACCCATGTTGAAGTGATAGAAGGGAATATGATGGTTTCTGCAGAGGCTGGCCACAACTGCGAATTCCTCCATTGGTAAAGGAATCCCGGAGAGCCTGGAGGCCATGATGCAGGCCATAAGTGTATACCAGGCGTTGGGGCTCAGTTAGCTAAGGCAAAGCTTGATAAGGTGGAAGTACCTAACTATCTCCGGATCTAAGGGGAACCTTAAACCCTAGTTAAAAAGCTCAGTGAAGATAACTATTTCACTAAGTTTGCAGTCCATTGGGGTTTCAGGGTCTATGGGGATTCTTATTTTCACGTTCTCCGGAATCCCCCAGTTTGTACGCATCCGGCCCAATTCGGTTGTATAGATGAAAGCATAGTTGATTTTTTATAAGGCAAGAAGATATTTAACATTTACCTTGTGGAAGCAAGGTCCCACTTTTCCTTCAAGGATTTCTGGTAGTTCTGGGTGCCTAAGGCATAGTTTCTCTTTGCCTTTATCTTTCTTGGTAGCAACAACATTATTAGTTTGTCCGGAAGGTTCGGACTCGAATGGAGCCTCTTCGATGGAATCCTCCATTACTTCCTCCATTACCGCGGAGGGGTTTCCAGTTGTTTTTGGGAGGGGGAGTTAGAAGTTGGTTCAGTTTGACCTCCGGATTGTTGAGCTTCAGTGCTTTCCTGGACTCTGGCCTCCGGCTAGGGCTCAGATGTGGTGGTTTCTCTTCGGAGGTTTGAGCTAGTGGCCTCCGGTCCGGACAGCCTGTCCATAGGTACTTTTATGGGTGCCTCTGACCCAGTATTGCTGTCTTTGGCCCCTGACTTTGAAGGGGTGCCTTTGGAAGCCTGTCCTTTTACCAACCGACCTCTTCTTCGATCGACTAGTTTGTTGGGAGAGACATCTGCATCTGACCCCATGGCGATAAATGGAGAAGGCTTTTTGAAGCTGGTAACTGCTTGCCCTGGTTCAACAGTGGGCTCTGATTCTTGAACCGACGAGCCTGAAACAATAAGATAAAGGTAGGTTTGAAACAATCTCCTCGGTTTGACACTTCTGGTTGAGGCGGAGCCCTGGTCAGGCTCTGTGTTTGAGATTGATGGTTTGTCGATAGGAGAAGTAGGTAGGCCTGCAACAATGCGCCTCTCCCGTTCAACTTTTTGTGTTTTTTCTAGCTCTGATAGATTAAGCCACCCGCCTTTGATTAAAGTGTTCCTAGCTGTGAACATAAATCACAACCAAAGAGAAGATTTTGTGTTTGAGAGAGAAAGCTCTGAAAATTAGCAAAGTAAATATGAAGATGATGGTTCAACAGTGGAGAAGTGATTAATTTATAGTAAACACCCAAAAAGGTGCTTTGATTCCTAGGAGAATTCGAAAGGATTTGCAATTATTAAGAAACGACGCTGATATCATCTTCATTTAATGAAGAGGTTGCTTTTCAAAGAAGGTGGGAGAGAAATTCAAGGTGAAAAATGGCTGAAACAACGAACCAGAGAAAGACACGTGTCCCACAAACTCTAGCAAAAAACCGTTTAAATTCAAGGAACCTTTTTTCAGTCCGGATAAAGCTATAACACAATTCGAAGGACCTGTCCTGATGTAACTGTCACTAGAAAAAGACTGTTTTTAGGTCTTGCCAAAGGTTTTTGAACACCACCTAAAAAAGGGGCTACTTATGAGTCTGGATTCTGTCACCACCTCAGACAGGGTCAGTTTGGACAATGTTTACCAAACCGGACAGGGGCAGTTCGGACACCATCCTCCATTAGACTTTTCGAACATAACTAAAGTACTTAAAACCTAATCACTTCTTGACTAAGCTGCCTGCTCTCCAACTTAGAACTAATGGGTCCTTAAACTCGACCAGGGTCCATTAAACACGACCCGAAAGCCCATAAGGCCCAAATATAAGGGTATAAATACCCAACCACCAACATTAAATGAGGGTAATGAAAATTAAATACAACCAGGCTGCTCGATTCTCCCTCTACAATCTACCTAAACATTAAATACTTACAAAACTCCACAAAACTCTAAATAGAAGTTACAAATTTACCCTCACACGAAAATAAACCCCATCAGTGATAGTTAATGAAGAAGGCGAATAGGATTTTGGGTCTCATACAAATGAGTTCATATTTTCCCTCCAAATTGAAGAAGATGAACATACAACAAATGAGAAATCAGAAGATGTTGCAACCCCACATGCTTCACCAATATCATCTACTTATGGAGACTTCCCACATTCATCATCGTCATATGATAGTCAAAATGAGAGAGCTATGGAACATATAAGAAGCCTTAATGATCTTTATGAGGTAACCGAACTAATGGATAACATTACACTTTTTTGTCTATTTTCTGATTGTGAGCTAGTTACATTTCAAGAAGTTGCACAAGATAAACAATAGAGAGACGCGATGGATAAAGAAATTAGAGCCATCGAGAATAATGACACATGGGAACTCACCTCACTTCCCAAAGGGTACAAGACAATAGGCATCAGATAGTTATACAAAACTAAGAGAAATGGTAAGGGGGAGATTGAAAAACACAAAGCAAGGCTTGTTGCAAAAGGCTATAGTTAAAAGGCGGGAATTGACTGTGATGAGGTATTCGTCCCCGTTGCCCGATTAGAAACTATTAGACTAATAATTTCTTTGGCAGCTCAGAACAAGTGGAAGATACAAAAAATGGATGTAAAATCAACATTTCTAAATTGCATCCTTGAAGAAGAATTCTACATTCAACAACCATTAGACTATGAGATCAAAGGCCACAAAGATAAGGTGTTGAAGCTAAAGAAGGCTCTTTACGGGCTAAAACAAGCACCCAGGGCATTGAACGATGGAATCGACAAGTATTTCCAAGAGAATGGCTTCAACAAATATATGTACGAGCACGCTCTATACACCAAGATAAAAAATGGAGATATTTCGATCGTGTGTCTCTACATGGACGATTTGATCTTCACCGGAAGCAGCCCAAGTATGTTCAATAAATTCAAGGAAGTAATGACGAAGGAATTCGAGATGACAGACGTGGGGCTAATGGCGTACTACCTTGGAATTGAAGTTAAGTAACAAAAATATGGAATTTGTATCTCACAAGAAAGCTATGTTAAAGATATCCTGAAGAAGTTTAAGATGGAGAACTGTAGCCCGAGAAGCACATCCATGGAGTTTGGAGTCAAAATGACCAAGCATGAAGAAGGCGAAAGTGTAGATCCGAAATTATTCAAAAGTTTGGTAGGAATCTACGCTATCTAACTTGCACGAGATCGGATATTCTTTATGCAGTTGGATTGGTTAGCCGCTACATGGAATATCCAACAACAACTCATTTCAAAGCTGCAAAGAGAATCCTTTGCTATTTGAAAGGTACCATTGATTTTGGATTACGCAATTCCATTTCTAATGATTACAAACTTGTCGGGTATAGCGATAGTGATTGGAATGGAGACATAGACAATCGAAAGAGTACTACTAGATTTGTATTTTTTATGGAAAATTTTGCTTTCACGTAGATGTCAAAGAAACAACCGACTGTCACATTGTCCACTTGTGAGGTAGAATACGTTGCTACCACTACATGTGCTAGTCATGCAATTTGGCTTAGAAATCTGTTGAAAGAGATATACCTAACATAAAATGAGCCGACTAAAGTGCATGTCGACAATAATTCAGCCATTGCCTTAGCCAAGAATCCAGTATTCCATGATCGAAGCAAGCATATCGATTTTCGCTACCACTACATAAGGGAGTGTATTACAAGAAAAGATGTGCAAGTTGAATATGTGAAGACGCAAGAACAAACTGCCAATATTTTCACCAAGCCACTGAAAAGCGAAGACTTTAAACGATTAAGGAAACTACTATGGGTCACGGGATCAAGTTTAAGGGGGAGTGTTGGATCATAAACTTGACCTGGTTAAAGGGTCCAACCCACTTAAAAAGGCCCATCTAGAAAGCATATTCTATAACCAATTAAATTAATATTTCTTTAGTAGTGGAGGTTGTGTGTAAGACCTTCTTTAGGTTGAGTGCAAGACACACTTTTATGTTGAGTATAATAACACTTTTACCTTGAGTGTAGTGTTGAGGTTGAGTGTTTAACTATCCATAAGATCTTAGATAGTGGATTCTTGTCTCCACTATGGTTCTATAAATAGTAGAGCTCTCCCACCATCTAGAGCATCACCAAAGACACTAAGAAGTAAAGTTAGAGAGAAAGTTAGAGTGAGAGAAAAAAGAGACAACAATGCTCTCTTGAGTGTTAGAAAAAATATTTCTCTTGTAGTGTGAGTTATAAGAGTGTTCTTGTAACATTTCTCTTTTCTTAATCTACATCAAATTGTTTGTTTGTTTTAGTGAGTGTTGTTTTATAGTTTCCGCCAAAATGTTGTTGTATCGATCTTTCAATCAAGTTAAGTTTTTCTTGTCGAAGTCCTCTAGACTAGAAAAATGCTTTGTGGCGCTGATTCAGAAGAAAGGGAAATTTGGAGATTTAGTAGAGGCTTCACTAGAAATTCATCGATCAATCACAAGAAATAGATCACTTAACAGAGATTTCAGGAAAGAATTATCTCAATGGTTTAAAAAAAATCGGAAACTGTTGTGGGTTCCTCAAGATGACTTCGTAACAATAAGATAATACTCTTTCAGTGTAGTGTTGTAATTCACTTTCTCAAAGTTTTATGTTTCCCTTTTGACACGAAAACACCGTAGATAATTGATATATTGTCGTGGCATGGATATGAAAATTCTGCCGTGGAAGTTATATCGTGACACGCTTGTTTGACTAATAAACACCACAAAAGAACCCAATATATAAAAAATAACAATATAGCTAAAAACCTAAAACATTTAATACTAAAACTACAACATGCAATACAACATCCTTGGCACAAAGAGTATCCTACAACATTTGATACTTAAAAATATACTTCAAACAATCCATCCATCCATGGCCTAAGAAAAGATACATAACATAAAAATACCAAAAAGGATTATGAGCCAATGAACGGTGATTGTACAACTCACTTCTTGAAATTCCTAACTTATTTCGCGCTCTCATAAACATGTTGAAGACCGTTTATCCTATGAATCACCTCTATTTCCTCATGAGTTTCTACATTATCAAGTATTCTATCTTTGTTGAACTGCACAAAAGTACAATTTCTCTTTTCCTTCTTATTTTTATCGATGTAGACATATTCTTTCACACCAATACTTTACCTCCTTTTCCAATTTAGAAAATATTTACTTTCTGGAGAAAAAAATATTGTAACAACGTTTAATGCCACCGTATTCAACATAATTCCCATAATTAGTTCACTTCATGAGAAAATTTGATGTAATCCTTTCCGAATCGTGCATAAAAAGTTAACTTGAACCCATTATCCAAACTCTCATTATTAAGGAAATTCTCAAACATATGCGTCAAATCGATTCTCAAACTTTCATCTTCAATTGATTCCCAATTCAACTTAGCTCAAATCAAATAGTATTCACATATGATATACAATATCAGTCACAATGATAATAACATACATACCAAGGTTTCGTTCAAGACGTTTCACTCATGCATTAAATTTCGAACAATATTTAATAATAGGGACCAACTTTGACTCATTGAACAAAAATTTCAAATCATTGCAACAACATTGGCTTTCTTCTTACCATATTCGTTTTCGGAATCAAATGATGTTATATTTTCCACCAACGCCTTACGAAACAAAATTTCAATTTTTTATATATATTGGAATGTCTCATCAGGTGTAATTTAAGGTATTAGTCATGTAATCGAATTTGAACATATGACCAACAAATGTTATTGTTATGGTTATTGTTATCACGAACCCATTCTAGATTCGAAGAAAACAATCAACGTTGGTCATTTAATGGAGAGGGAGGAGAGTTCTTAAACATGTAAGTGGTCATATATGTCCTCTTCACAAACCTTTTAAAGTGGAACCATCATTTAGACCTTGTAAGATGTACTCTATCAAATGTAATATTTATCTAGTAGCTCAAGCAGTACGATGCCTTCTAAAGTAATATTTCTTGATCTTAAAGGTTACTTAAAATAATTTTTTATCTTGTATAGACCTTTTATAAATACGATTAACGACGTTACATACGATGGTCACTGCGGGTATCAGTTAATTATGTTTGGCTTGAACGAAAGTAAATTGAATGAAAATTGATTAGGGGTTCCATATACAACGAACTTATGGTTTTTGTGTCTATTTAGGTGAAAATATTTAGTGCTATAAATAAATTAATAGAAATTACGGAACATGTAAAGTGCTATTTTGATAATATCGAGAGCTGGTCAACAACAACGGAGACGAGAATCGTGATCACATTAATGCTTAACTACATTATCCATTTTATAGGGAAGTTGGGTTAATGTCAACCACTAAAACAATGTAACTATTTAATTTCGACAAACATTCGATTTAATTGACAATATCGATTTGATATTTAAATTTTAGTTTTTAGTTTAGTTGTTTTATATAACTTTCCATTGCGACTAACCCCGAATGTATAAGGATATATCATTATTGCCTAAAATTACGTACAACAGAAATCGATGGGTTGTCATTACCGTTTCAATTTTGATAGAAGAGATATGAAAATATTATAAAACTTAGTTTTGATATAACATATTTAGCCACATTCATTTAATATACGCGTACTATTTTCGAAATTATTTTTCATTGTAATCTATGCATAGTTGTTTCCACTATAAAGAATTATATATTTAAGGTGTTAATTTTATGCTGTTGTTGTGGTAAAGATTTGAAAACTTTATACTTACCCTATAATAAAACAATAAAGTGGGAGGTGGTGACAAAAACCTCTAAAGTGATTCAGATATATGGAGGGTATATATTTTCTATATCGTTGATAGGATAATACACCGCTGATGTAGAATGTGTATACAATAGGTATGAAATTTTTCTACCACCTTTCTAGATACTTTATACTACTTGTGTTTTAACCTAATTAAATATTTTAAAAAAACTCTAAAGTTCTTCGACTCTAGTGGTGGTAAACAAATACACACACTAGTATGAATTCCATACCGGTGGGGTAACAATTACACTCGTGGTATGATTTCCTAATACCAACGGTATTGTGACCTAATACTTTAGTTCAATATTTTTTAAAGCTTCTCAGTTACATCATCGATGTATAATTTTTATACTATCGATATGATACCATTGGTCTGATAATTATACTGGTGGTATCACTATCCTATGGTATTGTTTGTGGGGTAAAACTGTAAAAATCCCATTATACCGACAATACTGTTTTGATATATTATCGGTATAACAGTCCGCCCGTGGTATAGATATTCTATATTAGGAGGTGTATTATCTATTTGACGATAGGATAATAGTACACAACAAGTACATGGTTCTAGAAAAATAAGAAAACTAAAAAAAGATGATTGTCCATACTGGCGGTATGGAACTTATACCTTCGATACAGAATTTTCATACCGGTGATGCTGGTATTATACTAGCTTTATAACATATGGTACAAGTCTATAACTTTGAAATAAAATTAGAAAATATTTAAGTGTGTGACTAATAAACAACATAAGAAAATCACAATACATAAAAAACAAAGATATGATATAAAATAAATAAATAAATAAATATCAAAATTACAAATGGTTACGCATTCTTCCTTGTGTCGGTGGTTAACATTATATCACTAATGTTCAGTTTTCTTCGTAACAACTTTAGGTTTTTGAGGATCTAGTGGATTTTTCTGGATCAAACCAAACTGTGACACACTCGATTCGATATCTACCCTTCAATCGTGGAGATAATTAAAATAGGATTGCTATAATAAGTGACCTCTTATTCCAAAAACATATCCTTTATGTTTGTATATGTTTGACATATCACCTACAAACAAACTAAAATATACTTCGAATTTGATAAAAGTTAAAGATAAAATTAAAAAGTAGTTCCATCATTCAAATAGGAGTTTAAGTCAAACTTATTCTAGTGTCGAATGATAGGTCCGAATAGAGTCATATCCATTAAAGTTTTAACCATAACCTAATTGTTGAGGTCACAACTTTGTAACATTTCATTCATGGCTTGGAAGCTATCCGAGATTGTAAAAACGGAAACAAAATCAATTCAAAAATATTATTATAATCTACTAATCGATATAAACAAAATAACAATAAATAAATTTAAATGTCTAATTAAACTTACATTCCCGTTGTAGGTGTTGTACGCCTTGTGAACCTTGTGCTTTGGAAACGGTGTGAAACTGTTTTGTGCCAAGAACATATTTTAGAGATTGGGAGTACTACTAAGAACGTATTTTAGAGATCGGGAGTACTACTCATGAATGTTAGGCTTGTTTACCACAGAACATGTATCATTGTCCAACTATTCTTCACACCAGTTCTGACATCCTCATTTAACATAATTAACCTGAGCACGTTCGGCTGCTATTAGCAGAATTTTCAGTTGTCTTTCCTGATAATCTGCCTGCAGGTCTTCCTCCATTAAGAGACATCCAGCACCATATTGACCTAGTACCGGGGGATGGTCTACCAAACCGACCGCACTACCGTATGAGTCCAAAAAAACATGAAGAGCTACACCTACAGGTGAAAGAACTATTGACGAAAGGCGGCATCCATGAGAGTCGTAGTCGTTGTGCAGTTCCTGCACTGTTAACACCAAAGAAGGATGGCTCAATGAGGATGTATGTGGATAGTGGACCTATCAACAAAATTACAATCAGGTATCGATTTCCTATTCTTCGCCTTGATGATTTACAGGATCAGTTGAGTGGTGCTACCTTGTTTAGGAAACTGGATTTGAATATCGGATATCACTAGATTCGTATTCGCATCGGAGATGAGTGGAAAACAGCCTTTAAAACCCGAGAAGGTCTATTTGAGTTGATAGTCATGCCATTCGGCTTTTGCAACGCTCCTAGCACGTTCATGCGGGTTATGCAATTGGTATTTCGTCCGTTCATTGGAAAATTTATAGCTGTGTAATTTGGCGATATTCTTATATATAGTACTATGGAGGATTTACACCTTCAGCACTTATGAGAAGTATTGGCTATTTTGAAACGAGAAGAGTTTTATGGGGAACTTGACAAATGTTCCTTTATGATAGATTCAATTCTCTTTCTGGGGTATGCTGTGTCAAAATATGGTTTGTTAGTGGATACGTCAAAAGTGGTAGCAGTGCGTGATGAGCCTACACCTATTTCTATCACCGAAGTGCGCTCTTTTCACAGATTGGTCTCCTTTTACAGAAGGTTCATACATAACTCCAGCACTGTTATGGCTCCTATTACGGATTGTATGAAGGAAAAGACGTTCTGCTGGACCCCTGAAGCAACTACCGCTTTTGAAGAGATCAAGGTAAGACTGACTACTACACCGATTCTGGTTTTACCTAACTTTTCTACAGGGTTTGAACTGTATTGTGATGCGTCTGGTTGGGCATTCGAGGTGTACTCAGTCAACGAGGCCGGCCTGTAGCCTACTTTAGTGAAACGCTGATTGGAGCTAAACTCAACTACAACATCTATGACAAGGATTTTTATGTTATTGTAAGAGGTTTGAAGCACTGAAGTTCCTACTTGGCCTATAATGACTTTGTCCTATACACCGATCATGATGTCTTGAAGCATCTGCAGAGTCAAGAGAAGCTCTCTTCCTGCCATGCACGTTGGGCAGCATTTATTCAACAATTTACCTTTTCCATCAAGTATACTTCGGGGGCAGTTACCGCGTAGCTGATACACTGAGCTGACACAATATGATGATTCGTATGGAAGGAGAAGTTGTGGGATTCGAGATGATTAATGATGTACTGGCTGTTGATCCATATTTTGTTCCTATTCTAGAAGACGTCTGCGCAGGTTTGAGAAACGATTTTACAGTGATCAAGGGTTACCTCTTCATAGGTAATTTACTATGTATTCCTGAGGGAAATTTGAGGTTACTAATTGTACAGGAGAGGCACAACGAGGGGCATGGTGGTAGAGGTCAATTCGCTTATATATCCAGTAAGTTCTTGTGGCCGCATTTGAGGCGAGATTTTATCCGTTTTGTAGTTGGTTGTCGGGTTTCCCAGGTGGCAAAATGTACATCCTCAAACTCAGGTCTATACCTACCACTCCGAATACCGGAAGGGCGAAACATCATCATGGATTTCTTTGATGGGCTACCAAGAACACCAAGAGGTAAGGATTCCATTTTGGTGGTGGTTGACAGGTTTTCTAAGATGGCCCATTTTATTGCCTGCAAGAAAACCACAAATGTTGTGAATGTTGCTAATTTATAATTTTGTGAGGTTTACCGCTTACATGGCCTACCCCTAAATATCGTTTATGATCGCCATACGCGGTTTGTGGGGAATTTTTTTACGAGTTTGTGGAACCTCACAAAAAAAGCTGAGTTTTAGGAGCGCGTATCACCCGCAGACTAATGGCCAAACCGAGGGAAATAATAAAAAATTAGGCAACATGTTACGCATAGAGGTCTCCGGGAACTTGAAAGCATGATTTTTGTGCCTTTATCACGTCGACTTCTCCTACAAAAGGCACCAGAAGTGCAGTATTGGGTATAGTCCCTTCATGGGTAGTCTATGGTTATAACTCAACGCTTGACAAGGTTCCAGCTAGGATCGAGAACGTGATTGCTGATCTATGGAAGATCCATGAGAACACACACAAACACATGAAGGAAACAACACATAAGTACAAGGTCGTTGCAGATAAGAAGCGCTGATAGGTGGAGTTTGTAGTAGGGGACTTTGTATGGCCAGTTTTGACCAGAGATCGTTATCCTGCGCACAAGTACAACAAGTTAGCTGCAAGGAAGGTGGGTCCGTTTGAAATCATTGAAAAAATTAATCCCAATGCATACAGGTTGAAGCTACCCAGCCACATGAAGATCCATAACATTTTCAACGTGAAGTACCTGTTGTCGTTTACCAATGCTGTTGAGGATTATGAAACTAAGAATTCATAGCCGAATTCTTCCGAGGAAAGAGAAGATGATGTAGTTGCACGAGCGCATGACTATATGGTCCTTTGGGACAAACAGAAACATGCTTTATTTGGAGCCCAAGTATCAGAATTAGGAGCTGCGACCACTCAAATCGAACGCGTCGAGCAGCCCAACGATTTTCCAAAGCATCACTATTTAATGAAGTCTAGGCCCAAAATTCCATCGTTTAATCCCTCTTTTTGGTGTAATCGTGAATTTTCTGCATTTTTTAATTTTTGTTGGATTTTATTAAAATACTTAACCAGCTCCAATGGCTTTAAAATTGGGTTGGGTTTTATTTTTATTTCGTAAGGAACAAGTTGTAATTTTAGCCTAGGGTTTCGAGCACTTCTTTAAAAGTCTCTCAAACCCTAGTCTTGCTGTGAGACATTTTTGAATGGAACTTGAGTTTTCTCTAAAGTTTCCTATACACTGACCTACGGTTGGAGATTATCAATTTTATGTTTTCGTCTTTCTTTTCTCTGTGTTTGCTGCCGTTTTTTCCATCTCGTAATTCGGCGCTACCACAATAAATTACATAAATTCAATACAAGAATAATATAATTGAACCTCATGGTACAAATAGATGAGGTGTGCATTTGTGGAGGTCCATGATCTGCACCATCTGAAAAATATGGTTTCAACATCTTCAAGAATGATAACCACTTTTTAATATTATCAGCCTTAATAATACCAAATATAATAGGTGAGATTCCTGCAAAAAATATATTTTTAAATAACTGTTATATGTTGATTATACCTACTTCTACGTGTATGGTATTCGGTTGACACATCTATGACGGGTTATAACTAATTTATCTTATATCATATTAATTATACAATCAGGATTTCCATTTATCATATTGATTATGTGAGGTTATACATTTTTTATACTGATCATCTCTAGTTTCACATATATCATAACCGATTTAACATCTATCATATTTGGTCCATACCTGGTTTCGCAATACCCTTTATATTTCTCCATTAAGAAAGTTCCATAAATAATAAAATTGGATGACAAGAATTGAAACCATGAAGACAAGAACTGAATGCTACGAAACAACACTTGAGACATTAGTTTCCAAAGTACGCTCCAATATGTAAGTTTTGTTGGTGTCAATTTTTTTAATGTTCTGAAATAGATATTAAGTAGTTTATAACAAGTACACTTTCGCTTCTCAAAGTTTCCGATTTTTTTTTTGACATCAAAACACCGTACTTCTCGCATCGGTACTGTAATCTAGGCGTTCTCCCTCATTTTCCACTATCATATAACACTATAATGGTGACGAATGTCTTTGATTCCTCATAGACAAAATCATCCAAATCCATCTTAGTGAATAACCTATCAGCTGTGAAGCTTTTTACGTGATCAGCCATCATATATGGTGGTTGGCATGATTCCTCCTACAACGAATAACAATATGTTGAGAAAACCTGATATTTAATCATTCACACAACACAAATTATAATGTGGTGCTGGTCGTATAAGATACGCGACCCGAATGAGTTGATCGTATGGTGAAACGCAACGAATAATTTATGGATGTATTAATGTTTAGGACAACGTGATTCTGGTCCCACGATATACGCGAACAACATGTTTTACACCGTATTTATCGTTTGATTCATATGATAACATAAATTAAAGTTAATCGTCCAAAAAAATTTCGTCGTCTTCTATAACTATTTAATGTTTAATTTTTTGTGGTAGATTTTTAGTGTTCGGGTGGTTAATTTTTTGTGTTATGGTAATAAATTGTTAGAGTGTAGTGTGAAATTTAGAAGGTTTTCATATTTACCGGTAATTCGTGAAACAATGAAAATTTTATAATTAAATAGAAAAACGAATAGACCATCTAGATATACCATCTTATGTTAGAGTTCAGTGTTAAATTTGGAGGGTTTTCAAATTTGAGTTTCAATAAATAGAAAGATAGTAGTTTGGGTTTTGAAGTTAAGTCGGTAACAAAATCTAATTAAATTTCTATCTTTTTAAATGTTAAATATATTTATTAATTACAATTGTGTAAATTTTTTAAAATACAATTTTAAATAAAATTGTATTTTAATACCGTTTTATAAATATTAGTAAAAACAAAATATTCAAATGATATATCTCAGAGGTGTAATGATACTATAAAAAAACATTACTCCCAAAATTTAGTCTAAAGATAAAATATAGGTTATTCAATGTATAACCCAAATTTATATCAAATTGCGTATAATATAATTTAGTTCTATAATCATATAAAATCCAAGGTTATGTTGATAAATATAAACTTTATTTTCATGAAGTATAGTTTGAAAACTTTATTTAATTTTTCAACCGTTTATAACATCATTTTAGGTATTTTAGGTTAGGAGAGTGTCCGCCCCCAAGGGGTAGCCGAGTTGGTTGAGTATGGCATTCTTATGACCAAAAGGTCATGAGTTCGAGTTCCTCTACATACGCTTTCTCGGCTGAGCCTGTCACCTTGTGTGGTTTACCTTCTGGCGTTGGTTTGCAGGCTATCGCGTCAGACTGAGGGTTTACCCTGTGCGCACTCATTGCACTCTGAGTAGCGGCTGCGGGTTCCCTCCGAAAAAAAAAAAAAAAAAAGGTTAGGAGAGTGTCCATATCTTTGATGGATGTATAAGTAAAGACAGTTTAATATACTATTAAACAAGCCCAGCCCAGCCCACCCCACGGTCCCATTTGTTAGGTCAGGATCAAGGTTCCATATATATATATATATACCCACCCAAATGGAGACTCAATCAGTGCTGGGTGTCTGCCATATATTTGCAATAGCCACATTAGCCACAATGCTTCTTTGCAATAGCCACAACCCCTCTTTTAGTGTATGATTATCCTCTTGACCCGCTATAGCAGCAAGTGCCACCGCCTCGTGTTGGGTTCTTCTGCCGATACTTAGAGGTGTTGGGTTCTTCTGCCGATACTTAGAGGAGCGTGTCCATCGATTTCAAGGTATAAGATTCGTATGCATTCTATTTATCAAAAGTTTGGGATTTATGTTTCCCATTCATCTTATTCATTTAATCTCTTTTTTCTTTTTTGAATTAGATATTTCCAAGCATGGGTTGGAGGAGTGGCGTACAATTATCAAAGATCCATAATTATCAAAGATCCATAATTGCTCAGCGTTACTGTAACTTTGTTCATATTTGGATCTCAAGGTAACTTTTACTATTACAATTTCAATTGAATTTTGGGTTTTTACTTAGTACTGTTTGGTTGATTGTGATATGGTTAAAATTTATCTATACTATTAGTGGAGAAATATAAATGCCATGTCCAACTGGTGGGAATTGTGAGTAAGAAGTAAATCCGCAGTTACTGCTGCTAAAAGAGAAAGAGTTATTCATGTAATTGAATTCTCCTTCAGAGATTATAGTTTTGAAACAAAATTATTTGCATTATTTAAAACTTGTATATAGATTCCAAACAAACAAAATTATGCAGCATTACTTAAAACTTTGTATATAGATTCCAAACAAAATTATGCAGCATTCCTGTGAAAAGTGTAGATTGTCGAATATAGGTGTAGGGGTCATCCATATATTTTACCCACAATTTCCATATATAGGTGTAGGGGTTTGTCGAATAGAATCTTTTAGTTTCTATCAATCAGTGTCATCCGTTGTGCATTTGGGAATATAGGGATCGCACCGTTATGATGTTTAGGCTTAGGTGTTTGTCTAACGGAATCTTGTTTCTCTGCTATTCATCAGCTTTGTCCGTTTGAGCGAGTTTTACGAATATAAGGATTGCGTTTGTGCTCTGCCTCATTAAACTTAACTGATGTTTATTTGTCTTCCTTATCGATGACTTGAGTGATTGGTTTGAGAACCTTATAATGTATAATAGCCAATCACTCATACTAATCGAAGAATAGAAAATCGTTGGCTAATCAAATGAGGCCGATCAGAAGAGCAATCCTTATATTCCCAAAACAAGCTCAAACGGACGGTGCTGATGGATATCAGATAAAGATTCTAATAGACAAACACCTAAACTTAGATACTGCCATCCTTATATTCCCAAAACACGTCCTAAAAAAATTTATCGCGAAAACACCCTATATACTAAAACGTTGCGTGAAGTATATCGATTACCAAAACGGTTCACATAAACATTTCTTATTTTCATTTCGAATATATTGAAATTAACTAAACTCTACCAAAATGAGAATTTTATATTGCAGACAACAACATCATCCCTCATTTACCTAAAGATGGATGGCAAAAGAAGTTTGAACATCGATCTTAGAGGGTCTTAGTTACTTTTTTCAATATATGTAATTTGAAATCAGTTTTAGTTATTTTCAAAATATGTAATTTGAAATCCGTTTTAAGAAATAAACCAACTTTTTATGAGGCTTTCGAATTAGGCAAGTCTTACAATCTTCCTTATCATAATTGTCATTGACATGCTAATCATATTTTGGATCTAATCCATACTTGAAGTTTGGAGTCCTCCCATACTGGTTATAAGTAACGTACTTTATAAAGTTTGAGATTAAGCTTTTGAAACCGATATTTATTTAATTAATAGACATCATACACCTGTTCTAAAAAACAAGTCTTCTTTGAGGTCATTCACCACAGAAGACCAAACTACTTAGTCCTAATGAACACCTTTAGGTGTGCCTGCTATCCCTGTCTAAGGGCCTTATCAAACACATAAATTTCAATTTTGTTCTCTATTCGGTACAGTCAATGTGACAAGGGTTACGTGTGTCTAAGTTCACTGGTAGGTTGTACATTTCAAGCAATGTTCTTTCTAATGAAAGATACTTCACTTTCCAAACGGGGTTTAGTATCCAAATTCATGTAAATTGAGTAAACATTAATTCCCTTTTTGGTAGTCGATATGCTTTATTTGTCTAATGAAATCTTTTGTCTGCTTCCATTTAATGTCGTCCATTATGGAATTTAAAGATTGCAGTATCTAGGTTTAGGCGCGTGCTTTGCGAGTATAGGATTCCAGAATCTAGGATTAGGTGTTTATCTATTAAAATCTTTATCTGCTATCCATCCACGCCGATGATTTGGGCGTGCTTTGGGAATATAAGGATTGCTCTGTCTCATTTCTCTTACCAAAGTTTTGTTACTCTTCCATTACGATGAGTGATTGGCTGAAAAATCTTATTATGAAAGTCATCATAGTGCTGAATGAGTCCGATGGTTCAAGCAAAGCTACGATATCTGAATATCTTGAGGTAATCTATTATTCTGAAATATAATGAATATATTATTGATTAAGTATCTTATATGTGATATCTATTTTAGTACGAATTCGATAGGAATTGGGAATCTACTCATGAAATTTAACTGGATTTTTTTCAATTTTTTATGGAATTCATAATTAAGATAGATATCACATATAAAATAGTTAATCAATATATATTCATTATATTCTAGAATAATAAATTACCTCAATGTATTCAGATATCGCACTTTTGTTTGAACGAGAGGTTATTCAGTACTATTATCACTTTTCTTATAAGATTTTCCAGACAATCACTCATTGTAATTGAAGAGTTTGCTAAGCGAAATGAGGCCGATCGGAAGAACAATTTTTATATTCCCCAAACACGCCCAAACGGACGTCGTTGATGGATAGCAGACAAAGATTCAAATAGACAAACATCTAAACCTAGATACTGCGATATTTATATTCCAAAAAAATAGATACCGCGATATTCATATTCCAAAAAAAACCTCTAATGGATGGGGCTGGTCAATAGTAAAAAAAGAAATTATTACTCATTCACATAAACATTACTTAACTTCATTTGGAATCCAAATGAGAATTCTGCCTTGCGGACAACAACATCAGTCCTTAATTACTTAAATTTAATACAAAAATAATATAATCGAACTTCACCTTACAAGCAGATAAGGTGGTTATTTGTGGAGATCTATGATTTGGACCATAGTGAACACTCTTACTAATGCTAAGAGTAGCAAAATTGTATTCTCTTAGACAGGTTGACACTACTCTTTCGGTAGTAACTACTGCTCAACCTCTTTCTCTCTATCCTCGCCTGTTCGACATCATATTTGTACTCCATTTACTATATAGATAAACTATGAATATTAAACAAGCCACTGCTATAATACAAACCCTAAATTAAATAAAAAGCATGTGACTAAAAGTATACTGAGACTTACGAACGAATTGAACTTACAAACTAGATCTTTGAGAATGGTAAGCCACTTGTGTGAGCCATGTTTTGTAACCTCTAATTGTAATAGAAAAATGAGTGATATAATGAATACCATGATTTGAAAACGCAAATTCCAAACTTTTGATAAATAAATTGCCATACCTATTTATATTAGAATCTCAGTGTATTGTCTAGAAGATACTCCATGGTTTCCTTGGCCAAGCTCAACAGATGGGTGAGTCTGCATTTTGTTCTTCATCACGGGTTTGTGTTCCAAACTGACGATTTGAAATAATTCTACAAAACTCTAAGCCTTTTTGATAATGCAGTTACGATTTCACAATTGCGTCAAATGATCTGAGTTTGGGTAGCACTTCATTGTTTTGCTTATTGCCAAATTTTGGTTTCCCTTCAATTCTCCAATAATTCAAATATAAAATGTTTTAGATTGCAATAACTATAGTTCGGAAATGTGAATAGTTCATAAATGTAGTGTGACGAAGGCCTGAAGTCATGATGTTTGTCTAAGTGATAACCATATTGGAGCAGGATTTTTCAGTGAAAATGTGCCCCTTCTTTGTTGGGTTTCTTACCCTACCAAGAAGGGCCTTTCCTCTTACTGTGACCATTATTCAAATTCTCATTGTTAGGGTAATTCTCAAAGGTAGGTATCAAATAAATTCTCAAACTTTCATCTTTAATTTATTACAAATTCAACTTAGCTTGTTTTCAAAAAGTAATCACCTAGGATATCCAACCTTGACCATAATGATGATTGATAAGAGAATAATCCGCCAGAATTAATAGTAAAAGGTTAATTATAAATAGAAGTAAATTAATATGGTTGTAATAGCATTTACAGCTTATTAAGGATTAATTTGTAAACAGTGTATTTGGTGAAGGACTGAAATAGAAATAAACCTAGCCCACCAAGGACATTAATGGGTCCATCATTCTTTACTATAAAAGGAGATCCATTATTCTTGGTAGGTGGGACATTTACACGTTATAATATTCCCTTTCACTTTTTCTCTCTACATTCTCTCTCTAGTCACACCAGGTCCAAGATCCAATATTCTGCCTAGTCATTTATTCTCTCATCATTGGCGCCGTCTGTGGGAAACCGTGATACCAGAAAGGAATCTTTTTCTTTAAAAATCGCGATTTGTTCTTAAAAGATGAATGACGAGGCTGTCGAGGAGAGGGTCGGGAGAGATGTGGTTCGGGCCGTTTCGTTATCTGTGGGTGAAGAAGGCCCGACTCGGGAATGTTACGCCTAAGGTCGGGACAAACGTTCAACCTTTATCATGACCAGAAGACAGCTCTTGGAAGACATTGCCAGACTGAACGCTGAAAGAGAGCGGGCGTTAGACGAGAAAAAGGTTCGCGAAGGAAAAGGCAAAGAACTATTCATTGAAAACCGCAGCGGAGGCAACCTGACTACGGGACATCGCATTGAGGCCCGACCTGTTAGATATTATCGAGAGTCCCGTCCAGAGGATGGGCAAAACACCAGAGAACAGCGATACCCAGAGGATCACCGCGGCGTCTCCGCCGATTATACCTCAGATGATTCATCGGGAAAGGAATACCGACGACGGGAAAGAATGAGCAAGCGCGCGCAAAAAAATCGTTCCCGACGGCACAGGGGACCCCGATCAGATTCTCCTAAGTACAAAAAAGGTAGCGCCGAAAAGCGAACGCCACTTTTATTTGAGAAAGAAAAAATCCCAGTGGGCAGCAGGGAAGAGCGAGTCGTGCTGCCTCAGATGCAATGACAACCTTCAAACAGTCAGAACTAAGGGTACTCAACTAGCAACCAATTTATCAATCCCGGGGATGAGGGCCTATACGGGGTTCAGACAGAAGGGCTCGGAGGCGGAGCATTCGGGTATAGGCTAAATTGGAGAGCTTCACCATTGTCTGATGAGATATTGGCAGGGCAACTCCCGAAGAGATTTGATATCTCCAAATTGGAAAAATATGATGGAAAAAAAGGATCCGGATAACCACTTGGAAGCTTTCAAAAACTTCATGCTGAGTTTCGACAATGACGATAAAGTTCTATGTAGGGCATTTTCGATGACTTTCCGGGATCGGGCATCCAAGTGGTACAACCGATTACCACAAGGTTGCATCAAAAACTTCGGGATGTTCTGGACGATGTTTAGACAGCATTTCGTCGGGAGCAAGAGTTTCCGAGCCAACGGAGACACCATTATGAATTGTAAGCAGCGGTTGGGAGAGAGCCTCAGGGAATATACCAGGCGTTTTATTGACGCTAAGACCGACCTGGACCATTGCGAGGAAAACGTGGCGCTAACCGCGTATCGCTTGGGTCTGCTCCCAAGACCAATGAAGCAGGCGGTAACAAAGAAGCAAGCGTTCACTTTTCCGCCCTTCTGGCTGAAATATTGATCGAGGAAACCGAGGCGTCCGAACTGGCTGCACAAATTCAGCAGAGCGCGCAAGCAGCGGTCGTTATAAGACAAGGGACCCAATCAAGCTATGCCCAGCCAGCCCAGCCGGTTAGCACAATACCCCCGACCCAGTCCTTACTAATCAAGCGGTTTCGCGACTCATGTCCAACAAGTGGATCCGACCTGCTTACTTCGCTGACCTGACAGAATGTGTGTCATCGATCTACGAAAAAACTAAGAAAAGCGGGATGTATCGAAGACCTTTCCCCATACCAACGCCTCGGGAACAGAGGAACAACCGTTATTGTCTCTATCACGAGGACGTGGGGCACGATACTAAGGACTCTATTGCCCTAAAAAAAGAGGTACAGATGCTTATAGAGCACATAAACCTTCTGGAATACATAAAGAAGAAAGCTCAGCTGAACACGACTTCGAGAGAAATGGTGACGATCCCGAAGCCCGAAACCACCATGACAATTTCCGAGGTTATCGATCCTTTTGATGTTTCGATCGAGTACCTCGACCCCGAGGCGAATCGAAACATCATCGAGATCATAGAAAAAAAAGCTGAGGAAAGTATTGGTAATGTGAAAAACCTTTGTAAATTCTTTGAATCTCTGACTATCTTCGGTGGAGATTCTATGGCAGGTAACACACACTCTTCCAGAAAAAGGCATATCGTGAATTTGACCACCCAATTGGAAGCTCGGACTTACCTCCACTCCAAAAGCGTCCCGTCACCGATCCTATATTTTGACGATGACGATATGAGAGACATAGCCGGCCCTTATGAGGACGCCATCGTGATCGGGGCGGCCATTGCGGGGGAAGAAGTCCGACGTATCTTGGTGGATACCGGTAGCTCGGCCAACATAATCTTCGCATCCACTATTGTAGGGTTAACGGGGTCAGCAGCCGACGTGGTCGGAGAATTTGAGGGCCTCGTTCAGCTAGACCGCGGCCCGTTTAAGAAGGAGGTCACTGTTTTATTCGTGGTAGTAGACGCACCGGCTTCTCATAATGCAATTTTCGACAGATCATGGATATCTCGAATGCATGTGGTATCATCCACTAACCTGTAAAGAAGAATAAAATGCAGGATCACCATCTTCTCCATGGAAACCATGGAGTATCTTCTAGAAATTACAATGAGATTCCAATGTAAGATTGGTATGGCAGTTTATTTATCAAAAGTTTGGATTTTGTGTTTTCAAGTCGTCATCGTATCCATTCTATCGCTTATTTTTCTATTATAATTAGAGATTACAAAACACGGCTCACGTAAGTGGCATATGATTCTCAAAGATCAAGAGTTTGACAGCTTCTTATAAGTTCAATTCGTTTTAACGTCAACCCCAGGATTACTTTTAGTCACATGGTCTTTATTAAATTTAGGGTTTGTACTATAGTTGTGGCTTGTTTAATATTCAAATGGTTATAATTGATCTATACAATAAATGGAGGAATACAAATGTGATGTCGAACTGGTGGATATGGAGAGAAAGAGGTTGAGCAGTAGTTACTTGCAACAGTAGCCGATTTAACGAGGGGTTCTACCCCTTGGCTCCATCCCTATTTGATTCAAGTCTATTTTTAGTTGGATGTAACCATACTAATATGTTAACTTTACTTGGTTAAATATTTTATGGGATGGTTCTTATTCGATATCATCTGAGAGGAGTAGACGAATGAACCATTCATGGATGTCCTTGTTCGACATTGGCTTTAATTGTTTTTATCAAATTCATGACATAAATTGGTAGTCCAACACACCGTAGTCGAAATTCAAACATTGTTTTTATCAATCACATATACATTTGCAAACGAATCTGATGTCAAATGTTTTCTATTTTTTTTTACATAAACGAGTCTAGGATTGGACATACTTCTTAATAAATAAACTAGTGGACTTATCTTTTTTTGCACAAAGTCTCCATAGAGATGGTTACTGTTGATTTATGTTTTTGGACTGATTATATATCAAAATACAACTTTTATAATAAATAGTGGTGTTTTAAAATAATTATGTTTTATTTATTTTAAATTTGTCTTTTATAAATGATTTATTGTTTATTTTTAATAGTATATCCAACACATTATTCTTTAAATTTTCTTTCAAGTTATATTTTGGAGTTTTGCAACAATTGTAATAAATAGCTACTTGTATCATTTAATATTCAAACATATATAATTTTAATTTAAGGTTTATTACTGATTAAAATCCAAAAGCCAAACTATTATCCACTTAATATTTTTGTTTCCTTAGACATACTTGTTTTATATATGTGTAAAAAAAATTCATTCAATTTGTTATATGCCATTTAATAACCAAGTATTTTTTTGTAATACCCAAAATATCCTTAACTAACTATGTAAAAGCTTTTATATGTTTGACAATTTTGTTTTCTGTTTTTACTATAATATCAATGATTTTCTTCAAAGTATTTGTTGTTGAGTTGTTACTCTATTTTACTCGTAATTTTTTTTATAGTATATTAGTTTTTTACTTTGATTTATACTTGAAATGTTTTATTAATTTAAGTTTTACTCGTTTTTTGTTTTTTTGTTTTGTAAAATATCGTTGAAAAAGTTTTTACAATATAAACGAAGAGGAAGAATAAGGTTACGAGGAAGATGTAGTTTTCCTAAATGTAATCATGTTTTGATTTATGTAATAATAGTTGCGAAGCTTGTGTATTTTGTATAATGGTAGTTGTGAAACCTTTTATTTTCTATTAGTTGCGAAACATGTTTATTTCTGTAATGATACGACAGATGCGAAACCTATGAATTGTATATAATGATAGGTGCAAAACCTGTGTACTTTGTATAATAATAGGGAAGAGGTGTATACTATGTTTAGTTTTTTGAATTTTCAAATATAGGTACGCGATATCTAGAAGTCGATTATGTATTTTAAACTATATAGCAAACTTGTAATCTGTGAGCTTTGTCTATTTGATGATTTTGAATATATGATTAATTTTTTTGTAAGTATATAGGATGCATTGGTTCAGGGTGAATTCAAATGAAGATACTGTTGTGGTGACATTTAAAACTTTATCTTAGGTTGTGATGGTGATTTAATTGGTTTGGTATCAATTGCTGATACTTTTAGGACTTTCTACAGTTACTATTAATACCGAGAGTGAAATTGTTGTTCGTGATAATGTTAGAGAAACTGCTCAATTTTTTTAAAGTTTCAATTGAAGATTTTATATGTGGAGAAACTGGTCAAAGTTCTGGCATCAATTTTATTCGTCACAAGAACAAAGAACTTGCTACTGTTGGTTGCGTTAACAAAATAAATGGTGTTGGTCATGTTTTTGAAGATGGTGCATTAAGTTCAAGATTGTCTATTAGTAAGTTGGCTTTACAATAAGGTTTTACATTTAAAGGGGTGCACAGTGGCGTAGCCAGGATTTACACCCTATGATGTCCTGGTTATTGTCAAAAAATATTTCTTTTGTAGTGGAAGTTGTAAAAATGGTGTTGTAATATATCTTCATATTTCATTTATATAAAAGTTGTTTAAGTGAGTTTTCCATATTAATTTTGTCAACACTTTGAAGTACTATTATAACATAAAAAAATATAAGTAGACTAATAGATGTATTGATTAGGATATCTATTACTAGTAAACTCTAGATGTATTGATTAAGATATATTTTACTAGTGAGCTCGAGAGGCTATGTTGTTACGTTTGATCAGGTTTTAGTTTGAGCTTTTTCGCTGTATACAAAAACTAATAGATGTGTTGATTATGACATGTATTGTTAGTAAACTCGAGAGCCTATTTTGTTACGGTTTGATCCGTAAAGCAAAATAAAAAATTATGATTTATACAGGTCTATTTGTTTCGAAATTGAAATCTACAGCTTTCTATCTTAAGCAAAAACTATAAATCAATCAATGTTATTCTTTGTAACTATTGAATAGTAATATAAGACATGTAGCAAAGCTTGAATTATAAAAATTAATAACATAGAGTCATAATGTATATTTTAGTATTAGAGTCATAATGTATATTTTAGTATTAGAGTCATAATGTATATTTTAGTATTTGAAGCTTGAGTTTCCTAATTAATTGTAAAAGAACAATTGTATCTTGTAAGTTAGGGGCGACGACAAAGGAACCAGCCTTTACCAACTAGACTCATAAAGTAGAAAAATTAATAGAACAGAACCCACAGCTGGGTCTTGAACCCAAGATCTATGGGTTCCTGACCGACGCCTTTACCATCTAACCTGAGTCGTGAGGTAGAAGTGAGGTACTAAAGACAATATTTATGGAGCTAGGTGGGTTCCTGGGGGTGCACAATAACACACAAAGTGTAACTGTTTATTATACGGAAAATTATTCAAAGAGTTGTCCATGGAGACTTTGTGCAAAAAAGATTTTCTATTAAAAATTATGTCCAACTCGTACTCGTGGGGCTGGTTTTTGTAACTACGATCAACAATATTAAATCTGATGGTCATTACAAGTATTGGTTGATTGCTTTTGGCTTGAGCGGACAATAAGATGGTTGAAAGTTTATTAGAGGTTCCCTATACAATGCATTTATGCATTTTGCGTTTGTTTACATGTAGATATTTAGCGGTATAAATTAGTTAAGATAAAATGTGGAATGTGTAAAGTGAATTTGTGATACTATTACTATCGAGAACTGAATGACAATGCCAAAATGGGAATCGAGATCACATTAACGTTTAAGTGCATCATCCATTTTGTAGAGTAGGTAAAGACGACGAATGTTAGTTTCACTTCTCCATCATTATGAGGTGCACCCCTTGGGTGTAAAAAGGATAGAAATTTGAATGAGTTAGGTTAATAACAATCACTATATCAATGTAAATATTTCATTTCGACAAACATTTTGTTTAATTGACAATATCCATTTAATATTTATATTTTAGTTTATAGTTTATTTCTTTTATATAACTTTCCATTCGAGTGACACCTCATGTGTAAGGATATGTACTTGTTTCCTAAAATTGTGTACAACATAAAATTGTGTACAACATAAACAGAAGGCTTGTCATTCCCATTTCTATTCTGATGCAAAAGATATGAAGAGATTATAAAACATAGTTTTTAAATAACCGATTTAGCCATGTTTGTTTAATATACATGTAATATGTTTTAAAACTCTTTGTCATTGTAATATTTGTACAGTAATTTCCACGACAAAGACTTATATGTTTCACGTATTACTTTTATGTTGTTGTTGCGCTAAAGATTTGAAAATATTAACAAAAAATTCTAATGTGATTCAGATATACACGCGATATTATTTCGCACTCTAATCAACATGTTGAACATTGTTTATCCTACAAATCACCTTTATTTCTATTTCATGACACTCATTAAGAGTATGAGTTTCTATATTATCAAGCATTCTATCTTTGTTGAACTGCACAAAAGTAAAATTTCCCTTTTCCTTCTTATTTTTATCGATGTAGACAAATTCTTTCACACCAATACTTTACCTCATTTTCTAATTTAGAAAATATTTTACTTCAGGTGAAAAAAATATTGTAACAACGTCTGATGCCACCGTATTCAACATAATTCCCATAATTAGTTCACCTCATGAGAACATTTGGTGTAATCCTTTCCGAATCATGCATAAAAAGTTAACTTAAACCCATTATGCAAACTCTCATTGTTAAGGAAATGCTTAAACATATGTGTCAAATCGATTCTCAAACTTTCATCTTCAATTGATTCCAAATTCAACTTAGCTCGAATCAAATAGTATTCACCTATGATATACAATATAGTCACAATGACATTCATACCAAGGTTTTGTTCAAGACGTTTCACTTATGCATTAAATTTCGAATAATATTTAATAATAGGGATCAACTTTGACTCATTGCACAAAAATTTCAAATCATTGCAACAACATTGACTTTCTTCTCACCATAACCGTTTTCGGAATCAAATGGTGTTATATTTCCCACCAACGCCTCACGAAACAAAATCTCAATATAATTGTTTTATTATATTGGAATGTCTCATCATGTGTAATTTAAGGTATTAGTCGTGTAATCAAATTTGAACATATGACCAACAAATGTTATTATTATTATTATTATTGTTATTATTATTGTCATTATTATTATTATTATTATTATTATTATTATTGTTATTATTATTGTCATTATTATTATTATTATCACGAACCCATGCTAGATTCGAAGAAAACAATCAACATTGGTCATTTTATGGAGAGGGAGGAGAGTTCTTAAACTTGTAAGTGGTCATATATATCCTATTCACAAACCTTTTAAAGTGGAACCATCATTTAAAACTTGTAAGATGTACTCACTATCAAATGTAATATTTATCTGTAGCTCAAGCAGTACGATGCCTTCTAAAGTAATATTTCTTGATCTTAAAGGTTACTTAAAGTAATTTTTTATCTTGTATAGACCTTTTAGAAATACGATTAACGACGTTATATACGATGGCCATTGCGGGTATCAGTCAATTATGTTTGGCTTGAACGACAGTAAATTGAATGGAAGTTGATTAGGAGTTCCATATACAACGAACTTATGGTTTTTGCGTCTATTTACGTGAATATATTTAGTGGTATAAATAAATTAATAGAAATTACGGAACATGTAAAGTGCTATTGTGATAATATCGAGAGCTGGGCGACAAGAACGAAGACGAGAATCGTGATCACATTGACTTTGAGATTGGGTTGTGTTTTATTTTATATCGTAAGGAACAAGTTGTAATTTTAGCCTAGGGTTTCGAGCACTTCTTTAAAAGTCTCTCAAACCCTAGTTTTGCTGTCAGACATTTTTAAATAGAACTTGAGTTTTCTCTAAAGTTTCCTATACGCTGACCTACGGTTGGAGATTATCAATTTTCTGTTTTTGTCTTTCTTTTCTCCGTGTTTGCCGTCGTTTTTCCATCTCGTAATTTGGCGCTACCATAATAAATTACATAAATTCAATACAAGAATAATATAATTGAACCTCATGGTACAAATAGATGAGGTGGGAATTTGTGGAGGTCCATGATCTGCACCATCTGAAAAATTTGGTTTCAACATCTTCGAGAATAATAACCACTTTTTAATATTATCAGCCTTAATGTACCAAATACAATAGGTTAGATTCCTGCAAAAAATATATTTTTAAATACTGTTATATGTTGATTATGCCTACTTCTACGTGTATCATATTCGATTGACACATCTATGGCGGGTTATAACTAATTTATCTTATATCATATTAATTATACAATCAGGATTTCCATTTATTATATTGATTTTGTGAGGTTATACATCTTTTATACTGATCATCTGTGGTTTCACATATTTAACATCTATTATATTTGGTCCATGCCTGGTTTCGCAATCCTCCTTATATTTCCCCATTAAAAAAGTTCCATAAATAATAAAACTGGACAACAAAAATTTAAACCATGAAGACAAGAATTGAATGCTACGAAACAATCCTTAAAGACATTAGTTCCAAAGTACACTCGAGTATGTAATTTTTTTGGTGTCAAGAATCTTTAATGTTTTGAAATAACTCGTAAGTAGTTTCTAGGAAGTACACTTTCGCTTTCTCAAAATTTCCAGTTTCTCTTTTGACACGAAAACACCTTACCCATTTCCACTATCATATAGCACTATAATGGTGACAAATGTCTTTGATTTCTCATAGACAAAATTATTCAATTCCAACTTAGTGAATAACCTATCGGTTATGAAGATTTTTGCGTAATCAACCATCATATATGGTGGTTGATCCGGTTCCTCATACAACAAATAATAATTTGTTAAGAAACCCTAATATTTTATCATTTAGACAGCACAAACTATAATGTGTATCTGGTCACATAAGACACACGACCAGAATGAGTTAATCGCATGGTGAACGCAACAAACAATTTATAGGCGTATGAATGTTTACGACAACGTGATTCTGGTCCAATGATGTACACGAACAACATATTTTCATTGTATTTATCGTGTGATTTATATGAAAACATAAATTAAAGTTAAAATTATTGCCCTCATTCGATACAACTTCTCCTCGTCCACCAAGTCATCCAAAGACACGCCTATTTTCTCATCTTTTATAACTATTTAATGTTGATTTTTTGGGTAAATTTTTAGTGTTCAGGTGGTTAATTATTAGTGTTATGGTAATAAATTATTTGGGTTAAGTATCAAATCTTGGGGGTTTTCAGATTTAAGGGTAATTCGTGAAGCAATGAAAATTTTATAACTAAATAGAAAGAACGGAAAAGTTGTTTTGGAGGGTGAGAGATACAACAAAATGTGTCTTATTTATATCCAAAACTATATAAATTTAATTTATGATCAATTGTATAATTTAAATTTATGAGTAGTTATATTCAACATTAGCACTCTAAAATATGATCTTTTAAAATTGTTAGCACCGTGTTATTTGGGTTGTGCATAATTCAGTCAATAGGTTGTTAATCCCTTCCAACGCTGCTAATTTCGAACTAAATGTTTCTCATTTCTATTATACGTGGTCATATGCTCATAATGCATCCGTTCCATATATTTTTGGTCGGATATCCCTTGTTTTTTTATGAGAACACCTATCTGTGTGGAAGCGGCCGACTGAGGCTGCATCATAGTATGGATGACCCGTATCTGAAAACTACTAGGCGGAGCAGGTGGGTTGCTAACGTTATTAGCTCTCCAGATTTGTGGCAACACATCCGTGTATCTGTCATATACCTCCCTTTCCGACCAAATCATTAATTTCCAAAAATATAGCTCATGTAATCTGAATGACTTCTTTTCTATACATACACTAGTCAAAACATGACGCGGAATCCACCTAGAAACATCTACCCATTGTCTCTTAAGCAATCGAGTAAGAACCAACATATAAACGCTTTTAGTGTTAGGCTAGTTCTCACTATTGTTGTCTCTAAACGCCGTGAAGTTCGTCAACTTCATATAAAAAATGCTTTTATAAATGAACTTCTTAAAGAGGATATGTACATGACACCAGCAGAGGGCTTCCAAGGTATTGATAATCCTACACACTTCTACAAGCTTCACCTAAATCAATTTAGGCAAAGAGTGAATGCTAATTTTAGTGGATTATAAAACCTTAACTGGATTTTTACTTGATGTAATAACATCAGTTTTTTTTTTGTATTTCCCTGTTTGAAGTCTGTAGGGAATAGGTCCCTGCTAAAAACATCAATGCAAATACAATTACAGACAAACAAGAACTTGAAAATGTTAACTTCTCATTTCAAATATCAATACAAGGTTTTGTCTCTTATATAGACAAATAACTAACGGTTTGATCTTATCTTACTAACTGTTTTAATAACTAATATAAACACGTGTTCAAGTTCAATGTTTATCCAACATTATCCCCTTTAACATTGAACTTGACTGCTGTCTTCTTAGTCAACTGCCTGATCTTCCTCTTTATCCGAAGAGTTCCTGAAGATCTTGTTGGTACTTTCTTAGCCGTCTGTTTCTCCGCTTGAGAAATAGCTGCCTTGCCGTATGTTTCTCCGCTTGAGAAATGGTTGTTTCTCCGCTTGAAAAATGGCTACCTTGCCGTCTGTTTCTCCGCTTGAGAAATGGCTTCCTTGCCGTCTGCTTCTCCGCTTGAGAAATGGCTGCCTTGCTGTCTGCTTCTACCTTGACGTTTGTTTCTCCGTTTGAGAAATGGCTGCCTTGCCGTCTGTTTCTCCGCTTGAGAAATGGCTGCGTTGCCGTTTGTTTCTCCGTTTGAGAAATGGCTGCCTTACCCAAATGTAATTAAAAGTGTATAAATAGTTAAATTATAAATAAGAGGGGGAGATAGAAGAGACAAAGAGATAGTACGGACTAAAGGGAAATAATCCCAATTTTTTTAACTAACTTGGTTTGACTTTTGACCTTGCACCTCTATGAATATGAGAGGTCTGTTCTAATAAAGGGTTGGAAAAAACCTCTTTACTTTTGATAACAAATTCATTTTACTCTCCTAGTTATTTTACCAAACCTTTAACACAACAAATTGGGCAACTTCACTAGGGACATTTGATCAGTAGGAAATCTAGAAATATCTTTTGAATAACTGAAAAGTGTGAGCAATGAATCCAGATGAGGATCATTTGGTTCAAAATTCTATTGAAATGTTGAGAAAGGATTTAACGAATACTGGTGATGGAGAGAAGCAAATCATAAACGCTATTCGAAATCAAGAAGAAATCAAATTGCAGATGAACAAGTTGTTAGATAAAATTAGTGCTTTAAATGTAAAAGTATGAACAAAGAGAGAAGGAAGTCCAAGCAACTCAGGAAATGTCGGAGGTTCAACGAGCTGGTAATTCACAAAACATCAATGAACAATCGGGTCAATCCTTTATAGAGAAACATAATAGATCTGAAGGGAGGAAAGTGCACTTCGAACTGTACAAATAGTGACATTCGACGCGTAAAGGGAAAAAAGATAAGCAGCGTTATGAGGTTTCAAGTGATGAAGAAATTGAGAGTGTAGAATCTGGCTCCAAAAGGTATCAAGATCAACCTCGAAATTTGAGGAAATAGCGTAAGTATTGTGAAGAAAATATACCTCGATGTTTGAGGGGGAACGAGAGAGAAAATGATGACACTATAAGTCAATACGTTCAACCAGGAGATCGAAACTTGTATGCAATAATGGGAGGTGGGAATGATGATCAATATGTTCAAGGTATTGATTGGCGAAATTCCCCATTGACTAAACAAATAAGATCCATGATTCTTTTGAAGCGTTTCGACATTTCGAAGGTAGAAAGGTTCGATGGTATGCAAGATCTCGTTGACCACATCGAACAATTCAAGAATTATATGATGAATTTTGATGATGACGACAAACGTATATGTAGAGCATTTGCACAAACTTTTAAAGGAACAACATTGAAATGGTATAACCGACTTACTAAAGAGAAATTTCAAATTTTAGAGATTTTTACGTTTCATTCCGAAGATAATTCGTGGGAAGTAAAGAGATGAGATCTAATGGTGATACAATTATTCAATGTAAGCAAGTAGCAGGAGATAAATTGAAGGATTACACTAAGCATTTTGTGTTGACGAAGGCAGAGTTAGATGATTGTGAGGAGTTGGTGGCAATGGCAGCCTTTAGACATGTTTACTTCCAGGAGATCTGGCAGATGAAAAAACGAAGCGCAGTGCGTTGATATTCGGGGTATTAATGGCTCAAGTAGAGGATCAGATTAAGGTAAAGGAGTCAGTGAGAGTTCGAGGAGCTGCGGTAAATGTTCCGAGGAATTCGGGGCAAAATCATCATAGTGAAGGACAAGCCTAGAATTCTAACCAACATGCACGATCTAGGAATAACAATTATACACCTCGGAATAGTGGATATTCGAGTAATTACCAAACTTCTTCAAACTAGTATAATAGGCCAAGATCGAATCAATGGATTAGGCCATAACATTATGCTGATTTGATCGAAAATGTAGCAGTGCTCTTCTAAAAGTACAAGGGGCAAGTCAATTTTAGAAAGCCAGCACCGATAAATCGGCCTAGAGAAGAGCAAAATAAAATATTTTGTGAGTATCACAAGGACATCGGGCACGACACTTCGGATTGCATAGCGTTGAAAAAGGAGGTACATGTTTTAATTAAGAATGGGAAGTTATTGCAATATGTGAGGGCACAAAAGAATGCATCGAACACTCCTGTGGAATCTAATGTACAAGGAGCAGCCACGAATGTACGCGCGGAAAATTTGATGATGTTTGATGTAACCTCGGAATATTTAGACACAAATCAAAATAGGCTCATTCTGATGGCAGTTGAGGAACCAGTGCAAGGTGGACATGTTCGAAGTCTATGTAGGTATTTTGAATCTCTGGCAATATTCGGGGGCTATTCTTCAGCAGGTAATACTGACAGTTCGAGGAAGCGGCACATTGTGAGTGTAATGACTCAAATGGAAGGAAAAATGTCGATGCACTTATATGGAAGGGATGTTCCTTTAATCCTATTCGATGAGGATGATTTGAGGGGAACAATAGGACCACATGAAGATGCGGTAGTAATTGGAGCAGAAATTGGTGGTATGGAAATTCGTCGAGTTCTAATAGACACAAGGAGTTCGGCAAATGTGTCTTTTAAGTCCACATAAGACAGAGTGCGAAGCCCTCCTCGAATTTCTCAGTCAGAGCGAACAATTGTTGGTTTTGCCAAGATAACAACCTGAGTTATTGGGGAATTTGTAGGAGAGGTGAGTCTGGGAAGAAAACCTTTACGAAAAAGCGTTGAAGTACTCTTGGAAAAGGGCCTTTTAAAGACCATTTTATAAATATTGAAAAATAAAAATAAAAGACAATGTTAATGACTCTGAATGAATTACAATAATAAAAATAACAATAATTTAGACGGTGTGCGGATGGAATAATTCTGCGTTTAGAGATTCTTTTAACTATATATTGCATATAATTTTGTACAAAATTTAAAATCTTAACAATAGATAATTATAATTTTTCTCATATATTTATTAATCTATAAATACCTTTTATTTAAACTACTTTATATAAGGGGTCAACCAAATATAAGTTATTTTTATTAGACATCAGAAGAAATTTAATCTTTTGTTTTCTTATTGAATTTTTATTCTCTTTACTCTCTTACCTCGTACTTTCTCTTGTTTGTTCCACTGTTTTTTACTTTTTTTTTATTCACTCACATGTTTCTCCTTTCTTTTTTATCTAAGTTTTAAAATCCTCATACAAATACAAAACCCATAACCCTTTCATACCAAAACCAAAATCAATAGGTTATTTCTACTCCTACGATATTAAGGTTTTTTTTGCTGGAGGACTATTAGGAAACCAGTTAAAAAGAAATTCTGATCGGAGGTCTCTTAAAGATGCATGAAGATCTTCTTTAATTTAAAGATCTCTCATATAACTTTTAAATACTAGTTTACTATTTTTGAAACTTTTCTTCTACTATTTAGATAAAACTCTTTTTCCACTTTCTTTTTATATCACTATATATATCTCTCGATTTATAAGAACTAAAATATTGAAGACATACGTATGATATATAATTTAGGTTATTTGGTTCCAAAATTGTATTCTTCCCGCTCTTTATTGAATTCATTTAATTTTATTGTGTTAATAATTTTAAAACATCAATTTTGAAGCTAAAACATTAAATATAAGTGCTTATAAAATAAATTTACATAATTGATTGTAAATTAAATGGTGAGTTACTATATATGGTCCTTTAGACCATAAAATATTTGTGTAACTTTCTTCTATTACCCATTATATAAATAGACATTTTGAAAAGATAGAACGTACATCTGTCAACTCTTCGTTTACGATATTAACGTTAATGTACAAAACGATCATGTTAATTTTAATGTTGCTATGTAAAAAATAAGATCCACTTCCATCACAAGAGAATTTTGATGTTAGTGTCGAAAAGTAAGACACTAGACCTAATGCTATTGTGGACGGAGAAAATCCTAAGGTTACTGTTGTTCTTGAAGAACATGATGTTCATCCTCATGTTGATAATGAAGAAATGAATACTCACCCTCATGTTTCTGATGGGGTCGAAAACCAAGATATTTACCTTATATTGTTGTGAAAGTATAGGATCTTAATGTTACTGTTGTTGTCAAAGAACAATATCCTAATGTGTTGTAGAAAACCAAAACACTCAACCTAACATCATCCTTGTGGAAAACAATATTTTTTTTCTACCATAGGCATGGTCCATGATGTTTGTACTTTAGATGCTAATGTTATTGGAAAAAATTACATTTCTAATGCAATAAAAGTGACCCAGAATGTTGCAGAAGTATCTGTTGGTGTGGACAAATAGATAATCTAGATTACTCAAATCTAACAAAAACTCTTTTAAAAAACCTATGCATTTGGAAATGTATTTTTTGAGTATTACTTTTTTTTACTTAAATATTGTAATATAATAATAATTATACTTAATGTCTGACATCTCATAGTTGACATGGTTTTGTACGATATAGTTTATCATCTATCATAGTTACCTTGATTATGCATCTACTATAAGTGCCCATGATTTAGCATGATATCGTTTCATATATTTCGCAGTGGCCCTAGTTTCGTATCCATGAGCAACAGTAAAAGTTTGGATTACCCTTACTGACAGGAAATAGAAGCACAAACGAAAACTTCTTTCTTATATCAAATATGATAAGAGAGATAAAGATCTCAAACAAAATACCAAGTATGAATGAAATCAACGCAAATAACACAGAGCACTTTTTACGTGGAGTCCAACCAAATGTTCACTATCAGAAGACGGGTTACAAAACTATTCTCTACATAGAACTAGAGCATACACCACACAAAGTATGACAACCTCATACACAACCTGTTATAAAATACTATGCAATTATCACAAAATGGCTCAAGCACAGAATATATGCGAATGAAAGATTTAAATGAAACACAGGATTTAACGTGGTTCGACAATTGTCTACGTCCACGGGCGCCACCAGAGAAAAGAGTTTCACTATGATAGAAAAGGTTACAGATTTCAGATTGTGTTTTGTGTCGCCCTAGTAATCTATTTATAGGGAATTAATAGACTTACTAGACTATGGGCCTAATGGGCTCATACCACTAGACTAGCTCTTTTGAAGTGATTGGACAATATCATTATCACACTGTCCTGCCGGACACAGTACACTGTCAAGGCACTATTCGAACTGCCGGACACAGTACACTGTCAATGTACTATTCGAACTGCCAGACACAGTACACTGTCAAGGCACTATTCGACTCATTCACAACAAATCTTCCCCTTGAGGCGAATATCCTTTCTTCACTATCAACAAAGAATCTTCTCTTCTTCTGACTCACCAAATGCCCTTAAGGAATTCACTCTATACTGCGAACACCGATCCAGTTTAGGCATTCCCTAAACTTTCGAACTGATACTGCCTTGGTCATTATATCTGCTGGATTATCGTGTGGAGACACTTTCTTCACATCAACAATTCCCTTTGATATTATATCACGAATAAAATGATACCTGACATCTATGTGCTTTGTACGCTCATGGTACATCTGGTTCCCTGTAAGGTGTATGGCGCTTTGACTGTCACAAAACACTTTTGTAGTAGTCCTATCCAAGCCCAAATCTGCCACCAAACCTTGCAACCATATTGCCTCTTTAACTGCTTCTGTTACCGCCATGTACTCTGCCTCTGTTGTAGACAAAGCTATAGTAGCTTGCAACTGTGCTTTCCAACTGATTGCACTCCCAGCTAGAGTAAATACATATCCTGTCAGAGATCTTCTTTTATCCATATCACCTGCAAAATCAGAATCAACAAAACCAACCAATGATCCTGCAACATCATTCAGCGATTCACCAATATCGGTTTTGTTAAAAGTTAAGCCAACGTTCACAGTATTCTTCAGATACCGAAGTATGTGAAATATCAGGACGTGTGCATACCATAGCATACATGATACTACCAACTGCACTTGCATATGGAACCTTCGACATTTGTTCCAACTCAGCATCGTCCTTGGCCGCTTTTACTGCAGACAACTTGAAATGAGTAGCAAAAGGAATGTTAACTGCTTTAGCATCAAACATGTTGAATCGTTTTAACACTTTCTCAATATAGCTTCGTTGAGACAAGTGTAATGTTCCTAAATTTCTGTTCCTGATAATCTCCATACCAAGAATTTTCTTTGCTCTACCCAGATCCTTCATCTCAAACTCGGCACTAAGTTGCTTCTTTAACTGCACAATGTGTGACATACTACAAGCAGCAATAAGCATATCATCCACATACAACAAGAAGTAAACATAAGAATCATCTGACATCTTTTGATGATACACACAACTATCATATGGACTCCTCGTGAACCCTTTTGACACCATGAATGTATCAAAACGTTTGTACCATTGCCTAGGTGACTGTTTCAAACCATACAGTGACTTTTTCAGCAGACAAACTTTGTCCTCCATATTAGGTTCGATAAATCCCTCTGGTTGTCTCATGTAGATTTGCTCCTCCAATTCACCATGTAGAAACGCAGTCTTCACATCCAACTGCTCAAGCTCTAAATCTTGCAAAACTACTATGGCTAACAAAACTCGAATCGAACTATGCTTCACCACTGGAGAAAACACTTCATTAAAGTCTATTCCTTCCCTTTGAGTAAAACCCTTAGCGACCAGTCTTGCTTTGAATCGAGATGCCTCAACCCCTGGATTACCTTCCTTTTTCTTGAACACCCATTTACTGCCTACTATCTTCTATCCTTTAGGCAAGTCAACAAGCTTCCATGTTTGATTCTTATGAAGAGATTCAATCTCTTCTCCCATAGCACCAATCCATCGATCTGCCTCTGAACTTGCTATAGCTTCTTTGTAGCTACTAGGTTCCTGCATCTCAACTTCTTCTGCAACTGACAGAGCATATGCAACTAGATTCACATACCTTTTTGGAAGTCTAATATCTCTTCTTTCTCTGCCCAATGCTATGCTATAAGGTTGTTGTTCTGGTTCAGGCGCATCATCGTCACTATCATCTAATGCTGACGCTTCACCTCTTGATTCTGGATCCACCTCAGAACCACTTGAATTATTGGACCTGCTAGGAACTGATTCTACTTCAAGCTCCACCTGTTTACTCACAACCGATCCTGATTCGACCATTTCTCCTACTTCCTTCTGACTGTCTATCGAAGCAAACTCATTAAAAGTAACGTCCCTACTGATGAGAAAACCTGGAGACTTTGGAGAGGTACACCATAACCTATATCCCTTCACTCCAGTAGCATATCCTAGAAATATGCATCTCTTTGCCCTCGGCTCAAGCTTACCATCTCTCACATGAGCATACGCAGGACAACCGAACACCCTCAAATGTTCATAATTAGCCGACGATCCAGACCAAATCTCAAAAGGAGTTTTACAATCAATAGCCGTTGATGGAGACCGAATCACCAAGTAACACGCTGTATTGATAGCTTCAGCCCAAAAATCCTTTCCCACACCGGAATGTGAGAGCATACTTCGTGCCTTGTCACAAAGCGTTCTGTTCATTCTTTCTGCGACTCCATTCTGTTGTGGTGTTCTAGAACAAGTGCGATGGCGCACTATTCCCTCAGCTTCGCAGAACTCGTTGAACTCACGACTGCAATATTCTTACCCATTATCTGTCCTAAGACGTTTGATTTTTCTTCCCGTTTGCTTCTCAATCATCGTCTTCCATTTGACAAAGGTTGAATATGCCTCATCTTTCGTTTTCAGAAAGTAAACCCACACCATCCTTGAATAATCATCAATCAAACTCATGTAGTATCTGGCTCCACTCTTGGATGGAATTCTGTTTGGACCCTAAAGATCTGAGTGAATGTAGTCCACTGTGCCTTTAGTCTTTCTTACAGCCGATTTGCTGAATTTGACTCTAGTTTGTTTACCAAACACACAGTCCTCACAAAATCCCAATGATTCTGCTTTATACCCTTTCAACAAATCTATCTTTCCCAAAACAGCTAATCCTCTGTCACTCATGTGACCAAGACGCCAATGCCACAACTTATTTTGATCCTGCCTACTTTGGCTATTACTCCCTGATGATGCTACTGCAGCATCGCCCATAACAACACTCCCCTGGAGAATGTAAAGACCCTTCTGCAAACTACCTTTCATGCATACCATTGAGCCTTTTGTCACTTTGATTACACCATTTTCTGCATGGTACTTGTAACCCCGAGAGTCTAGAGTCCCAAGAGAAATCAGGTTTCTTTTTAACCCAGGAACATGCCAGCACGTCAAGATTCTAACAACCCCGTCAAACATTCTGATTCTGACGTTACCAATACCACCAACAGTCAACGAATGATTGTTCCCTAAATAGACAGTTCCCTGCATTGGCTTGTACGTATCAAACCACTGCTTGAACTGACACATGTGATATGTAGCGCCAGTATCAAGTACCCAAGAGTTTTGCCCAAAGTCTGAACTCACGAACAATACATCTCCTTTACCAATGTTTTCACTATCGTCAGAATCGTTCACACCTTCAACAATGTTTGCTGCATTTTCCTTTTGATTTCCCTTCTTACCATTCAGTTTCGGACAATCTCTCCTATAATGACCCTGCTCACCGCATTCATAACAGTTTGAGTGCTTCACCCTTGACTTGGACCTCAAGTTCTTCCTTCTTAAAGAACTCGCTTTGCTTTTAGATCTTCCCCTAGTCATAAGACCTTCCCCTTCAGCTTGATTGTCTGGCTGCAACTGTCTCATCTCTTTTGATTTCAGTGCCCCTTTGACATCTGCTAGCGATAACTTATCCTTACCATACATAATGGTATCTACGAAGTTTTCATAGGGAGCTGGTAACGATCTCAATATAAACAAAGCTTGATCCTCATCCTCAATATTGATATCTATATTCTCCAAGTCCATTATAATTGATTTAAAATTATCTAGGTGCTCTGTTATGGACATACCTTCTTTCAATCTGAAATCATACAAATGTTTCTTCAAATATAATCGATTTACTACTGATTTCTCTGAGTAAAGATCTCATAGCTTTCTCCATGCGCAGACAGCAGTCTTCTCACCACTAATCTCGCGAAGCACATTGTCTTTCACACTCATTAAAATCCAGCACAAAGCCCTTTCTTGAAGATCTTGTTTCTCCTCTTCTTTCATCTCTTCTGATAACTTATTCTCCACAGCCCTCCACAGCCCTTGCAGTACCAATGAAGATTTCAGTTTAATCTTCCACAACGCAAAGCTGGATCCCCCATCAAATTTTTCAATCATGTATTTTGTTGCTGTAGACGCCATTGTGAAACCCTAATTGCAAAAGCCCTAATTTCACCACGTGGCTCTGATACCAATTTTGTTATAAAATACTATGCAATTATCACAAAATGGCTCAAGCACAGAATATATGCGAATGAAAGATTTAAATGAAACACAGGATTTAACGTGGTTCGACAATTGTCTACGTCCACGGGCGCCGCCAGAGAAAAGAGTTTCACTATGATAGAAAAGGTTACAGATTTCAGATTGTGTTTTGTGTCGCCCTAGTAATCTATTTATAGGGAATTAATAGACTTACTAGACTATGGGCCTAATGGGCTCATACCACTAGACTAGCTCTTTTGAAGTGATTGGACAATATCATTATCACACTTTCCTGCCGGACACAGTACACTGTCAAGACACTATTCGAACTGCCGGACACAGTACACTGTCAATGTACTATTCGAACTGCCGGACACAGTACACTGTCAAGGCACTATTCGACTCATTCACAACACAACCCCAATACACAAGATAGTAAACCAAAATCAGAAAGCTCATAGAAATATCCCTAAAATGCAATTATAAGAAGATGATCTAACAACGGAAGACAGTCCGATTGAAAGCACAAAGTTTCGCTTGGAATCCTTTTTCTCTCAAAAACTGCACTATAGAATATGAGGCTCATGTTAAGAGACACTGTATAAGTTTATATTTATACATAAACAAAATCCTGTGTTACCCATTTGGGCTTTAGCCCATATGATAATTAGACTCCCACATAGGAAGAGCCCAACTCACTTACAGGTGATTTTCTTCCCATTCTTTAACTAAGGAAGAAACATTGAACACTTAAAAAGAAACAAATTATTTTTTTCAATAAGTTACCCTTTTCTATTACTTAAAAAGGTTTATTCCAAATTACACCTAAGAACCGTTTTTTCAATATCTTATTTTCCAAAACACAATCACATATATTCACATCTATATAATATCACAACAAGTAATAAGTCAAGAAAAACAAAACATAAACTAAAATATTAATTTAATTCTTTTTATTATTATCGATTAAAGAAGAAAAAAATTGAAATAGTTAGATTGAAATTGATTTTTTTTATTTTTCTTAAAGGGATATGGTTTTATTAGGTGGAAATAAAATTCTGGAATCGAAAATCAAATATCATGTATAATAGTTTTCATAAATAAAACATAAATAATTAGTATAAAATACTTTGACTTGTATTACTAAATCTCACATAAAAATGGGGACAAACGAAATAAAATAAAATTAAAAGGTAGAAAATACAATGATAGAAGGTAAAAATATTAGAGAGCTCAGGGTTGCAGGAATTCGTAGACTGTTGATGAGCATGGTAACCTTCGTGGTCTCCTCCGTAATTGCTGAGAACGGTAACTTCCATCGCCTCCAAGGTAAACTCCATACCTCTTAGAATGTTGATAAGCTGGGTAATCAACACCAAAATCATTAGGACTATCACCGCCACAATCATTAGGATCACTGCCATCATTATTAGCTTGATAATCACCGCCACCATCATTACGATGATCACCGCCTTTTATCACAGCTAGCTTTCCAGTGATTTCCTCAAATTTTTTGAGTAAATATTCTGAGTTTAATATCTTCCCCGTCACAACAAGGGTGAAACTATCCATATCGATCCTCGGGACAGGCGGAACTCCTGCAGAAAAAATGGTTTTATCGGGAAAATCCGTCTTCACAGACTCAACTCCTGGCAAAAACAAGGAAAACCACTAGAGAAGAAATCAAAGAAAATGACCTAAACTCGACCAAGCAAGTACAAGGACCAGTAGTGAAAATTGCGGTTTTCTCGAGCGAAACACATACAAATTAGGTAAGAAGGAAAAATAAGTTACTCTAACTCGGATCAACTTTTATTATACATTAGCAACAAAATATTTTACCTTTGAGCCTCTTAAACTCTCTGTTGGGAATATGGGGAACTCTCTGTTGGGAATATGGGGTCCGGTCCGCGGAAAAATAAGTTACTCTAACTCGGATCAACTTTTATTATACATTAGCAACAAAATATTTTACCTTTGAGCCTCTTAAACTCTCTGTTGGGAATATGGGGAACTCTCTGTTGGGAATATGGGGTCCGGATATTCCGCATCCGTATATAAGTAAGAACACAACCGATCTCAACACTAGCATGATATTGTCCGCTTTAGCGCCCGAAGGCCCTCACGGCTTTGCATTTGGTTCACTACCAAAAGGCCTCATACTAGTTGAGATATGCTCTTACTTATATACCACTGATCCTTCCCATGTTTAACCGGTGTGGGATGTGGAACTTTGGTCGCCACCCTAACAAATTCTCCTCTCGAACAAAGTACCACTTAGCCTCCTTTCATTTGACTTTCATCCACTCACTCTAATCAGAAGTTGCTCCACTTGAGCAATAAATCTTTTACAACGGATCTATCTACTACTCACTCGACCATCCTGTGCCTGTTCCTTAGCTCCACTATCCACTCCAATCAAGTACTACTACTTACTCGACCATCCTGTGCCTGTTCCTTAGCTCCACTATCCACTCCAATCAAGTATCGCCGCTTGATGAGTCAAGGACGCTCCGAACTAGGATGTATACAGTAGATCATTCACCTTGAGCATGACTACTAGTTCATCATGAACGACCTCCGAGAATATTACCACCATCGCGTTCTGTTCACCTTGAGCATGACTACTAGTACCACCGCTTGATGAGTCAAGGACGCTCCGAACTAGGATGTATAGAGTAGATCATTCACCTTGAGCATAACTACTAGTTTATCATGAACGACCTCCGAGAATATTACCACCATCGCGTTCTGTTCACCTTGAGCATGACTACTAGTTCATCATGAACGACTAGAATATTACCACCATCGCGTTCTGTTTGGGTCTGGCTCTGATACCACGTGTTGGGAATATGGGGGTCCGGTCCGCATATTCCGCCTCCGTATATAAGTAAGAACACAACCGATCTCAACACTAGTATGATATTGTCCGCTTTGGCGCCCGAAGGCCCTCACGGCTTTGCATTTTGATCCACCACCAAAAGGCCTCATAGTACTTGAGATATGTTATTACTTATATACCTTTGATCCTTCCCATGTTTAACCGATGTGGGATGTGGAACTTTGGTCGCCACCCTAACACTCTCTCTTCACCTTTCTAAGGTTCATCTGACAATCTTCACAATCACACGGGTCTGTAAATTTTATCTACGTTTTCGTAACCAAATCAACACCAAAATCATTAGGACTATCACCGCCACAATTATTAGGATCACTGCCATCATTATTAGCATGGTAATCACCGCCACCATCATTACGAGTATCACCGCCACCATCATTACGATGATCACCGCCTTTTATCACAGCTTGCTTTCCAGTGATTTCCTCAAATTTCTTGAGTAAATATTCTGAGTTTAATATCTTCTCCAACACAGCAAGGGTGAAACTGTCCATATCGATCCTCGAGGCAGGCAGAACTCCTGCAGAAAAAATGGTTTTATCTGGAAAATCCGTCTTCACAGACTCAACTCCTCGCAAAAACAAAGAAAAATAAGTTTTTTTTTCCGGTTAAAATGCATTAAATAAAAATAAAAAGAGTTTTTACAAATAAAGGAATGTCCTAAAAACCATTAAAGAAGAAATCAAAGAAACCAAGCAAGTACAAAGACTAGTAGTGAAAATTGCGGTTTCCTCGAGCGAAACACATACAAATTAGGTAACAAGGAAAAATAAGTTACTCAAACTCGGATCAATTTTTATTATACATTAACAACAAAATATTTTACCTTGGAGCCTCTTAAACTCTCTCTTCACCTTTCTAAGGTTCATCTGACAATCTTCACAATCACACGGGTCTGTAAATTTTATCTGCGTTTCTATAACCAAATCAAACATAATGTTAATCAGTTTAATGTTAATCAGCTTTAAAACAAAAGGATCAGAGATTGATCGTAATAACCCTTTAGCTATATTTTTATATAGAAGCTATCAATTTAGGAAACTAAGAACATCCCCAACAGATACACTATTTATTAGGTAAATATAAAATGTATTTAGGTAATGTAAATTTAAATATTATCTGTTGGAATGTATATTTAAGTTAGTTATTAATCCATAAAATCATGGGAGAAAAACAAAGGAAGTAAGTACCTATTGTGTAACTGCTACTACAAATATACCTATCATAATTTCTGTTGGAAAGAAAAAAATCATATATAATTGTTAAATTTACTTTAAACTATCAATTAGCGTATCTGTTGTGGATGCTCTAAATAAATTCTTTATTTTAGTATACCAATATTTATTTTTTAGCATTTTAATAGTAGTTATTAACTAGAGAAGTAGAATAAGAAAGATTTTTAATATTTCCAAAGGAGTTACGTGAATAATTAAAAGTCTTTAATGTTGAATAAAGGGGTTTCAACATCTCGAATGTTTTAGAAATATATGAGTTTTTGGTATTAAGGTTGTTTTAAATTTTTATGTTGACTCTAAAGGTTATTAATATATATAATATTTACTTGTATGGTTTTGCTAACTGGTAGACTACTAAGTGTACAAACAATATCGATGAATTTTTTTTTAATATTTTATTAATATTTTAAATATGATAATATTGTTATAATTGTATTAAATTTAAATTTTATTAGATGAATTTGGATAATAATAATAATAATAAATTTAACATCATATTACTATTTTATTTTTATTTTAGATAATTTTAAACTATTAAATTAAGTTAGGTTATTATTTCTTTTTATAGTAATTGTTATCATATTTTATGGACGATAATAATATTTAAAATCTATAATTATAAAAAATATTATTAATATTTTATTTTTAAAATTAAAGTTTATAAATGTAAATATCTTTTTATTCAATATCATTCTACATGTAATATTTTGTATTCAATTATTAATCTACTATTTATTAAACTAATAATAAAAGTGAAATAGTTTCGATATCATCCATATTTTATTATATTATAATTATTTTTATTTAGGTGGATATTTCTCTAGCGGAGATTGTTACGGGAATAACGAGTCCTACCACACGATAAGTTTTTAGGTTTTTAGCCAAAAACAGATGGGGCAAAAAAAGAGAAAGATTAGCCAAAAAGGATCGTTTTGTCGTGAGTTAGTAGACAGTAACATTTGTTTTCATGCTCCACTAAATCATTAACGTCACTATTTTATAATTCTAGAACAACGCTCAAAATAGTTTGATTAAGAGTCAAAACGCGTCTTAACAATAAATATAGAAACGCTTTGTTTGAGTTAAGTCGAGCTAGGTTATTCCTTGAGGGTGATCAGATCTGTACTGGTGTGCGGAGCTTGAGCTCTCCATCACATGATCAACCAATCATCTCCGAGCTCGCACTCATCCTTGGTCTGATCATCGTATCCCTAGTCCGGTCGATGAGCTCGTTGCTTCCGAGTATCGCCGAACTCGTTCTCTCTTTCTTTTTGAGATCGACAGCGTTGTAGAGCTCGTCCTCTGTTCGGTTGTTTATCTTAAACCAAACTCACGGTCTACCTTTCCTACTCGTACTCCTACTCTCTCGGGAAAATTCTCCTTACCAGAGATATCACATAGGATCTCATGGGACAATTTTAAAGTCAATACAACAAAAAAAGGCGACAAGAGAACGTCATATAATACTTGCTTTATAAATCGGACAAGATTCACCATGTCAAAATCAGACGTTGAGAGCCCGGGAATGCCTATTACTAAAAGTTTTGGTCTACAAAAGTAAAGTATGTCCATTTCATTATATTTGGTTGAAATTTTGAAAAACTATAAAAATATTTTCAATCTAAAATTATTTACAATATTATATAATTTATTAAGGAAATCAAACACTATTTTCTACGCTGAAAAGTTATCATCTTAAAGTATTTTTGAGTAAGTTAAGTTTAGATTCAAAATACATTCTAACAATGTACTTTACGTAAAAAAAATTGATCGAAATACAACTTGTTTGACTTTCCTAATCCTTTTAGTTTTCAATCATAAGTGACTTGGGCCAAACATAATGGACAACCCCAACGCTATCCCAACTACATGGTCAAGAGTACAACGTTTTCCTACTACCTGGAGATTTAGCATGCGAAAATTTCCTACAACCACTGTGGAACACGTTTGGCTGATTAGTCGAGTCATATGCAAGTCACCAGCCATGAACGGTCATCACAGGTAACCACGACATCGAGTCGTTCCCTTTCTCAACCAGCCACATCCGTTCAAATCCTACAATGCATGTTGGCAAATGCTTTATGCTGAGAGCCGCCACCTTCCAACTTGTACTACTCATTTGAGGTTGTGGGACACATGTGCTGATCCGTACACGGATTTCAAAGAAGGTTTGATATGTAACCAACTTTTCGATAGTTTTGTTAGAACTATGCTGCATATCACATCTCCACTCTAATGTGATATATTTATTCTTGCAGGATCCGATAAGTATAAATGGCTCAAGACAGATCTTAGAAATATTGATTGAGAGATAACACCGTGCGTTGTGGCTTTGGTGCACGCACGGTGGTAATACTAATGAAGCGCATCAAGGAAAAGGAGAGAGCATGAGAACGACTATGAAGAAGTTATTATAACGCAAGAGTTGATGTTGTTTTTGCTGGTCATGTTCATGCTAATGAAAGATTTGTAAGTTCTTATTTTCCTACTGACAAATTATTTCTATCAAACTTTATCTGAAGAGTATTCATTGTTTTCTTGGCAGACTAGAATTTACGACACTAGCAGAACCAGATCCAGATAAAGAAAATTTAGGACACTAGCAGAACCAAATCCAGATAAAGAAAGGTGCGGAAGTCTAACATGTAATTTTTTTTATTCACCTCATAACTTTAAATAGTTTATCATTACCTTTTTATTGATTAAGAAAATCACGAACATCTAAATAATTGAAAAACATTTTTTTTATATTTGATTTATTGTGTATATGTCTAAATAATTCAAACGTTATACACGAGTTGATGATCGGACATATGTCTAAATAATTCAAGTATATATATATATATATATATATGAGTTAATAATAAATCAAATATAATTACGTGAGAAAAAACATTTATTCCTTAGAGACGGATATACTATGAGACGGGGGAAAGCCACCGTAAAAAGGCTTATCAAGGGGTAAACGGTTTTTGTGAAATTTGAACAACATGTTTGAGACATCTAAAGCTTCAAAATTACCGATTCGATAATCACTGGTGGAATAATGTAATAGTTTTTGTAATATTTTTTATTTTTGCTACTCTTTTTGTTAGTTTATTATGTATAAAATTGTTGGTGGGTAGATATATATTAGATCGAATTAGATATATTTTACCATCAACTTATCGTAATAATAGAAGTATTTTTGGTCGAATCTTCATAAGTCTTGTAGTTTTTTACTCTTCGTTTCGAAGAGCTTTTTCCATATAATTTTTTTGTCTTGATTTATTTTACCGTTTGGTTAATAAATTGGTGAATCACTAATGTTGAATTAGGTTTCTTGTTTATTTGGTTGGTTGTCTTGAAGTTGATCTTGTGTGTGGTTGATATACTACTATTTGGGTCCAAGAGTTGGTAAACTCCATATACCTAGACGAAATGTGATGTGGATGAAAATGTGGATAAAATTCTTGGATGTCGAAGATGATGGACCATCACTCATGTTCATCAAGCGGAGTGACTTGATTGGAGTGTATCAAGACGATATGACTTGATTGAAGTGACGCCATGGAACATCTAGTATGCTCTGATAAGAGTGAACATATAAATCAATTGTAAAGCTACATGACTAAGATAGTGAATCCTGACACAACCTAAGTAGAGTGAGCAGATTTAAGTCAATTGAGGGGAGATACAAATCATAGAATTTGTTAAAAACGACCAAATTCTCAAATCAAATAGGTATGAGAATGATCAATGACAACTAATTAACAAGATATCATTATACGACAACAAAGCTTATCCATGCGGACCAATGTATACAACGAGGTGATGATGGAAAAAGAGAAGGGCTTGCACGAAAGTAAGTGAGCTTCCGTTATTTTAAAAGTCATGAACAACTTTTCTATATGGACTAGGGTTTATGTAGTTAGAGATGGCAAACCTTGGTCAAACCAGACTGATCAGTTTTGTCTAATCTGGTAATACAGATACGGGAGACAGAAAAGATAGTTTATGTCAGATTGAGAAATAAAAAAATGATCGACCCAGATCACAATGCTCGTCAAATAATCTGGATAGTCGAATATATATTATTTTTAAAAACCAAAACTAAATTCATTAGATAAAAAACGGGTAAAGCTATGTTGAGAACAGATTAGTCTGAGATTGTATAAATCAAAACCAGATTCGAGTCACATATGTCCAAGCTGATAAAAAACACTATACTTATATATTTCAGGTATAAGAAACCTACATCACCTCTTCCTTTGTTCCGAGAGGCAAGCTTCGGCCACTGACGGCTGAAGATACTAGATGGAACTCGTGCACATTGGCCATGGTATCGCAACAATGACTCCAACTCATTCGTGGCAGATGAGGTGTGGCTTAACAGTCTAAGGGCGACTACAACATGTCGTGTATACACATTAGAGACAGTAAATACAAAAGATAAACTTTGAGGTGTACAAACAGATATTTTTTACGTCGAGCCGATCAATATATATAACAGAGTGTTTGTTAATGTTCTGTATCTGTATGTATCGGACAAGAACAAAAATATATGATGATCTGTTAACAAAAGTTGGAATTTAAACGGGTACGAATTCGGTAACTCTGTAGTCTCCAAATTGATATATACTAACGTGGCTAAACGATGTACTATTACAATTTTTATAAATAACATAAAATGTAATTTTTATATTTAGGAGTTCAATATATCAGTTGACCGGCAACTAAATTTAATCCCTCTATATCAAAATAATTATTATTATAAAATCTCATTATCGTGCAAATAATCCATTGAATATATATTCTTTTAACAAAAGTTAAAAATAATCCATTGAATATTTTTTTTTAACAAAAGTTAAAAAATTTATTGATAGAGAAACTTATACAAATTATATGTTACGTTGTATGTATGATTTTTTTTATGTTAGAACCAAGATAAAGTAATTGATACATGGTGTGGATTTAATTTTTTTCCGCATCAAATTAGCTTTTAGAATCGGGCATGATATTAATTTTTTGATTTTGATTTGGATTAGAGAAACTGTTTTGATATAAAAAAAAAATTGATTTTTGATTTCGATTTCGTATTTCACGATTGTTTGATTTTGTTCATTTAGATTTTGTAGATTTATATTGCAAATATGACAGGAAATATAGCTCTCTACAATCTATTACTACCTAAATCAATGGAAAAAACTTTGCATATTGGAGTTATGTCACAAAAAGCTTTCTTTGTTACAAACATATGCTGAGAACTAAGTTATGTTGCTTTATACGCGGGAAATCGATAACACTAAGGTTATCGTTTGGATTAATAACTATGTAACTCAGTCGATTTGTATTCAATTAGCTAAGTACGAAAAAATTGAGATCATTAGGAGAGTTTAAGGATGGTTTCAGTACGGTTACCCCAACAAACCTTTTAAATAGTAAGTATAAAGGAAGTGATATCTAAAAAACAATCATATAAACTTGGAAATATATGTGCATTTTTTTAGTTGACACCACCATGGCAAGCGTAATTTTCTCTAGTTGTAAGTTAATAGTTTTTCATTTTGAGTATAGATTTTCTTATGTACTGTACTGCTTGTGATTCATTCTCGCCCTCTTTAATTAACACAATACTGATGACATAGTTTGAGACTGCAAGGTATAGGAATATTAGTTCTTCTGGTTGGGGTATCGTTATTACTTATGGAGAATAGATTAGTTTTTTTTGTTCTAGTGAAAGCCTACTCACATGTTGAAGTTTATGTGAATTTTCGTGCTCATGGAATAACTTCTAAACAATATTGGTACATGTTCAAAGAGTGAGAAATAAATCAAGTTAATGTAACCAGCTTTCCTGTTAAAATTTGAGCTTTTTTTGTGTTGTGTAGAAATCCATGGCTGCTAGGTTGGAAGGCTGACTTAGGCCTACTTTGACTCCTCACTCACTAACCATGAATGGAAAAAAATCCTTACTTGATACAGAAGGTGCATTTTTTAATGTTAGATTTAGATTTACTCATTGTGAGTTTGAGAAGGTCTAGGGTAGATCGATCATATGATTTTTTTTCATGTGCACTAGTAACCAAGATGTCGTTGATATATGTGTGGAGATTGCATCTGGGCTGCGTGGAAAATATTTTGTTGATGACCCGCTGATATATTTCCCAAATGTTATCTAAGAAAAATGAGTTACATTATAACAATGTAGTAACTTTTTTGTAATGAATGTTGTGTGCTCCTCATTATCCTCATGCAGTTTTTCTAGTCATAACATGAATAAGCGTCCATGAATGAAAACATCATGTTCCCAAATGCTTTATTGGCGAGTTGATCTATCTGAGTTACAAATGGGTCCTTCAGACAAGTTTTGTTGAGGTTTGTAAAATCAATATACATGATTCATTTACCATTTTTTATTTTTAATGCGAACCGCGTTTGCTCTCGAGATCGAGTAATGTGACTCTCAGATATGGTCTATTGTGGTGCATTGTTTTCTACTTCTAAAATGATGATTTCCATCTTTTGTTGGGACTTTGAACTTCTCTTTTGATTAATTGGTCGGAATTTGGTGTTTATTGTGCGTTTATAGTGTATTACCTTGACTAGGACATTGATTACATCTTTGGCATTCTAGACGAACATTTTGAGATTGTACCGTAAGAAGGTGAATAATTTGGACCGCAATGTGAGTCTAATGTCTTATCCTAATCTTAGTGTCTTGGTACCCCACGGTGACATTATCAACGTTCTCTTTTGGATCAATAATGTAGGGGGGTCTCATTAATCATCCATGTTATCTATGATGACCGGATCATTTACTAATAACTATTTATTGAAGGATAAGAGGTGGTGTAGCATTCCCAGATGTTTTCTTATTTCCTCGAGTGACTGTGACTTTCCTTTTAAGTGGATAATGTAGAAAATGGTGCACAGAGGAGACAAAAGTATTATCTTCCAAAGACGACGTCTAAGCATGATCTCTCCTGGGACATTAGCTTCAGTTCATTTGAAATCTCTCGAGATCTTTTGAGATAGGAACATCATTGGTGCACCTCTCATCTTATCATACGTTCTTTTGAATAAATTATTATACGATTTTCTTATATCTATCATGATCCTAGCTCTTTGTTACCTTTGTCAATTTGATCGTAATTACCACGACATCGATGTGTAGTTCTCTGACCCCTTTCAAGTTATCGTCCATAAATCTCAATAAACGATATGGGTTACAGTAAAACAAAGGAGATGCATGCACCTAGTACTGTGTTTCCAGCTTTCTCACATGTTTCTTTCTTAATTTTTGTAAGACTTTAAAGAATATATTTCCGCAAACAATGGCTCCAATAGATTATCAGTTGGGGTTTAGATCTAAATATTTATCATCCGATATCACAACCATTGTGTTGTTGTGTAGCGATTTTGTCTAGTGTTATATGTTCTTCATGCCTTTATCGTCCTGGTAGGAACTCTCGATCGATTGAAATACAACATGGGTTATTTTTATTCCTTCTTTCAACGAACTACGAGAGTTTCCCATCATCCACCAAGTGTTGGATATGGTCTTTAGGAACTCTCGATCGATTGAAATACAACATGGGTTATTTTTATTCCTTCTTTCAACGAACTACGAGAGTTTACCATCATCCACCAAGTGTTAGATATGGTCTTATTAGACCCAATATTTCATAGTGTAGTATCCAAAATTGTTTTGGAACTTGCAATGCTTGTTTGTGTCTCTATATTCCTTAGACGGTAGTAATTTCTCCAATATTTGGTAGTGGATCATATCTTTCGGTACAATCATAAATAGTTTCCAGGTTCTCGATTATTTTGGTGAATGAGTCGCATGGTGGGCGGTCTGATTGTCGGTCGTTGTCATTATTAGTATTATCATCTCGTGATAACCTTTAAATTTTTCGTTTAAGATTCTCGGTTTCAGTGTTTGTTCGTTGTAGTTCTAAGGAACATCCCGTTATTCCAATGTATGTTGTGAGATATAAGTGAACTTCATGTATCCAAAAATTAGTTATTTATAATTAATGGACTAAATAAAATAGGAATTTAAAATCATATTTATAGATATTTTACACATTTTTATTATGTTCGGCGTCTAATAAAAAAAATTTAAATTTAAATATAATGGATTTTTATTATGTTTAATATGCATTTTTATTAATTTGATTTAAGTTTAAATATAACATTTTTTTAGTTGGTTCAAAATCTAATATAAAATATGTCTTGAATACGAAAAGGAAAAAAATCATAAAAGAAAATTCAAAATATAAATTTAATAATCAGGATTTACCTTTTAAGCTTAAGGTGTTGTGTATTTATTCAATTTTATGATATTTTAAGAAATTAAAATCAAAATTTAAAATATGATGATGTATTTTTATTATGTTTAATGGAATAGCAAAGACGAATAAGATCTTCTACGATCAATTTCCAATTTATAATTAGATAGTAATAACAAAGAATCTGAAATAGAAAAAACTATATTAATTATGTTAAATCTTTCCTTTAATAAAAATTCCAGTACGCTATATATCTTTTATGTCTCGAGTAAAAACCTCTATTGGTATTTGTTTCAGCAAAGAAATTCTGAGGAAAAGCATAGTAAGAACGAGTAAAAACCTCTATTGGTATTTGTTTCAGCAAAGAAATTCTGAGGAAAAGCATAGTAAGAAAGGTATGTCTTTTTTTTACTCTGTTTCTTTGATATTGATTTTCATGGTGTCAATTATTATGAGTAAAAACATATTAGATGAAGATATCTGCACAGAGGGAATGATCAGACAACTAGATCTAAGACTTGTCGTTTACATAATTGTTTTGTTGAGTAAAAACATATTAGATGGGTTTTGGCTTGATAACGAAAGAATTAATGGGCAATTTTTGTGTGTGTGTTTGATCACTGTGGAACTTAACCTAAGTATGTTTTTGTTAAAACTTTCCAAGATTTATATAGACTCCCTGTATACTTTGTTTTTGGCTAAACGAAATAGGTTTTGTTTAATTTAGTTCGAGTCGTTAGTACAAAAGAGAAAGAGATGGATTGATGGTCTTTTTGGTGAAAAAGGTTATTCTAGTTTAGTATATTCTAGTTTAGTATGATCTTGGGTTTAGTATGATCTTGGGGTGTAATTTAACCAAATTCTCATAGATTTATTCGGAAACAATGGCTTCTGAGTGGAAAAACTCAATCAGAAACTTGGTTTCTTATTTAGACTCAAGTCTAGATATAATTTTTTTATACTGTTTTAATACCTACTAAATATTTTAACTTTTATATATGTGATTGTATGTAAAAAAAAATTCTGCTATAGACAACTTGGTTTTAATATTATCATTCCAATGTATTGATGTAAAGGTTACAGAAAAACAAACGACAATGCCGAATGTTCGTGAAGTTCTTGAGCGTGATAACTTCAAAGACTAGAGTCTGTGTATGCGGTGGTATTTGCTATCTCAAGATCTTTGGCAGGTGGTGGAAGATGGTAATATTCCAAACGAAGAAAATGATATAGGCGGATTCAAAACCTGGAGAAACAAGAACGCTGCAGCTATACATGCAATTCAAGTTTCATGTGGCAAAGAAGCATTTTCAAAAATAAGAGACCTTGACCTTGTTGGCGGAAAATATGAAACAACACTCTCTTTAAAACAAACAAACAACTTTGATATTAATAGAAAAGGAGAAATATTACAAGACACTCTTAAACCTCACACAAGAAGAGAAAATAATTTTCTAACACTCAAGAGAGCATTCTTGTCCCTCTTTTCTCTCACTCTAATTTTCTCTCTAACTTTGATTCTTGGTATGTTTGTGTGATGCTCTAGATTGTGGGAGAGCTCCACTATTTATAGGAATATAGTGGAGACAAAGATCCACCATCCAAGAGGCTTTTGGATACTAACACACTCAACATCAATACTACACTCAAAGTTAAGGTGTTTCTTACACTCAACCTAAAAGTGTGTCTTACACTCACCCTAAAGTACTAAACATTAATTTAAATGTTTCTAGAATATTCTTTCTAGATGGGCCTTATTAAGTGAGTTGGACCCTTTGAGTGGGTTGGCCCTTTAAGTGGATCAAGTTTATGATCCAACACTCCCCCTTAAACTTGATCCCGTGACCCCTAGTAGTTTCCTTAATCGTTTGAAGTCTTCGCTTTTCAGTGGCTTGGTGAAAATATCAGCAGCTTGATCTTGTGTCTTCACATATTCTACTTGCACATCCTTTCTTGAAATACACTCCCTTATGTAGTGGTAGCGGACATCTATATGCTTGCTTCGATCATGGAATACTGGATTCTTGGCTAAGGAAATGGCTGACTTATTGTCGACATACACTTTAGTTGGCTCATTCTGTGTTAGGTCTATCTCCTTCAATAGATTTCTAAGCCAAATCGCATGACTAACACAGGTAGTGGCAGCAACATATTCTGCCTCACAAGTGGATAATGTGACTATCGGTTGTTTCTTTGACATCCATGTGAAAGCAATGTTTCCCATGAAGAATACAAATCCAGTAGTACTCCTTCGATTGTCTATGTCTCCACCCCAATCACTATCGCTATACCCAACAAGTTTGTAATCATTAGAAATGGAATAGAGTAATCCAAAATCAATTGTACCTTTCAGATAGCGAAGGATTCTCTTTGCAGCTTTGAAATGAGTTGTTGTTGGATATTCCATGTAGCGGCTAACCAATCCAACTGCGTGAAGAATATCCGGTCTCGTGCAAGTTAGATAGCGTAGACTTCCTACCAAACTTTTGAATAATGTCGGATCTACACTTTCACCTTCTTCATGCTTGGACATTTTGACTCCAAACTCCATGGGTGTGCTTATTGGGCTACAATTCTCCATCTTAAACTTCTTCAGGATATCTTTAGCATAGCTTTCTTGTGAGATGAAAATTCCATCTTTTTGTTGCTTAACTTCAATGCCAAGGTAGTACGCCATGAGCCCCAAGTCTGTCATCTCGAATTCCTTCGTCATTACTTCCTTGAATTTATTGAACATACTTGGGCTGCTTCCTGTGAAGATCAAATCGTCCACGTAGAGACACACGATCAAAATATCTCCATCTTTGATCTTGGTGTATAGAGCGTGCTCGTACGGACATTTGTTGAATCCGTTCTCTTGGAAATACTTGTCGATTCTACTGTTCCAGGCCCTTGGTGCTTGTTTTAGGCCGTAAAGAGCCTTCTTTAGCTTCAACACCTTATCTTCGTGACCTTTGACCTCATAGCCTAATGGTTGTTGAATGTAGACTTCTTCTTCAAGGACACCATTTAGAAATGCTGACTTTACATCCATTTGTTGTATCTTCCACTTGTTTTGAGCTGCCAAAGAAATTATTAGTCTAATAGTTTCTAATCGGGCAACGGGGGCGAATACCTCATCATAGTCAATTCCCGCCTTTTGACTATATCCTTTTGCAACAAGCCTCGCTTTGTGTTTTTCAATCTCCCCCTTAGCATTTCTCTTAGTTTTGTATAACCATCTGACGCCTATTGTCTTGCACCCTTTGGGAAGTGAGGTGAGTTCCCATGTGTCATTCTTCTCGATGGCTCTAATTTCTTCATCCATCGCGTCTCTCCATTGTTTCTCTTGTGCAGCTTCTTGAAATGTCACTGGCTCACAATCAGCAAAGAGACAAAAGAGTGTAATGTTATCCATTGGTTCGGTTACCTCATAAAGATCACTAAGGCTTCTTATACGTTCCACTGTTCTCTCATTTTGACTACCATTTGACGAGGATGAATGTGGTGAGTCTCCATGAGTAGATGATATCGGTGAAGCATGTGGGGTTGCAACACCTACTGATTGCTCATTTGGGGAAAAAATGTGAACTCATTTGTATGAGACCCAAAATCCCATTCGCCTTCTTCATCAACTATCACGTCTCGGCTTATCACAACCTTCTTGTTGTTTGGGTTGTATAACTTGTAGCCTTTGGAACTTGAGTCGTAACCGATGAAGATAAAACTCTTGCTTTTATCATCGAGTTTGGTTCATTGTTCGTCTGGTACATGGACATGGGCTACACTTCCAAATACTCTCAGGTGGGAAATTCCGGGCTTTCTTCCACTCCATGCTTCTTGTGGTATCTTTCCCCAAACACTTCTTGTTGGAGATCGGTTGGACAAGTAAACCGCACATGCCACTGCTTCCGCTCAAAAATCCTTAGGCAGTTTCTTACTTTTGAGCATGCTTCGCGCCATATCAAGGATTGTTCTGTTCTTCCTTTCTGCCACACCATTTTGTTGAGGTGATCTAGGAACTGTCAAGCGGCGACGAATTCCATGTGCTTCAAAAAACTCTAGGAATTCATTGGATGTGAACTCCCCTCCTTGGTCAGATCTCATGGCTTTGATCTTATTTCCGCTTTCTTTTTCCACAACTGCTTTGAACTTCTTAAATACTCCAAAGACTTCAGATTTCTGTTTCAAGAAGTATACCCACGTTTTTCTTGAAAAATCATCAATGAAGAGAAGGAAGTAGTTACTTTTACCTAGAGAGCTCGGCTTGATTGGACCACACACATCGGTATGAATAAGCTCGAGAGGTTTATTGGCTCTTGACTCTGACTCCTTTGGAAAGCTTTTTCTGAATTTCTTTCCAAGCAAACATCCTTCGCATAGTTGGTCAGGATGGTTGATACATGGTAACCCTCTCACCATTTCCTTCTTGGACAATAACTCTAAACTTGTAAAGTTTAGATGCCCAAATCGAACATGCCATAGCCACGACGAATCTTTGTAACACGCCTTAAGACACTTTGCAACATCATTTTGAATATTCAAAGGAAACATTCTATTCTTTGACATTTGAACTTTAGCAATTAAATCCCCTTTTGCATCTCTCATAAAAAGACTATAATTTTTCATATGAATATCATAGCCTTTTTCTAGAAGTTGTCCCAAGCTTAAGATGTTGTTTTTCATGCTAGGTACGTAATAAACATTTGAGATCATTTGGTGACTACCATCTTTTGCACGAATAAGAATGTTACCTTTTCCTTTCACCGATATTTTGCTATCATCTCCAAAAGAGACATTTCCACTCACGACTTCATTGATCTCTACGAACATGCTTCTTTTCCCACACATATGGTTACTTGCACCGGTGTCAAGATACCAAGTGTTCTCTTGACCTTCATTAGTGTTTTTGTATGTTAGTAGCAACATATCTTTTTCCTCCGTCTTCTCTTCCACATAGTTGGCCCTCTCCTCAACTCTATTGTTGGGGCCTCTGCATTCTGAAGCATAATGTCCAAAACTTTGACATTTATAGCATTTGATTTGAGATTTATCATACCTCGAGTTCGGATTTCTTCTTCCACGACCTCGTGTTGAGCTTTCTCGTTTCTCGTAGTTGTAGTTGGAATTATTGTTGTTGTAATTCCAGCCACGTCCACTGCCGTGATAACCACCTCGTCCGCGGCCTCTACCTCTTCCTCGGCCACGTTGGTTTCTATCATCGTCTTGACTTGCATGCATGTCCTTGAGTTCTACTTTGAGGAGTTGCTCGGTGATCTCTTGCTTCTTCTTGTGTTTTTCTTCGTAAGCTTGTAATGATCCTTGGAGTTCTTCAATCATCATCTTCTCCAAGTCTTTAGTTTCCTCAATCGTCACGACGATGTGCTCAAATTTAGGATCCAACGAACGGAGTATTTTTTCTATTACTCTCACATCTTCTAACTTCTCACCATTCCTTTTTAATTGATTAGAAACGGTTGCTACTCTTGAAAAATATTCCGAAATAGATTCGGACGCTTTCATGTGTAAAGATTCAAATTCACCTCTTAATATTTGGAGACGTACCTTTTTCACCTTTTCGACTCCTTTGTAAGAGATTTGTAATTTCTCCCACGCTTGCTTGGCGGAAGATGCGCTTAAAATTTTTTCGAAGCCATCATCATCTAATGCTTGATAGATGAGGAAGAGAGCTTTTTTGTCTCTCTTTCTTAAATCCTTGAAAGTTGTTTTCTCCTCTTGAGTAAGGTTTGCTTCATCTTCGGGTTCGTCAAACCCTTTTTCAACGACATCCCACACATCATGTGCTCCAAGGAGAGCTTTCATCTTGATACTCCAATTGTCGTAGTTGTTGTTGTTGAGTGTTGGAACTTGGAAGGATGATACACCATTTGCCATATTTTTAAATATGTTGAATATTTAAAAATAAAATTTCCAATATGTTAAAAAATTTAAAAGCAAAATTTTGGAAAGAGCTTGTGGCTCTGATACCACTTTGTTGGCGGAAAATATGAAACAACACTCTCTTTAAAACAAACAAACAACTTTGATATTAATAGAAAAGGAGAAATATTACAAGACACTCTTAAACCTCACACAAGAAGAGAAAATAATTTTCTAACACTCAAGAGAGCATTCTTGTCCCTCTTTTCTCTCACTCTAATTTTCTCTCTAACTTTGATTCTTGGTAGTTTGTGTGATGCTCTAGATGGTGGGAGAGCTCCACTATTTATAGGAATATAGTGGAGACAAAGATCCACCATCCAAGAGGCTTTTGGATACTAACACACTCAACATCAATACTACACTCAAAGTTAAGGTGTTTCTTACACTCAACCTAAAAGTGTGTCTTACACTCAACCTAAAGTACTAAACATTAATTTAAATGTTTCTAGAATATTCTTTCTAGATGGGCCTTATTAAGTGGGTTGGACCCTTTGAGTGGGTTGGCCCTTTAAGTGGATCAAGTTTATGATCCAACAGACCTAGCCCAGGCTGTTTGGATAAAATTAAGAAAGGAGTATTATGAGCCGGGCCATAGATCTCCTCATACAGGTATGTAGTTTCTTAAACATGTAGAATTACCATCTTGTCTTGCATAGGTATGTGGAAGCTTGGATAATACTTATAAGTTCTAACTATATTATTTTGCATAATATACAGATACTAGCTTTCTTGAGTTTACTCCAATATGCAATGCAATAATGGTAGGTGCTCTCATTCTCACGATAATGATTGCGATAATGATTGTTATGACTGTAACCGTACCAGGAGGGTACAACCAAGAAACTGGCTTTCCAATCTCCAAAGACAAGCCCATGTTCATAGTTTTCATACAATTAACCTCAGTTTCTCTTATTGCTTCCGCAATGTCTATCTTGATGTTTCTAGGAGTCCGAATAAAATGATAATAGGGCTACTTTTGTTATTCATATCTATTGCAGGTATGATTTTATCATTTGTTTCCAATCTTTTTTTTATGCTACCGAAAGATTTGTCGATAATACTTCCGGTAGATATATCTGTTGGTGTTCCAGTACTGTTATTTGCGTTTCTGCAATTTCCTCTCCTCGTAGAAATGTTTATGTCCACATACGATTCTGAACTATTTGTAATATTTAATTTTTATTTACTGCAACCATATAACGATTTTGTTAATTTAATTCAATTTAAATATAATAAGTTTTTATTATTTTTAATGTGTATTTTTATCAATTTAATTTAATTTTAAATATAACACGGTATTATACCAATCTTGAATCCTTTCAAGATGAAGGTATTATACCAATCTTGAATCCTTTCAAGATGAAGGTATCAAAGAAGACAAGACTTATCGAGGGAGTATTGAAGTGGCCAGCAATAGTATCTAGTGAATTCTACATGTCACCAACTACAGCAAAGTTGTAAATAATATGCCTAACGTGAGGCCATGACTGGGCTGCTTTTTGCTCTTTCTCTCTGTTAAAAGTTTGGCTTCACCCTCTGCAAAAAAATAATGTAGTAGAGTTTGAGAACTTCTGACAACAAATGCACATTTTAGTCCCCTGTACTTTCTTCAATATATGCAAATTCATGTCGGAAACTTGAACTAAAGCCTCAATAGGCTCTTCATCTACGTTAAGTACTTCGTCACAAGTAATTAAGGCGTCCTTTCCCGACCGAGCTTGACCAAGACTTTACACAGCCCAAGATTGAGTTGTACGTTATGTGCAACATGATCAGGGTCTATTGCAAGAGCTGCTTTGAAGTCTTCAACTGCAGTGCGCCACTTGCCTTTTTTTGCATTATCTTCTGCCTGTACAAATATGCAATGCACTCTTTTATTAACGAATAAGACTAATTCCAAGTTCGTGAACCCAAGAAAGCACTAAAAACACTGAAATGGCCGATGAACTTGCACTTTTAATTTTCTTGAATAGATTTTTCAATCCAAAATATGCTTTCTTGAGTTCACTGTGCTCTGGATCTACGCGGAGACCTTTTTGGTAATGCCTGAAGAGAAAAAATATTGTCCCTTTTATTAGTTTGAACACATATTTCTTTTATTTTCATTAAAGACATGTCAAATTAAAAACACACTTTGAGCAACATCATGATCTGCTAAGTAGTAGTAGGCACGGCCACGTAGGAGGAAGGCTTGAGAAGTTTCTTTAGAATAGTCCTTCAATGCTATTAATAGCCTAAGTTTTAGAAGTTTCGCCTAAAAGAAAGAAAAATAGAAAAGGATTTAACAAGTCGGCCACGAGCTGCTTAAGAGATGAACCATATACACAAGAGAATTTGGAAGACAGAACAATACGAAAAATAGCCTTGAACCTTCCAGCAATCTGGAGACAAAACAAGAACAACTTTATCCACATATTCTCAAGCTTTTGTAAATTCTCCTGATTCAAATAATGTTACTGATTCAAATTACTAGAGAGGAGAACTATTTACTCATATTGTCTGCAAGCATTTCGCATCCTGTTTTTATTGAAATGCATCGTTCAAAACAATTCGCATTCCTTGCTGCGAAATGTGTTATGGATAGGCTGCGAAATGCAACTGATTAACTCACATTTCGCAGCATATCTCGATCACAGTTCGCAGCATGCGTTGATCATGCATACTTAAAAATGTGTTTAAACGTAAGTTTATAGTTGAGAATATTTACCAGTTGTGTAGGTGTCCTTGTGGTGTAGTCTATGGCTTTCAGTTTAGGCAGAAGTGGATTGTAGTTTGTTATTGACCTGTTGTCGACGTCAATGACGAGCAACGTCCAGTGGTTTATCTGGTCCTTTGTTTCGGTGCATATTGGGATCATGATGATGTTGGGGTTTTTGGGCACCTTTCAAAAAGCTGCGTCCACCAAGTTTGTTATTTCCCAGCCATCTTTCAATTGATGCTGCATCCAAGCGAGAGTACATTACAATGAGAACATTTCTCGAAACTTTGAAATTTACCTTAGCTAAACTTACCGTAATCATGCCCGAAATCAGTACGGTGTCATGTTGCTCTCCTTTAGCTTTAGTGCATGAAATCCAAGCATCGATAACCTAAGAAAGGAGTTGTTTATTTATGTTAAATATACAAGACATATTTGAAACATTAAAAAAGCGAATTGGTTGACAATTGGATACCTTTACGTCCAGCTCCAGTTCTAAAGGTAGTGTCATGGCATCACTCGCTTGCACTCTGATTCCGTATGTAAATTTGGACTCTGGTAACTGTCATACCACTGGATCAGGGGTGTCGCTCTTGTAGGCTTTAACTAACTGTATTTTGTGGTATTCTGCCACATCGATACGGTCAGTTACTTTTGTTTTCTTTGGCCATTCGCTGTAGTCTACTTTTGGCGGTTCACGTACTGTTATAAATATCTCTTCCTCTTCCTCTGCCACTGGAGGCTGTGTAAGTGTCAGTAGATTAAAAGTAGGCTCCTCTGTCTCTTTACTTGGCTCGACCTTAGGAAATAAAAAAAATCAAAAGAAGAAGGGTGTCAGTCATTATAATGTTAACGAACCTAAACAGTTCGCATGCTAACATGCGAACTGTTGGTTCTAGTTGAACACACTTCAGAGTATCTATCAGGGTAGCATGCGAACTGTTCGAGGTTCCACTGAACACAAGCTGCGAAATGCGTGACATAAAAATTGAATCGAGCTGCGAATTGCTTGCATAACGGGTGATAAAGATGCGAACTATATTACAGCCCACACGTACGGGCTGCGAACTGTTCAATTTTTTACATGCACGTTGCAGGGATCTGGGAAATATCGAAACAACACCAAAATCAACAATCAACTACCTAATGCACATCTAACATACATCATAGTTCTCAGGAAAGTATTCACATTACATGCAACTAAACTTCTACCCTGCGTTCGACGATAAACCCAGAAACTAACCAACTATCGTCACTAAATACTTCGTTCCGGTATAAAAAGCAACAGCGGTCGTGAAATAACTGAAAATAGTGGTTCGAATTCATAAAAAACGCAAAAAAAATACACTTTCCACGATAATGCATACCTTTTTACTTCTAAACGTTGTCCTATTGACCGATCGGAGAAGACTTAACGGCAACTTCCTCGAACAGTAGGTGGTTACTCGTTGCACTGAGTAAAAGGCGGTGACCGGTGCGATTCCGTTGAAGGTGCGAAGGTCGATTGATTTCGAACGTTCAGAAGCTGAAAGGGTACCGGGTTTGAGAGAGAGAGAGTATCACGAAGTCGAACGGTGTCTGGTGAGTAACTAAAATTAGACGTCTTTTGGGTTTGTTTAGGGTGATGTTAAGATGAAAAAAGTGGGTTTGAAGTGAAAAATGGGTATATATAGTCAAGTGGTATTTTGTCCAATTTTTTTAGTCGAGGTATTAAATAACACTATCCAAAATTTGGGTACTACCAAATAATAAGATAGCTGAGTGAGTATTTTCCGGTACTTTTCTCTTTCAAAATTCATTCCATAAAATATTCAATTCATAATATCAGGTACTTTTCTCTTTCAAAATTCATTCCATAAAATATTCAATTCATAATATCAGGCTGTTCAACCTTTTGATGTATTCTTTCAGCTAAATTAGACGTATTAGAACTATTTTCGAAAACGGCACCTCCATAGTCCATAATGAATGATAAAAATTAAGGATAGGTATTTAGGTAGTTGAGAAAATTAGCGATTTAGGTTCATTTCGTGAGGAAAAGTAGCTGTTCGAATGCATGTATGCGCTAATGAGACACATTCAAAAACATAATCATCCTTTATAATCTAATGTGAAGAAAAAAAAATTGTCATCAGTAGAATTTCAATATTCTGCTTACGGAAAATGTGCTAAACAAAACATTTGGAGTAGCTTTAACAGGTATGTTATAGTCAAGTATCCCAAGCTCCCTATGGGGAGCCGGGTTCCTGCTTTGGATATGTTGCGGCAAAGCCGCCAGGTTCCTGCTTTGGATATATTGTGCCACCCTCCGGCTTTGGATATGTTGCGGCAAAGCCCCCGGGTTCCTGCTTTGGACATATTGTGCCGCCTTCCTGCTTTGGATATGTTGTGGCAAGGCCCCAGGGTTCCTGCTTTGGAAATATTGTGCCACCTTCCTCTTTTGGATATGTTGTGGCAAAGCCGCCGGATTCCTGCTTTGGATATGTTGTGGCAAAGCCCCCGGGTTCCTGCTCTGGATATGTTGTGCTGCCTGCCTCCTTTGGATATCTTGCAGCAAAGTCTCGAGCAGTAGCATCCCATATCCTTCCAATATTGAGAAGAGACTGAGGTTCAGGCAGGAGTCGTAACCTGTTGTTCAACCTTACCCATACTTTGGACCAAATATCACGAACTCTGTTACGGTTGCAAATAAAAACAGACAAGAGAGGTGTTTAGAGTTAGTGCTCAAAATTAAACATGGAAGCCCCCTTCCTAACATATATTTTAAAAATGGAGTCTTTAACATATCTATATATGCTTTAACAAATTCAGCGAAACAGCAAAATTTTCAACTGGCAGGTTTTTACCTTGTTTCGGTTGAAATATTGTCCAGAAGTACTGGAGAGTAGTTTGGATAGTCGGAGGGGACCAGCAAATGTAGCGGCCGAATCGGTAGCTGCAAATGAACAAATATCAGTATAAAATAGCACATAAGCATGATCCTTGTTGACAAGTTTAAAAGACCAACCATTTGTGAAAAATGAGATTTTAAGCGTTCTCCGAGCATCAATTCAACAAGAGTTCCGTTTGATGAAGCTGCTACATCACTTGGATAAACCTTTTGGTCAACGATGTCAACAGCAGTGTCTATAAGTTGCGTATTTATTTCCCTTATCTCATTCAAAAGGGGATGCCTAGCATATTCTAAAATAACTGCACAAGTACAATCCTCAAATAGCATCGCTATCTTTTTAAGTGACTTGGGTTCAGTCTGGTTTTTGAAGCTTGACCTAAAATTTGACCTTGCTATTGACCAATGATCTTCATATCCCTTGCTGTTGCAAAATATAGACAAGTTTTTATTGCTAGAACTTAAAGCAAAACATGGAAGCTAGCCCTACTATCTGGTTTTCATCTGTCAGATTGACAATAACTTTATGTCCAAATTTTGACTGGACAAAACTATATATATAACTTACAGTTTTTACCTGATTTCAGTTGGAACATCGTCTAAAAGTACTGGAGAGAAAGTGGGATAATTCCAGGGAACCAGCAAAAATTGCGGCTGAACTTGTAGCTGCAAACATACGAAAATTAATATATAATAACAGTGCGTGTAAAAGTTAAAATGACCTACCATTTGTGCTGAAAAATGTGATTTTAATTGTGGGCTGAGCGTCGCAGGAGTTACAGAGATACTAACAATAAATCCTTCTATTGTTTGGTCAACAATGTCTACCACTGTGTCAAAAAGTTGCCGATTTATTTCCCTTATCTCATTCAAAAGGAGATCCATAGCCTACAAGAGAGAACAAGGTGAAGATAATATATTCACCGAAGATTTCTGGTCTTGTTACTTTTATTTCCTTCTGCAAATTCAATGTTTGTTTATATATATATATAGCTAATTTGTACTTTTTATGTACATCGAATTTTCTAATCGGGTCCTTACCCACTTAGTATAGAACGTGTTTCTTAAGTAGCAAACTGGATCCAATAGGTTTTATGCCTCGAAAGATAAGTTATATGCATGTCAATCGACCAGCATTAGTCCAGTTTCAGGTTGTGTTAACCAGAGCATCTTGTTATTGAAAATAAGCTAAACATAACAACAGTATTCCACTAGAAAAAAACAGTAACCAGCGCATGCCTTAACTAGTTTGGAATCGGCAGTCAGGATCAATAGTTTTTCCCACAACAAACTTTTCAAATTCGGCGGAACCCGATATTGTTTCTGGGAAATATATGAATAGAGATATGAGGTAATTTGACCAGCAAATCCCAAATTGATTTGGGACTATAAAAAAATTGAATGCCTATATCTCTATCGCAAATTAGCAAGGACATGTGATACCCATTGTAAAAACTATTTCCGAAAATAAACATTGAGAATATATGAGTAGATCTCCGATTCCTATCCTATACAAAATAAGATAGATATCACAGGAGAAATCAATTAATCAACCCTAAACATCAATCCATGAACACTTAGAATAAAAGATTACCTCTATGAATTCAGATATCGCGGCGTTGTTTGAACAATCGGACTCGTTCAGCACTGTGATCGCCTCGATTATAGTATTATCCAGCCAATCAGTCACTGCAAGAGAAGAAAAATAAAACTTTGATGAGCGAAATGAGGCAGAGCAGAAGCGCAAACCTTATATACCCAAAACACACTGAAGCGAAAGGTGCTGATGGGTAGCAAATAAAGAATTCTATTGGACAAACATCTAAACCTAGATATTGAAACGGTGCGATCCTGATATTCCCCAAACACGCCCAAACGGACGGAGCTGATGGACAAAACAGTGCGTAAAGCATATCGATGAGCAAAAAGGGAATAAGTGATTTAGCCAAAATGATAAATTGTGACGAGTAGGACAATGATTTACCCGGATGGGTGGGAATTTGCCTAAATGCGAATTTTACATACCGGAGAAAACAACATCAGCCCTCAACTACTTAAATTGAATACAAAGTTATAATAATCGAACCTTATGTTAGGAGTAGTTGAGGTGGGAATTTGTGAAGGCCCATGATCTGCACCAACATACCTACAGCTGATGCCCTGGCAGATGGCCCTATCTGATGCCCCTATTCCGATGGCATGTTTTGGCTGATGGGCAATCCCACCATTTGAATGACTTTGCAAGACAGTTATCATCCCATCTTGAATGATTTTAGTAAAACTTATGGAGCTAAGAGAACCCAAATTATCTTCTCCAATGCTACATAATCCAAAATATGGCATCGTCATGTCAGTCTGACTGATGCTAAGAGAACCGAAATTAACTTCTCTTGGACAGAAAGACATTACTCTTTTAGCAGTAACTACTGCTCTACCTCTTTCTCCATATTCCCACCAGTTGGATATCATATTCATAGTCCTCCATTTATCCTGTAGATATATTGTAACCATATCAGAATCAAACAAGCCACAACTAAAACACATACTCTAAATTAAATAGAAATCTACAAGAGTAAAAGTAACCTTAACATCGACATTGGAACAAAGTCTGCTGAAATATAGATCTTTGAGCCACTTGTCTGAGCCATGCTTTGTAAAGCAATGCTTTGTAATGCAATGTCGCGAAGATACTTCAAGGTACGCAGAATGAGTGATGGAGTGAATAAGATGAATTGTACTCACAAATTTACAACTTTTGATAAATAGACTGGCATACCAATCTTACCTTGAAATTGCAATGCAATGTCACGAAGATACTTCATGGTTTCCATGGACAAGCTTTTATAAATATCAGCAGATGGTGTTTGATGAATCATGTACCAGAAGATTTCTTGTGAAAACCCCAGGATGAAATGAAACAATTCTAGAAAACCCTAACCCTAACCCGATGCCCAAAAATCATCAACAATTGCTGTGGTTGCCGTCACTGGCAGTGCCTTTACATTTCGCGCCTCGATTGGATGCCTTAATACGAATGAGTGACTACTAGATCCAAAACTTTGTAAGAAATTGAGATTAGAGGTCCTGGTTTTGTCATAGTACATCGTAAACGTAGCTTTGGATGCATTGATAATGCAATAAGTTTACAATATTTTTTCTGATTTTCACGATTGCATCAAATATTGTTAGATTGGTAGATTCATAAACTTGATTAAATACACCATTTTTAATTGACGACCAAAGAGCAGTAGTAAGTTAGTAACTAGTAATAAATGCCATCTTGGGTTCGATCCGGACCCAAAATAAGTTTTCTTTTATCAATATAGTCTTTCAGTAATGGCGAGTGTGGCGAGATAGAATAAGTTAGTTATGTCAAATGAGTGTCCGGCCAAAAAGGATATCATAGTTCATAGGTGAGTCTTTTGTTGTTGTCTGCAGTTGAGTCATGTCTAGAGAAATTGGGTTGACCTGACAAGGCAAGGAGACCTACTTGACAAATGGAGCGCCTCACATTTGAGGTTAGGGCTTGTCTTTGATTTGCCAAGAAATAAATGGATTGGATCTTTAGGCTAATGTTTGAATACAGTGAGCTAAAGCAGCCCTAGAAGCTAAGCCATTCTGACCTAGTAATAGAGCCATACTGAGTAATGACCACCGAACTGAGGTCTTATAGTCAATGGGTCGGTTTGGAATGAGGCGTCAGCCAAGGTGGTATCATGACCGGCTGGTGAGTAAGAACCTGAAAGGCAAGTTAACGGAATAGGGGAAAATATACTTACAAGATCTACAAATAACTTCATATTGGAACACTTCTTTATCCACAATTAAAATTTTGTGTGCGACCATCGATACCTCTTTGTCTGATCCCTCTGTCTTGATGCCAGAACGAACAAGCTCTTTGCTTTAGACTTCTTCACTTAAGTAATCCTAAAAGATGGCGCATGGAGGAAAGCAGTTGAGAATCGGAAGTCAGTCAAATGATCGACCCGTAATGAATCTCTCTACTAGTCAAGCCACCTGACAACCAAAATGATACTTATTTGTTTCTATTTAGGAGAATAACCCAAACAAAAGGTCGTGTAGAAGACCGGAGAAGTGCAGAGTCCCCATTAATCGTCGTCCAAACAAAATCTAACATAAGTATAATCATTGGCCAGAATCTGAGACAATGACGTTTACGTTTCATTCACACTAACGTTTAATCCTGCTACGGATCTCCAAGGTCTTAACCTCCCATAATGAGATGTAACTTCTAACAAACATTATTTTACAGAACCCAAGCCATCAAACAAAATTTTTTTTGGCTCTCTCTCATCCTCGACCAATTGAAAAGTTAAAATAGCCAACCGAAACATTATACTCGGGATACACCCTCTCCTCGAAAAGAATTAGATTGAATTACTCTAAAAAGAAATTATTATGTATCGATACTCTAAAAAAAATTATTATGGTCATATCGATCCACTATGAAAAAAAACATTGAAAAAAAATTCTATCTAGTTTATTGGATGATGCTTGTAGTGCTAACACAAAAAAAAAATTTCGTACAATAATGGAATGAAATGGCGCAGTCGCAGCTCCAACCTGGTTGAGGAGAAGTGAATCAAAACCGCTCATCACAGCGGAACAATATTTTTCTTTGGTGTTTAAAAGTATTAAATAATTAAAATAGGTTGCATACAATAATTTGTGACATATCCCAAGAAAACCTCGACAATCGATTACAGAAAGTCTTTTACGAAATAAAATGGAAAACAGTAAATCGATCCAATCATAGTGGAGAGATAGGAATCGTCCCATACAAATAATCAAAAGTACGACATAAACGGCTAGGCATCACTGACGACATCTACCGTCATCCAAGTAAGCAAAGAGAGTCGGGTCACGAACTGCACTCACCAAAGGTATCCTGCAAATAAAAGTAGAGCAATAAATAATAGTGGAACAATATTGAACATTAATATGCAACGAATATAACTCTAAATAACATTCTTCAAAAGGGTTTTCGTTAGAAAAAAACAAAAAAAAAATCGGGACATTCACACTCACAAGCACCCAACACAGTCACAGTTAAGATAAAACCTGGTATTTATAACCTCATTAATCCAAAAGGGCATCATCTTCCTTACCCATGGAATATGAAACTCTATGTATCTTAAAAGTATTTTTATAAATTATTTTTTATCAACATTTTTTACAATATATTTTTATATGTTTTTAAAAGTTATAAGTGGTGTGGTTTATTTTCAACTAAGGGTAATTTTGTCTAGAGTTTTGTGATGTTTCAAGGGTATATAATGTTTAGATAGTTTGTAGTGAGAGATTTGAGCTGTCTGGTTGTATTAAATGTTCATTACCCTCATTAATGAAAGTGGTTGGGTATTTATACCCTTAATTATGGGCCACATGGGCTTTCGGGTCAACTTATGAATTCGGGTCGAGTTCAATGACCCATTAATCTTTAAGCAAGTAAGTAATTAGCTTAGTCATGAAGTGATTTAGCTTTTAATACATTAGTCTTGTTCTGATGGTTCAGTGGGTGGTTTTTGTCCGAATTGCCCTTGTCCGGTTCCCACAGTAAATGGTGAGAAAATCCGGACTCATCAGTAGCCCATTTTTTAGGTTATGTTTGAAGGATTTTGACAAGACCTAAAAAATAGTTCATATGTCCCCGGAATGTCCGGACAGATTTCGAATTGCGTAACGACTTTATCCAGACTGATGAAACTCTCAAAAGCTGAACGGTTTTGCCAAAGATCGTGGGACACGTGTCCTTCTCTGATTCGTCTCACCGGCCGTTTTTCTCCTAGAATGGCGCTTCCACTTACTTCAAAAAGTAACCTCTTAATTAATGTTGGTGACATCAGCGCCGTCTTTAATCATTACACCTATCTTTTCGTATTCTCCGAGGTATCAAAGCATCTTTTGTTCTTTTAGTATAAATTAGTCCATTTTTCACTGTTTTACCATCTTCATTATCTCTACTCTGTTAATCTTCAAAGCTTTTATCTCTCAAAAAACCCTTCTTTTGGTGTGAGTTTATGTTCACAACAAGAAACGCCCTAGTAAAAGGTGGGTGGCTCAATTTATCGGAGTTAGAAAAAGCTCAAAAAGTCGAACGAGAAAAGAACATTGTTGCAGGCCTCCCTGTTTATCCTATTGACAAGTCTATCACACCAAGTTCAGAACCTGATCGGGGTTCGTCTTCTGCCAAAAGCTCTAAACCCATAAGGTTATTCCAGTCCAACCTTTCTTCAATCGCTTCAGGCTCATCGGTCCAAGAATCAGAGCCCGTTGTTGAACCAGAGCAGGCGGTTACAAGCTTTAAGAGACCTTCCCCATTCATAGACATGGGATCAGACGCTGATATCTCTCTAGAGAAACTGGTAGATCGACGAAGGGGTCGTTTTGTGAGAGGGTAGGCTGCAACTGCACAACCTAAACCTGCCAAATCCACGCCTTCTAAGTCTGGGGCTAAGAGTAAAACTACAGGGTCAGAAGCACCCATTAAAATCTCAAAGGACAAGTTTTCCGGTCCAGAGGCAACTAGTTCAAGCCTTCGTAAAGAGACCTCCGTCTGAGCCCCAACCGGACTCCAAACCACAAGAGGAAAGTAACGCCCAACCATCCGGAGGACCTAGTGAGCCAACCACCAGCTCTTCTCTTCCAAAAATAACCGATAATCCTTCCAGGGTAATGGAAGATGTAATGGAGGATAGTATCGAAGAAGCCCCCTTTGAGAGCGACGTCTCCGGGCAAACAAGTGAGGCTGCTGCTGCCAAGAAAAGCAAGGGCAAGGAGAAGCTATGTTTAAAACACCCGGATCTGCCGGAGTGCCTTGTGGGAAAAGTGGGACCTTGCTTCCACAAAGTAAGCGTAAGGTACCTGTTGGCTATGCAGAAAATTAATTATGCTTTTATTCACACAGCCAAACTAGGCCGGATGCGGACAAAGTGGGGGATCCCTGAAAACGTCAAAGTGAGGATACTGGTGTATCCGGAGACACCAATGGATTGCAAGCTGAGTGAGATAGTTTTCTTCACTGAGCTATTCAACTGGGGTCTTAGGCTTCCCTTAGATCCGGAGATCGTTAGACACTTCCATCTCATAAAGCTCTGCCCAAGCCAATTGAGCCCCAACGCTTGGTATACGCTCATGGCTTGTATTATAGCCTCTAGGCTCTCCGAAATCCCTCTTCCGATGGAGCAGTTTGATGCAGTGGCCAGCCTTTGCAGGAACCACCACATCCCCTTCTATCATTTTAACATGGGCGATAATTATAAGGCGGTGGATGACTTACTTGAGTAGGAGAAAAGCTGGAATACTCAATTTTTGTTCATCAGTGGTGCCTGGGAGAATGGGAAGAAAATTAAAGATGGTGTCAACCCAAGCATGCTTACCAGCAGATGGCGAAGCGATGGTAAAAATCTCATCACATACTTCTACCTTTACTTATAACAAATTTGTTTGTCTAATTCCTCTTCTTTTGTTTTTTGGTAGTGCTGCCTAAAGATTTTAATGATTACTTAGAGGCTGGGCAGACCACTTGTACCAAGCTAAATGCTTGGGCTGCTGAGAAATGGGGAAAATGCTTCCACAACTGCTTTACCGGAGGCAATTTAACGAGATCCCATATTTGGAATACAACCGACCGGAGGGACTTGTCTTGGGAGGAATTAACCACTCTACCCCCTCCGGGGGTGATTCTTCTGAAGACAGAGGGAAAAGATGGAAAATTGGTCTTGCCGGGCAGAGCTAAAGCCCCAAGCAAGATGAAAGGCAAGAAGGGCAAAGGCAAGCAAAGTGTGGTTGAGGCCAATCCTACCGAGGTGGAGGAAGCTATCCCAGCAAACCCAGAGGGGCAAGACTAAGGACAAATTGATGTTGCTTTATTGCAAGTGGTGGAGCATGAAAGCACCAAGGAAGTAGTTGGGTCTCCAAAACCCTCAAAGGCTCACAAAAAGGACAGAAAACGGGGAGCAAAAGATGGAGACAGGGATGCCAAGAAAAAGAAAATCTCCAAAGGAGATGAAGTTTCTCTCCGGGCTCCAGAATCTCTTCCTCCAGTTGACCCAGCTGACCCCACTCAAGCAGAAGAAATCCCAAGTGATTTTTACACCGGAGAGGGTGCCGGAGGGGACATCAATATTGATAGTGTCGACATCTCCGGGCTTCAAGGGATTGGTCTTTACTTTGAAGAATTTGTCAAAGATGATTTTGCTGGACCCTACCTCCCCCCAAGCTCTTCGAACATCGTTACTTTCAATGGCAAGTCGTTTTTTGTTTTGAGTGAGAGAGAGACATCATCATTCACTCCTTATTGAGCAATATCCAGCCAGTGCTTACCTTGGAGAAGCAAGTACGAAATCAGTCAGCCATTATCAATACCCTCAACTCTGACAAAGAGAAATTATCTAGCGACCTTCTCACTGTCAACCAAAATGCTCAGGCATTGAAGAAAGAAAATGCGGAGTTAAAGAAAAGTCAGGAGGACTTGGCTATCAAGCTGGCCAATTCGGAGGGAGTTGTCAAAGAACTCCAATTGAATCAGTCTGATCTGGAGAGAAACCTCTCTTCTTTAAAAGAAGAGGTGAAGGCTAAAGACAGCATCATTCAGACCATAACCAATGATAAGGTTTCGCTTGAAAACACTATGTCCAAGGCTGAACAAGAAAAGGCCAACTTGTTAAAGAAGCAAGAGAAAACAATCCAAGCTAGGATTGATGTTTATACCAACGAGGTGATAGATTCTCAAGACGAGAGGTATGCCGAAGTCAAGTCAGATATGGTCTTGCTCTTTCATGAGAAATTTTCGAAGAGGGCACTGGGAGACTTATGGATGTTTGTAGAGTATGAAGACCTCCCGTTCCACACGATGGCTGATGGTGATAAGCATAACTACTCCAGTGGCTGGGATGACACAACCGATGAAGAGAAAAAGACTGGGGAGAGTCCGGATGAAGAAAATGATGACCCAAATAAGAAGAAAAAGCCAAGTGAGGCTGCGCCATCTAAGAAAGCTCAGTCTTAAAGTATCAACTATCTTTTTAATTTTTTTTTGTGATTGAACCAAAATCCTTGGATGGCCAAGGCATTTTTGTAACCATGTCTGGCCCTTGTCCGGATAAACCTTTATGTTTTGAGAATTCAAAGTCCTTGGATGGCCAATGCATTTCGTATATCTTAATGGGTAGTTTTATTTTACACAATTCTTGCATTGTTTCATAGTTTTTCAACTTTGGTGGCTAATGTATAAACAACCCTTAGTTATTTTACGAGTATTTTAAAGTGAGAGTGTTTAAATTCTCCGATGACAAATATTTAAGTAGTCATCACTCCACCAATTCAATCCGGTCCGCCATTAATAAAAAATTTCAAAGAAAACTATTAACTGAAACACTCTGAATTTTTTAAGAAGGAATCATATTTTATAAAAAATACTGGACACCTCATTAAAACCTCCCGCCGCCACCAGGGTAGGAAAGAGTATGCCCCCAAATATATTCATGAACTTTTAAACAAGTAAATATTTACATAGTCTTCATTCCAAGTACAACCGGAGGTGCTCAATGTTCCAGGGGTGAGTCAAAATCCTTCCATCCTTATCTTGGAGCCGGTATGTCCCAGGCTTAAGCTTTTCACTGACCACATAGAGTCCTTCCCAAGTTGGAGCTAACTTGCCGAACTGCTTCTCCTTGGTATGTAGGAAGACTTTCCTCAATACTTTATCCCCTGGTTGAAAATCCCTTCTCTTAATTTTAGAAGCAAACTTGCTTCTCATCAAACCTTGATAGTGTGTGGCTCTGACGTGAGCCTTAACTCTTCTTTCTTCCATTAAGTCAAGCTGGCCTCTGACTACCACTTCGTTAGCGTGTTTGGAAAAATTATAAACTCGAAATAAAGGAAGAGTAGCTTCTATGGGAGCTATGGCATCCATCCTATATACTAAGGCAAAGGGAGACTCTTGTGTTGCAGCCCCGGGAGTAGTCTGGTAGGCCCATAAGACTTCTTGTAAATAACTTGGTCATTTTCCAGCAGCTCCCTCTAAATTCTTTTTAAGACCGGACAATATGGTCCTGTTTGCCACTTCAACTTGACTGTTTTCCTGCGGGTAGAAAGGAGAAGAAAAGCAGTGTTGAATGCCTTTAGAAGTGCAGAAATTCTTTATTTCCTTGTTGTCGAATTATGGCCCATTGTCTATAGTTATCTTCTGTGGAACCCCAAATCTTCAACAAATGTTAGACAGGATGAATTTGATAACAGCCTTTGAGGAGTTCCTGCCAATGGGTCTGCTTCGATCCACTTCAAAAATTAATCAATGGCAAAAAGTATAGTTCTGCACCCCCCGGACGCCATGGGTAGAGGTCCCACTAAATCCAGCCCCCACCGAGCAAAAGGTATTGGCTCAGAAATTGACTCCAGAGGGACAGCTGGGGTATGAATTTCATTGTTGTATCGTTGGCATGGATCACACCTATTTACCAACTCTTTGGCATCTTGCATTATGGAGGGCCAGTAGTATCCAGCTAACAAAACTCTTCTAGTTAGAGCCCTGAATCCACAGTGTGATGATCCCTCACCATCATGTAATTCGGAGAGCACTATTTGAGACTCCTCGACCCCCAAACATCGCAAGAGGGGTTTACTATAGGATTTTTTATAAAGAACATCTCTTAGGATGACAAAACCACGAGCCTTGTATTTTATTTTCCTTGCTATTGCTTTTTCCGGAGGCAAGATGCCATCTAAGAGATATTGAAGGAGAGGAAATCTCCAATCTTGGGGTTGTTTTATCTGTATATTCAAACTTTCTTCTTCCTTATCCGGATTGATTTGAATGGATGGGCAGTCTTGCACATGTATCCAAGGGTAGGACTCAGAGTAGGCTATGGTTGCCAAGGAGTCTGGTAGTGTATTTTCCGTTCGAGGTATGTGCTCACAAGTGACGCTTTTGAAATTAAGTGCCACTTCTTTGAGGATGAACAAATATTTAATCAACTGTTCTTTTTTGGCTTCGGATTGACCTTTTGCGTGATGGATAAGAAGCTGAGAGTCGCTCATTAACCTGACCCTTTTGGCTCCACAAATGAGAGCTAACTTCAAACCAGCTATAGCAGCTTCATATTCGGACTCATTATTGGAAGCCCTGAAGGCAAGACATATAGCCTGGTACATTCTGTCACCGTACGGAGAGTTTAAACATATCCTAGCACCACAACCTATAGTGCTTGATCCACCATCAGTCCGGATAACCCATATTTTTTTATCTTTTACCCCGGTTGCTTGTTTAGTATCCCTATCTGAATGGAATTCAACTAAGAAATCAGCCACAGTTTGGGCTTTGACTGCTGTTCGAGGGGAAAAATCAATATCGTAGTATCCCAGCTCTACTGACCACTTGGTCATTCTACTTGAAATGTATGCCTTTTGGAGAACGTTTTTAAAGGGAAAAGACGTCCAGACAATGATAGAATGAGCCTGAAAATAAGGCCTCATTTTCCTCGCAGCAATCACCATGGCTAGTGCTAATTTTTCAAGCTTTAAATATTATTTTTCTGCATCTATCAAGCTTTTGCTGATATTGTACACCGGACGAGGATAATTATCCACTTTCCTTACCAACACTGCACTTATAGCACAATCAGAGACTGTTAACTACACGTAGAGGGTCTCTCCATCAATGGGTTTAAACAAAATCTTGGGGGAAGACAAGTGATTTTTAATCTCATCGAAGGCCTCATCACACTGTGGGGACCAGTTGAAATCTTTTGCACATTTCAGAGTGTGAAAAAACGGGGCGCACCTGTCCGAAGACCTTGAAATAAAACGGTTTAGTGCAGCCAGCCTCCCGGTTAATCGTTGTACCTCTTTAATATTCTTAGGAGGCTCCATTTGTAGTAAAGCATTAATTTGGTCTGGATCAGGCTGTATCCTTTTCTCACTTATCACATACCCCAAGAATTTCCCGGACTGTACTCCAAAGACACACTTTTCTGGGTTCAATTTTAAATTTACTTTTGGTGTGGATAATAATTGCCTGAGGGTAGACTGGTAATTTCAGTTGGTGTTTTATGGTGGTGTGTGGGTGTTAAGTGTTTAGAGTAGAGAGTAGAGAGATAATTAATCAGCTTGGTAGCAGTTAATTCTCATTTTTTTTCTAGTTAATGAAGGTGGTTGGGTATTTATACCCTGATCTTTGGGCCCTTATGGGCTTTCGGGTCATGTTTAATGGACCCGGGTCATGTTCAAAGACCCATGAGCTCTAAGTAGGAGAGCAAGTAGCTTAGTCAAGAAGTGTTTAGGTTTTTTAGTACTTTTGTCATAGTTCGAACAGTCCTATGGTCATAGTGCTCAGAATGATCTGTCCGGTCCGTGTGATCTGTCCGGTCCAGAGGCCTTGGACCGATCTGTCCTTGTCCGGGGAGCATGCTGAATTCGGACTCATCAGGAGCCCCTTTTTTAGGTGTTTGAGCAAATATTATTGCCAAAGACCTGAAAAACAGTCCGACATCAGGGGTAGTTTTAATCCGGACAGGTCTATGGGTTTATCCGGACAGATAAAGCTTCACAAATTCAAAACGGTTTTTGCCAGAGTTCGTGGGACACGTGTCACTCTCTGATTGGTTGCTTCAGCCGTTTTCTCACCTTGAATTTCGAACCCACCTTCTTCGAAAAGCAACCTCTTTAATTACAGGTGGTGACATCAGCGCCGTCTTTTAATCGTTGCCAAACTTTTCGAATTCTCGTAGGAATCAACTGCTTTTTCAGATTTACTATAAATACAAATTCATTTCCACTGTTTTACCATCTCCTTCAAACTTACTTCTGTAAAAACTCTCAAAGCTTTCTGTCTCTAAAGCAAAAGTTTAGTTCAATAGTTTATGTTTACAGCGAGGAACGCTCTTGTCAAAGGCGGGTGGCTTAACCTTTCTGAGTTAGAGAAGGCTCAAAAAGTCGAAAGAGAAAGACGGATTGCTGCAGGGTTACCTGTCTCGCCTGTTGACAGACCTATCATCTCTGCATCTGAGTCAGATAGAGGCTCGTCCTCTTCTAAAGGCACTAAGCCTAGAAAACTATTTCAAACCACTCTCTCCCCCATAATCTCTGGTTCCTCAGTTCAAGAATCGGTGCCTACTGTCGAGCCAGGAGTCACAGCCACTAGCTTTAGGAGACCCTCTCCCTTTATTGCAATGGGATCGGACACGAAGCATTCTCCTGAGAATCTGGTTGATAAGAGGAGAGGTCGGCTGGTTAAAGGCCAAGGAACCAGAAACACCCCCTCAAGATCGGGGGCAAAAGATAGCAGCACCGGATCAGAGGTGCCAATTAGAGCTCCTAAGGACAAGCTGTCCGGACCGGAGGGGTCCAACCCAAATCTTCAGTCAGAAGCGTCTGTTCCAAACACTCTACCGGAGAGTAGAAATCAAAGTGGCAATGAGGCCCATCAGTCCGGAGATAAGGCTGAATCAAGTTTGAACCCTCCCCCCACTACAGCTGCTGAAATCCCTTCAACGATCATAGAGGAAGTGATGGAGGACTCAGTTGAAGAGGCCCCGTTTGAGTCTGAGCCCTCCGGTCAGACTAGCAAAGAGATAGCTACCCAGAAGGACAAGGTCAAGGAAAAGTTGTACTTAAGGCATCCGGATCTGCCGAAGAGCCTAGAAGGAAAAGCAGGGCCTTGTTTTCACAAGGTCAGCGTCAACTATCTTCTCTCCCTACAGAAAATCAACTATGCATTCATCCACACTGCCGAGTTGGGCAGGATGCGTTCAAAATGGGGTATTCCAGAAAATGTAAAGATCAGGATCCCTATTCATCCGGAGACCCCCATGGATTGCAAGTTAAGTGAGGTGGTTATGTTCACGGAGCTGTTCAACTGGGGGCTCAGGCTCCCACTAGACCCAGAGATTGTCAGATATTTCCATCTGATCAAACTCTGTCCGAGCCAGCTGAGCCCCAATGCTTGGTATACCCTTATGTCATGCATCATGGCATCAAGGCTGTCAGGGATCCCTCTGCCTATGGAGGAGTTTGCTGCAGCGGCTAGCCTGTGTAGAAACCACCACATCCCCTTCTACCACTTTAACATGGGGGATAACTTCAAGGCGGTGGATGATTTGCTGGAGGTAGAGAGGAATTGGAGGACCCAGTTCCTATTTGTCAGTGGTGTCTAGGAAAATGGCAAGAAGATTAAAGCTGAAGAGAACCCAAGCCTCCTCAGAAGCAGGTGGAGGAGTGATTGTAAGTTTCCTACTTTAATTATTATTTTTTGTTTCTCCCTTTTTTTATCTAACGCAATTCGAACTAATGGGTCTCACTTTTGCCTTGGCAGTGCTACCCAAGGAGTTCGGCGACTATCAGAAAGCCGGACAGATAACCTGTGGCAAGATTAATGCCTGGGCTGTTGAGAATTGGGGGAATCGATTCCACGATGCTTTCACCAGTGGAAATCTGGCAAGGTCTCACCTGTGGAACACCACAGGTCGAAGAGACTTGACTTGGGAGGAGCTCACCACCCAGCCTTCTCCAGACGTCGTGCTTAATAGGACCCATGAACCAGATGGGACACTCTTCCTGCCTGGCCGAGCCAAAGCCCCAAGCAAGATGCTGAGAAGGATGCTCCAATAGTCCCGGAGGGGCCAGCCCAGAGCCAAATCGATGTTGCTCTCTTGCAAGTAGTGGAGCAAGAGACTGAGAGGCAGGAAACGAATCTCCCAAAACTTCCAAGGGTTTCGAAGAGAAATCGCAAACAGGGAAGCGAAGGTGCAGACCGGGAGGCGAAGAAGAAAAAGACTGACAAGGGAAACGAGCTTTGTCTCCGGGCTCCGGAGCCTTCTTTCCAAGTTGAGCCTTCTGACCCAACGCACGCCGAAGAGATTCCGGGGGACTTCACACTGATGAGGTTGAGGGAGGAGATCTCAATATTGATGGAGTGGACATCACCGGTCTTGGTGAGCTTGGTGAATAGTTCCTCAACCTCCCCAGAGATGACTTTGTAGGGCCTTACATTCCTCCGAGCAGCTCCAACACGGTCAACTTTAACGGTAAGACTTTTATTGTCTCTAGTGAAAAGGATACCATAGCGCACTCCTTGTTAAGCAACGTGCAGCCAGTACTTACGTTGGAGAGACAAGTCCGGGGTCAGGCAGACATCATTAAAGACCTTAAATCTGACAAGGAGAAGCTGTCCGAAGACCTTCGTACTGCCACTTCCAATGCTGACATGTTGAAAGAAGAAAACGAGGAGTTGAAGAGAAGCCAAAAGACAAGCACCACCAAAGTCACCACTTTGGAGGAAACCATTAAAGACCTCCAGGAGAAACTGTCCGGTCTGGAGAAAGACCTTGCTACCTCAAAGGAAGAAACCAAGGCAAAGGACAAAGTCATTACCAACTTAACCACTGATAATATTGCCCTTGAGAATGCAGTGTCCAAGGTTGCCGAGGAGAAAAATACTTTGTTACAGGAGCAGGAGGCCAAGATCCAAGCCAAGATCAATGCTTATGCCAACCAGATGATCAAGAGCGAGGAGCTACGGCTTGAGAAGGTGAGGTCTGACATGGTTCTACTCTTTCATGAAAAATTTCCGAAGAGGAACCTAGGGGATTTATGGCTTTATGTTGAGCCTGAAGACCTCCCATACCACACGATGGCCAAATGCGACACGTATGGCTACTCCAGTGACTCCTCGGGTGATGAAGAACATACTGGGGAGAGCCCAGATGAGGAGAAAGACGATCCTAAAGGCAAGAGGGTGGATGAAGGGAGAGATGATCCTAAAGGCAAGAAGGTAGATGAAGGTGAGCCATCTTCAAAGGCTCAACCTTAACTTATGATTCACTTTGTTTATATTCTATCCAGACTAAAGTCCTTGGAAGGCCAAGGTATTCTTTTTGTAATGGTGTCCGGTATTTGACCGGACAGGTTTTTTGTTGTTCGACTCTGATCATTCAAAAGTCCTTGGAAGGCCAAGGCAATTTCAAGTTTATTAATTTCAATGAATATTTCTGTTCTGCACAAGTATCATCTTCTTTCATTGTTTGTTCTGATTTTTAAAGCCAGAGTTTAAGTAGCCTTTAGTTGTTTCATAGTGAGAGTGTTTAAGTTCTCCGACTAGAGTTTAAATAGCCCTTAGTTATTTCAATCCGGATAGTATGACAAGGGACAAAACTTTAAAAACACTTAGAAAATTTTTAAGAAGGCATCAAATTTTATTTAACAGCCTGGACACCTCATTAAAACCTCTACGTGCCACTAGGGAGGAAAGAGTATGCCCCCAAATATTTACATGGATGTTCAAACAAGTAAATATTTACACAAGTGCTATTCCAAGTACATCCGGAGATGCTCGATATTCCAAGGATGTGTTAGAACTCTGCCATCTTTGTCTTCCAACCAATAAGTTCCAGGCTTAATTCTTTCAACAACCATATACGGACCCTCCCAAGTTGGGGCCAGCTTTCCGAACAGCTTTTCTTTAGTGTGCAAGAAGACCTTTCTCAATACCTTGTCTCCTGGCTGGAAGTCTATCCTTTTAACTTTGGAAGCAAACCTGCTCCTCATCAAGCCTTGATAGTGTGCAACTCTAAGATGAGCTTTAACTCTTTTTTCTTCTATCAGATCAAGTTGACCTCTGATTGCCACCTCGTTAGCGTGTTCGGAGAAGTTGTGAACACAAAAAGAGGGGAGAGTTGCCTCTATGGGAGCTACTGCATCCATCCCGTAGACCAAAGCAAAGGGTGATTCTTGTGTTGCAGCCCCAGGTGTTATCCGGTAGGCCCATAAGACCTCTTGTAGATAACTAGGCCACTTCCCAGCAGCCCCTTCCAAATTCTTCTTTAAACCGGACAGTATAGTTCTATTAGCCACTTCAACTTGCCCATTTGCTTGTGGGTGGAAAGGTGAAGAAAAACAATGCTGTATACCCCTTGAGGCACAGAAGCTCTCCATTTCTCTATTGTCGAACTGTGGCCCATTGTCTGTTGTTATTTTCTGTGGGACACCAAATCTGCAACAGATGTTGGATAGAATGAATTTTATAACAGCTTTTGATGTTGTCCCTGCTAGGGGGGCTGCTTCTATCCACTTCGAAAAGTAATCTATGGCCACAATTATAGTTTTGCGTCCTCCGGACGCCACAGGGAGAGGCCCCACTAAATCCAATCCCCATCGAGCAAAAGAAATAGGCTCAGAAATTGACTCTAAAGGAATGGCTGGTACATGAATTTCATTGTTGTACCTATGGCGTGGGTCACACCTTCTTACCAATTCCTTAGCATCTTTCATGATTGATGGGCAATAATAACCGGAGAGTAAAACCCTTCTTGTCAAAGCTCTAAACCTACAATGGGCTGATCCCTCACCATCGTGCAATTCGGAGAGGACCACTTGTGATTCTTCATCCCCCAAACAGCGTAGGAGAGGTTTACTGTAGGACTTTTTGTATAACACTTCTCTCAATATGATGAAACCACGAGCCTTGTGTTTCAATGTGCTGGCTTGTGACTTATCCGGAGGCACAACACCATCGGAGAGATACTGCAGGAGAGGAAATCTCCAGTCTTGAGGTTGTTTTGCTTGTATTTCAAAAATCTCCTCTTCTTTACCTTTACAAAGTTGAATGGAAAGGCTTTCAAGCACATGGATCCATGGATATGACTCCGTATATGCTATGGTTGCCAGTGAGTCTGCTAGCTCATTTTCTGTTCGGGGAATATGTTCATAGACAACACCTTTAAACTTAAGTGCTTCATTTTTGAGGAGGAGTAAATATTTTACAAGCTGCTCCTTCTTGGCCTCAGATTGGCCTTGGGCATGGTGGATAAGTAGTTGGGAGTCGCTTAGCAGTTTGACCCTCTTAGCCCCACAGATGTAGGCTAACTTTAACCCAGCTATAGCTGCTTCGTATTCGGACTCGTTATTAGATGCCCTGAAAGCAAAACAAATAGCCTGGTACATTTTGTCTCCATACGGGGAAGTCAAACACACTCCTGCACCACATCCTATAGTGCTAGATCCACCATCTGTTCGGACGACCCATACTTTTTTATCTTTTATATCAGTAGCTTGCTCTGAATCTCTGTCGGAGTGAAATTCGACCAGAAAATCAGCCACAGTTTGGGCTTTGACTGCTGTTCGGGGAGCAAAGTCTATATCGAAGTCCCCCAACTCTACTGACCACTTAGTCATCATGCTCGAAATGTATTCTTTTTGAAGGAAATTCTTCAGGGGAAAAGAGGTCCGGACGATGATAGGATGAGCCTGGAAATAAGGCCTCATCTTCCTTGCAGCTATCACCAGGGCTAATACCAATTTTTCAAGTTTCAAGTAACACCTTTCTGCATCTATCAAGCTTTTGCTGATGTAGTACACTGGATGGGGATAACCATCGACCTCTCTGATCAGCACAGCATTGATAGAACAACTTGAAACTGCCAAATATACGAAGAGAGTCTCCCCATCAACTGGCTTAAACAAAGTTTTGGGGGAGGACAGGTGGTTCTTGATCTCATTGAAAGCCTCATCACACTGTGGGGTCCAATCGAATCATTTTGCACCCTTCAAAGTTTGAAAAAAAGGTGCACACCTATCCGAAGACCTTGAGATAAATCTGTTTAAGGCAGCTAACCTCCCCGTTAACCGCTGTACTTCTTTAATGTTTCGAGGAGGTTCCATTTGGAAAAGAGCATTTAGCTGGTCCGGATCGGGCTGTATTCCATGCTCACTTATGATATAGCCTAGAAACTTCCTGGACTGCACTCCGAACACACACTTTTCTGGGTTTAATTTCAAATTCACTTTTACCAAGTTGGCAAAAGTTTCTTGGAGATCGGACAAGTGCAACTGCTCATCTACACTCTTCACCATCATGTCATCAATGTATACTTCCATATTTCTTCCAATTTGATCTGCAAATGCCTTGTTGACTAACCTATGATAAGTAGTCCCAACATTTTTCAAACCAAATGGCAGTACTTTGTAGCAATGAAGACCTCTGTCAGTGACAAATGTGGTATGCTCTTGATCCTTTGGATCTACTTGAATCTGATTGTATCCGGAGAAAGCATCCATAAAGGAAAGCAGCTTGTTCCCAGAGGTGGAGTCTACTAACTGATAAATCCGGGGAACTGGATACAAATCTTTTGGGCAAGCTCTATTGAGATCCGTGAAGTCAATGCACATGTGCCACTTGCCATTCTTCTTTTTCACCAAGACGAGATTGGCAGTCCACAAAGGGTATTGAGACTCCTTTATGTGCCCCATCTTTGTAAGTCTGTCAACCTCTTGCACAGTGACATCAACCTTTTCTTTGGAAAAAGCTCTTCTTTTTTGAACCACTGGAGCTACATCTCTCCGGACGGATAGGTGATGTGATATCACTTCTGATGGAACTCCAGTAACATCAGCATTGCACCAAGCAAAAACGTGCTGATGGTTCTTCAAAAACTTTAACATTTGATCTTTCAAAACAGGTGGCATTTTAGACCCTATCTTGACACTTTTCCCATCTTCCAAACAGTGTGTTTCTACCTCTTCAACTGGTATCAACACTCTGGAGGTCTCTCTGGGGTCATCAATTTCACCCTCTCCCCCAGAAAGGCCCTCAAAATGCTATTGTTCATTAATACGGACTGCCCCCAGCGTTCGAGGAGCCAGGGCAGTGGCATAACATTCTCTTGCAATCTTTTGGCTACTCCGGACGACTCCAACCTGTCCCTGAATAGCATACTTCAAGCATTGGTGGACTGTTGAAGCCACTGCATGCATCCTAGAGAGCCAAGACCTCCCCAGTATAGCATTATAGCAAGTGGGGCAATCCACCACAATAAAGAGTATTCTGACCATTTTCTTGAAAGGGCCCTTGCCCAATAACACCTCTTCTTCGAACTCTCCGATCACATCTGCTGAGCTACCTGTGAAGCCCACGATTGACCTGTCTGAATTCTGAATTACAACTGGATTTTTCATTTTCTTGTAAGTGGTTAGGAAAAGGATATTGGCTGAGCTTCCAGGATCCACCAGGATCCGTCTTATGTCATTGCCCCATATAGATGCTCATATGACAACAGCATCCTCATGAGGGCCAGCAATGTCTCTCAAATCATCTTCATCAAAAACAATAAAGGGGAATGAGTTTGGTGACTGATAGGATGTCATGCCTCCTTCTAGCTGGGAGGCTAAAGTATGAACATGCCTCTTCCTGGAAGAAGCAGTAGGAGCTGTCATAGTGTCCCCCCCGAAAATTGTAAGCGACTCGAAAAACTTAATGAGCCCGGAGACCGATCTAGAACATTTCTCTATAGCACCTACTCTGTTTCGAGTTGGATCAGGATCCAAGTATTCAGATTCCACGTCAAACCTTTCAACTATAACCATGGCCCCCTCCGGAGCAGCATTACTCGGACCAACCCGGTGAGTGTTGTCAGGCATGTTGCCTCCTCTTCTTTTAACGTAAGCTCCCAGCTTTCCCCTCTCAATCAAGTTTTGAACTTCTTGTTTCAATGCTATGCAGTCATCAGTGGTATGACCAATATCATTGTGATATTGGCAAAAAGAGTTGTTGCGATGCTCTCTGGGAGACTGCAGTGTTGCCGGTCTCCGGTAATGCACCTCATCCTTTGTTTTATCAAAAAATGGTTGCCACACTTTCTTTTAGCTCTGCGAACCACTCCGGTTGGACCCATGGCCCTCTCTTGTTTCTGGATTGTTGACTTTGAGCAGGAGCAGCTGGCTGAGACTGAGCTTTTGCCCTACCATACCCCTCTCCGGTTTCTCTTGCTTTGTTCCCGGACTGATTCTGATTGGGATTTGGTGCCACCGGGGTAGACCTCACCTGCCTATGTACCCTGGTTTTCTTTGTTTCGTCGACGTTTATTTGTTTGCCAACCTGATTCAGCAACCCTCCCCATGTCATGGCCTTCTTTCTGGTCACTGAATCAGCTAGATTGCCTGGGTTCAAACCCTGTCTCAGGGATGCTATTGCTACCTGTTCGAAGCAATCAGCCAACCCATTCTTGGTATTCACAAAACGGCTTATATATTCTTTCAATGACTCATTTGGCTCCTGGGCACAATGGATTATTGTGTCTCCATTTCCCTTTAGTTCTTTACTTTCTACGAACTGCCTTCGAAAGGCTACCCAAAAGGTATCGAAGTCTTTAATACAACCCTGAGGCAGGCTGTTGTACCACTTTAGAGCACTCCCCGTGAATGACTGGGAGAATGCCCTACAGAGCAGTTTGTCATCATCATCAAAGTTCATCATGAAGTTTTTAAATTGTTCCAGATGGTTGCCCGGATCAGTACTGCCATCGTACTTCTCTATTTTTGTGCTATCAAACCTCTTAGGGAGGTTTCCGGACAGAATTTTAGAAGACAATAGAGATTGCCTCTAATTCCTTCCACGACTGAACACGGTACCCTCATTGGGAGTTGCAAAGATACCTGGCTCATCGTGAAAAGCGAAGGGATCCATCAACATCTTGTCCACATGCTTTCGACTATGAGATGATCCCTTTCCAATATACCTTTTCATCTTTCCGTGTCTATCCCTTTTTCTTGAGTATTTTTTAATCTTCCTTTTCTTCTTTCTAGTTCGACCCTCATCGCTGCTAGAGGATAAGGATTTTTCAACTCCCTCACTGTCTGAAGAGCTATCAGAAGACTCTGAGCTTGAGTCAGAACTCTCCACTGGCTTAGACCGGTGAGACTTTTTAGAACTGGCATGAGTCTTTTTAGTGCTCACATGAGTCTTTGAAGACTCATGCTCTCTGGGGTTATCGGTGTGATGAGCAACCGATGCTTTGGACTTTTCTTTCATGCCCATCTTGACCTTTTCTGCCCTCAGAGCTTCTATTTCACCCTTGAGCCTATCACGCTCTTCGATAGTGTACTCATCGTTCTCTCCCACCACTTCGAGCAGAGCTGGTGGTACTTCTGGATTGTCCGGATTCATACGGACAGATTTTCTTAGCTGGTTTTGAATGCTTGATTCAGGCACCTTCGTGCTCCCACTGTGGTCGCCAATTTGGTGTGGATAATAATTGCCTGAGGGTAGGCTGGTAATTTCAGTTGGTGTTTTATGGTGGTGTGTGGGTGTTAAGTGTTTATAGTAGAGAGTAGAGAGATAATTAAGCAGCTTGGTAGCTGTTAATTCTCATTTTTTTTCCAGTTAATGCAGGTGGTTGGGTATTTATACCCTGATGTTTGGGCCCTTATGGGCTTTCGGGTCATGTTTAATGGACCCAGGTCATGTTCAAAGACCCATGAACTCTAAGTAGGAGAGCAAGTAGCTTAGTCAAGAAGTGTTTAGGTCTTTTAGTACTTTTGTCATAGTTCGAACAGTCCTATGGTCATAGTGCTCAGAATGATCTGTCCGGTCCGTGTGATCTGTTCGGTCCGGAGGCCTTGGACCGATCTGTCCTTGTCCGGGGAGCATGCTGAATTCGGACTCATCAACTTTCACCAAGTTAGCAAAAGTTTCTTGGAGATCTGCCAAGTGTAGCTCTTCGTCCACACTTTTCACCAACCTCTGATTAGTAGCCCCAGTTTTAACCCAAACGGCATTACGTTGTAACAATGGAGGCCTCTATCAGTAACAAATGTAGTATGTTCTTAATCCTTCAGATCTACTTGAATCTGATTATACCCGGAGAAGGAATCCATAAAGGACAACAGCTTGTTTCCAGATGTGGAGTCCACCAACTGATCAATTCGGGGGACCGAATATAAATCTTTTGGGCAAGCTCTGTTGAGATCTGTGAAATCGATGCACATACGCCACTTACCATTTTTCTTTTTTACCAACACCGGGTTGGCTGTCCATAAATGGTATTGAGATTCCTTTATGTGCCTCATTTTAGTAAGCCGGTCAACCTCTTGAACTATGATATCAGCCTTCTCCTTGAAAAAGGCTCTACTATTTTGTACAACAAGTGAGATGTCCCTTCGGATGGATAATTGGTGTGATATAATGTTTGCTGGTACTCCGGTTACATCAGAATTGCACCAAGCAAAGACATGCTGATGGTCTTTCAAGAAATCTAACATTTTACCCTTCAATTCTGATGTCATCTTGGATCCTATCTTGACACTTTTTCCTTCAGCCAGAGAATGAGTTTCAACTTCTTCAATAAGTATTAAAACACCAGGATCTGGGGTCATCAATTTCACCCTCTCCCCCAGAAGGCCCCTCAAACTGCTATTCCTCATTGATCTGCACTGCCCCAGTGTCCGAGGGGCCAGTGCTGTTGCATAACACTCTCTTGCTACCTTCTGGCTGCTTCGAACAACTCCCACTTGTCCTTGCACAACATACTTCAAACATTGGTGGACTGTTGAAGCCACAACATGCATCCTGGAGAGCCAAGATCTCCCCAGAATAACATTATAACAAGTGGGACAATCCACCACAACAAAAAGTATTCTAACCATATTTTTAAAAGGGCCTTTGCCCAACAAAACCTCCTCCTCGAACTCCTCGATCACATCTGCTGAGCTTCCAATGAAACCCACAATTGACCTGTTCGCACGTTGAATTACTGCTAGATTCTTCATTTTTTATAGGAAGTTAAAAAGAGAATATTGGCTGAACTTCCGGTGTCCACCAAAATTTGTCTTATGTCATTGCCCCCAATGGATGCTCCTATGACAACATCATCTTCATGAGGACCAGCAATATCCCTCAAGTCATCCTCATCAAAAACAATAAAAGGAAATGGAATATGTGATTGATAGGAAGTCATGCCTCCTTCCAGTTGGGTAGTTAAAGTATGAACGTGCCTCTTTCTCGAAGAAGTAGTTGGTGCAGTAATGGTGTCTCCCCCGAATATTGTAAGTGACTCAAAAAAGCTAATAAGTCCGGACACCGTCTTGCAATGCTCTGTGATAACACCCACTTTATTCCAAGTTGGATCAGGATCTAAATATACTGACTCTACATCAAACCTTTCGATTATCACCATAGCCCCATCCGGAGCCGATGTGCCTGCATTGTTTGGACCAGCCCGATGAGCATTATCAGGCCTATTTCCACTTTTTTTTAACATACGCCCCCAACTTTCCTCTTTCAATCAAATTCTGCACTTCTTGTTTCAACGCAGTACAATCCTCAATGGTATGGCCAGTATCATTGTGATACTGGCAGAAACAATTATTACGGCTCTCCCAATGAGATTGCAATGCAGCCGGCCTTCTGTAGTGTACTTCGTCTTTTGTTTTGTCATAAATAGTGGCTACGCTTTCTTTGAACTCAGCAAACCACTCCGGTTGAACCCAAGGCCCCCGCTTATTCCTAGATTTCTGGTGATGAGTCCGAATTCAGCATGCTCCCCAGACAAGGACAGATCGGTCCAAGGCCTCCGGATCGGACAGATCACACGGACCGGACAGATCATTTTGAACACTATGACCATAGGACTGTTCGAACTATGACAAAAGTACTAAAAAACCTAAACACTTCTTGACTAAGCTACTTGCTCTCCTACTTAGAGTTCATGGGTCTTTGAACATGACCCGGGTCCATTAAACATGACCCGAAAGCCCATAAGGGCCCAAACATCAGGGTATAAATACCCAACCACCTGCATTAACTATGGGTAATGAGAATTAACTGCTACCAAGCTGATTAATTATCTCTCTACTCTCTACTCTAAACACTTAACACCCACACACCACCATAAAACACCAACTGAAATTACCAGCCTACCCTCAGGCAATTATTATCCTCACCAGCTGGCTCTGGGCTAGTGCAGCTGGATGAGACTGAGTTTTGGCTCTGTTATGACCCTGTCCGGCTTCCTTGGCCTTGTTCCCGGACTGGTTTTGGTTTTGATTCGGTGCAGCTGGAGCATACCTCACCTGCTTGTGCACCCTTGTTTTTTTTGTTTCATCTACATTACTCTATTTACCGACCTGATTCAGCAGACCTCCCCATATCATAGCTTTCTTCCTGGTTACTGTATCAGCCAAGTTTCCAGGGTTCAAGCCCTATCTCAGAGAATCTATTGCTACTTGTTCAAAACAATCAGCCAATCCATTCTTGGTATTTACAAAACGACTTATGTATTCTCTTAAAGATTCATTTGGTTCTTGGGCACAATGGATAATTGTGTCTTCATTTCCCTTTACGTCCTTACTTCCAACAAACTGCCTCCGAAAGGCCACCCAAAAAGTGTCAAAATTTCTGACGCAGCCCTGTGGCAAACTATTATACCACTTCAGAGCACTCCCCGTAAAAGATTGGGAGAATGCTCTACAAAGTAATTTGTCGTCGTCGTCAATATTCATCATAAATTTTTTGAATTGTTCCAAGTGGTTATCCTGGTCTTTACTGCCATCATATTTTTCCATTTTTGTACTGTCAACCCTCTTAGGAAGATTTCCGGACATTATCTTGGAGGACAATGGAGATTGTCTCCAATTCCGGCCACGACTGAATACAGTATCTTCGTTAGGAGTGGCAAAGATACCTGGCTCATTATGGAAGGCAAAAGGATCCATTAACAAGCGGTCTACGTGTCTCCGGCCATGACTGTGAGACGATCCTTTACCCAGATGCCTCTTTAGCCTTCCATGCATGTCCTTTTTTCTTGAATACTTTTTGACCAACTTTTGTTTCTTTTTAGAATGGCCTTCATCACTGCTGGATGACAAGGATTCTTCAACTCCATATTCATTTGAGGAGCTACTAGAAGACTCTGAGTCTGAATATGAGCTCTCCACCGGTTTAGATCGGTGAGACTTTTTTGAGCTAGCATGAGTCTTTTTTGCACTCACATGGGTCTTTGATGGCTCATGCTCTCTTGGATTGTCAGTATGATGAGCTGATGACGCCTTAGACTTCTCTTTTGTGCCCATCTCTGCCCTCTTGATAGCCCTCAAAGGTTCTATTTCACCCTTCAACCTATCTCGCTCCTTAATCGTATATTCATTATTTTCCCCCACCACTTCTGCCAAAGCTGGTGGCACTTTTTGCACGTCCGGATTCATCCGAATTGGTTTTTCTTGATGGTTTTGAATGCTAGATTCAGGAACCGTCTCCTCCCATTGTGGTCGCCAATTTGGTATGGTTTATTTTCAACTGAGGGTAATTTTGTCTAGAGTTTTGTGATGTTTCAAGGGTATTTAATGTTTGGATAGTTTGTAGTGAGAGATTTGAGCTGAATGGTTGTATTAAATGTTCATTACCTTCATTAATGAAAGTGGTTGGATATTTATACCCTTAATTATGGGCCACATGGGCTTTCAGGTCAACTTATGAATTCGGGTCGAGTTCAATGACCCATTAATCTTTAAGCAAGTAAGTAATTAGCTTAGTCATGAAGTGATTTAGTTTTTAATACATTAGTCCTGTTCGGATGGTTCAGTGGGTGGTTTTTGTCTGAATTGCTCATGTCCGGTTCCCACAGTGAGTGGTGAGAAAATCCGGACTCATTAATAAGTTTTGTAGTTATCATATCAAATTTGTATGTAATGTTAATATGTGTTTTTTTTCTACTTAAGTGGCACACATAGCATGAATAAATTTGGATGGCTTCTTAAAATCTGTCCTCATATATTTTTAAACTCGAATGTTGAATGCGTAGTGCAAAGCGGCTCTCCTGCTCGAGCAACTAATTTGCAAAGTGACTTCTACATCCCGCTTGTGAAGCAATCCACAGGCCTAACACCAAATATAGGACACAAATTCCATGTCATAGCATCCAAATGTGGAAAGCGATCGTATGCCAAATCATCAAATATGCATAATGACCTAAGACACGGCGCACCAATTTTTAGCAAAGTGGTTTGACCATGTCCATAATCTTGGAAACAAGTTTTCAAGTCAAATACGAATTTTTACATTCGAGACTGATTATCGTGAAAGAGAATTGGCACTGTTGTTATTGTGTAAAAACGCGTAAAAACAATCTAAAAATATATATCATTTTGTTTCCTTAGCAAAATAAAAGACTAGCCCTGAACTAATTGGAAAGTAATTTAACTAAAAATACATGTTCAGATTGAACAAGCAACAAAACAAAAAGAATTTTTTTTTTACTAAATGAACCGCATCACGTGTATCAATCTACATGAATTTACATCCAACATGCGCAAATTACAATGTTAATGACATATCTATTGGTAAAACAAAAGTATTCTCTCTCAACGAGAGCGTGTCAACCTTATTCTGAGACCAAAACAATAAAACTTGTTTTAAAATTGACAAACGGCACACAAATCAAATACGTAAAAAAATACACGAACTAAAAAAAGAATAAAATTCACCTGAGGAAAATATGCTTTTATTTGTAAAACCTTGTCAACAAGCGACAACTCTTTAAAAAAATCAATACAAAAGAAATCGAGAATATAACGCTAGTATGCCTCGTCCTACGACTTTGGCGAGTGAGGAATGGGACTTTTTTCTACTGTTTAACCTCACAGCATGGTTTTGTAGCAAGAAAGAATTTATCTTCTCTTAAGAGGATACATCTCGCGTATCTTGTGTTTTCTCAGATGAAAGAGGGTGCATGTTTTATGCCTCTCTCAAAGCTTCATTCACGTCAAACAAATAAATTTTTGTATGCATATTATTGGCGGGTAGCACGCGATGCGTGATGGCTATTGATCATGCAATATTAATGCCAAATATGGACTCAAATCCAGGTCCGTCCAGGTCTGATGTACTGCCCATATTAGCGATTCTTCCATTTTTCAAGATCAGTTTTCGAAGAAAGTACAAGATTGTGAACGATTTTTTAAAGACTGACAAGAAGTGGACTAGTCGAAATATTTGTTCTCGTTATTGCTTTATTTTAACTTACTCAAATCATTCAATTTGCTAAAACGTTTCTTTGGAAGCAACTATGAAGGGGATAGGCAAACTGTTCGATGAGCATGTTGAATCTGTTTGTCGGATCTTTGCACAATTGAGCTATTGGGAATGCAGTACTTGGAATCATCGATTCCACAAGTGTTTTTCTTCTTCAAATTTGGCCAAAATTCATCTTTGGAGGTATGATTCAACCCAAGCAAACTACATAAAAAAGAAAAGAAGATAATACTGATGGGGATGTTTGTTCGAAAACTGAGGTCATGGAAAGAAAAGAAGTTAATGTTGAACCTAAGGTTGTGGTTTATGTGAGACCTGCTGAGAAATATGGTGATGTAAGACCATCGAAGAGACATTGTGCCAAATAAAAAGGAATAAAAAATATTATTGGTGAAGAAGAGGATGAGAACACGACAGCTCTGAGCTTGTATCCTATCAAAAAGGTAGTTATTGTTGATCCGGACTCTGCTGGGAGTTTGTTTCTAAAAAAAGAGGTGCCACTGGTCAAGGGAGCCAAGAACAACTTCCAGGGGATTTGGAAAATGTTTCTTCTTCCTTGGCTTATTTTGATGTTTATGAGAACGACTTCGTAGCAAACGAGAAGCTAATCGAAAGGATTGTTATAAAAAGGAAGTTATCCAAAAGAGAGCCGATGTAAAAAGACTGGAGGGAGAACTTTACTTTGAGAAGAAAACTTTCGTTGAGCGTTTGACGAAGATTGAAACTCTTGAAGCTCAATTGAAGAAAGAGAATAAGGAGTTAGACGATGAGCGGGAGCAGTTTATTACTAAAGATATTGAACGGAATACCTTTATTGATGGCTTTTTTTTTTATTTTTGTACTAAATCCAAAGCATATTCTGAGAATGTTGTTAAAGAGATTGAGAAACTCACTACTGAGAAGCAACCTATTAGGAACTCCACTGACAAGTACAAAGATATTTTTCTTGAAGAATATGATGCTGATTGCGTCTCTCACTTGGAGGAGAGGGATGCAAAAAATCAATTCAGCTTTAGTAGTAGAATTTTATGAACGTTTTCACAATTTAAAGCTAAAAAGTATTTGGGAGCGTGTCATAGAAAAGCATCGTCTGAAAGGAGTTTCCCTGATAGATGAAGAATCAACCAGTGACTTTGTACAGTCAAATAGTTCTTGCTCCAGTGACAGTTCATCATAAGGTAGTGGAGAAGGCACCCCCTCGGAGTAAGGTTGGGGTGTGTTACTTAGTTTTTATTTTCAACGTTTTTGTATAAACCTTGTGAACTGGTTATGCCACGTGCATATTTTTGTTAAGTCTTTGTGCTCATGATACACTTTGCACTGTAACAGTTCTTAATAGAAAATTTCTTCGGTTATATACTTTCAATCAAACTTTTTCATATGAAAAATATTATTAACCATTATATTTTATAACCGAACACCTCTAAATTTCTCCACCCAAACTTTTCCACATGAAAAATGTTATTATGCTTAACATTCATAAAAGATTCTCTTTCAAAGTTTTTCATATAGTAATACTTTCATAAACGATTCTCAAATCTCCCTTCTAAAGTTTATTATATTTTAATTTCATAAACGATTCTCAATTCTCTCTTCCAAAGTTTTTCATATGAAAATAATATTATACTTAACTTTTATAAACGACTTCCATTTTTTTCTCCAAACTTTTTCATATGAAAATATTATTTTACTTAAACTTCTATAATGTATTTCGAACTTTTTCCTCCAAAAAATTTCATATGAAATATTATTATACTTAATTTTTATAAAAGACTTTTTACTTTTTCCTCCAAACTTTTTCATATGAAAATATTATTATACTTAATCTTTATAAAAGACTTTCACATTTTTCCTCCAAAAATATTCATATGAAAATATTATTATACTTAACTTTTATAAAAGATTCTCAAATTGTAGACCAACATTCGTTGGAAGACCCTTCCGGTCCAAAAAGATGAAAAAGTATAGACCAACGTCCTTCGGAAAGCCTTTTTTTGTCCAAGAAGATAAAAATTATAGACCAATATTCGTTAGAAGACTCTTCCAATCCAAAAACATAAAAATATAGACCAACATTCGTTCGAAGACCCGTCCGATCCGAGAAAATAAAAATTATAGACCAAACCCTTCCGGTCCAAAAAGATAAAAATTGTAGAATTTGTTTAAACATGGAATCGGCTATGAGAGCACCTCATTAAAACCTTGTTGTGTCACCAGAGTAGGAAAGAGTGTGCCACCGATACTTACACAAAGTTTTAAAAATATATGCAAACTTACAAACTTACACATTAATTCCAAATACAATTTGAGGTGCTCAATATTCCACGGGTGATGAAGATTTTTTCCTTCTTTATCGTTGAGTCGATATGTCCTCGACTTTACCTTCTTAGTTACCGTAATAATTGCCAAGCCGTTTTTATTTCGTATGAAGAAATATTTTCCTATACACCTTGTCATCTGCTTTAAATTCCCATTGTTTAACTTTGGAACCGTACCGACTTCTCATCAAATTTTGATACTGCAAAGAATTCAATTGTGCTTATTTTTCTCTTTTCTTCTATCAAATATAAATTTGTACGATTTCCATTATCGTTAGTTTCTTTGGGGTACTCATTGATTCGATATGAGAGAAAGATTGCTTTGGATGAAAAAATTGCATCCATCCCGTAGACTAACGCAAATGGTGATTATTGGGTAGTTGTCCTTGGAGTAGTTCTGTATGCCCATAAAACTGCTTGTAAATAATCTGGCCACTTCCTAGCCTTTGCCTCCAAACTATTTTTCAAACCATCAAGAATGTTTCTATTAGTGATCTCGACTTGGTCGTTTTCTGGTGTATGGAAAGGTGTCAAGAAGCATTCATCTCATTGTTGTCAAATTGTGGCCCATTATCCATAGTTATTTTCCTTGGAAGCCCAAAATGACAATAAATATTAGAAACAATGAACCTGATCACATCCTTAGCTTTTGTTCCTGCTAGTGGTTCAGCTTCCACACACTTAGAGAAATAGTCTACCGCAACAATTAGTGTTTGTCCTCCCCTGATGCCATCGGTAGGGGTCCGACTAGATTAATGCTCCATCAGTCAAAAGGTAATGACTATGGATTGCATTAGGAAATCTTTGGCAAGTTTCAAATTTCTGAACTAACTCTTTGGCGTTTGAGACGATAGTAGGCCAGTAATACCCTGCCAGAAGAACCCTTCATATTAATTTTTTATACCCACAATGTGCAAATCCTTCGCCATCATATAACTCTAATAATATCATTTGTGATTCATTTTCTCTGAGACATCGAAGTAAAGGCATGTTAAAACTTTTTTTATACAAGATGTGCCCAATGACCATATAACAATTTGCCTTAAATCGTATTCTTTTGGCCATTACTTTGTCAACGGGTAACACGTCATTTATCAAGAATTCTTTGCTTGTAGAAATTTGAACAACTTCGATTGACCCTTCCACTAACTCATATCCCCTTGCTATTGATTGATTTTTCCTATGTGATAATCCAAGGGTACTCCTGAGAATACAAAGCAATAGCCAAAGAATCAGCCACAGAATTCTAGCCCTATGAACATGTTCAAATCTGATGCTTTCGAAGACTAATGTTAAGGCCTTTAACGCTCTCAAATACCTACTAAATGATTTTTTCTTATTTTGGATTGATAAGATGCATGATTTGTAAGAAGTTGTGACTCACTTATCAGTCTTACTTTTTTTTCCCCACAAATCTGAGCAAGTCTCAACCCTGCCAAAGCAGCTCCATACTTTTCCTCATTAATCTTATGGACAACGGTGTCTCCCCGTGCTCTGGAAAGCGAAGTGTCACGCCTTTTGGAATTCTCCATGTAATCTTTAGCTTGGGAATCTTTTTAGGGCTATAGTATTAATATATTCCACTAAACAAAGTTATAATATTGTTTCCGGACAAGTCATTGTGATAGTTAGTTATGACTGCGTCAATTTCTGGCGGAAGGGGTTCCCTATCCATTGAAAAATTGCCAACACCTTCCGCTTCGACCATAATTTATTTCTCTTATCGGTGTCTATTTCATCTTTTCACTAATAGTCCGACATGTAGCGGACTCGTGGACAGTCTGAAAAATTTCAACATCATCAAGGTTTGGACTCACCCTTTAGAGAGCATTAGTCATTCACCAGCATTCGACAAGGCCATGGCAGCATCGGTAGTGGTCAGACCACCAGAAACAGGATTCTTTAAATGGCCAGAAGCACCCTCTCTCTTTGGGAGAGTAATTTACCGAACAATTATTTTTAGCATCAAAGCGGTGGCGATATTGTCTCTTCGTTTCTTTTTCTCTGTAGGGTCCTTAGCAGAAGCAGCCAACTCATCGGTTATTGGAACGGAATTAATAAAACTGGAGCTGCTACCGACGCGTTTATGACTAGGTCTAGTTCCTTTAACGTTTTTCGATGCTTCTTCCTCTTTTTTCTGGCGGTCTGTATCACGTTGAACGATACTCCGGGGAGTAGCAACAGTATTAGGACCAGTACTTACACCTACAATGGTTTTAGGCAGTTGAACTAGCTCGGGAGAAGAATAATCAATGGAATCTCCCATGAAGAGGAATTGAGGTTTGATCTTTTGTGAAGGAAAAGCGTTGGTATTCGATGTCCCCACAATAACGGTGGCAAGAGTCTTTTGGTCAGAAGCTCATTGGCAAGAGGGAACAAGGGCAAGACTAAGAGTTGTTTCGCTGGAAGAAAGAAGGATCGGGTTGTGCGCCGGCTCACGAGCAAATTTTGGAGTTATGATGTTTTCTCTAATAAAAGGATGCGATCTATCGAGATTATCAGGCACAGGTAGAGTCCTTGCAAGAGGATTTCTTGAGAACCCCAGATAAGCCCGCGGCTCGATATTCGTCTGCCCTTTCAGTAATGCTTAAATAGTTTATTATCCCGAAGAGGATTTCTTGGGGCAGATCTTCTCATAAACAAGGGTTGTATATCTATCTAAAAAAGAATGCTAATGTTCTATTTCTTTCTCTAGAAGTTGCTCTGATAGCTGAAAATGAAAGTAAGAGAGGTATTTGTTGGAGGGCCATCACCTTAATGGATCCCTGTATTGAGAAGAGCAATCGAAAAGAGCCTCGGGAAGTTGAAGAGTCGTTTTGTCAGATTCACGAATAGACAGACATCGAATCACCACAAGACATGTATCAATGTCTAAGGACAACTACAAGGCTAGGTGGCTAGGAGCATGATTAGCGTCACGAGCAGACACAAAGATTAAAGCATAAGTGGCACCTAAAATAAATGGACGTGTGGACAAACGTGAAAACTGAGCGATGTAACAAAACAAATTGGCCATAAGGACGAGTAAATTAAGGCCCATCGTAGACAAGCCCAAAGGAAAACAGTATCCTAAATACAGAAGAAGCGAGCTAGGTCAGATGAAGCAAAGGTAGGGGGCAGGCACAACGCCGTCTCCCCCTGAAGAGTTTGATAAGACCCGATCTTGATCGACACAAAATTCTCACAATAAAGGCGCCCGATCATAATTCAAAAAAAAAATATATTCCTAACGATAAATTTATGTCAATCTAAGCATGGATAATTTTAGGATCGTATTTACTCCCGACGAGAATATATATATGCAATCAGACTTGATTCAGACCACGCCGCAGAGTTGCCCGACCCGAGGCAAGATAGTCCTCACATCCTTACATGTGAATACTGGAGGGCTACTGATAAGGCCATTATGGGCCAATAATAAATATCTAAACCGGTCATATACAATTAAATTTAAATTGCAATAAATAATTGGAGGAAAATATGACCTCAATTCGCAAGTAGAAGAAAAATAAAGGACTAGTGATGTAAAAAATAACAATAATGTAATTAGAGGGACCACTTAGAAAATATGGCCCCACCACGTACACTATATAAGGAAACACCTTTTTTAGAAAACAGGGACATAATATAATAATACTCTCTCTATCTACTTTCTCTCTCTACGATTCCACGTGGCAAAATTCCTTCATTTGTAACAAATTAAATTAGGCTTCGAACATTTCTAAAACTATCATTGGTATCGTCTGTGGAAGCGAAGGCGATACCCTGAGGTATTCTTTCCCCAAAAATCACGATCCAACGAGAGATGAATCAGGATACGGCTGAGAAGAGGTCAGTAGAGAAGGAACCCTGTAGGGTTATTTCATGTTCTGAAGACCGACCCTCTGAGGAAAGGTACCTCGACCATGACCATTACGTTCAAGGCAGAAGCAGTTGTTAGATGACATAGCCAAGCTCAGTACCAAGAAGGAAATGGCTTGGCCAAAAAAATGAGTAGAGAAGAAAACTATAGGGATCGATCGCTTGATGATAAAAAAAAGGATTCTTCTGACGAAGAACGAAGAAAGATGAATGTTTGCGGGAATAAGCACCGACCATTAAAGTAGAGTAACGAGGCGGGGAGAAGAATCAAACATCGCACCAAAACAAGATTATAGTTACTCTAGTTACTGTACCTCTGATTAATCACTGTCTCTAGAACGCGAAGTCTGAGGTCGAATGAAGGGTCAAAGACTTACAAAAAGGCCCTACACCCGACGTTTTAAGTCTCGTCTTGCTATGGTATCAAGACGGAATGTGAATAGTATTGATATGAATACCCCAAACTTGGTTGAAAATGAAGGAGTAATCACGATTAATAAAGGAGATCAAGTCGTGGTACTGCAGGTCCAGCTTCCGCCGGGAAGTCAAACGTATGGTACAAGATCAGGAGTCAGTTTGCAAATCTAAATGAGGAAGGGCTATATAGGGTGCATACGGAAGGTCTAGGGATTGGCTCTTTTGGTTTTGGGCACGATTAGAGATCGTCCCCGCTGTCAGACGGAATTCTGTCAGGTCATCTCCCAAAGCGATTTGATATATCAAAGTTGGACAAGTATGACGGGAAGAAAGATCCAGATAATCATTTGGAATCATTCAAGAACTTCATGATGATCTTTGATAATGACGACAAGCTACTTTATCGGGCTTTTTCGATGACTTTTAAGGACCGAGACTCAAAATGGTACAACCGAGTGCCCCAAGGTTTTATAAAGCATTTCAGTATTTCATGGGTCATGTTTAGACAACAATTCGTTGGAAGTAAGAATTTTTTATCAAACGTTGACACGATTGTGAATTGTCGGCAAAAAGTTGGGGAAAATCTGAGAGACTACACCCGACGCTTCGTAGATGCAAAAACCGATCTTGATCATTGTGAAGAAAATGTGGCTTTAACAGGCTATAGATTAGGGTTGCTTCGCGGTCCCATGAAGCAAGTAGTACCTAAGAAACAGGTGTTTAGTTTTTATGCTCTTCTAGCCCAAGTCAAAAAGCAAATCATAATCGAGGAAACAGAGGCGTCTGAACTAGTTGCACAAGTATAGAAAAGTGCGCAACCCGCACTCGTGACATACCAGCATAATTTGCTGAAATTTAGCTCCACTACTCAGCCCCAACCAATAAGTAATTTATCACCAGCAACACAGTCTTACCCTACAAAGGCATCGGGGTTTAAGCCGCAGCGAGCTAAACCCAACAACTAGATAGTCACCCGAACCATTTCAAACAAATAGATCTGACCTGTGCATTTTGTTTCTCTAACCAAATGCGTGTCGACTATCTTTGAAAAGACAAAAAAAATATGTATTTTCGTAAGCCTTTTCCGATCCAAATTCTCCGGGAAAATAGTAATAACCGATATTTGAGATATCACGAAGACGTGGGACACGACACGAAAGATTGTATCGTCTGAAAAAATGAAATTTAAATGTTAATTGAAAACGGAAAGTTGACTAGTTATATGAAGAAGCACGTACAGTAAAGCACGACTTCTAAAGAAATCGTAGTTGTACCAAAACCCGAGACAACGATGGCCATTTCGGAGGTTACCAACCTTTTTGACTTATGAACAGAGTATTTGGATCCAGATAAGGATCGGAATATAATTGGTGTAATAGAGGAGGAGACCATGGAAGGCCAGAGGAAGGTTATTAGTTTGTGTATATGTTTTGAATCTCTAGCCATTTTTGGAGGTGATTCGATGGCAGGAATTACCAACGCTTCCCGCAATAAGCACGTTATGAGTTTCGCTACCCAACTAGAGGCTAGGATATCTCCTCACTTGTATAGTCGCCCATCCCATATCCTCTGTTTTGATGATGATGATATGAGGGACATTGCAGGACCGCATGAGGACGCGGTGGTTATTATAGCTGCAAATTGCGGGAGAGGAAGTACGAAGAATCCTGGTTGACACGGGAAGTTCGTGTAACATAATTTTCTTTACCACCTACGCAAAATTCAAGAAGTCACCGATCATTCTAAAGTCGGACAGAACAATCATAGGCTTCACAGTTTCGACATCCAAGGTGGTTGGAGAGTTTGAAGGTTTAGTACAGTTGGGCCATGGTCCATTAAAAAAGGAGGTAATGGTACAGTTTGTGGCCGTGAATGCGCTGACCTCTCATAATTCAATTCTCGGTAGGTCCTTGCTATCGAGGATGCACATGGTGATATACACGTTTCATCAATTTTTAAAGTACGTGGTTGGGGACAATGTTGGTGTGGTTAGAAGCAGTCAGAAGGCAGCAAGAGAATCTACCGAGTTGCTTTGGCGACTAAGGATGATAAGGAAATGACACAAGTGAAGGATTAGCAATTAGCAGGGTCGACTTTCGGTTCGGCTTCGGGTTATTATCGACAGATGAAAGTTGTGAGAATTATGAGTTCGCCAAAGGAAGAGTTTTGAAGATTGGAACAAACTTGTCCCCTGCTTTTCTGGGAAGGTTAATTTCGTTTTTAAAGGAAATGTTGCACATTTTTTCTTGGTGGTCAACGGATAATGTGTGTGGATTTCATCGATCTTAACAGGGTGTGTTCTGAAGATCATTTCCTGATGCCACGAATCAATCATTTGGTGGATTATATGTGGGAGAATAAGCTATTATCTTTCATGGATGCTTACATCGGTTACAACCAGATAAAGTTGAATCTGAATGATCAAGAAAGCACGACTTCTATAACGGGAAGGGGTTTGTATTGCTACAAAGTTATGCTTTTTTGGTTTAAAGAACACGGGCCCGACATATCGGAGGTTGGTAAATAAAAATTTCGAAGGTCAGATCAGGAGGAATGTGGAAGTTTACATTGACGACATTCTTGTTAAGAGGGAAAAAGACGAGAATCATCTTGCCGATCTCGTAGAAACATTTGATAATTTGAGAATGATAAATCTCAAATTAAACCCGGAGAAGTGTTCATTTTGTATTCGATCTGGGAATTGTTTAGGGTTCTTGGTCAATGAAAAGGGAATTGAAGCCGATCTAATACAATTGAAAGCTCTAAGTAGCATGGAACCCCTGAGGAGTGTTAAGGAAGTACAGATCCTAACCGGACGGTTAGCAACTTTAAACAGTTTCATAACTAGATCTTCTCACAAATGTGCGCCATTTTTCTAGGTTTTAAGAAATGCCAAGTCATTCTCATGGATGATTGCATGTACTGAGGCCTTCATTGGAATCAAATACTATCTATCGTCTCCAACTCTACTAATAAAAACCAATATGGGAAGAGATTTTGTCTTTGTACATTGCAATGTCAGACCACGAGGTAGGTGTTGCGCTGATTCGCGAATCAGGACCGATTGCACAGGCAGTTTACTGTGTTAGCAAAAGTCTGTTGGACGCTGAAACAAGGTATCTAAAACTTGAAAAGTTAGCTCTGGCCCTCGTAACCGCAACACGTAAAATGCACCCTTATTTTCAAGGTCATACGATTGTGGTTCAGACGTCTTTTCCTCTAAAGAGTGTGTTGCAACGGCCGAACGTCTTAGGACGTATGTCTAAGTGGTCTGTAAAACTGGGTGATTTTGACATCAAGTTCGAACCAAAAAATGTCATCAAGGGCCAGGTATTGGCGGATCTTTTAGTGGAATTCCACTCTAACCGACCAGAAGAAATGGATGTCGAGCAAAGGAATGAGCCCAACAAATGGATGGTCCAAACTGACGGGGGATCAAGTGTCAGTGGATGCAGAGCTGGTGTTCGATTTACTACTCCTTTGGTAATAACCATACACCAAGTGAATCGATTCGGCTTCTCGGTCTCGAATAACAAAGTTTAATATGAGGAAGCGGTAGCAGGTTTAAGATTGGCCTAGGTATGTGGGGCCAAGCATGTTCGATTAGTAAGTGATTCAGAACTACTGATAAATCATACGTCGGGACAATCAGAAGCAAAAAAGAGCATTTGATCCAATACTTAGCAGCCTTGTGGGTTGTGGCAATATCTTTTAAAAACGAGGTCTACGAACACGTTCACATGACGGAAAACGCAGTCGTCGATTCCTTGGAAACTGCGCCGTGTACAGATGGCTACCTTTGGGTTCTTATGCAGGAAAACCCATCAATTGTTAAAAGATCAGAGTTTAAAAACTATCATGTAATAGCTTGTCAATTGTCAGTAGTGAATCATCTGGATTGGAGGAAAGACGTTTGGAATTTTTTAGCAGAGCAGGTGCTACAAGAGGATAAAGCTTTAGCAAGGAAAGTACAGAACAAGTCTTGGGGATATTTTCTGTTGGGTGATATGCTTTACAAGAAATCTTTTAGCAAACCATTGTTAAGGTTTCTAGGAGCCAATGAATCACATATGATTCTGTATGAGCTTCACGGCGGAGAAGTAGCGGCTCACTGCGGTTTCAAAACGTTAACCAAAAGAGTATTGCTATCAGGGTTCTATTGGCCAACGATAGCGGCCGACGCTAAAAGCATGGTGAAAACGTATGATACTTGTCAGAGATTGGCAGAGATAATCCACACCCCGGCCGCATCACTAGATACCATTTTCGGAAAGACTCCCGTTTGACAGATGGGGGATAGATTTGGTAGGACCACTTCCTATGGCATCCTAGGGAAGCCAAATTATAGCGGTAATTGTAGATTATTTTTCTAAGTGGGCCGAAGCCGAACCTCTATCTGGAACAAAGACTAAAGACATGATCAAGTTTATTTGGTCTAATATTTGCTGTCGGTATGGGATCCCTTAGTGTCTAACTATGGACAATGGTCTTCAGTTTGACAACAATGAAATGAGAAATTTGTGTTCATCTAATGGTATTCAATAATGTTTTTCTTACCCTGATGGCGCGTGGAGATTTTAATGAGGTGTCCATGGCAACTGATCTATTTTAATTTTCTTTAGCCCTTGATAGAATGTGTGCAGGATGATCCCGAACAAGTAAACATAATTTTTCAACCACGGTTGATCTACAAGAATTGAAAATTTGAACCTAGAACGTTTTTCAACGGACGAGTTGATAAACAATGTTCTTAGGTTCGAAGTCATAAATTTTTCAACTACGGTTTATCAACGCAATCCAACAGGGTCCGAACCTTAAAGGTTTTTCAATTATAATTGATCTACATTATTGATCCCGAACCTTAAAGGTTTTTCAGTTATAATTGATCTACATTATTGATCCTAAACCTTAAAAAAAATTAGTTATAATTGATCTACATTAGTGATCCCGAACCTTAAACGTTTTTCAATTATGATTGATCTACATTATTGATCCCGAACCTTTGTTTGTTAAAGGTTTTTCAGTTATAACCGATCTACATTACTTGGTCACTGGTTTATACAAATGACGTATCGTAAAATGGTTGTTGTCTATACCTGGAAAATATGATGACATCAGAGTTTTTACTCAAATACATAAGTCTTACAAAGCGAGAAAACACAACAACTTAAGCACACTCGTGAAGGGCAGCATTCACAAAAAAAAAATCAAAAAAAATTCTTATTAAACTACATTATCGTCAGGATCATCGCTAGAGGGTTCTTCATTGTTTGGGCTCGTCATCTTCGCACACAATCCCAGCAGGACGATCTTCCTCCGGAACATCCAACCATATCGAGCCTACTGACAATCGAGGATATTGGTTGTACAAATCCAAGACAGAAGAAGCTTTCACATCAGCCACCTCCTGTTCCATAATCGTTTTGCAAGAAGCATCAAATTTATTATTTTCTTTCTTGCTTTTTATCTGAACTACAGAAAGATCTGCATCCTTTTTTACAACCAGCCGACGGAGGAATTGATTTTGGATTTTCTGTGCGGCTATGGTTTGGGCCATATTATCCCAATCGTTCTTGACTTTCGCTAAGGAACTTTTCAGAGATTGAGTTAGTTGATTTTGTTGGCTCTCGGTTTTCGTCCATTCTTTTTCTTTCTCCTCAAGAGTTTTCAGATCTGCCTCGGTTGACTCCGCCCGGTTCGTAGCATTTTTGGTTTCTAGTTCTAGTTTTTTCTGGCGATCACTTTGTTCTGATAATTTCTTCTCCAAATCACACAAGCGATTCTTGCCTTCTGATACCTCATGGATAAGTTTCTCTGCTCTTCTCTCTTTTATTGCTAGAGGCGCAACCATATTATACAAAGAAAGCACAAGAATATTCGAGTTTAACAAAGGAAATTATTTTGAACTCCCAGGCAGAGTAAGAACGGGTAGGCGGGAGCCACCCGACGAGGTTCCACCCACAACATTTGGACCTCTGGAAATACCATGGTAAATGTTTTCTGGAACAAATTCGCCTACTTCCTCTTTGTCAACACTTTTCGTTGGCATTAATTTCACATTCGCATTTCCTTTGTATTGTTCAAATAACGTTGGGATAGTCACTTTTTCAATCACGGGCAGGATAATCTCTAACTCCCCGACTTGTTGGGTACTTGTTCTCTTCATCATTTGGGACTTATTGATTTCATCCTCGACAGTAGTGTTCTTTTTTCGCCCTTATCGTTTCTTTTTTCGTTGTTGTGAGTTTTTCCATCGTTGGCTCTCGGGCCTCTAAGAACCACAGTTTTTTTAGCGTCTCCAGCAGCTGCAGACTCATGTTCATCGACCTCAACTTTTTCCTTCACTTTTGGGTCTGAAATTTCATCGAATTTAGCACGTTTACTAAGCGCTCTATTGCAATTGGGGATGAATAAATGGGCATCAGAGGCGTCAGCCTTTAACACTAAATCAACAAAATCAAGTGGTTGTCTCAGTAGTTCAGTAGTCAGCGGTTCATTCGAAATCTGCCAGAGGTTGCTGTTTATCAGATTGGTATTCTTGAAACAGTGATGGAATGCTCGACCCCAATTCTTCTGATCATATTCTTTTAGCTTCTGAAACGAAAGTTTTAATGTGATCCCTCTTTAATTTTTGCATATTCTCCTTCGATACTAAAAGTAACATTTGCGTTAAAAAAACTACGAACCTTCATTAACCCATTTACAAGTCAAACGTTTTGGGTTATCTGATGAGTGAGGCTGACTATTCTCCCAGGTTTAACCGTTAAAAACAAACTTATGCTTCTACGATTTATCGCTCTCTAACAAATCGCTCACAATCTTTATGTTGTTTTCCAATGAAGAGTAGAGGAAGGGAAGTTTAGGTGATTTGGAAAGTCCGGTCATTGCCAAGTCCTCCTTCATCGGAATCAGAACTTCTGACAGTCTAAAGGCCATTATACACGACATCAACGTGTACCAAGCATTAGGGGTAAGTTGGGACGGGCAAAGACCAAGAATTTCGAAATATATCATGATGTCGAGATCTAGTGGAAATTAAGGACCCCACTTGAAGAGGTCGGTAAAAACGGCTATCTCTCTTTGTCTTATGGACAGCGGTGTCTCCCCAGGCTCGGGAAAGCGAAGTGTCCCTCCCTTTGGAATTTCTCATGTAATCTTTAGCTCGGACATCTCTTTGGGGCTATAATATAAATATTTGCCACTAAATAAAATTATAATATTATCTCTGGATAAGTCATTATGATAGCCCGTTATGATTGCGTTAATTTCTAGCGTAAGGGGTTCTCTATTCATCACAACAATGGTAGCACCTTTCACTTTGACCATAATTTGTTTCCCTTCTTGGTGTCCCATTTCGTCTGTTTCACCAATAGTCTGACCCGGAGCGCAGTCGTGGACAGTCTAAACAATGTCAACTTTATCAAGGTTTGGATTGACCCTTGAGAGAGCACTAGTCCCTTCAGCAGAATTCCGCAAGGCCATGGCAGCATCGGTAGTGATAAGATGCCATGAAGAGGATTTTTTAAACGTTCAGAAGCAGCCTCTCTCTTCGGGAGATTAATTTCCCGAACAATTGTTTTTAGCATCGGAGCGATGGGGTATCAACTCTTTGTTTCTTTTTCTCAGTAGGGTCCTTAAGAGAACCAACCAACTCATCCGTCACTGGAATGGAATTAACAAAACTAGAGCTCTTAAGGACGCACTTATGACCAGCCTAGTTCCTTTAACGTTATTTGATGCTTTCTCCTCTCTTTTTGTAGCGCTCTGCATCACGTTGAACGACACTTCGGAGAGTAGAGTCAGTATTAGGACCATTACGTACACCAAATATGGTTTTAGTCAATTGAACTAGCTCGGGAGAAGATGAATCAATGGAGTCTCCCATGACGCAAAATTGAGGTTTGATCTTTTATGAAGGAGAAGCATCGGTATTCGATGTCCCGACAATAGCAGCGACAAGAGTCTTTTGCTCAGAAGCTCCCTGGCCAGAGGGAACAGGGGCAAGGCTAAGAGTTATTTCGCTGGAAGAAATGTGTCCCTGGTCAAATTCACGAATAGACAGACCTCGAATCACCACAAGACATGTGTCCCTGTCTAACGACAACTGCAAGGCTAGGTGGCTGGGAGCATGATTAGCGTCACGAGCAGACACAAAGATTAAAGCACAAGGGACACCTAAAATAAATGGACGCGTGGAAAAACGTGAAAACTGAGCGATGTAACAAAACAAATGGGCCATAAGGACGAGTCAATTAAGGCTCATCGTAGACAAGCCCAAAGGAAAACAGTATCCTAAATAGAGAAGAAGCGAGCTAGGTCAGATGAAGCAAAGGTAGGGGCCATTTGTTTGACATGGATCATATATGATGTTGAGTATTCACAACAGGAGCATACTATTTCATCCGTAGAAGTGCTTGAGTTATTGTTTGAAATGGTACTCGAGCTCGGGCAACACTTGTTGGCTTCCAGAAGGAGTATGCATATGTGGAGTTACTTGTTCCCATTGAGCTATATTCACAACCCTGTTCGGCTCCTCGAAACCAGCCTTTTTTCCCATGCTTGGAATTTTCCCTCTTGGAACCCTTGGCTCTATGAGATGTTTGAGGACCACATCTTTGCCTCGTCCAATATTTTCTTTTGTAACTTTTTAGACGTTGATTATCCTTCTCCGAAGAAAAAAATTCATCCAAACTGTATGATGAATATTCACTTGATCCTGTTGACTCATAGAGATGTCCAAATATTACTCTTCTTTTCAAAGAATAATGGTTTTTCATTTAACGCCTCTCTTTGGTACAAGAAACATCTTCTCTGTTATCTTTTCTAACTTTCTGTTCTCATCGAACCTCTGTTTTATGTCTCCGTGAACTTAGTATTGCTTCATTTTCAGTGTTCAATCTTTCAATGTCTTTGAAAGGTTCTTTCCATGGAGTTACTAAGATAAATTCTTCTAGCAGCTCATCGACATATCGATCATTCTCGTTTACTTCATTTATTAAATTTTCCTCGACTAAGAAATATCCAGATGAGTCTTCGATCATACCGTTAGTCGTACCAGCCTCTAGTTCTCCTCACATTTCTATCTCCATCACTCTCACAATTTTTTAGAAGAATACTATCGTTTTAGAACAACGATTCTGAGTACCAATCGTTATTCCCACAGACGACGCCAATGATGGTTCCATAGATTTCTTAGTGAAGTTTCATGTCACAATAATGTTTGTATATGGGTATTTGTCACAATAATGTTCGTGTGTCAGTGCTTTTAGAGAGAAATGAAATGATTAGAGAGGGAAAAAACAAAATGAATAATCTAATAATGATTGACTAATGATTGGATCATTTTCCCCAAAATGGATGATCCTTTATATTGTACAAGTGGTACACCCTCAATTTATAGACTTACCCCCTCTTATGAGAGTCTTTACACCCTACCATTTTACTAATTCTAACCATACATATTAATCATTACACATGAGCCCCTTAATGTTACATACTTGTCAAGGGTTATCCCCAATACTTTATTACATCCAATGAATTCCTTTATTTATCTAATTTTGCTTATTCATCACAATATTTTCTCCCTGTATCATGGAGGATACTTCTTCTGTTGTTATACTTATTGAAATAAATGTCAAATATAGGAAAAATGGAAGCAACGTTTTTTATAATCCTACTTTTATTGACGCTTGGTTGAGAGTCTTATCTACTTGATAATTGTGAATCATGATATATCATATTTTTCATCAAGTCAGTATGTTTATGTTATCTTATCGACATCTTCACCTTGTTGTCAATATACTATTGTTTATCTTTGAGGCTCACCTATTTTTGGTTTCTTCTGTCCTACTGACTCATCGCTTCAACTTGTTGCTTATAGTACTGTTATTTGGGTTGGATGTCCATGAATATGTTAATCTACTACGGGTTGGTATATGTTTTTAGGTGATGCTCTAATTTCTTAGATGTGTAAAAAATAAGACCGTTTTTTATAAATCGTCTACTAAGGCTGAGTATTGTACCATGTCTGGTGATTGTTCCGTAATTGTTTAAGTACAAGGTCTTCTTGAGGAACTTATATTTCCTCAGACAACTTCTACTCATCTTCATGCTGATAAGACTATTTATATTTAGATTATCATAAATTCTATTTTTCATGGGCGCGCCAAACACATCTCTTCTAATCTCCAAGTCTCTGATATTTTCACCAAAGTTATAACTCACCAGCGACATCAATTTTTTGTTATTTGGGTTGGATGTCCATGAATATGTCAATCTACTACGGGTTGGTATATGTTTTTAGGTGATGCTCTAATTTCTTAGATGTGTAAAAAATAAGACCGTTTTTTATAAATCGTCTACTAAGGCTGAGTATTGTACCATGTCTGGTGATTGTTCCGTAATTGTTTAAGTACAAGGTCTTCTTGAGGAACTTATATTTCCTCAGACAACTTCTACTCATCTTCATGCTGATAAGACTATTTATATTTAGATTATCATAAATTCTGTTTTTCATGGGCGCGCCAAACACATCTCTTCTAATCTCCAAGTCTCTGATATTTTCACCAAAGTTATAACTCACCAGCGACATCAATTTTTTGTTATCAAACTATTACTAGTTGACCTACCAGCATCAATTTGAGAGAGGGTTCAAAGAAAATGAATTAGATTAATATCAACTATTTAGTTAATATAAATGTCCAGTGTAATAAATTCCTAATATAAGAATTGAATTATGTATGTAATTTAGAGAGAGGTTGAGAATGATTGAATTGTAGTAAGAGAAGCAAAAATTAAAACTCAGTCTAATAAGTTAAAGTCGGATCACTTTATACATAGTCCCCACCCCTATTTATGGGAGCACTAGGAGATTAACTAAAGCAGTTATACAAATGTACAAATTGCATTCTAGTCTCTTACATTTACATATAATATAAATCCTCTTTGAAAACTTTATAAAACTACTTATTACAACTTTCTTCTAATCGTATTAAATCCCTAATAATTTGTATCATTACCAGTAGCACCCTAGTCCTTATAAAGAATGATGAATAAGGATTAGAAATTTTTGAAGCTACTTCAGACTAACACTGCCAATTTCCATACTCTAAGTTACCTCGAATATAAGTCATCCATCATTACTTCTTAAATTATATTACACCAAGATTGTTTATTTCTATACTTATCAGCCTCGAACCAAATTATATTTAAAGTTTCCTCGAATCAAGACTATTCGTTATTATACTTATGGTCACCTCGAATCTTTATGCAATCTTTTCAAGTGTACTTTGAATGTACACGTCGTTTTCAATCATTTCTCTAATGACAACTAGAAACGGATAGAGTTCCCTAGTGCGCATGCAACACCCTATTAAATCTAAAAAATCACAATCTATTAAAAACCCATTTTTTGTATTTATGACTATTTGTGTATCAGTGAAAGAGTTGTTGAATATCGTGCGGCGGGAGTAATAGACAACTCACCAAAGTTTTCAACGCATACCATATTATACGAAAATTTTATCCTTGTCCAAAATTCTTCTTGGTATCAAAACCATTCCAACCTAGTTTTTAACACTTGCACTCCACAATCCCATCAACAACCAAAACTCAAACCGCCTCAAAATCCTTCACAGACATCTTTTGGGAACGCGTCAACTCCTCATCAAGTTAATCGCAAAAAAACAAAACACGAGGTAAATCTTCTCAAAGAACTTTAGAAACATCTCCTGTACAAACCACTAACCCTCCTCGAATTACTTGCAAAAAACACCTTGAATTCATTTATAAAATCATTCTTGCTAAAACCAACCTCATTAGAAAAGCGCATTCGTGGCCATGAGAGATTTTGAGGATAAAAATTCTTCTTAGAATCCTACATATTCTCCTCCACGGAAGGCGATGGTTGTAACTAATAAAAGGTCACAAATAACTTCTTCGGAGACCCAACTATACTCTCCAGCTCACGAGATACCACTAGTGACAAAGCCTCACCTCAACTGCGAGATGAAGCCTCTGAAGAAGATGTTGAATCAGAATCGAGGACAGAAACTGATTCTAATATTGTAAAAACAACAAGTGTTTATGCTTTAGAATCTGAGGATAATGTTTCGAGCAAATTGGCTCCAGAGAACAAGGCAAAAAAAAGAGCCAACTGAATTAACCGATGACATTGCTGCAACCTTGAGTATAAACATAAAAATGTCATCCCCGAATTCCTTATTGAATTGAAAAATGTAAAATATAAATACTACAATCAATCTCATGCAGAACGTTTAAAAAAATAAGGATTTCCAGATAACGTTGTACTTCTATTACCAGAAGTATGAGAGACTCCACTCTCTTGTGGAGCAAATGAACTTGTTGTCTACCCCGAAATCATCAATTGGGGACTTCGATTCCGACCCAATGATAGTTGAATATTTTGAACTCATTGACTTATATCTTATGCAAGAGAACCCAAACCTATGGTTCACCCTCTTATCCAACATTATGGCCTCCAGATTTAGCAAAATTCCACTCTCAGTCAAAGATTTCATTGCAATGACTGGTCTTTCCAAAAATCCAGTGCTACCATTCTACTACCTCACCCTCGAATATTCCTTGAAACTAATTGACGATCTTCTTGAACCTCAAAATTTCTGGAAATAAATGTTTTTCGTTATCTTTGGAGCCTGGGAAAATGGCACGGAAATTTCCAAAAAAATCCGTTGAGGATCAATCTTGAATGGAAAAGTACATGTAAGTTAGTCAATTCTTCTTTGCTTTTCTTATTTGATAATTTAATTTATTTTTATTTATTGTTGTTGTGTGTACAAATTTCAAGGTAGGAAAAAACGGGCCAAAAACCTGCAACATATATCTTTGCCAAACTATCTACATGGCCGGAAAATGCATGGGGTAACGAACATTTGTGGAGGATCTCTCTGGATTCTATCGTCCTAAAAGAAGAACTACTTAAACCCACAAACCCTGATAATATTCTAAAAACATTAGTAGAACTTGACGGACAATTCATACTTCCGGATCGAAATAGATCGCAAAGCCACATACCCGCGAAGAAGAAAGGAAAAAATAAAAAAACAGATAATATCTCTTCCACAAACCCGAAGCCAAAGAAAACGCAGAGGAAGTCCAAAAAGAAGGTGACCAAAACTAATCTTCCAACCATTGAAAAAGGAAATGAGGCTGGTCCTACAAAGAAAAGAAAAAAGATTGTTGCTTCGAAGAAAAATAAAAGTTCTTTGAAAACTCCTCCAACACAATGGCTGGAAAACAGTGTTGAAGTACCTCCTCCAAATCTGACTACAGTTTCCGAAGAGATATGGGAAAAGCAAGAATTTATCAAAGCAAACCATCAAAGAAATTATAACTTAATCGTTGATAAGGTGATTGGTGTGAATACTAAATTCAAGACCTTTACAAGGACATGGATCTTGAAATTCAACCAATCCAATAGCGAACTGCACAAATCGGCAATCATATTATCTCAGCCAATTTTCCTCAAATTGTAAGTTCGAATTGTTCACAAACTTCATCATCAGCTTCTTTTTCTATTTATGAAAATCATCCATCTCTCTCTATGTAGGGGAGCCCTCTGAATAAGTATTACATGCACTCCAACCATTTTCTAACCTTGAAAATGCAGCAAAGCATTTACGCGCAAAAGTAAAATATGCTCGAAGTAAACTTGAGGATATGGATAAAGAAGTGATCCATTGGAGAAAAAGTGTCTGATGGTAACTACTTTCGGTAAACATATCCTCAAACAATTCCAGGTCTTCCAAGTTTATAGATTAGAGTTCCTAAAAAGAGCTGTGCAAATCAAACGTCGTTTGAGATCAATTTTTGGACAAGAAAAATGGAGCTGAACTCCTCACATCAACCTGAGTTGGATGAACTCAAAACAAATCATGAAAATGAGATGGACGAAGAACAAACAAAGTACTCCTCTCTAACTGAGTAACTTAAGAAAAGTGTGGAGGACAAGAAGAAGACAGTTGACGAGATAGAGTAACTTAAAGAAAAATTCAAACAAGAGAAACGTTTTGCTGTAACAACCGGTAAAATTAAAAGAGGACTAGATATTCTTGGTGCTATCAAAAATATCGAATACCAAACAAAAATCACTTTACTCTACGAATTCCATGTGGCATTTCCAAAAGTAAATTTATCAGGCTTCAAGAAATCAATCCTCATAGATAACGCCCTAGCGAAGCTTTCGAACAAATACCAACGAAATCATCTACGAAACTGAATCAGAGGAAGATGCAGACGTCTCTAATCAAGAAAGAAGCTCCTTAGAAGGAAGCTCAGACAATTCTTCATATGAAGACCAGGAGAGTTAAAAAGATGTATTTTTTTTCGAACCACCATTTTTTGTGTTGCTTATCGTTATGTTTGTACTATCATTTGCAAGTGTTTAAGTGTTTGGCACTTGAACATATCTTTTTGTATGGCTTAAAATTCCTTTTATTTGTCTATGGAATAATGCCTTCTTTTATTGCACAACTTATCTCACATTACATAATTTATCTTTTATGAACAAGGCGTTAGTACTTCGAACAATAACTTCACTCTAACTAATGTTTTTATGAGCATTCGTAACTTCAATATTATCATTACTTGAAATAGTGCTTTTAATGAATGTTAGCCCGTCGAATACTACTACATCTTCAAATAGTTCGTTTAACCAACGTTAGCACCTCGAATATTAACATCACTTTTAATAGTGCTTTTAATGAACATTAGCACATCGAATACTACTACCTCTTCAAATAGTGCGTTTAACGAACATTAACACCTCGAATATTAAAATCACTTGCAATAGTGCTTTCAATCAACGTTTAGCACTTGAAATATTATCATTACATGAAATAGTGTGTTTTAAAATTGTTAGCACCTCAAATATTATTATCTCTTCGAACAGTGCTTTAAATGGACGTGTAGCACTTTGAATAATAACATCCCTTCAAATCGTGCTTTAAATGGATGTATAACACTTCAAATATTACCATCACTTCGAATAGTACTTTAAATGGACGTGTAGCACTTCGAATATTACCATCACTTGGAATAGTGCTTTAAATGGACGTGTAGCACTTTGAATATTACTAATACTTCTAATAGTGCTTTAAATGAATGTGTAGCACTTCAAATATTACTATTAATTAAATTATTTTTTGTTAACTACTTCAAATATGATCAATCTTTGCGTAAATCCTAAAATAACTTAATCATATTAGTCTAAAATAATCATTGGCCAAGAAAATAAATTTTATTGATATTCCTAGGCCAACAATAGAAGAAAAAGTATGTCGCTTATACAAACAAAAATTAAATCATATTGTCATAAAAGTTTGAAAAGAGAAAAAATCGTTCCCAGTATAATTTCAAGTGCTCAATATTCCATGGGTGTTGTAGAAGTCTCCCATCTCTATCATGGACGTGGTATGTACCTCACTTGACTCGTTCTATTACCACAGAAGGACCTTCCTTATTCGGGACCCTTTTCCTAAGCTATTTATCAATTGTATGCAGAAATACTTTCCTCAAGAATTTATCATCCACCTTAAATCTCTCTGTATTACCTTCTAATTATATTGACTCCTCATCAAAGTTTGGTAATGAGTCAAATTCATATGCGCTCTAACCCTTTTCTCTTCAATCAAATCAAGGTTTGTCCTCTTTGCTTCATGATTTGACTCATCGGAGTAATGAAGTATTCTATAAGAAGGTAAATTTGATCTGAATGGCTCATAAAATCCATTCCATACGCTAAGGCAAAAGAAGTTTCCTGAGTAGCTTCTATATGAGTCGTTCTATAAGCCATAACACCTCTTGCAAATAATTTGGTCATTTTCCAGCAGCACCTATCAAATTCTTCTTTACCCTTTCTAAAACAAACCTATTAGTAACTTCCACTTGACCGTTTGCTTGAGGACGAAAGTGTGTCAAAAAATACTATACAATACTCATCGAATTCCAAAAAGAAGTCATTTCTCTATTGTTAAATTGAGGACTATTATCTGTAGTAATCTTTTGAGGAACTTCAGAACGACAAAAAATATTATTCACAATAAACTTGATAACATCATTTGCTCTTGTACCGGATAGTGGTTCAGCTTCAGCCTACTTCGAAAAATAATCTACTGATATAATAATCATTTTTCGTCCTTCTAAAGCCATAGGTAATGACCCTACTAAATATGTTCATCATCTGTCAAAGGGAACCGCTTCGGATATGGAAGTAAGTGGTATTTTTGGTTTATAAAAATAATTAGTGAAACATTGACAAGAATCACAACCTCGTACAAAATTATAAGCATCATTAATGATCGAAGGCCAATAATAATCTTCCAATAAAACCCTCATCCCACAATGAGCTTAACCTTCCCCGTCATATAATTTAGATAAAGTTCTTTGAGATTCCTACTTTCCCAGACACCGTAATAGCGGTGTACTTGTAGACTTCTTATACAACATCTCATCTAACATTGTATAAACATGAGCCTTATACCTCAATATTTAAGTTGACTTGACATTTTGAGGCAACGTTCCCCTAAGCATAAACTCAACTATGTCAGATCGCAAGTCACCTCGAACTACTTCTAGAGTGACAAATACTTCATCGACCTACTTACACTATTCTGATCTTGTTAAAATCGAAGAACTTTCTTGTAGCAATATCCATGGATATTTTTTCGTGTATGCAATGGTTGTTAAAGAATCAGCAACCGTGTTATCTTCACGATTAATATGCTCAACAATTACTTCATCAAACAATAGAGTTAACCCTCGAATTTCATGAAGATACCAAACTAACTGATCTTTTTTAGTCTTAGATATTCCTGTCATGTGATTTGTCACCAGCTGTGAATGTGTCTCTAATCAAACTGATTTCCCCCCACAAAATACTTGCAAGCCTTATCCGTGTGAAACCTAAATCGAATAGCCTCGTACATAGCTTCTCTAGAGAGAGCAATCAATTGTACCATAACGCTTGATCCTAATATTCTAGAACCATTATGAGTTCGAACCACCCATGTTGAAACTTTTGGTAGTAATTCTTTAACTATGCCTTCATCTAATCGACTTGAATGAAACTCAACCAAAAACTATGCTAAGGCTTAAGCCTTAATTACTGTTTGAGGGGGAAAATTTTATATCAAAATCTCATAGTTCAACTGACTATTTAGTCATTCTACTAGAAATATCTAGTCTGTGTAGCACATTCTTTAATGGAAAATAAGTTCGAACAACAATTGTGTGAGGTTGAAAATAAGGACGCATTTTTCTAGCAACCCCCACTAAAGTCACGGCCAATTTCTCAAGCCTCAAATATCTTTTCTCCGATGCCAACAAACTTTTTCACACATAATAAACTGGTTTAGAAGTTCCCATTTCCTCCCTTATGAAAATAGAGCTAACTGCAAAAATCCAACACCTCTATATACAAAAACAGTTGTTCTCATATTCGAGGCTTGTATAAAATTTTAGGCGACAAAAAATGTTCTTTAATCTTCAAAAGCTCAATTTCCCACAATGGTGTCCACATAAACTCTTTTGGCCTTCTTAAAATTTGGAAAAAGGAACACATTTATCAGAAAATCGGGAAATAAATCGATTAAGAACAGCTAACCTTCCTGTCAAATTTGCACCTCTTTGATTGTTCGAGGTGATGTCATTGATATTAAAGCCTTTAATTGATCAGGAACAACCTTTATTCCCTTTTCACTTATGATATATCCTAAAAATTTACCTGACCTTACACCAAAAGTATATTTTTTATATAACTTTAATTGAATGGCTCTTAAATTCAAAAAAAGTCTCCTCCAAATATTTTAATTGATCATCATATGTTGAACTTTTAACAAGCATATCATCAATGTAGACTTCATTTTTTCTCCCAATCTGAGAAGCAAATGCTTTATTTACCAATCTTTAGTATGTCACTGCTGCATTCTTTAAACCAAATGGCATAACTCTATAGCACTATAATCCTCGATTAGTTATAAATGTGGTACTCTCTTGATCTTTTGGATCCATCTGAATCTGGTTATAACCTGCAAATGCATTCATAAAAGAAAGAATTTTATTTCTTAAAGTGGAATCAGTCAGTTGATCTATTCGAGGAACATGAAATGGGTCTTTATGGCATGCACGACTCAAATCTGTAAAGTCAACACACATTCCTCATCTTCCGTTTTCCTTTTTAACTCTGGGCTGACAGTTCAAAGTGGTTATTGTGCCTCTCAAATATGTCCAACCCTGGATAAACGATCCACCTCTGCCACAATAGCCTCAGATTTTTCCATAAAAAAGCTCGCATCTTCTGAATAATAGACTTGACCTTCAGATTTAAGCTAAGCTATGACATATCACCTCAGGTGGAACCCCTACTACGCCCTATGTCCTTCAAGAAAAAACATCTAAGTTATCAAACAAAAATTACAACAACTGATAACGCAAAGTAGGTGACAGTAATGTCCTTATCTGTAGAGATTTCCCATTAGTGAATGTATATTCCTCGATATTCTCGCCTACTGCTAAACGACCTGGGGTTTTCCTCAGATTATCGAGTTCATCTTCATCCAAGGTTAACCCCCTGATTGTTATTCAGTTATCTGGTCGTTAGAAATATGTCTTTGAGCATGAAGATATGTTGCATAACACTCTCTGGCTACTTGTTGGTCGCTTCGAACCACCCCGACACGATCTCCAATAACATATTTCAAACACTGATGGACAATGAAGACAACATCATACATTTGTGATAGCCAAGATCTCCAAAAGATAGCATTATAATTGGTTGGACATTCAACCACCATAAACAAGACTTGGACCTTCTTTTTAAAAGGGCCTTTTCCCAAACATGCCTACCTTTTGAATTCCTCAATCACTTGAGTTGCTCCTGTAAACCCAATTTTGGTACGATCAAATTGAAGAATCTTAGGTGGATTACGCATCCTATCATACGTGGACTTAAACAATACATTTGCTGAACTTTCTGTGTCTATCAAAATACGTCGAAATTCAACCCCAACAATATTTGCCCCTATAACCACTACATCTTCATGGGGTCCTACTATCCCCCTTTAATCAACCTCGTCGAACAAGATAAAAGGCGTTTCCATCTTTTCATATAAATTAGTAGACATTCTACCTTCTATATATTGTCTCCCCCAAAAATCACTAGAGATTCAAAATATTCACACAAACTTCAAACTCGTCCATGAACAACTAGTTCATCAACTGATAACAGAACCAAAGGATTTGGGTCCAAATCCATATTTTCAGATGTTGCATCAAACTTGTCAAACTTTGAATCCATTATCATCAATGTATTCTCGTGCTTCGAATTTGTATTAACAACCTGTTGTGCTGATTTACTTGGACGTTTCTCCCCACTACACATGAAGATAAGAGAAATATATGAGTATTTACATATAAAACTTTGACTAGGTTTTATATACATTCTCTATCAAATCTTACGAAGAAGATAACTAAAGTCCTTCAAAATTTACATCCTAACTTAATTGGTTACAGCATTTACTAGTTTGCATTATCATTTTTGTTAGAGATTATGAGATTGCAAGTTGGTCACAAGCGGGTGGATTCAGTGATTTAAGATATCACTCTCTTAGCAAATTTCATTGTTTTTTTAAAAATGACATTAACGACAATACATCACATCTTCTTATATGGAGAGATAACGAGATATTTATGGAAATTTATTCAATCTTCTTTATATTTCAACATTAGAGTTTTTTTTGTTGAACAAGAATTCCATATTCAAGTAAAAATGTAGAAACAAAAAATTAGTTGTTCCATTAAGTATTGAGAATACAAGACAAGCCAACGTTAACAGATATGTCTCTTATCGCACACATTAGGATTATGTTTAGATTGCGTGGAAAGTATACAATTTTGAAACCAACTAATTATCTTAATTAACTATCTTCCGGATGTGATTTTTTATGATATTTAAAAAATCTAAAATGTTAAGAAACGCGAATGAGGAATTTAGTTTGATTATTTTCTTCTACATGATCGGGTTCACCAAAAGCTAATCGATATTTATACTAATATCACGGTGCATCAAGAGCTAAGTTGGACAAAAGAAACTGCGTTGAAAATGTTGGATCATCGACTAGTATTTCAATGTTATAATATGATTCCATATAGATGATTGGAGCCGTATTTTAGGCGTCAAAATAGTCGGAGTAATGTATGATTATAAAACTGTAATCTGATTATGTAGCGAAAATACAGCTTAACTAGAGTAGAATACGAAGTGTAGGTAAGAAAACCCAAATAATGGGTATGGAGTCATATTTGTGATATAATTTGATTAATCCATAATGAATGATATGCTTATGTAGTCATATTCGAATGCATGTATGCGCTAATGAGACATGTTCGATAGCATAATCATCCTTTCTAGTAAGAAAAGAAAATTGTTGTCATTAGAATTTCAATATTCTGCTTACGGTAAATGTGCTAAACAAAACATATGGAGTAGCTTTAACAGGTTTGTTATAGTCAAGTATCCCAAGCTCCCTACGGGGAGCTGGGTTCCTGCTTTGGATATATTGCGCTGCCTTCCTCCTTTGGATATGTTGCGGCATAGCCCCCGGGTTCCTGCTTTGGATATATTGTGCCGGGTTCCTGCTTTGGATACATTGCGCCGGGTTCCTGCTTTGGATATGTTGCGGCAAAGCTCCCGGGTTCTTGCTTTGGATATATTGAGCCACCTTCTTGCTTTGGATATGTTGCAGCAACGCCTCCGGGCTCCTGCTTTGGATATGTTGCGGGAAAGCCCCTGGGTTCCTGCTTTGGATACATTGTGCCACCTTCCTGCTTTGGATATATTACGCCGCCTTCCTCCTTAGGGTATGCTGCGGCAAAGCCCCCGGGTTCCTGCTTTGGATATATTGCGCCGGGTTCCTGCTTTGGATATATTGCGCCGGGTTCCTGCTTTGGATATATTGCGCCGGGTTCCTGCTTTCGATATATGGCGCCGGGTTCCTGCTTTGGATATGATGCGGCAAAGTCTCGAGCAGTAGCATCCCAGATTTTTATGATATTGATAAGGTACTTAGGTTCAGTCAGGAGTGGTAAAGTTCTTTTCAACCTTACCCATACTTTGGACCAATGATCATGAACTCTGTTACGGTTGCAAATAAAGTAGACAAGAGAGGTGTTTAGAGTTAGCGTTTAAATTTATACATGGAAGCACCCCTCCTAGCATATACTTTAAAACTGGAGTCTTTTATATGTTTATATATGCTTTAACAACTTTGCTTTGTCAAATTCAAACGAAACAACAAAATTTCCAACTAGCAGGTTTTTACCTCGTTTCAGTTGAAATATTGTCCACAAGTACTGGAGAGGAGTTTGGATAGTCGGAGGGGACCAGCAAGTATATCGGCCGAATTGGTAGCTGCAAGTGAACAAACATCAGTATAAGACAACACATAAGCATGATCCTTGTGGACAAGTTTAAAAGACCAACCATTTGTGAAAAATGAGATTTTAAGCGTTCGCCGAGCATCAATTCAACAAAAGTTCCTTCTGAAGAAGCTGCTACGTCACATGGATTAACCTTTTGGTCAACGATGTCAACAACAGTGTGTCTAAGTTTCTGATTTATTTCTGTAATCTCATTCAAAAGGGGATGCCTAGCATACTCTAAAATAACTTCAGAAGAACAATCCTCAAATAGCATTGCTATCTCTTTAAGTGGCTTGGGTTCAGTCTGGTTTTTTAGACCTGACCTAAAATTTGACCTTGCTATAGACCAATGATCTTCATATCCCTTCCTGTTGCAAAATATAGACAAGTGTTTATTGCTAGAATTTAAAGCCAAACAGGGAAGCTAGCCCTGCTATCTGGTTTTTATCTGTCACATTGACAATAAATTTATGTCCAAATTTTGAGTGGACAAAACAATATATCCAACTTACAGGTTTTTACCTGATTTCAGTTGGAACATCGTCTAAAAGTACTGGAGAGGAAGTGGGATAAGTCCAGGGAACCAGCAAAAGCTGTGGCTGAACTTGTAGCTGCAAACGTACGAAAATCAATATATAACAACAGTGCATGTAAAAGTTAAAATGACCTACCATTTGTGCTGAAAAATGTGCTTTGAGTTGTGGGCTGAGCATCGCAGGAGTTACAGAGAAACTAACAATAAACCCTTCTAAAGTTTCGTCAATGATGTCTACCACTGTGTATAAAAGTTGCGGATTTATTTCCCTTATCTCTTTCGAAAGGAGATCCATAGCCTACAAGAGAGGACAAGGTGAAGAGAAAATATTTACCGGAGATTTCTGGTCTTGTTACTTTTTCTTTTCCTTCCAAATACAATTGTTGTTTTATATATATATAAAGCTAAGCTGTACTTTTTATGTACATTGAATTTTCTATCAGGTCCTTACCCACTTAGTATAGAACTTGTTGTTTAAATAGACATAAGATTGTAGCAAGTCGAAAAGTTAATTATCAAGCAAACTGGATCCAATAGGGCAATAGGTTTTATGCCTCGAAACATAAATAATTATATGCATGTCAATCGAGCAGGAATCGTCCGTTTTCAGGTTGTGTTGACCAGCGCATCTTGTTATTGAAAATGATCTACACTTAACAACAGTATTCCACTAGAAAAAAAAAGTAACCAGTGCATACCTTGACCAGTTTGGGATCGGCCGTCAGGATCCTTAGTTTTTCCGACAACAAACTTTTCAATTTAAAATTAAAAAAATGACCAGCAAATGCCAAATTGATTTGGGACTATAAAAAAACTGAATGTATTAAAACAGTTGATATCATCTCAGAGTGTGTTAAAACAGGATGCATAGGAGAATATATGAGTAGATTTCCGATTCCTATCCTATTCAAAATAAGCTAGATATCATTGGAGAAATCAATGAATCAATCATATACATCAATTCATTAACGCTTAGAATGAAAGATTACCTCCATGTAATCAGATATCGCCGCCATGTTTGAATAATTGGGCTCGTTCAGCACTGTGATCGCCTCGATTATAGCATTATCCAGCCAATCAGTCGTTGCAAGGGAAGAAAAATAAAACTTTGCTGAGAGAAATGAAGACAATCTTTATAAACAGACGGCGCTGATGGATCATAGGAGATAAAGGATTATAATGGACAAACGCCTAAACCTAGATACAGAAACGGTGTGATCCTTACATTCCCACAAGACGCCCTAACGGACGGTGCCGATGGAGCAGATAAAAAACTTTTATTGGAGAAACAACTAAACCTGGATACTGAAACGGTGCGTAAAGCATATCGATGACCAAAAACGGGAATTCGTGATTAGCCAAAATGATAAATTGTTTACGAATCGGACGACGATTGACTCGGTTCACAGGAATCATACTTAACTTTGTTCGGAATCTATAATCTAAGAAAGAGATGTACATAAGGAAATCAACTAAAATTTATCTAATTGCGAATTACATATCGGACAAAACAACATCAGTCCTCAATTACTTAAATTGCATACAAAAATAGAATAATCGAACCTTGTGTTAGGAGTAGATGAGGTGGGAATTTGTAAAGGCCCGTGATCTGCACCATCATCGTCATCCTCACTCTGACCGATGCTAAGAGAACCGAAATTATCTTCTCTGGGAGGGAAAGGCACTACTCTTTTAGCAGTAACTACTGCTCTACCTCTTTCTCCATAGTCCCACCAGTTAGACATCATATTCATACTCCCCCATTTATCCTATAGATATATTGTAACTATATCAGAATCAAACAAGCCACAACTAAAACACAAACTCGAAATTAATACAAATCTAGAGAGTAAAAGTAACCTTAAGATCAACATTAGGATAGAGTTACAAGACGCTGCTGAACTATGGATCTTTGAGAATCGTACGCCACTTGTCTGAGCCATGCTTTGTAAACTCTAATTCAAATAGAAAAATGAGCGATCTAATGAATAGACTCCTGATAAATAGACTGCCATAGGAATCTTACCTTGAAATTGCAATGTAATGTCACGAAGATCAGCAGATGGTGTTTGATCAATCATGGTACCAGAAGAATTCAATAGAAGATATGAGTCTGCAATTTGTTCTTCTTTACTGTTTTGTGACCGAAACGAGTAAACACTTTTAAGTGAAAACCCCAGGAAGAAAGAAACAGTTGTACAAAACCCTAACCTTATACCCAAAAATCATCAAATGGCTGTGGTTGCCGTCAATGACGGTGCCTTTACCTTTCGCGCCTCGATTGGATGCCTTCATACGCAATGCGTGACTACTAGATCCAAAACTTCGTAAGAAATTGAGATTAGACTTCCTGGTTTTGTCTTAGTACATCATAAACATGGTGTTGGATGCATTGATACCGCAATAAGTTTTTCTGATTTTCACGATTGCATCAAATATTGTGAGATTCGGTAGTTTCAATCAGCTTGACTAATTACACCTCTTTAAGTTGAAGACCAAAGAGGAGTAGTGAATCAAAACGCACCTCACAATAGCACATTACCGAACACTAATTCAACGAGTATGACTCTAAAATTTGCCTTCCTGAATTCCAAATTGGAATCAACGTTGGGTTTCCTTGGCATAAAATAAAAATCCTTGGGCAAGCTAGGTTCAAACTAAGGTAAAACCTAGTGCTTATATGCTGATTAATGCAGAAGGACATCCTCTTCCTTACATATGGAATGTGGAACATATTATACTCTATTTATCGTAAGAGTATTTTCTTGAAATTAATTTTTATCTACAATATTTATAATATATTTTCATAAATTTTTATAAGTTGTAAGTCTTATGTTATATCCAATGAACTTGTGAACTTTATTTTCAGCCATCTTTGGATGATCTTATAAAAATTTGCGAAACTCACACTTTTGTGCATTGATTCTTCATTGCAAGGTGTTTTACCTTGCCTACCCGATTTCAGGCCCCTAGCTAGAGAAGGGGTGGTTGAAGATCCTTATCATAATTCCTTTTTGATAGCTGGAGCGTCCGGTTCACATATTGGCACTCCTGAACTGCGCGAGAAAGCTAGAGAGATTATAGATGCACAAATACCTATGGAAAATTGGAATATGATGAGTGGTCAAATCATATGCAGGCCTGGAAACTGAAATTTGTTGCAATAACAGAACCTCCAATAAATTTTATGGTCCGTTCTCGTTATAAAGGGAGGAAAAGGCATAGGTGGGCACTTATGGACAAGGCATACATGCACAGTAATTGGAGATGTTCACATTAGTTGGTGAGAGATATATTCTAACATGGGATCATCTCTTTCGTACAAGTGGGAACTTCTCTCCATCAGACCGTGTGATTTTTTTAATCGATGAATTTCTGAAGCTCTCATTGGATAGGTATGAGACAGTTAGAGCATATGCTGGGGAGTGTCTTTTGTAGATCCTGAAGAGGTGGTCAAGCTTGATATCAAAGTGTAAGATTTCTCTTTATGAGAACTTGCAGAATCCCACTCTACCAGAATATGTGGTTGTAGGGCATTTTGCAATCCTTTCCACACAAACAATTGTCAATCATTTAACAACAAACGTCACCCCTTGAATTTGTGAATAGATTTTGATCATGAATTTCTCTCTTTCTGGTGTTTGCTTTTATCTCTCACCATGAATTACTGAAATATCAAAAGGCAATCAATGAGCTCTTTTTTATATACAATATTTACTTCGCCGGACTTCCCACAAGCATCATGAAGCCCGTGGACAATCATGTTAACAATCCAAAATTCATAGACTTGGTTTACCGGATTGGTTCCATGAGCTTTGATTCAACTATCTTGCATTGGAGGTACAATCTAATGGCCAACCGCGTACTGCTTCTGTTAGCAATGTCAACCTGATCCAAACTTCTATTCCAACATCTTTGTTGAAACTGCAGGTCATTACTTGAACAGTTTGAAAAGCCAACTTACTCAGACAATGATACTTGCAATATCGGCTCTAAATACATTATTGAAAGAATCACCTCATAAGAAATCTGCTAAAGATCAACCTATGTTATCGGAGGTTTCACAAAGATATACTAAAAGGTCTCTTGAAGGAGCATTACGTCAAACTGTTAAGAGGGATTCTTTAATGGGACTTTAAATAGTCTTTCTAATGTCCATTGATTGCTGATACTGAGAGTACATCATCAAAGGGAGGTCATGGCAATTGTTCCTTTCGAAGCCTGGCAGACAAATCAAACCCTTTTCTATCTTGATTTTTTGGCTTCATGGACAAGAACTCGCATTTGGATCTCCTTATTACGAAATGATACCTTCTACTCAAATTAAGCACGTATTTTCAAACGGTTAATACAAAAGTGTCGGATGCCGCTGTTAGTGGCTCTTAAAAGTCCATTGTAGGAGTAAACTAATTCCAAGGAGAGGTCAAAAAAGTGTTTGCTGCTGATGCGTTGGCTGGGGTCTTGCATTCTGATTTCAATGGTCTTCTTGGGGCATGGGATAGTTGGGTTATTCTTATTTCAGAGTATCATTCTTGCTCGATCTGTAGAATCCTTACCTGAGTGGGCTTGCATACGCTATACTGTTACCGGAAAAGGAACACGTGGAACAAGAGTTCCTCTTATGAGGCAACATATTTTAAATTGTTTGGCAGCACCTTTACCTTCGCATGTAACTACAACCGTAGTTGCAACGCGCTACACTTTTCTTTCAGCTGCACTAATAGAACTATCGCCACAGAAAATACCTTTTTCAGAAGTTCAGCGGCCAAATATGCTTCTGGACGAGTTGTTGGATAATATGTGCCATCCAGAAAATGTCTTTTTCTCTCGGTGTCAGTGTTATAACATTCGGTTCATGTTATAGATTCATAATGATTCATCTGAAAGTGAGAATAATGAAATTTACAATCAACTGGAGAATGAAAGGTGGATTTAGTTGCTTACTGGAAAGCCATCCGAAGCAGTTTTAAATATTCATAAATCCAACATGTCAGACAGTTTAAAGACGTTGATAGTAGTAGACATTCAAAAAGGTTACGGGAAAGGTGATTCACAGGATGGTGTCAAATAGATGGAGAAGTTATTTCATTTCATTATCTCAACTTTGAAGTCCGGAAGATCATCATATTTGCTTGATGTAATTGTGCGAATTCTTTACCTAGTAGTCTCCTTGCAGGAAACATCAAATAAAGATTTGTCCATGCTGGCGAAGGCAGCTTTTGAATTGCTGAAATGGAGGGTCTTTGGGGCTCTACATCTCCGGAAAGCTGTTTCTGTTGTACTTGCTTCTGTTAATGATTCTAACTGGTACAACAAGATCTGCGACTCTCAAGTACCTACCTTCGTACTTTTATGTTTAGACACACATATGGAAACTAGTTGATTGTCAATTGGATGTGAGGGAGCATGCTGCAGCAGTTCTCGCCCCAACAGAGGAGTATGAAGTCTACTCAGTTAGTTGCTTCTGTGCATGGTGCTGTCCTTGCTTTGGAAGCTTCTGTGTTATCTGTCCCATATGATATACCCGCTTGGTTTCCTGATCATGTAACAGTTTTTACTCGTATTGCTGGGGCGCCTTCACCGATAAAATCTACGGTGACAAAGGCAGTTGCAGAATTCCGCCGTACTCATGCAGATACATGGACTATTCAGAAAGACTTATGTACTCCAGAGCAGCTTGAGGTCCTAGGCTCCTAACTAATACATCATCGTCATCACTTGCTTGATCTCCAGAGACAATGAGAATTTATAATTTTTTGATCATGTAAAAACTATTTGATATCTTACTCTTGTGAAGTCTCCTACATTATAGACCGCCCCTTGGATTAAGGAGTTATAAAACTATATAGCAATCTCTGGAGTTGTAAACAATGGAGTTCGAGAATTTCCTGATTACTTTTTCACAACAAATAATGGAAAAACAAAAATTGACAAATGGAATAGATGGAAAGTTAAAAGAACTACAGAAAACCGTGATGTTATTTCATTAAGACTAAAACCTTAAATCCAGTTTAGGTTTTACAGACTGGTAGTGGTCTTTGCTCTTCACAATGAGAGCGGCAAATGTAGGGTTCCTGAGTTGACAAAGACTTAGCAACTAGATTTGTCAAATGCTTTAAAACATGTATGGCCCAACCTTGTTAAGCTTGTTTTGATATGGCTTGTAAAGCATCTACCCAGGTAAAGTTCAAAGATAACAGCTTTAAAATTCAAAACACAAAAGAAACTTAAATATCCATCCATTGAAATTATAACTTTCAAATTCAAAACACAGTCATAAGACACTTGAAACAATTATTCATTGAAACTATAACAACAATGTAACTGTCATGGGCTAAAAAATAACCCCCTCATCCAGAAGTCAGTACATGTCAACAATACTAATATATAGTCTTCAAGACTTGCCAGGAAAGTCTCTTCGTCCTTTGTGGCATATCTGCAAAATTTCGACAAAATTCAGAGGTGTAGAGTAAGGTTACAATGGTCCTAGACCTATCATGATAGTTTTGTTTCTGTTACTCCTACATCCAAACAGAACAAATATCACAAGTTCATGTACACCCACTTGGGTACTTTTTCTGTTATATTTCTTATCATAAAAATAGAAACTCACCATTTTGCCTTTCCTTTTGCCCTTCACCTTTGCACTTATTGCTTTCGCAAAAGCCATGGCTTTCTCAGCCTCTTTTTCAGCTTCCTCAGCCTCTCTTTGTGCTTCCATAGCTGCTCTAAGTGACTCCTCAGCCTCTTGAACTGCTACAGAAGCAAATGCTGCTGCCTCTTCCGCGTTCATCGTCTTCATCTTCTCAAGATCCTTTTGGACATCAGCCATTGTCAAAAGATTGGGTTGACATATTTTTTTGGGTCCCCGTATGACCACCTTTCTTCTCCCTCTAGGAAATGGCAAAGTAGATGCGATTCTGTACTTCTTTTTATCCTACAAGGGTAAGGATGGTTATCATTATAAATATAATGATATCACTTGTACTAATTGAGTGTGTCAAATGTCGGTTCCAATGAAACAATTGAGAACAACAGCTAGTAGGTTATATCCAAACTCCCGCATGTATTATAAACATACGAATTGCAAGCAGGGGCTCTTAAGTCAAAATAGAGACAGGAACTGAAAAGGACAAGCCAAACAGATACAACCATAAACTAAGCAAATGTGTTCACACACTTCGCAAAACATGAATATATATACAAACTCATATAATTCTCTTTAGCTGAATACCAACTCAGTAAAGCAACAATACATATTAAAGATCCTAACTCTTATTATAAAACAATCCAAATGAAATTGGGCATCTAATTAATATAAAAAGATTTAGTTGATAATATGCATTATTCAAGACTAAATGCATACAGAACTTGTAAATTCCAGGTTTAAGATCAACTGCTTGTTGTAAAATAAATGCATGTCAATCAAGCATGATCCGTCCACTTCAACCAGCGCATATTGTTATTGAAAATAATCTACATATAAAAACACTATTCCACTAGGAAAACAAAAAGTCCCCAGCGCATACCTTAAACAGTTTGCCTTCGGCCGTCAGACTCCTTAATTTAGCCGGCAATAATCTTTGCAAATTAGGTGGTACCCAACATTTTTTCTGAAAAATATATGAAAGAGATCAGATTAAATTTTAACAAGTTAATCCCAAATTAATTTGGGATTGAACGAATTTTGGAATGTATTAAAAGAGATTATATCATCTCATAGTGTACTAGAACAGTATGCCTACATATGCCTATACCCCTGTGGTAAATGAGTAATGACAGGCGGAATCCATGGTATATACTATTCCATATCATAAACATTGAGAGTACACGAGTAGATTTCCCAATTCCTAATCGTATTTATACTAAAGATTTCCCAATTCCTAATCGTGTGCATACTAAGATCGATATCACATGATAAATGAATTAATCAGTTGTAGACATCATTCATTAATTTTCCGAATAAAAGATTACCTCGATGTATTTTGATATCGCGGCTTTGTTTGAACCATCGGGCTCGTTCAGCACTGCGATCGCCTCCATTATCACCTTATCCAGCCAATCAGTCATCGCAAAGGAAGAAAAATAAAACTTTGATGTGCGAAATGAGACAGTAGAAGCGCAATCCTTATATTCGCGAAACACACCCAAACGGGGGTGGTGGATGGCAGACAAAGTATTCTATTGGACAAAGTCAAACAACTAAACCTAGAAACGGTGTGATCTTTATATTCCCAAAACGCGCCCAAACCGACGGCCGCTGATGGATTACAGCTAAAGGGTTCTATTGGACAAACACCTAAACTTAGATACTGAAACGGTGCGTAAAGCATATCGATGAGCAAAAAGGGAATTAGTGACTTAGCCAAAATGATAAATTGTTACGAGTCCGACAACGATTTACTCGGTTCACCTGAATGCTACTTAACTTCGTTTGGAATCTCTACATATTGAAATCAGCTAAACTCTACCTAAATACTAATTTTTCATCGCCGACAAGAACATCGGCCCTCAATTATTTAAATTGAATTCAAGAATATTATAATCGAACCTGATATTAGGAGTAGATGAGGTGGGCATTTGTGGAGGTCCATGATCAGCACCATCTTGGTTATTCTTACTGATGCTAAGAGAAGCTAACTTATATTCTCTTGGACGAAATGACAGTAGCCCCAATTCCCACCAGTTCGACATCAATTTGCATTCCTCCATTTATTCTATAGATAAATTATAACCATCTAAATATCAAACAAGCCACAACTATAACACAAACCCTAAATTAAAGAAAAATCGTAAGACTAAAAGTAACCTTGAGATTGACGTTCAAACGAATTGAACTTACAAGAGCCTGCCGAACTCTAGATCTTTCAGAATGGTACGCCACTTGCGTGAGCCATGGTTTGTAACCTCTAATTGAAATAGAAAAATGGGCGATTGAATGAATAGGATGACTAGAAAGCACAAATTTTAAATTTTTGATGAATAAACTGCCATACCAATTTTTCACTGAAATCGCAGTGTAATGTCGAGAAGATACTTCATGGTTTCCAGGGACAAGCTCAGCACCAGAAGAAACCAATAGAAGATATGAGTCTGCAATTTGTTCTTCTTTCCGGGTTTGTGATCCAAACAGAAACGGGCATATATTCTTTAGGTGAAAACCCTAACCCGATACCCAGAATATGATCAACGATTGCTGTCGTTGCCGTCACCGGCGGTGCCTTTACCTTTCGCGCCTCGGTTAGATGCCTTAATACGCAACAGGTGACTACTTAGATCCAAAACTTTGTAAGAAATTGAGATTAGAGTTCCTCGTTTTGTCATAGTACATCGTAAACGTAGCTTTGGATGCATTGATAATGCAATAAGTTTACAATATTTTTTCGGATTTTCACGATTGCATTAGATATTGTGAGATTCGATAGATTCAATCAACTTGATTAGTTTCATCAAATGTTTTATCAGAAGACCAAAGAGGAGTAGAATGTGGTAATAGATCGATAAAACAAATCTCGAAATCGTGCTGTGAACATTCCTAGATTTTAGATTCCATTCCATGCTCGAATGATTTAAATATAGAATGTTTTAGATTTCAATAAGTATATTTGTTTATGTGAATGGTTCAAAGATGTAGTGGAGAAGGCTTGAAGAAAGTTGGGGAATGGAAAACCATATTGGTGAAAAAGGTAGAAGAGAATGAAATTAAACGAGGATTGGAATTGGGTTTGATGTAGCATAGAAAGATGTTAAAACGGAAGTTTGATCGTTTGATTCTCCAACTGAAGATGCAAGTTGGGATTGAACACCATATTTAAGAAAAAACCGAATATAACCTTAGAGAGCAGAACATCCCAAGGAGACTAGGTCTTTAAAAAAAATTGTATGATTTGGGGAATAAATTACAATCCTTTCGTAAAAAATATTAAATTAAATAATAGGTTTGTACAAATATGCAGAGATATCTCAAAGAATTGGAAATTAAAAAAAAATGGCAGGCATTAAAAAATATTAAATTAAATAATAGGTTTGTACAAATAAGCGAAGATATCTAAAAGAATTGGAAATTAAAAAAAATGGGAGGCATGATAAACTATCGTACAGCTTAGATCGAAAATAATATACAATATCTTAACTAGTATGAGACATTTTGAGACAATACCAAAAGTAAAGTCGTGCTTATAATATTCCACAATGTAGTGTTTTATATTTACGTTTGTTGGAGCCGAACCTCTCTTAGAGTTCTTGATGCATAAATTAAGATTTTGCTTGCCCAATAAAATAAAAAAATGGTAAGGTGAGGTCATGTTTGTATACCACGTTTGCAATGATTAATTATATAATCGAACAGATTTTAATGTTGTTTGTAACAATTTTATCAAGATATAAAATCACATCAAAGAGATACATATTAGTCGAAGTCCCCAAATCAGTATCAATTCATACCATTGTCTGGAACTTTGTGGTGCTCCGACCGGAAGGTTAATAGAAAGTCACTATTGATTTAGGATCCACGTAATATGGTAAGTACATTCAATAGTACCCAATGTGTATTCATCTGTATTTTTTGTCCTATAAACCTATTCATATTGTACGTGGTCGAAAATGGAGCTTATTATCGTAATACTTATTGTGTTGATAAATTTTATTTTATGATCATTGTTTGATTGAGGGCATGGCAAATCAATGTTTTGGAATCACTCAGAAGTTTCACTCATCGAGTATGACAAAAATGTTTTCCAAACAAAATTCTACGATAGTAGCCTTATATTTAGCCTCGTTGGTAGAGGCATGATAACTAAATTTGTTCACCTGATATAGATGATCACCAGAAATGTCAATAAGTTTTCGCCTCGACTTCTGGACCTGCATCGGCTAGACAATCAACTCAAACTCAAGGTTGTCATGTATACTTTTTCACTCTTTCATATACTATGGGATTTCACTTGGAAAATAAAATGTTCTATGCTAATGGATTCGAGTCAATAACCATGGTTTCCAATGCACGAGATCTTGTAGCACTTACCAATGAGGCCCTATTCATTAGTATTACACAAAAGAAATCAATTATAGACACTAATATAATTAGATATGCTTTGCTTAGACAAACTTGGGGTTTGCGATCCCATGTAAGATCGGTTCAGGATCATGGGATCCTTTTCTATCACACAGGCTTCAATTCAAGGACTTACTCTAAGGCTAAAAGGTAAACTAATGAAAGAAAGGAACTAACAAGAAAAAGGTCAACAACCTAGGAAATGCTAATCCCTTAACTTCCTGACTCGATGGAAAATGAGGAAAGCAAAAGATAAGAGGATTGGAAAGATCTAATATAAAATTCGTTCCCTCGAAAAGAGGATCTAGATTCAAGGAGGGAGGCTAAAATGTACTGCGTAGCACAATAAATTTGTTATTGGTTGTAAAACACCGATGCTATTGTTGAGAGTAAATCCTATATTCATAGATTTCTCTAGATATCTTCTTAAAATAGAGTTTATTCAGTTAAGAACTTGATAAAAAAAAATGAGCCAAAGTTTATGCTTTTATGATCGAGCAGAGTTTGATACTGATATCAAAGTTTTCCAACTAAACTAACCAACATGTGAGGCATCGCAATATATTAGACTCTTAGGTTAATTATGGAGTGGGGAAATGGTCTACGTGACCATGAAATGACTCTGGAAGTACGGATTCATCGTTTGGCCTGCAACCACCACTCGTAAAACTAATTTTTCCAACTAGAGATACTTGGTTTCAGAATTGATGTAGGTCTTACTAATGTATTAAACAACCTTAGTTATGTTACCCTTCTAACGGATAAAGACCATACTAATAGCATGATCCAATACATCCAAATTGAGGAAAACAAATATCCCTTAAAATAAGCTTAAACAATAATTATGAGAAGCTGCTACTTGATTTTACGAAATGCCTCATCACACTTTGACGACCACGGCAAGCGGCCGACTTTTTGAGAACCCAAAAAACGAAAATATTTTTGAGATGATAGTGATATAAACCCGTTGAGGTATCCAGCTTACCGGCTAAAATCTAGAACTCTTTTATAGTGTGAGGTGGTTCAATAGCAGCTAAATCGGATAATAATTACAAATTGTATAAGACTATAAATGAGGTGATAATCCTAAAAATCTAATCAAGTAATTTAAAAACTATTATATACTTTATTTAAAATAAAATAGCCAACTAAAAATAAAATATAAAATAACACATTCCATAAAATATTATCTTGTTTACTTTCTAAAATATTAAATTGTTTCAAAAATAATTATCTTGTTGCAGGAAAATTTTCAAAATGCAAAAATATAGTTGATAAACCTATCCAATATCCAAAAAGAATATAAAATAGTTGAGAAACAACTGAATATCTACTAACTATTCAATTTGGAAACACGTTCAAAACATAATGATGGTGTAAGTAAATCTTATATATTACAACAATAATTATACATTTCATAAATAATTTATAGATTATTGCATACAAATTCAAGTTGGAAAATAAATCCATCGATATGAATTATTTAAAAAAAATAGCTTCAACTTGAAAGAAAATTTTGAAGAAAAACTAATTGTTGCAACAAAAAAATGACAAACAACATGAAAAAGTCAAAGGGCTAGGCTAAAAGGAGACCCCTTTTGGCTACAATGAGACCCCTTACTCTAAAACAAATTTCTGTAAACGTGAAATGACCATTTTACCCTTCAAATATAAAACAAAAGTTCTAACAAAAAATCTAACTTTTTCTTCATCTTCTTCTTACAACTTTCTCTCTCTAAGTAAGCTAAATTTTTAAAAAACACTAAAGAACCTGGATTTGAGTTGCAATATGGATGATTTCTTGTTAGAGGAGGATGAGCCTTTCACGGACCATCTCCAAACCCAAGAAGAGGTGTATTTCAGGTTTTTAAAAATTTCAGTGCGAATATAGCACTACCAACGCTAGATTTTGTCAAAATAGAGCGCTAGGAGCGCGCGAATTGGACAATATTGCGAGCACGGGCTTCGCGATTTTGTCAAAATTGAGTGTTGGGAACGCTACGATTTGTGAGGATATCGGGTTCTGAGCGCTCAATTTTGATAAAATCAGACACTCTATGCTCGTGATTTCGGCTAAAGTGAACATTCCCCACGCGCGAAACTCTATGGAAATTTCGTAATTTTTCATTTTTATAGCTTACGCGTTCGAAACTCAAGTTTATTTTCACCAATATAGTACATTAGTCATTTTCAATAAATGGTGTAAATTTTAGACAAAAAACTCAAAAAATATGGTAAAAAATACCTTGAAACTAGCTTTAAATAGCCAAGAAAGTACACTAGAAATCCAGAAAATAAAACGGACTTGAGGGATAAACCTAGTAAAACAAAATCTTGGTACAACACCAAGTCAAACAACAACAAACACAATCATTTTTAAAAACTCCTACTAGAAGTCGGAGTCGTAACTGGTATTGTCTTCAACGTCGACGCCGTTGGCGATATCATCATCCCTACATGCAATGTTATCCTCCAGATACAATATCATCTCCGGAGTAATGAAATCGTTAACCGTCATGTTTCACTCACGTTTTGCTTCTTTCATAATTTAAAATAGGAGGAACATCAAACGCTCGAGCGGTTTCACAGCTAAATACCCGTTTTTCACTTCCTCACGGTTGCGCAATATGTAGCTAGTTTCCCTACGCATACCATAATTGAAATACATCCTACACAAGACACGTTCGAAGAAAGCATTGCTAGTATCTTCCCCCAATTCTCGAAGGACAATCTTCATTGCTTGACACAAATGGTAGTCTTCAGCCACACTGAAATCCATCAATAGTATACTGGTTTTTTTTTACTTTGTTATTGTTTCCAAATGGTGAGTGATTATAGCGTCTTGAAATTGAAAACAAAACATTGTTAGATGTTTAAATGTAAGACGAAAACTACCGAGATAAATGTCATTCTAAAAAATGTTCCAAAACAGCTTAATCGATTTTGGAAGCAAAATTGTGAATGCCCAGTTCGCAATTTTGGGGAAATTGCGTACTGGGCATTCGAAATTTTGCTTCTAAAATCGCACACGCCTAACACCTAATTTTGGGCAAATCGCGAGTTGGGCACTCGCGATTAGCCCAAATTTGGGCGTTGGGCATGCGTGATTCGTCCTCATTTTCGAAAACCCCTAGATTCTTACAAACTCAACCAAAATAAAAAAAAATCATACCAAAACGTTGATAATGAGTTGACTAACACGTATCTACAACTATTTTCTTCAAAAAAAAACATATAGATGAAAATCGGACTTTTGAGGCAGAACCTATAACTCTAAATATCACTAAAAATACCTAACTAAATTGCATAAAAAATACATGAATAGGTATAGGATTCATACATTAACGTTTTTGTAAGTTCAGATTTGAGAAATCTTGAGTTTTGTTTCGGCAGATTTTGAGAGGTTTTGGTGAAGAGAAGAGAGAAAATAATATTTTTGGCTGAAAATACAGCTTTTAAATTAAGGGTAAATGGGTCATTTTTGGGGTCTCGTTATAGCCAAAATAGGTCTCATTATAAAAGAGTCTCATTATAGCCAAATGGGGTCTCGAAATAGTCTTGCCCAAACTCAAATTACACGGGAGTATGAAATATCCGAAAATCCAAATGATACGAAACAATATATCCCCACGATAATACGTAAACAGGATGTCAGGTGAAGTTTTGAAAATTACTTACTTATTTTAAATGGATTATAGCTATCCAATGGCGCATTAACGACGTAACTAGGAGCCCTCCAAGGCATTTGACCAACATCCACCATTCGAGGGTCGTCCACTCGCGTACAACCTCATGCTTGGCCATCATAGCCAAGCATACAGCCATGCCTTATCGTGCGCTAGGGTGCGCGACCAATATGTTTGGCCATGATAACCAAGCGTCAACTAACCAAATGGTGTGCGCTTGAGCACGATCTTTAGCTTGTCCATGATGGACAAGCTAAACAGTAAGGTTTGTTCGAGCGTTAGGACTCAACGAGGAAGCTTAGATAGGGTGGTCAAAGGTTAGCACACCAAACTTGGCCGGTATAGCTAAGTATATTGTCCGGCATGGTCGCGCGCTAGGGTACGATCATACCTAACTATATGCTTATCTATGACGGGAAAGCATACGGTCATGACTGGTCGTGTGTTAAGGCGCGACCATGATACTTAGTTATCATGGCCAAGTTTATGGCCAAGCATCTCTTAGCAAGTGGGTCGTGCTTTTACGAACGACCCATAAATTGGCCACCGCGACCATGTCTAACGCACAACTCAAATGTACATTTTTGTTATTGTGCACTTAGTTAATAAAGCAAACACGATTCAACGTTGGACCCAAGAAATCCTAGCACGCAAGAAATTCTGAAAGACATCGAGTGAGTTTACCTTTCATCCGGATCATTAATTGTACGAAAATCGTTTATGATATTCTACAGCTAAAGCACTTGACACTATACATAAAGTATTTGAAATTATACTACAACTCTATCAAAATGACGTGTCCGGCTTTGATAAAGCAACTAGAAACCTAGAAAATGATATAGAAAACATATTCCTATGACACCCCCAAATCGAGGTCGTTATCTAAAGGGTATTATAATCATTCACCAAAGAATGAAAGTTAATGATAGAGTGTAAATAGTAAAAATATAGAACTATAAAAATTGTAATCCTCTTTACGTAATACCAGTGTTCTTCAAAAAGTTTATCAAATTCTTATTTTGTTTGTCTTTTCGATCTTCATTATACTTTACATCTAAAGCTTAACTCGTTAGGTAAGTTTTTACCTCACCATTCTTGTTCCGTTGTCAAGAGTGAGCATAGCCATATATCCCAAACAATTATCGTGATACTAAGATGATGAATCCAATATAGAAGCTAGTATATTATCAATGGGTTGAACCACTATACCCTCTTATGTCTCCCATAATACAAACTAAGGCCGAGGACAACGGTGTGCGAAAAAAAGAGGTGAGAAGCCAATATATGTTTCTCGAAAAGGTGTGGTGTGGGCTTGCAGAATAGGGTTGGAAACACCAAGTATCTATTTCATGGATAAATATTTAGAAGAAGTAACAAAGTGAGAATCATAAAGGGATACCTCGGGGTAGTCTACAAAGAATCGACGGGAGACTCATAGAACTCAACCCAAACACTACAATTGTAGATGTTGGCTCGAGAAGGAACGTGTCAGCCATCTAATTCTAGAGCCCCTTTTATTGTCGACGAACTTTGGGAGAACCATTAGTAATTGTCACTGGGAAGCTTCGTCAAGTATTTTTAATCCCATTAATCTAGGTTTTCACGAATCTACCTATTCAATCGATTATAAGATCACATGAGGCTTCTGCATGTCTAACGAAATGAGCAATCAAGCTGGGAGAATTCAATATTGAATTTGTGTCTTAGAATGCGATAAAGGGGGACATGTTGACTTTGTATCCGAATGAATTGTTATATATTATCTGAAATCCCATCAAATAATATATAACAAATCGCGGAAACAGTTAAACCCTTTTGCTAGATTCATCTATAAAAGAAACATAAAATCAAGAATACTTACGGGTTTGCATGCTGCTATCCATCTAGTATTCTATTCAATTCTTTTGCGTTCTGCAGCGATTCCATGTTCTCCGACGATTCCTTATATGAAACTAAGAGACCTGCAGAATCAGATTAGAGAAGAAGGAAAAGTTTCCAGACACTCAAGAAAGCGGCCGTATTTTTAATTAGGGTTTAGAGTGATGAAAGTAAACCTAGCCCCTTATTTATAGATTTTACAATGTGAAGCCCAACATTGTAAAGCCCATCCTTTGTTACTTCCTTGTGTCCGGGATCATAACCCAATAAATTGATAATTCAATTTATATCCCTGATTTATTAATTCAGGCTTAAGTGTTGAGATTTGGGCCCTCTTCATCACAGTGCCCAAATTCAACCTGGTTACCACACTTGAGCCCATAACGCCTTTTTACCCATAGGTCCAATATAGTTAATTAAATAATTAACTCGACTACTTTTAATTTGGACTTCCTTAAGACAATAATCGAATATGTTTATTTAGCATGTCGGTCCAAATTATTGTTAGTCTATAAATATATTAAATAAATATATTCCAACAATCTCCCACTTGGACCGTCATATGCTACTCAAGAATACATATTCAACTTTAATGGGATCCCTATATTCATTGTCAATGGACAAACGGTACAACCCCGTACATGAATGATAACAATAAAGGACTAAAGACCTCTTTCTCGTAATGTGAACAATAGGATGCAACAGTAATCACATTACCATTATCAATCAATTACTTGGGCCAATTATGGAGCGTGGTAAGAGTAATATGGCTTGTAATTGTACATATCTACTCTTAAATGGTTCCTAATTTTGGAGATCCAATACAGTACAAATATCAATAAATATTTCCAAGCATATATATATTGCAATAAACTTTAATGTGCACAATACTGCAAAATATAACATCAGATCCTATTACAAACTCTCCCACTGAAACTAACAATCCTCTAAATCAACTACACCCATATTGATGGTGTGTCCCTGGAAAACCTTAGGCAAAACCGCCTTTGTTAAGAGATCTGCTATCATGGAGTTTGTTCCGATGTGATCTATACTTATCTGACCCATCTGTACTCTTTCTTTAACAGACAGAAACTTTATGTCTATGCGTTTGGATTTAGACGCGCTCCTATTGCTGTTAGAGTACTGCACTGCGGAATTGTTATCGCAATATAACCTCATAGGGCCTTCTATCCCTTGTACAATGCGTAATCCAGTAACAAAATTCCGCAGCCATAGTGCCTGGTTTGATGCCTCAAATCATGCAACAAATTCTGCTGCCATGGTGGACGATGCAATAAGTGTTTGCTTTACACTTTTCCAGGATATTGCACCTCCACCCAATAAGAATATGTTGCCTGGCGTGCTTTTTAATGTGTCTGCGCATCCACCAAAATCCGAGTCGAAATACTCGATGATCTCCAGTTTATCCGACTTCCTATATGTCAACATGTGCCCCTTTGTTCCTTGCAGATATCGGAGTACTCTTTTAACTGCTTTCCAGTGATCCATTCCTGGGTTACTAACATATCTCCCCAACATGTTTACAACAAAGGAAATGTCCGGCCTAGTACAAACTTGAGCATACATTAAACTCCCAACTGCAGAAGCATAAGGGACCGTTTTCATTTCCTCAATATCAAGTTTTGTCTTAGGACATTGACTCAGACTAAGTCTGTCACCCTTTGCTATAGGGGTACTTAGGGGTTTGCAATCTGTCAACCCGTAACGTTGTAACACACTTTTAATGTATGTTTTTTGTGATAATCCAAGAATACCACGAGAACGATCTCGATGTATCTGGATTCCTAACACAAAACTGGCATCACCAAGATCCTTCATATCAAACTTGTCTGATAGAAATCTTTTTGTAGTGTGTAACAATTCCTTATTGTTTGAGGCAAGCAATATGTCATCCACATATAATATAAGAAATATGAAATTACTCCCACTGAACTTGTGATAAACACAATCCTCAACCGAGTTGATCTCAAAGTCATAACCGACTATCACCTCAAGGAATTTGTGATACCATTGACGAGAAGCTTGTTTAAGCCCATAAATGGATTTCTTAAGTCTGCAAACCAGATCTTTTGAGTTACTTTTTACAAAGTGTTCTGGTTGCATCAGGTAGATCGTTTCCTCAATATTATCATTGAGAAAAGCGGTCTTAACATCCATCTGATGAAGCTCAAGGTCAAAATGTGCAACTAATGACATGAATGTTCTAAAGGAATCCTTCGTCGATACTGGAGCGAAAGTTTCTTTAAAATCAATCGCTTCACGTTGAGTATAACCTTTCGCTACAAAACGTGTTTTATGTCTTTCCAAATTACCCATGGAATCGCGTTTGGTTTTGTAAACCCATTTACAACCAATTACCTTTTTCCCTTCAGGTAATGGGACAAGATCCCATACCGCATTATCCTGCATTGATTTATACTCTTCTTTCATAGCATCTATCCACTTTTGAGATTCAGAGCTTGCCATGTTCTGTTTCTAGGATGAGGGATCATCTATAGTTCCAGCACATAACTCATCATGCTCCTGAAGATATACTATAAATTCTGGACCTATAGTACTCTTCATTTCTCTAGTGGACCTTCTTAATGGCACTATTTCCTCCTGTTGCACTTCTTGAGGAGGTAAAGTTTGATCATTATGAACGATGTCATTTTGATTCCCTTGTGGAAGATTATCTTGAGGTTCCTCTTGTTCTACCTGAATCTCTGTATCCTGGTTAGAACCCTCAAGTGGAGCATCAATGTTAATCTGAGGATTACCTTGTTCTAATGGGATCAAAATGATTGGCATTACCGCCCAATCTTCACATATCTCAGTATCCCTATTAAAACCTTCATGAATCTTTATGGATTCTTCCTCAAAATCAACATATGTTCCCTTATTCTTCCCCCCAAACTCAACATCCTCTAGAAACTTGGCCGTTCCTGTCTCAAATATTGTACCAGTGAGAGAATCATAAAACTTAAACCCTCTAGAATGTTCGGAATAACCTATGAAGAAACAACTAACTGTTTTTGGGTCCAGTTTCTTTTCTTGAGGTTTGTATGGTCTCACCTCAGCTGGACAACCCCACACATGCAGATGCTTTAAATTAGGTTTACGCCCGTTCCAAATCTCATATGGAGTCCTAACAGTAGCCTTTGTGGGTACTCGATTGAGTATATAAGCGGCACATTTGATGGCTTCCCCTCAGAGAGATAATGGTAGAGATGAGTGGATTATCATGCTTCTAACCATATCTTTTAATGTTCGGTTCCGTCTCTCAGATACACCGTTCATGCGAGGTGAACCGGGCATAGTGTATTGAGGGACTATTCCACACTTCTCTAGGTACTGTGCAAAGGGTCCTGGACGTTGTTCACCTGATCCGTCATATCTACCATAGTATTCACCACCACGGTCAGATCTAACGGTCTTAATGCTTTTACCAAGTTGTTTCTCAACCTTGGTCTTAAAAGTTATGAACTTGTCCATGGCCTTATACCTTTCTTGTTGACCGAACCTTGACCCGGTCCTTTGCCATCTGCCTTCCGCTTAGGCCATGACCCTTTTGTAGATGTAATCACATTAACCTCAGGCGTTGTGCCTTTAAGTCTTTCCTCCTCCCGTGAAGCGTGGGAAATCAACTAATTGATGTTCCACTTTTCTCGCATGCAGTTATAGGTGGACTGGAAATACTTAAACCGGTCTGGCAGCGAATGAAATGTGAATCCCACTTTGCATTCCTCAGGTAAGTCTAAACCGATTGCCTTTAACTGTTGGCCAATCATCGACATTCCCAGAATGTGCTCCCGGATTTTACCTTTGCCATTATACTTTTTAGTAGCTAGCTCGATGAGCAAACGTTGCATCTCTACCTTTTCATTTTTGGCAAAGGCTTTCTCAATCTCCGTGAGAAAGACCGAGGCAGTGGTAACACTTTTAGGGACAGCCCACGCAATGCTACTCGTATTCCCTGTAACAAGAGCGCCATGCATAACTTATTTGACCTTTCCCACTTTTCATCAGCCTTAGTTTCAACCGGTGTACTTTCCGGACTAAGGGGAGATGGTTTGGGAGTTAACAGTGCATAGTCGTAATCATGTACAGATAAAATCGGCAACATTTCTTCCTTCCACAATTGGAAGTCCGAACAATCCAACAGCGGTGGACGATTCCCCAACAAATTGTAACCCATGGATACTATAATAAGAACAAACAACACAAAGCACATCTAGCATCTTGACATATAACTGAAAACATATGCATAAACATGACAAATACATGTAAAACATAAAATTCCTTGATAATAGATACCGGAGGGCAAATCAAATTAACATGAAATTTTATGAGTTTGAGAAAAATACTATGATCATTATTTTAATTTTCTAATTGCCAATGAGACCTTCCGGAGAGCCGATGTCATTTACATATATTAAAATAACCATAATTTGATTTTCTTAAGTACCGGTGAAACCTTCCGGAGGGCCGATTTCACCTACTTAAAATCAAAAAATCGTAAGGCTGAATCTAATTTATCCTAAGTACCGATGAAACCTTCCTGAGGGCCGATCTCATCTAATTAAAATTAAAATCAGCACAAAGACCATTTTCAATAATTTTCTCCCGTTCATGATTAATTTAAACCCAAACGTGAACCTTCCAGAGGGCCGATAATATTTGAATTTAAATTAATCCCCGAACTTTTCGAAGCCTAGGATCCTTAAGAAAATTAATTTTAACCTTCCGGAGGGCCGATTAAATTAATTTCTTAGTTTCACCTACCGGTCTACGAAACCTTAATCATGCATCGTCATTTAATCATCCACACACACACAATTTAATTCACAAATAAACATACAAAAAAATTGCATGCCAAACACAACATACTTGTGAAATAATTAACATACAATATATATATATATTTCCGAACAAAATATGTACTTTCAAAAATAATAATAATAATAATATATATTTTTTATAAAAATAAAAATTAAAAAAACGGCAGTAGCCTGCCTGCACATGCAGCAGCTAACGTGCTTGCTGCAGTGCAGCAGGCTGTCTGCTGAAATTGTAGCAGACACCTGCTGTTATTTCCAGCGGGCCCCTGCTCTAATTTCCAGCATGCCCTTGTTGAAATTGCAGTAGGTCCATGCTATAATTTCCAGCAGGCCCCTGCAATTTCTAACGAGCTCCAAATTGTTGCAGCAGTTTTTTTTCGCAGGTTACCGTGATAATCAGCGGACAGTCTTTGATCAGTGTTAACATCAGGGGTTAAATCGTCGATGAATCATTGTCCCAATAGTTTTGATTTTATTCGTTATTTTAGGGTTGATTTGATGCTAATTTTGGGAGAAAAATTCCAGACATCAATAAACCCTAATTTTACCCAAAACAAAAATCCCCAAACTATAAAAATTGCAATTTACTGATTATAAAACATATGTTTCAATACAAATAAATCACATAACATGCTTTTCATACAATCCCTAAATCCATGCCCTACCAATTCAATTCACACATAATCCCAGTGACATGGATTCTTTACAATGAAGAAAAACACGCGTCTTTATCTATCAATACTCAATTTGATTATTCTACTGAATCCAAAAAAGGGTTTATTTGGCTCTCATACCAATTGTTATATATATTATCCAAAATCCCATCAAATAATATATAACAAATCGCGGAAACAGTTAAACCCTTTTTCTAGATTCATCTATAAAAGAAAAAGAAAATCAAGAATACTTACGGGTTTGCCTGTTGCTATCCATCTAGTATTCTGTTCAGTTCTTTTGCGTTCTGCAACGATTCCATATTCTCCGGCGATTCCGTATATGAAACTAAGAGACCTGCAGAATCACATTAGAGAAGAAGGAAAAGTTTCCAGACACTCAAGGAAGCGGCCGTATTTTTAATTAGGGTTTAGAGTGATGAAATACCTAAACCTAGCCCCTTATTTATATATTTTACAATGTGAAGCCCAGCATTGTAAAGCCCATCCTTTGTTACTTCCTTGTGTCCGGGACCATAACCCAATAAATTGATAATTCAATTTATATCCCTGATTTATTAATTCAGGCTTAAGTGTTGAGATTTGGGCCCTCTTCATCACAGTGCACAAATTCAACCCGGTTACCACACTTGAGCCCATAACGCCTTTTTACCCATAGGTCCAATTTAGTTAATTAATTAATTAACTCGACTACTTTTAATTTGGACTTCCTTAAGACAATAATCGAATATGTTTATTTAGCATGTCGTTCCAAATTATTGTTAGTCTATAAATATATTAAATAAATATTTTCCAACATGAATGAGAAAAATACCCATAGAAGGAAAATGTAATAACCTTGAATGGCTAGTGTATGTCAATGAAGCATCCAACATACAAGAATTTGGAGGAGGAGTATACGTCATGACATCATAAAGATAATGGGTAATGTTGGTCAATGGCTTTAGGTATAAGGCTTCGAACAACGAGGCAAAATACGAAGTGATGATAACAAGGCTGAAAATAATATACATCTAAAAACATTCGAGTGCACAACGAATCTCAACTAAAAAATTGAAGCTAATCCTCTAGGAAAATGAGACTAAAGAAGACAAGATGAGGTCGCATTTAGATTAAGTGAAGAAGCTTATAAAGCCCAGGCAGCCTTTTAGACGAATAACCTTTCGAACAAATTGATCGAGAGTATAACTAAGATGGTTAAGCATCTATTGACCAAGGGTCGTGCACTTACGCATGACGACCAACTTCACTATTATGGTCAATCTTATGGTCAAGCTTGGTCGTGCACTGGAGCACGACCAATAATTTTGACCTTGATGGTCAAATATCTCCTGACCAATTTATCGTGCTCTTACGGATGACCCGTAGTTTGGCCACCACAACCATGCTCATGGTCTAACGCAAAACCCAAAGGTAGGTCATCATTACCATGCACTTAGTTATACTATGACCAAGCATACCTCAACGTTGGACCGAAGACAGCCTAGCTAGCAAGGAATTCTCGGAGACATCGAGCAAGTTTTGCTTTCTTTCGCACCACTAACGGTAGGGAAACCGTGTATGAAACCATATGCACATGACATTATACCAATAAAACATATGATATTGTATGACGGTACAATCGAAATGATGTACCCAATTCTGATAAAGGAACCAGATGATAAAAAAAAGGTTGAACTAATGGGGATGCATCTTCTTAGGACACCCAACTTGAGGCTTTTATATAAGGGGTATTATATTTAGTCAGAAAGGTGAATGAAAGCTTAGGACACCCTAAGCTTGGCCACCGCGACCAAGCCTATGGTCTTACGCACAACTTAAAGGTAGGTTATCGTTACCATGTACTTAGTTATATCACGACCAAACATGCTTCAATGTTGGAGTAAAGATAGCATAGCAAGTAAGGACCACCTATAGACATCAAGCAAGTTTCCATTTCCGCCGCACCACTAATGGTACATAAACCGTGTCTAAGATCATATATCTATAGCACATGACATTATACGGATAAATGTTATGACATCGTACGACGAAGCAGTAAAAATACATACTTGACTTTGATAAAGCAACCAAGAGACCAAAAAAGGTTGAACTAATGGAGAGACATCATCTTACGATACCCCAACTCGAGGCTCCTTAGGTTATTGTAATTATTCAAAAAAAAAGAATGAAAGTTAGGGAGAGAAAGTTAATACTAAAAACTAAGAATTATGGAAATTGTTATACTATACGAAATAAATACAAGTTTCCTTCAAAACGTTTATTAATTTTTTGTATTTTTGTCTCTTTGATCTTCTTTATACTTTGTATATAAAACTTGTCTTATTAGGGGATTATTTTTATCTCGCCACCAAATAAACGGAAAAAAAATCATTGTTGTCTTAAAATCATGATTACAAAATGCAGCAAAGATGAAGCTGGAGTAAGAAAATTAAATGCAGCAAAGATGAAGCTGAAGTAAGAAAATTACCTTATGAAACTGAAAAGAAAATTGAAAATTAAACAAAAGCATTGTTCTAAAAGATAATTTAATTAATGGTAAAAAAAATAAGGTCATAACTGGTTGTACCAATTAATTTTTCTTCAACTTTACTTTTCAAATTAAGCAAATTTTTATTCAAATTCATCATTTCGTTGGTTTGAATTTTCAACTCTCATTTGTATGCAATAATCTATAAATTTTGTATGAAAAATATAATTTATTCAGAAAGAGGCATATTATGTAACATACTTACGCTATCAACATGTTCTGCATGCATTTCCAAATCGTATAGCTCGTAGATATCATGTTCTTCCTCAACTATACTTTTTTAATTTGTATCTGTTTTATTAGGTTTATCACGTATGTTCTGAAATTCTGAAGTTCAACCTGATAATGCGAAAATCTGCATATTTGAAATAATTTAATATTTTAGAATATAAAAAGACAATAAAACTTCTTAAAATATGAATATCTTATTTTATATTTTACTTGTTATATTATATAAAGCATGATAAATTTCTAAAAATTTGTCATGTCTTATTAATATTTTAGTTGATCAGATATATAAAATTCTCTCATGTTTTGGTTAGGTTTAAATCCGAAATGGTGGTATGATTACAACCTTGGTGAATTAGAGCAAACGAGTCTGAAACAATCAACAAAGTTTAACGTAACTTATAACATTTACAAGTTATATAAAGGTAATTGTAACAAAAGATTACTTCTAATCCTAAATCTATTTTCTTTTTTGCTAGATCATGAGTAGAAATATATACATACGTTTTTATTTTATTGGATACGTCTATGAAATAGTTTAGCAAACCATAAGCTTGATCTATGAGAGAGCTTGAAGATATGACATTTGTAAGAGTTTTGACCCAAGAAACATCGTATGAGCAGACTCAATAGTAACATAATAACACCAACATGCTTAATTACATCATCATGGCTTCCATCTAAAATTGAATCACGAGTTTCTAAAGGAGCTTTATCCAAAATATCCATAAGGTCACCATCACTCGAGAAAGAAAAAATATTGATGACACTTGGTGTTATGACACAATCTTTTGTGTCATTAATATCATCATTTGTCCGTGGTGGATCTCTTTTCTCGATAGAATCATTATCAGTTATAAAGACATTAACACCTAAATGATTTTTTTTTGTACTCAACGAATCTTGGTTCACAGCTGATGTATTAGAAGGATTCATAGCTTCAGATATAAAATTAAGCATTTCAAAATGTAAGAGTAGTTTTTTTACCGAAATGGCATCAATTATGGAAGTATGCACACCGCTATCACTTTTCAACTTTTTTGGCTTCAAAGGCTTGGAAAATCACGGATGCTTCATATTCTTTAAAAATTCCCTATAACTTGCTTATTTGACTTTCAGAATGTCATCCACTATGATTTTTATGTCAGTGAAATCTATCATAGGCAGAAAAGGTGCTAAAATATTATTCCCTTTCCACCACGAGTAAAATCCTTCGGCACCGACCGACAATCATCCTTTGTTTGTTACATTTTATATAAAGCATGATAAATTTCTAAAAAATTGTCATGTCTTATTAATATTTTAGTTGATCATATTTATAAAATTATCTCATGCTTTGTTAGGTTTAAATCAGAAATGGTAGGACGATTACAACCTTGGTGAATTAGAGCAAACGAGTCTAAAATAGTCAACAAAATTTAACGTAAATTTTAATATTTACAAGTTATATAAAGGTAATTGTAACAAAGGATTACTTATAATCCTAAATTTATTTTCTTTTTGGCTAGATCATGAGTAGAAATATATACATACGCTTTTATTTTATTGGATACGTCTATGAAATAGTTTAGCAAACCATAAGCTTGATCTAAGAGAGAGCTTGAAGATATGACATCTGTAAGAGTTTTGACCCAAGAAACATCGTATGAGCAGACTCAATAGTAACATAGTAACACCAACATGCATAATTACATCATCATGGCTTCCATCTAAAATTGAATCATGAGTTTCTAAAGGAACTTTATCCAAAATATCTATAAGGTCACCATCACTCGAGAAAGAAAAAATATTGATGACACTTGGTGTTATGACACAATCTTTCGTGTCATTAATATCATCATTTTTCTGCGGTGGATCTCTTTTCTCGATAGAATCATTATCAGTTATAAAGGCATTAACACCTAAAGGATTTTTTTTGTACTAAACGAATCTTGGTTCACAACTGATGTATTAGAAGGATTCATGGCTTCAGATATAAAATTAAGCATATCAAAATGTAAGAGTAGTTTTTTTATCGAAAATGGCATCAATTATGGAAGTATGCACACCGTTATCACTTTTCAACTTTTTTGGCTTCAAAGGCTTGGAAAATCACGGATGCTTCCTATTATTTACAAATTACCTATAACTTGCTTATTTGAATTTCAGAATGTCATCCACTATGATTTTTATGTCAGTGAAGTCTATCATAGGCAGAAAAGGTGCTAAAAGACTCTTCCTTTTTCCAGCATGAGTGGAAGACTTCGGCACCAACCGACAATCATCCTTAACGGTAACCACTCCCTTACTACAAGTACAAGCCTCCTTAACTATCCACAAATTATCCTTCCGAATAAAATCATTTTTATGATAACAGACTTAACTTATATTTTTATCATTAGACTTTTTCGTTCCAAAGAAGCATCAATATCATCTTTCTAGAGTATGAGGAGGTAATAACATGAAGATTACCTTTCAGCTACCAAATTCGAGAGCAAATAACAGCGTCCTCTTTAGTACATGTCTGCCAGTAGCCGGATACATAAAAAAAATTAATTTTCCACCCTTTATTGTAATCATGAAATTCATCTAAAATATTGACTGTAATATCCATGACAGAAAAGTAAAATGGATTATTACCCTTTTGGCCCGTAATACTATTTGACATAAGGAAATTGTTCAGGCTAAACCTACCATAAAATTTTAAGTCTCTGATAATACTCGTCATTAGTAAACTTTAAAAATTTGGCATTAACTAACTTTGACACATACCAGTTACTTTAGATAAATTAAAGAAAAATTAACAAAAATGGAATTATAACATAGTAATCAAGAATTTATTTAAAGAAAACTATTGCACATTTCTTGTCATTTAACTGGAAAAAACATTTTACCTAGGATAACTCATCCTTCCATTTTGGTTATATTTAGAAGGATGAATATACTCATACAGATAATTAAAAGTGTAATTCATCCCAAGTTCTACAAGTGAACAATTAACATATGTTACATTGGTCACTCTAGTATAATTAGAGGGAACACTTGCAAATAGGCAATCATTGCAACGATCATGAGTATAAACACTAGGTAGAGCTGAAATATGGTCAACAACCAAATATTTTGCCTCATTCCCTTGGGTGATGAACAAGAGGTTCCACCATTTTTCTAGAACTTAAGTCGTTGGCTTCATGATGCATGCGTGCAACATGACTGTCTTTTTCTCCCTCCTCGTGTTACAAAGAGATTGAATAAATTTGGAATAATAATAAGTAAGTAAGGAGTTGATAATGTGAAATAAGGACAAATTTGAAAAATTTAAACAATGAAACAAGAAAATCAAAGGTTGAGACAAGAAGCTGTAATGATGATTTAAAAAAAATCCATAAAAAATCGTATTTATATATAATGTATTAGGGAAATCAATAGAGGAGATCGTTCATCATGACTGGATAGGATGAGAGGATCTTTAACGGAAACACGTATGTTTGATTTACCTTACACATGCCTTAGCCACATGCCGCCGATAAATTACTTCCAATATTATTTGTAGTTAGTCTTTTAAAATTATGCACATTCTAATAAAGAAAGAAAGTTTTGAAATCGTGTAAGGGGCACTTACTTTACAATTATTTAGTATATACTTTTGAGTATTAAGACTCTCAGGAAAACATATATCAATATTGTTTATCTTTTTTATTAGTTTTTTAGTAGTTCTTCTTACGGCTTTGAAAACTAAGGGCTACTTCTAGCAAGACATGTATCAGGAACCAAGATTGTTTGGTCTCTTTTTCTGGGATTCTAGTAGTTCTTCTTACATTGTTTAAAAGAATTAATGAGTTAATCTTCCGCATTTAACAATTCTTCCTACATTCTTCTAAAAAGTATGGGCCACTACAATCTTATGCGGAGTCAATCTAAAGTATTATGAAGTAATTTGAAGGAAATTTGGAGTCTCATTAATACAAGAGAAAATCTCATCAACTTTAAGAGCTACCTGCTAACTATCATATTTTATCTTTGTAAAATTAAAGTTTTTGTTCATCAATGGAGGTTTCGGCTATCGAAAAAAATTTCATGAGTAAAAACAGGTAAAATGAGGATATTTAAAGACTTTGGGAAATCCAGCCGAAAATGGCTGAAGTACAACCTGATATACTTTAAAGAAAAAGCATTACATATATAATATATAAAAAAAAACTTCGACAAAGATGCAAAATTTAAAAAATAATGTTCTGGTTCAAACAATTCAAGAGTTACTCATATTTCAATTCTCTAACAAAAACTAAGAAACTATGGATAATGACATAAATCATTGAGATTGAAGTTCATTCATCCGAAGCACTACAAAACATGGGTCCATTCGGCAGACTTATTTTAAACTTAGGATCCATTTGACTGATCCACTATAAATTAAAAATTGTTCGGTCACATGTATATGAAACAATGAAAAACAAATTAAAACAAAACAAATTTAAAACACTTATAACAACCAATTTATTGTCATACAGATAAGAGAAAAACCTCTCTAAATTTGTTAGAATCTCTTTAATTTCTTCTATCCCAAAACCATATGTGATCCTTCTTCTAAAGATTTCGATTCTTCTAATATAACTTTAAGACTTTGGACCTCCTTTTTTTATAAAATCTATTTGAGATGATCCATGTGCCTTTCGATTATTTAAAAAAAAAATTGTTATACTAATAAGTCTATTTATAATGAAAAGTTATAACATCTAGTTTGTTAATAAATGAACTATAATCAACCTCCCATGATTAGCACGTAGATGAGTTTTGCATCTCTATGAATAAAATCGATAAATAAATAACTATTATTTTTATTATTATTCAACTTTCAATTTGGTATTATATTTTGTTATTTACTTTGTATTAGAATCTTATCAAATCAATGCAAACAAAATTATATATTCTAAGAAGTTTGCCTTTTTACAATCATAAATATATATTAAAAAGAACATGAATTATACTAGCTATATTCAAAACGCCTACTATTACCAATTAGAAAAAATTATATCAACATATTCTTGACTAAACTGGATTGAGCTTAACTTAAACCTGTGCAGCTGTTAGATCCCATTCGATTTCGTAAACAAATAAAAACAATGTATAGATAAAGACCGGTCTATCAAACTTTCAGATGAAAAATTTAGAAACAACACAAAATCATTGACCAACTCTCTCCAATAAAATCCTAAAATACATCACTAAAATTTCACCTAGTTAAAAGCACAAATCCCACTAAAAAAAATCCTAGAAAATAAAAAATTTGACTTTGATTTACCACAAGAGAATTTGGTTTTTCAGATTGTGTTTTGGATAACAGTTTACCCTAAATTCAAACAAAACTAATTACGGTGACCTTAATTACCAATCCAATCTTCAACAAAAATGGAATAGATATAAAATAAATTTTTACCTTTAAAGTATGTATTCATTACGGATGAATCCAGAATCCATTTTAGGTTCTCAGAGCTCTGGTAGTGGTCTCCTCTTCACAGTGAGACCGATACCAATAGGTATGGACTCATCAACCAGGTTACACTTGGCTAAAAATGGTTTGAACAGCATTGGACCAGGTCAGTCCAGGGATAATTTTTAACTGGCTCTAATTCATAACCAGTTTAAATGTGCCGGTTTGAACAGCGGGTTTGAACATAACTCCTCTAATAATAAAGGAACTTAAATATTTATCTACCGAAAGTATAACAACTTTGTAATTCAAAACTCATAAATTCAAAACCAAAAGTTATAAGAAACTTAATCATCCATTGAATCTATAACAACAATGTTACATCTGTCAGGGGTTCAAAAATAACCCCCTCATGCAGAAGTAAGTTTGGTAAATGTATATATAGTCTACATGGCTGAACAGGAAACTCACTTCCTCTGTTTTGCCCTATCAAGATGCGGAGTAATTTTACAACAGTCCTAGACCCGTCTTTAATTTTCTGTTAATACTGCATCCAAACAGAAGAAATATCAGAAATTCAAGTAAAACACTCCAGTACTTCACTTTAGTACTTTTTCTGTTATATTGCTTATAATAGAAATAAACACTCACCATTTTGGATTTCCCTTTGTCCATAACCTTTGCCCTTGCTGCTTCTGCAAAAGCTTCGGCAGCCGCAGCTTCAGCCTCTGCTTCCTCTGCCTCTCTCTCTGCTTCCTCAGCTTCCCTGAGTGCCTCTTCTGCCTCCCGGACTACTTTAGCAGCATATGCCGCAGCCTCTTTTGCATTCATGTTTTTCATCTTATCAAGGTCCTCTTGAATATCAGTAATTGTAACACATTTCCGGGGATAAACATTATGTTGTCCCATCAGAACCTTGTTTCTTCTCTCGCTAGGGAATGGCATAGTAGATGCGATTCTGTACTTCCGCTTCTCCTACAAGGGAAAACATAGTTTTCACTATAAAGATAACGATATCACTTGACTAACGCAGTGTTTCAAATAATAGTTCCTGTGAACCATTTGACAACAGCATCTAGTAAACTCCAGTGATCTCCAGTAATGATCTATAAACAAACAAATTACAAGCAGAGACTCTATAATCAGAATAAGAACAGAAAAGAAACCGACATAGAAGTGCATATTTGAAACAGCTAACAAACAATACAAATAGATACAACCATAAAATAAGAAAATGTGTCAACACACTTAACAAAACACGAATATATATATATATACAAACTCAGATAATTCTCTTTAGCTTATCACTCACTCAGTAAACACGTATAAATATTAAAAATCTTACTCTTATTTTGAAACAATCCAATAGAAAATGGGCATCTAAATGATATAAAAAGGTTTAGTTCATTATACGCATTATCCAAGACTAAATGCAGACAGAACTTCTAACTTTAAGGTTTATGATCAACAGCTGATTTTACACTAAATGCATGTCAACCGAGCCGGATCGGTCTACTTTTGGGTTGTGTTAACCAGATCTAAGCCCGTTCCATCCTTGGTAGGATTTCGACCAGTTTGGTACGAGCCTGGCTACCCATGATTTGAACTCACCATGCCCTAATGGGTCCCAGTTTAGTTTGGGCTGATCATGGTTAACCATGACTTGACCTAACCCATGGCCTATTAGGTGCCACTTTTGTTTGGGCTGATCCTGGTTTTTTATATGTGCTGGCTTAGGGCTATGTCCGGTACCTTTATGTTTTGACTCGTATTCACGGTGGATCGGTTCGGATTAAACATGTTCATGTTGGATCGATTCACATTAACCAACATACATTTGTTACCCAAATCCGACATTATCAGGAGGCCTATATGTTCTGCGCCTAACACTTCGCATAACATTCTTGTTAGACAAAGCATCACATCTAGTGTTGCAACCGATGAAGTAACTTGTACATCATCTAATCCATATAGTTATTGCAAATGATCTACGCAATAATAATGATGTAACTGACACTGTTCCACTAGAAAAATGCCAGCGAGTCATATTGTAAAATGTAAGCTAAACTTAAAGAGCAATTGAGTGCAGCAGCTGCAGGCTATTTCTGGCATCTATAGATGTGCATCCAAATGACTAGGACGCGTGTACAACTAATAATTACCTTAACAAGTTTGTTGTTAGCTGTCATATTCCTTAATTTGGCCGACAATAGTCTCTTAAAATCCGGGGGTGCCCAATATTGTTCCTGGAAAATATATGAGTAGAGATATCAGCATTAAAAAAAAATTATTCATTCAAAATCAAAAGATAAAAAAGATATGAAAATCGGCATTTAATTGATATAAAAATAATCTGGTATTCATGAGACTGTACCCTAGAAAATTAAATTTGACCAGCATCCCAAATTGATTTTGGATTGAAACAATTTTCGAATATATTAAAACAGTTAATATCATCTCGTAGTGTATTATAATAGTGAATCCATGGTAAATAGTATCTTTGATCATAACCATTGAGAATATAGTAGTTGATTCCGGATACCTATCGTATTCGTACTCAGATAGATATCACATGATACATCGATCAATCAATGGTAGACATTGATTCATCAACTTTCAGAATAAAAGATTACCTCTATGTATTCAGAAATCGCGGTCTTGTTTGAACCGTCGGGCTCTTTCAGTGTTGTGATTGCTTCCATAATAAGGATATCCAGCCTATAACCCGCAAAAGAAGAAAAATAAAACTTTGGTGAGTGAAATGAGGCAGAGAAGTAGCCCAACCCCTATATTCCCAAAACACACAGAAATCGACGGTGCTGATGGGTAGAGCAGATAAAAGGATTCTATTGGACATTCACCTAAACCTAGATACTTAAACAGTACGTAAAGCATATCGAGGGAATTAGTGATTTAGCTTAAATGATGCTGATGGGCAGCAGATAAAGGATTCTATTGGACAATCACCTAAACCTAGATACTTAAACGGTACGTAAAGCATATCAAGGAATTAGTGATATAGCCAACAAAAATTTACTCGGTTCACAACACATGAATGCTAGTTAACTTTGCATGGAATCTATAATCTCAAAAAGAGATATACATAATGAAATCAACTAAAATCAATCTGAATACGAATTTTACATATCGGAAAACAACATCAGCACTCAATCACTAAAAGTGAATAAAAAAATTATAAAAACCGAACCTCATGTTAGGAGCAGATGAGGTTGGTACTTGTGGAGCCTTATGATCTGGGCCATCATCGTCACTCTGACTGATGCTAAGAGAAGCTAAATTCTCTTCTCTTGGACGAAAAGGCACTACTCTTCTAGCAGCAACTACTGCTCTACCTCTTTCTCCCGATTCCCACCAGTTGGACATAACATTCATATTCCTCCATTTATCCTATAGATATTGCAGAGCACCACATCACAATCAAACTAACCAGTACTAAAGCATAAACCCTAAATTGAATTGAAATCGCAATAGTAAAAGTAACCTTGAGATCGACGTTAGAACGAAGATATAAGACGCTGCTGAACTCTGGATCCTTGAGAATTGTACGCCACTTGCCCGAGCCGTGCTTAATAACACCAGTTTTGAGGGCTGATTCTTCTTCTTGCGTCCATTTCTGCTTTGGAGCTCCCATCTTCTTCAATTTCAACCAGAAAGATTAGATCGTAACCTCTGATTCAAATGGAAAATAAGAGATTGAATGAATAAGATGGATTCGAAGCACAAAAAAATGCGAACTTTGATAAATAGACTACCGTACCAATCTTACCTCCGTATTGCAATGTTGTCTTAAGCAAGAAGAAAACGTTGAGACTTAAAAAAGAGGTTTATTTGTAGAATCAGAAAAAATACTGAGCCGGTTTTGTGGTAGTCTTATGAATTGCAATTGAAATTAAATTATAAATATCTTTTATTTTTTCTCCAATCCACCAATTTGCTTAATAAAAATTTATAATTCCACTAATAATTGTAGTTTTCCTAATTCCGAATTATATAGGTTTTATATTTTTTTTAAAGATTGTAATTGATTTTTTTGTTGTATTTTTTTTATTTCTTCATAATATATTTTTTTCGGTTTTATAAGAAGATAAATTATCGATAACAACCTCACAAATATTAAAAATACAAATAACTATTTGTATTTTCAAATTTACTCGTACTCGTCTCTTATATAAAATCTATTAAAAATACTTTACAAGCATTAAAAACAAAAAAACCCAAAACTTGTATATTCTGCTTTAACTTGCCGTCAAAATTTGTGGTTATTGAACCAAATGACTCAATCAAATTGTAGCATCATGCTATTTGATGGAAGGTGTGAACTATGTTAGAAAATAATTGTTGTAGAGAATGGATTGAAGGATTTTGTGGTAGATTGAGCCGAAGTATGTGATCGTAGGCCTAGTCTGAATCTTTAATATTGTCGATTTTTTTAGTGGTTGGAAGCGGGTTCTTCGTATGATTTTTCAAACATAATTCTAATCGCAGTTGTTGATTAAGATTTTATCTTAACCGCCTTTTTATTAGATTTTATTGTAGTTGTGATTAAAAATATTTAATCTAAAACATCTATTATATTATGGCTTTAATATAGTTCTTAATTAAAATGTTCTGATCTCGACATCAAAATTATTAGGATTTTATCCGAACCTTCCGGTCTTAAATAAAGCTAGGGTTTTTCTTTTTTGAGAATGTTATAAATAGAAAAAGCAACACAAAACGATAATGTGGCGAAACGACGATACAATGTAATGAAAAAATAATGTTGATTCAATTGCATAATGTTGATTCAATTGCATGTTTATTCTCAAAAGTACGAAGAATAAATATTGGTCTTTAAGAGAAAAGTGAAGTGAGAGATAAACACTAAAAATAAAGTGTTACGAATAATGTTATGTTTGTAAACTATGAGAGTTTTGTAACAAAAAGTGATTGAGCAAAGAATGATTGAATCATTTGTGCTCGAATGATTTTTAGAATCTCCTTAATAATAATAATAATAATAATAATTGTACGTACAATTTAGTTATTATCTGTTATTCGTGGACGCTGAATTGTTTGTACAATTTGAATCACGTTGAAATATATATTATACATTTGGTTTTTTTTACATTTTTGTTATTCTTTTTGTTGTTGTTAGAGTAATAGTTTTATTTTAAAACGAACCAATTTTTTTTCAAAATCAAAAAGTACAAAACACTTAACTTGAAAATAAATATAAGTTATGCATAAAACTTTTAAAAAATTATAATACAAAAGAATTTAAGATAAATGACATTCTTAATAAATCTCTAACTAGTAATTTAGGAGTTTGTTAGTGTTATATAAATATTATAAAATTTTATAATGCTTAATTTCTTTTATTCAAAATAAAAATAAAAATAATTAAAATAGTAACACGGTTATATCTTATTATGTAAATTTTTTCGTCACAATTATGAATATACTAAATGAAGATAATCATAATCATCGATAATAACTTTCTTGAAATAGTTAAAAATACATCCATATAATATTTAAAAAATCAAATTCTGAATAGAGAAAACTATCCATAAATACTTTATCAATTGTATAATATCAAACTAGTACCCAAAAATGAGATAGTTTCATAAAGTACCCCAACCTAGAAAATATATAAAAATAGTCATTAGGTATAAATAGGCTCATTTAGGTTGAAATCCACTTTTTCACCTCTAAGCTAGACTTTTGGATTCTCATCCCCCCTCAAATTTGATTTTAATAATTTTGAAGATAAAGACACGAAACCCAATACAAAACACCCGTAAACCTATTTCGTCCACGAAACGGACTTAGTAACCGGCCGATAAACCCTCGCCCACCATGAAATAGTTCGACGACCACCGATAACTGTAACCTACCTAAAATCTGAAACCGTTATAGTCTTTTCATCGCTGGAGTTGTGGGTCAGAAGTATATATATGATTACAAGTAAGAAAGTTTTGAACTAATTAACCTAGATGATGTTATTGCCAGAGTTTATATACTTTAGTTGTTGAAACAGACGTGGGTATAGTTTGTGTTGGTATTCAGACCTAAATTTTGACCTAAGTATAACATTACTAGATTTGATCATGATTGATAATGCGATTTTATATGTAACACATTGCTAGATTTTCTATGTAACATATTGCTAGATCAGGTGTATTAATGATATTTTGATTTTATATGTAAAACATTACTGCTTTGTGGCTGGAAATACAACTGACTGACTCAAACTTGTACAATGCGGGACATAAGAAGTAACGAATTCTATCTAAAGGAGAAGTAACAACCAGCTAGTTATGGTGTGGTCGTTATTTAAAAGCAAGATATAACAGGAGGACCTGTTGCGCTCCATTTTGAATTTGGGTTTGCTGTCCAATATGAAACATTCGATTGTTGTGTTATGTTGAAACGACTTGTACTGTACTTTGCTGGATAAGTTCTACTTATCATGCGATTTACGTGTTATGTTTAAACCACTTGTATTGTACTTTTCTAGATAAGTTTTTCTAATCATATGATTCGTTACTTAATGCATGTTATGTTTAAATCACTTGTACTTTATTTTACTAGATAAGTTATTCTTGGTTTGGATTATTTTCGACTGAGGGTAATTCGGTCAGGTGTTTTATGGTGTTTCAAAGGTATTTAATGTTTAAGTTGTTTGTAGTGGGAGATTTGAGCTACCTGGTTGTATTAAATGTTCATTACCCTCATTAATGAAAGTGGTTGGGTATTTATACCCTTAATTATGGGCCACATGGGCTTTCGGGTCAAACTTATGAAACCGGGCCGAGTTCCAAAACCCATTAGTTTATTAAGCAGACTAGAAATTAGCTTAGTCAAAAAGTGATTAGTTTTTAGTACTTTTGTCCAGTTCGGATGGTTCAATGGGTGGCTTTTGTCCGAATTGCCCCTGTCTGGTTTCTACTGTGAGTGGTGAGAAAATTCGAACTCATCAGTAGCCCATTTTTTAGGTTTTGTCGAAGGCCTTTGGTAAGACCTAAAAAATCTCCCTTGAGTACTAGTTACATTCTCTGGACTGTTTCAAGTGCTCTGCCCATGATTTATCCAGACTGAAAACTTCTCAAAAGTTCAAAAGTTTTGTTATGGATCGTGGGACACGTGTCATCTCGCCTCACCAGTCGTTTTTCTTCTAGAACGACGATCCCACTAATCCCAAAAAGTAACCTCTTCATTTAATACCCATGACGTCAACGTCGCCTTCAATCATTACTTTTGTCTTTTTGTATTCTCCTAGGTTTTTGGCACCTTTTTGTCCCATTAATATATATTACTTCATTTTTCACTGTTTTACCATCTTCATTACTCTCATTCCTTCATCTCAAAGCTTTCATCTCTCTTCTCAAAATACTTTTGGTGTGAGTTTATGTTCATAGCAAGAAACGTATTGGTAAAAGACGGGTGGCTTAATCTCTCGAAGTTAGAAAAAGCACAAAAAGTTGAGCGAGAAAGGCGCATTGTTGCAGGTCTTCCAGTTTCTCCAATCGACAAGTATGAAATGCCATCTTCAGAGCTTGATCGAGGTTCATATTCTGTTAGGAGCTCCAAACCCAAGAGGTTATTTCAACCAAGTCTTTCACCCATCGTATCAGGCTCTTCGGTTCAGGAGTCACAACCTACTGTAGAACGGGAAAAATCTGTTACAAGCACAAAGAGACCCTCTCCATTCATAGCTATGGGATCAGATGCTGAAAATTCCCCAGAAAAACTGACACTTCGTCGAAGAGGCCACTTAGTAAAAGGCCAGGCTGTTGTTCCACAGTCTAAGTATCCGAAATCAGGCCCCCCTAAGTCTGGGGCCAAGGACAAAGCTATAGGGTCAGAGGCATCCATCAAAGTCCCTAAGGATAAATCATTTGGTCCGGATGCTACTGGAACAAGCCTTCGAAACGAACCCTCCGGTTCCGAGCCCCAGTCGGACACCAGACCACAAAGAGAAAACGATTCTCAGCCGTCCAGACAGCTCACTAAACCAACCACCAGCACTTCTCCACCAAAGACAACTGACAATCTTTCCAGGGTGATGGAAGAGGTGATGGAGGACAGCGTTGAAGAAGCCTCTTTTGAGAATAATGTCTCCGGGCAGACGGGGGAAGCTGCCATTGACAAGAAGGGCAAGGGTAAAGAGAAGTTGTGTTTAAAACATCCGGACCTACCGGAGTCCCTTGAAGGCATAGTGGGACCTTGCTTCCACAAGGTAAGCGTACAGTATCTGCTAGCCGTGCAGAACATTAACTACGCCTTCATTCATACTGCTGAATAAGGCTGGATCCGGGTGAAGTAGAGGATCCCAGAATCTGTTAAAGTGAGGATACCGGTCAAATCCGGAGACTTCAATGGACTGAAAGCTGAGTGAGATAGTTATCTACACAGAATTGTTCAACTGGGGGCTCAGATTTCCCTTGGACCTAGAGATTGTCAGATATTTTCATCTGATAAAGCTCTGTCCAAGCCAACTGAGTCCCAATGCTTGGTACACCCTCATGTCTTGCATCATGGCCTCTAGGCTCTCCGAAATCCTGCTTGTGATGGAGCAATTTGCTGCTGTGGCCAACCTTTGCAAGAATCACATCATTCCCTTCTACCATTACAATATGGGTGACAATTTTAAATTGGTAGATGATCTGCTCGAATCGGAGAAGAATTGGAAGACCCAATTCTTGTTTATTAATGGAGCTTGGGAAAATGGGAGGAAGATTAAAGCTGGTGTCAACCCAAGCATGCTCACCAGCAGATGGAAAAGCACAGGTAAATATTTCATCATGTTAGTTTTTCTTTCCTTATAAAAAGTTTGTTTACTTAAATGCTCTTCTTCTTCTTTGGGCAGTGCTGTCGAAGGAGTTCTCTGACTACTTGGAGGAGGGGCAGACAACTTGTGCCAAGAGTAATGCTTGGGATGCTGATAAATGGGGAAATCGCTTCCACAATTGTTTTACCACTGGCAACCTGGTGAGGTCCCACCTCTGGAACACAACCGGCTGGAGAGACTTGTCTTGGGAAGAATTGAACACACCACCTCCTCCGGGTGTCATCCTACAGAGGAGAGATGAGAAGGATGGGAAGCTGGCCTTGCCGGGCAGAGCTAAAGCCCCAAGTAAGATGAAGGGCAAAAAAGGCAAGAAAAAGCCAGATGCAACTGAGGTCAATCAAGGTGGTGTTAAGGAGATCATCCCAGCAAACCAGGAGGTGCAGGACCAAGGGGGAATCAATGCTGCTCTACTTCAAGTGGTGGAAGATGAGAGTACCAAAGAGGCAGTCGGACTTCCAAAACCCACAAAGGCTCCCAAAAAAGACCGAAAACTGGGAGCAGATGGTGGAGATAGGGAAGCAAAGAATAAGAAAATCTACATGAGGGATGAAGTAGCTCTCCGGCCTCCGGAGTCTCTTCCTCCGGTCGACCCAACAGACCCAACGCAGGCAGAGCAAATCCCAAGTGATTTTCACACCGGAGGGGATATTAACATTGATGGAGTAGACATCAGTGGTATTCAAGGGATTGGCCTTTACTTTGAAGACCTTGAGAAAGAAGATTTTGTTGGCCCTTACCTCCCTCCAAGCTCTTCGAACCTGGTTACTTTCAATGGTAAGTTTTTTTCTGTTTCAGGGGAGAATGACATGGTGACCCACTCCTTGTTGAGCAATATTCAACCGTTGCTCAACTTGGAGAGACAAGTGCGAAGCCAATCTACCCTCATCAACACACTCAACACAGACAAAGAGAGCTTATCCAACAATCTCCTTAACGCCAACCAGAATGTTGAGGCATTAAAGAGAGAGATCGAGGAGTTGAACAAGGGGAAAGAGGACTTGGAACAAGCTGGCCACTCGGAGGGGGTTAACAGAGAACTTCAAACAAAGTGTTCTAGCTTGGAGAAGGATCTCTCCACTTCGAAGGAGAAGGTGAAGGCTAAGGACAATGTCATCCAAACCCTATCTAGTGACAAACTTTCGCTCGAAGATGCTGTGTCTAGAGTTAACCAGGAGAAAAATGATTTGATAAGGGAGCAGGAGAAGACAATTCAAGCCAAGATCGATGCATACACCAACAAAGTGATAGATTCCCAAGAGGAAAGGTATGCTGAAGTCAAATTAAACATGGTCTTGCTCTTTCATCAAAAATTTCCGAAGAGGGCACTCAGAGATTTATGGCGATTTGTGGAATACGAAGACCTCCCTCACCACACTATGGTCGATGGTGATAAGCACAACTATTCCACTGGTTGGGATGATACTACTGATGAAGAAGAGGGGACCGAAGAGAGCCCTAACGAGGAACCCAAATACCCCAAAAAAAACCAGATGAGGCTGGAACATCAAAGGAAGCTCAACCTTAAAGTTTTAACTATCTTTTTATTTTTCTTTAATTCTTGTGTTAGACTAAAGTCCTTGGATGGCCAAGGCATTTTTGTAACCGTGTCCGGCTCTTCTCCGGATAAACTTTTTTTTTAAAAACTTCAAAGTCCTTGGATGGCCAATGGACTTTTCATATTTTACTATCACTCCCGGTGTTAGCCGGGCAATTTTACCTTACACAATTCTTGCATTATTTTATAGTTACCCAATTTCGATGGCTAATGTTTAAATAGCCCTTAGTTATTTTACAAGTATTTTAAAGTGAGAGTGTTTAAATTCTCCGATGACAAATGTTTAAATGGCCATCACTCTACCAAATCAATCCGGTTTGTCAGCGATACTTTAAAAAATTTCAAAGAAGCTACCAATCAAACCACTCCGAATTTTTCAAAAAGGCATCAAATTTCATTAAAATTCGCGGACACCTCATTAAAACCTCCCCCCGCCACCAGGGTAGGAAATAGTATGCCCCCTAATATTTACATGGACTTTAAAAAAGTAAATATTTACATAACTTTCATTCTAGATACAACCGGAGGTGTTCAATGTTCCAAGGGTGATTCAAAATCCTTCCATCTTTATCTTGGAGCCTGTATGTCCCAGGCTTATGCTTTTCAATGACCACATAGGGTCCTTCCCAATTTGGAGCTAGCTTGCCGAACTGCTTCTCCTTAGTATGTATGAAGACTTTTCTCAACAATTTATCCCCTAGTTGAAAATCCCTTCTTCTGACTATGGAAGCAAACTTGCTTCTCATCAATCCCTAATAGTGGGTGACTCTAAGATGAGCCTTAACTCTTTTTTCTTCTATCAAATCGAGTTGACTTCTGATTGCCACTTCATTAGCCTGTTCGTAAAAATTATGGACTCTAAATAAAGGAAGATTTGCCTCTATATGAGTTATTGCATCCATACCATATACCAAGGCAAATGGGGATTCTTGTGCAGCAGCCCCGGGAGTAGTCCGGTAGGCCCATAATACTTCTTGTAGATAGCTTGGCCACTTTCCAGCAGCCGCTTCTAGATTCTTTTTAAGACCGGACAAGATGGTCGTGTTAGCTACTTTAACTTGACCATTCGCCTGTGGGTGGAAAGAAGAAGAGAAACAATGTTCAATGCCTCTAGAGGCACGGAAATTCTCCATATCCTTGTTATCGAATTGTGGCCCATTATTTGTGGTTATCTTTTGTGGAACCCCAAATCTGCAACAAATATTAGATAAGATAAATTTTACAACAGCTTTTGAAGTGGTTCCTGCCAATGGGGCTGCTTATATCCATTGTGAGAAATAATCGATGGCAACAATGACAGTTTTGCACCCTCCGGACACCATAGGTAGAGGTCCCACCAGATCCAGCCCTCAACGAGCAAAATGTATTGGCTCAGAAATTGACTCTAAAGGGACAGCTAGGATGTGAATTTCATTACCGTATCTTTGGCATGAATCACATTTCTTCACCAATTCCTTGGCATATTTCATTATAGAGGGCCAATAGTATTTGGCCAACAAAAATCTTCTGGTTAAAGCTCTATAACCACAGTGTGATGATCCCTCACCATCATGTAGTTCAGACAGCACTATTTGGGACTCTTCAACCCCCAAACATCGCAAGAGAGGTCTACTAAAAGACTTCTTGTAAAGAACGTCTCTTTGGATTACAAATCCACGAGCCTTATACTTCACTTTCCTTGCTACTGCTTTTTCCGGAGGCAAGATGCCATCTGAGATGTATTGAAAAAGAGGATACCTCTAGTCTAAAGGCTGACTCACTTGTATGTTTAAACTTTCCTCCCCCTCTTTGCTCTAATTGAGTTGAATGGACGGGAACTCTTGCACGTGAATCCATGGGTAGGACTCAGAATATGCTATGGTTTCCAATGAGTCAGAATGACTCAGAATAAACTCCACTGACCATTTGGTCATTCTGTTTGATACGTCTGTCTTCTGAAGAACGTTTTCAAGGGAAAAGACGTTCGGACAATGATAGAATGAGACTGAAAGTAGGGTCTCATTTTCCTAGCAGCAATTACTAAAGCGAGTGCTAATTTTAAAGTTTTAAATACCTTTTTTCAGCATCTATCAAGCTTTTGCTGATGTAGTACACCGGACGAGGATAATTATCCACCTCCCTTACTAGTATTGCACTTATGGCACAATCAGAGACTGCTAAACATATGTACATTGTCTCTCCATGAACAGGTTTAAACAAGGTTTAGGGGAGGATAAGTGTTTTTTAATTTCATCGAAAGCTTGGTCGCACCGTGGAGACCAGTTAAATTTGTTTGCACCTTTTAAACTTTGAAAAAACGGGGCACACCTATCCGAAGACCTTGAGATAAAACGGTTTAGAGCAGCTAACCTCCCTGTCAATCTTTGTCCTTCTTTAATATTCCGAGGAGGCTCCATCTGCAATAAAGCACTAAGCTGGTCTGGATCAGGCTGTATCCATTTCTCACTTATCACATACCCCAGAAATTTCCCGAACTGCACTCTGAAAACACACTTCTCTGGATTCAACTTTAAATTTACTTTTACCAAGTTGGCAAAAGTTTCTTGCAGATCTGCCAAGTGTAGTTCTTCTTCCACACTTTTTACCATCATTTCATCAATGTAGACTTCCATATTTCTTCAAATCTGATTAGCGAAAGCTTTGTTCACCAACCTCTGATAAGTAACCCCAACATTCTTTAACCCAAAAGGCATCACCTTATAACAATCAAGGCCATTATCAGTAACAAAATTAGTGTGTTCTTGATCCTTCAGATCCACTTGAATCTGATTATACCCGGAGAAGGCATCCATAAAGGACAACAACTTGTTCCCAGAGGTGAAGTCCACTAACTAGTCGATCCGAGGGACCGGATATAGGTCTTTTGGGCAAGCCCTATTAAGGTCTGTAAAATCAATGCACATGCGCCACTTGCCATTCTTTTTCTTGACCAGAACAGGGTTTGGCAGTCCACAAAGGATGTTGAGATTCTTTAATGTAACCCATCTTGGTTAAACAGTCAACTTCTTGAACTATGACATCATCTTTCTCTTTGGAAAAATCTCTCCTCTTTTGTACAACAGGTGATATATCTCTTCGGATGGATAGTTGGTGTGATATAATATCTGCTGGCACTCCGGTTACATCAGCATTGCACCAAGCAAAAACATGTTGATGGTCTGTTAAAAAAGATAGCATTTTACCCTTCAGTTCTGATGGCATCTTCCGATCTTGACGTTTCTTCCTTCAGCCAGATAGTGAGTTTCAACCTATTCAATTGGTATTAAAACACCAAGGGTCTCTCTGGGGTCATCAATTTCACCCTCTCCCCAGAGGGCCCCTCCAACTGTTAATCCTCACTGTTCCAAATTGCCCCTAAAGTTGGAGGGGCCAGTGTTGTTGCATAACACTCCCTTGCTATCTTTTGACTGCTTCGGACAACTCTCACTTGTCCTTGCACAGCGTACTTTAAACATTGGTGGACTGTTGAAGCCACAATATGCATCCTGGAGAGCCAAGATCTTCCCAAAATGGCATTGTAGCATATGGGACAATCCACCACAATGAAAAGTACTCTGGCCATCTTTTTAAAAGGGCCATTACCTAACAAAAACTCCTCCTCAAACACCCCGATCACGTCCACTAAACTTCCAGTGAAACCCACAATTGACTTGTTCGAACGTTGAATCACTGTTGGATTCTTCATTTGTTTATAGGAAGTTAAAAAGAGGATATTGGCTGAACTGTCGGTGTCCACCAAAATTTGTCTAATGTCATTGCCCCCAATGGATGCTCCTATTACCACAACATCTTCATGGGGACCATCTATGTCACTCAAATCATCTTCATCAAAAACAGTGAAGGGAAAAGGAATTTACGATTGATAGGAAGTCATGCCTCCTTCCAGTTGAGTAGCCAGGGTATGAACATACCTCTTCCTCGAAGAAGCAGTCGGTGCAGTTATGGTGTCCCCCCCCCCAAATATGGTAAGTGACTCAAAAAAACTGATGAGCCCAGACATTGTCTTGCTGTGCTCTGTGATAACGCCCACCTTATTCCGGGTTGGATCAGGATCCAAATATTCTGACTCCACATCGAATCTTTCAATTATCACCATAGGCCCATCCGGAGCCGATGTCCCTGCGTTGTTTGTTGGGCCAGTCCGATGAGCATTATCATGTCTATTTCCATTTCTTCTTTTAACATAAGCACCCAACTTTCCTCTTTCAATCAATTTTTGCACCTCTTGCTTCAAAGCGATGCAATCTTCTGTGTTATGACCAATATCATGATGATATTGGCAGAAACAATTATTACGACTTTCCCTGGGAGATTGAAGCGCATCTGGCTTCTTGAAATGTACTTCTTGTTTTGTTTTGTCATAGATGGTTGCCACATTCTTTTTCAACTCGGCAAACCACTCCGGTTGAACCCAAAGCCCTCGCTTATTTCTGGATTGTTGGCTTTAAGCTGGTGTTGGGTGGGATTGAGCCTTGGCCCTGCTGGGACCCTGTCCGGCTTCCTTAGCCTTGTACCCTGATTGATTCTGGTTCTGGTTTGGTGCAGCCGGGGCCGATCTCACCTGCCTATGCACCCTGGTCTTTTTCGTTTCAATTACATTGATTTGTTTCCCCACTTGATTCAGTAAAAACCGCCCCACGTCATGGCCTTCTTTATGGTTACTGAATCATCCAAATTACCAGGGTTCAAATCCTGCCTTAGAGAAGCTATTGCTACTTGTTCAAAGCAATCAGCTAATCCATTATTGGTGTTCACAAAGAGACTTATATATTCTTTCAAGGATTCATTTGGTTCTTGGGCATAATGGATAATAGTGTCTCCATTGCCCTTCACTTCCTTACTTCCAACGAACTGCCTTCGAAAGGCCACCCAAAAAGTATCAAAATTTCTGATGCAGCCCTGTGGCAGACTATGATACCACTCCCGTAAAACACTGGGAGAACGCTCTACAGATCAACTTATCATCATCGTCAAAATTCATCATAAAGTTTTTGAATTGTTCCATATGATTATCTGGATCTTTACTCCCATCGTATTATTCCATCTTTGTGTTGTCAAACCTCTTAGGAAGGTTTCCGGACAGTATCTTGGAAGACAATGGATATTTTCTCCAATTCCGGCCACGACTAAACACAGTATCTTCATTAGGAGTTGCAAAGATACCTGGTTCATCATGAAAGGCGAAAGGATCCATCAACAGTCGCTCTACATGTCTCCGGCCATGGTTATGACCATGAGATGACCCTTTTCCTAGATGCCTTTTCAACCTTCCATGCTTGTCCCTCTTTCTTGAATACTTTTTTTACCAACTTCTGCTTCTTTTTAGAACGGCCTTCATCGCTGGTAGATGACAGGGACTCCTCAACTCCATATTCGTTCGAGGAGCTACTAGAAAATTCTGAATCTGAATCTGAGCTCTCCACCGGTTTAGACCGGTGGGACTTCTTTGAGCGAGCATGAGTTTTTTAGTACTTACATGGGTCTTTGGTGATGGGTCATGCTCCCTTGGATTGTCAGTGTGGTGAATGAGTGACACTTTTGATTTTTCTTTTAAGCCCATTTTCACCCTTTTAGCAGCCCTCAAGGCTTCTATCTCAGATTTCAATCTATCTCGCTCTTCAATCGTGTATTCATCATTTTCCCCCACCACTTCTGCCAAAGTTGGTGGTACTGCCTGCTCGTTCGGATTCATCCGAACTAGTTTTTCTTGATGATTTCGAATGCTAAATTCAGGAACCTTCTCCTCCCAATGTGGTCGCCAATTTGGTGTGGATTATGTTCGACTCAGGGTAATTTGGTCAGATATTTTATGGTGTTTCAAAGGTATTTAATGTTTAAGTGGTTTGCAGTGAGAGATTTGAGCTGCATGGTTGTATTAAATGTTTATTACCCTCATGAATGAAAGTGGTCGGGTATTTATACCCTTAATTATGGGCCACATGGGCTTTCAGGTCAAACTTATGAAACGGGGTCGAGTTTAAAAACTCATTAGTTTATTAAGCAGACTACCAATTAGCTTAGTCAAAAAGTGATTAGTTTTTAGTACTTTTGTCCAGTTCGGATGGTTCAGTGGGTGGCTTTTGTCCGAATTGCCCCTATCCGGTTTCCACAGTGAGTGGTGAGAAAATCCAGACTCATCAGTTCTTATCATGTGATTCATGTGTATTAAAATATATGATGTTACTTGTTAAGTTTTGAATTATTGCGATTGCAATTTACTTCAACATTATTGTGATTGAACTTCATAAATATGTCATCAGGATTGTAGTAGGCTAAGATATCGTACAGTTTCATACAAAAGTTTGAACCAATCTAGCATGGTTAACAATACTAAACAACTATGTTAACGTACAAAATCGTATATTATATATACACAGAAAACATAATAGTCGTAAACTCGTAAAAACACATGTTCATTGCTTCTAAACCTACACTAATCTCGCATTTTCGTGTCCTCATTAATCTTGCTTGAAAATATCAAAAATAGCATCATCTGCAGTGACAATCGCATCATCAACGTGTCATGCTGAAAACTAGATACCAGATTATAACAGTCAACCACTATCAAAACAGCTACAATAAGTGAATTAAATAAAGAATACAACTTGTTTATAACTTAGCAATCAACATAATAACATGAAACACACAATTACATCGCATCGTACAAGTTTGAATCAGTAAAGGGTTATCATATCAAGCAATGTTATGCAACATTATGATATCTAGCAATTTTATGCAACATACTACAATCTAGCAATGTCATACCCCAATCTAGCAAAATCATACCCCAATGTAGAAAAGTGCTATCATAACATTGCTAGCAACCATGGTCATATCTAGAAATATTATGAAACAATTACAATCAGGGTCACATCTAGCAACCATGGTCATATATAGCAATTATGGTCACATCTAGCAAACTACCAATGACACTACAATCGCCATGTCATACTCCAATCATAATGGCAGTATTCTTATAAATCAAGTATCTAACATGGTCCTAGTGATATATAAATCACAATGTCATATTTAGCATGGTACTATCTAGCAATCATGGTCATATCTTAAAATGTTATGCAACAATTAGAAACATGGTCATAATTAGTAATCATTTTCATCTCTAGCAACCATGGTCATATCTAACAATGTCATGCAAAAGTTACAAGCATGGTCATATCTAGCAATCATGGTCATAAATCGCAATGTTATATACCTATTCCTATTGGCAACCACAAAACACCAATGTGTTACATAGAATATGTTATTATCATTAACACACCTAATCAAACAAATTGTTACATGGTCATATCTAATAATCATGATCATATCTAGCAAAGTTATGCAAAAATTACAATTATCGTCATAACTAGTAATCATGGTCATATCTAGCAGTCATGTTTTAGTGTAGTGTAATCGTGGTCGTATCTAATAATCATGGTCAAATCTAGCAATCAGGGTTATATCTAGCAATGTTATGCAACAATTACAATCATGGTCAAATCTAGCAATCATGGTTATATCTAGCAATGTTATGCAACAGTTACAATCATGATCATATCTAGTAATGTTATGCAACAATTACAATCATTATCATATCTAGCAATGTTATGCAACAGTTACAATCATGGTCATAACTAGTTTCATGGTTTTACGGGAATAACAAGTTCTACCAAAGTAAAATCGTAAGCTTTTAGTCATAAAAGAGATGAGGCAAAAAATGATCATCTTATTTATCAATAGATTATCTACTTATAGTGTCGTGAGTTAGTGGGCAGTTACATTCGTTTTACACTTAATGCACCACTAGCTCACTAACATCATTTCTCCTATAATTTCGGAACAACTACTTTAAACGGTTTTGACTTAAAAATTATAACGCTTATTACAAAATGAATAAAGAAACGCTTCATCTGGGCTACGTGTAAATCCAAGCTGGCCCACTCCTTGAGCGCGATGAGGTCTGTGCGTTCTTGAGCTTGCCCGACCACGTGGTCGACCAACTATCTTTGCACTTGTTCTTCACTTAGCTTTAAGGTCGATTAGTTTATATGCGAGCTCGTCCCTTACATGTTCATCGCCTCCTCGGTCTGATCGATCAACTTGTTGTTCAAATTATTGTCGAGCTTGTTCTCCTCTTCTCTTTGAGGTCGACATTATCGTTGAGCTCGTCTTCTATTTCCTTGTTCTTTTATTATCTTAGCCCAAGCTTATCGTCCATCTTTCCTGCTTGTTCTCGTACTTACTTAGGGGAATCTCTCCTTATCAGGGCTCCTCCTAGTTTATAGGTTTATTAAATTTTAGAAAAAAATTACTAAACTTGTAAAATAAAAATTACCATTAAATTATAATGCATAAGTAGGGACGTGGTTATTCAAAATTTCTTTTGGCTTCGTTTGTTGACACGTGTTGCTGGTGTAACTGTGACGGTTCTGACACCGCCGTATCTGGGAAACAGTGTATGGCGCTTAAGTTTTTAGTGCAGCTTTCGATTGCCTAGTGATGTCACACCCATATAGTTTAATAGTTTTCATGTCTTTAACCTCTTGTGTGTTTATCTACTTGAAAATGAGATAGAAAATCTTTCGATCATTTCGCGTTGTTCTTGCTGGAGAAGGAGACAGTAACTGCAATCTAAAACCTTTCTGTCGTACTTTGCATCACCAACCATGTACGTGTTTCTTCAACACATATAATCACTCATATGCTTCGTTATAGCGTAGAACCCTAGACTTTGGAATGCAACATCTGTGAGTAGGTTATTCCCAAATGTGCATGCTTTTCCTGCGTCGAATCGATCGCATTTGCCTGCTATAAACATGTTGATTCGTATCTTTATCTCATTGTAATCCCAATAGAAGGTATGTCACTAAAAAGGGTGACGAAGGAAAAAGCAGATAAAATTATGGAACCTGTGTTTGAGGAAGCCAATGCTTTATAGAACTATTTTCGCAGATAGCCCTCAAATACGTTTACTTAGATGAGACTGAAGTTATCACTCTTAGTAATAGATGTGTGATTCTTGAGGATGTGACCATAAGAGTACTCGTTATAGGCGAGCATCCTTATCAAGCCCAAGAGACAAAGACGTGTCGCTTCACTACTTTGTTCGATTGGGGTTTGAGACTTCCACTACCTGAGCTGATTCACGATTACTTTAATGTATTAGGCATTTTCCCTATCCAAACTTATCAAAACGGGTAAAGGTTATTACTTAGTGTAGTGCTGAGCTCGCATCTGTTAAGAACTGATGTGTTCTTAGCAGACCTGTTGATGGCCACTGACGTTACCAAACTGGCCAAAGCCCCCTTCTTTTATACGCATTTTAAAGGGATGAAAAATATTTTTGAGATCGCCTCATCTAATAGGAATCGGAAAAATTAATTTGTTTCTGTATCTGGAAAGATTTTCGAGCTCGCCTCATTAAAGGGATGAAAAAATTACTTCAATTAGAAAGGAGATGGAAGTAAAGTGTAAGCCTTAATAGAATTAGTTGAAATATAGAATTAGTGGTCAAGTCTTGTTAATCAATTAACTTATGATTATTTGTTTGTGCATGTGAGGTAGCTAGTCAGAGCTGGTGGAAGGAGGGGAAAGCTAAAGGTTACGTAAACCCTTTAATTCGGATTGGGAATTTGGCCTGCGAGGCGTGGCAGCAAGATCCGAAGAAGTTATTTACGCGTTATAATTATCTAAAGTCAGGCTTGTGGTCCGTTCCGGAGTTAGAGATCGCAACAGACGGCAAAGTTACGATGGCAGATGGGTTAGAAGCCACAAGGGATCGCATCAGGGCGCTAATGGAGAAGAGATACCGGGAGAATAACAACACCGGGATTTGGCTTGCAATACCGCAAACTACCCGAAAGGGTGTTGAGGCATGAGATTCATCATCTGCTCCTGTCCAACCAGGTGGACAAGGAGATGATGTGGCAAGAAAAAAAAGGAAAGGAGGTCGAATAAGTTGAAAATAACGCGCCCGCTGCACAAGAAATTGCTCAGAGTAGCAAGGTGCGAGTAGAGGGAGAAAAGGAGAATGACACTAATTCAGGCTCATTGGTTAAGCCTTGGAATAAGAAACAAAAAGTGATTAAAGATGTCGTTCCTCTCACTATGAGAAAGTTACAATTGAGAGATGATGATATTGATAGCACGGGAGCTACTCCCGAAGGAACAACTTGTCCCCCAGCTCATCCTTCTCCCAAACAAGGTGAGGGACAGAATCCAAATGCTGTAGAGGATTTGATTGTTTTGGTGGAGGATAGTGAGGAGAAAAAAGATGAGCTTCAGAAGAAAAAAGTTATTCCCCCAGAGCATGCTAAAAGGATAAAATGTTGGGTGTATACTTCCAATATGCCTTATATGATGACAACACCTGGAGAGGGTACTATGCCACAAATGTTATGGATAATAGAGAAGACTAGAGGTGAGGGTAAAAGCACTGGTACTAGTCAACAGAGGGTTTCGGTGGAAGAGTTGTTACCCAAGCAAATTATCATACCACGCCCCTCTTCATTTATGTTCGAGCAGCTCCGTCGAATTCCTGACTTGTCGTATTATGATAAGATGTCAGTTCCTAAGACCTTACAGCGAAAAATTGAGCTGGCCATTGAGGTAAGCTTTTATTTTTGTTTTTACTGTGTTGAATAAAATGTGGTAGTATAATTCTAACTTTCTGGTTGTACACAAATTCATCATAACTCGGTCGTACTGGGCTACCGAAGCATGTCCCCAGCTGATTTAGACACAATGGAGAAGTTGAGACCAGAAGCAATGGTTTTTGGATCAGCCAAAACGAGCACCCCAGAGGTTATGCGCTTGAGGCATGCATATACCTCAGCAAATATGACCAAATATGAGGTGGTTGAAGCAAAGGCAAAACTGGAGAGTACAATGGGAACCTTAAAAGAATTTGCAGCGACGAGAGGTGGAAAACCGCGTCCGACAATCACAAGATGGTACTGAAACAAAATGAGAACTTGTTGAAAAGGAATGACGAGCTGTATTCTCAGAGCTCGAACTTGATGGATAGGAATTTTACTCATCTAAAAGGGTGAAAGAGCAGGCTAAGCGAATAGCCACTTTGACTGTTGATGTTACTAAATTAATTTCCCAAGTGGAGGAGGGGCGTGCAGAGCTCGAGCGAGAAAGGAAACAGTGGAAAAGGGACTTGGAAGCATCTGTAGTAGAAAGGAAGACGTAGATGTTCACTGCTGCCACACAGATGATAGCCAAATAAAATGGGAAAGCTATAGCTGAGCTGATGGCTCTGAATCCTGGGCTGAACTTGGGATCTTTAGAGTCTCTCGTTCAGGGTTCTGCACCACCTCAAACTGTTAGCTTGCAACCGATTCCAAATGTCAAAGTTGATACCACTAGAGTAGTTAATGTTATTCCATCAGATCAGACCAAGCTGCCCCATTTCCCAAGTGTCAAATAGTGATAATATTTGTTTTCTTTGTTCTCTTTAGTTGTGTGTTATGTATATGAAAACCTTGTGTTTCTTGAAGTATTTTGAATACATATTGAACTTATTTATCGCTTTTCTTATGCAAGTATGTTTATTGTCATGCATATTTATGGAGAAAATGTTGAGTATGTATTTGTTGTGCTTCATGGAGATCCTTACAATACCGAGCTCAATAGGGCTCATTGCGTAGCTTAGACAATAATTGCCATAATAGCTTGTTCGCAGCGAGGTCATGTAGACCCTATTGCGTAGTCTATTTTAGACTTGGTCTTTAACCAGTTTCGCGAATATACCCAGTACAAAGTATAGGCACAATATGGTCATTACATAGCCCGTAGGCGTGGCCAATTAGCTCGTTCGTGTTTATAGACACTTAGTCTGGACTCAGTATGGTCCATTGCGTAGCCACGAATGGTATGGTCATTGACCCGTTCGCTAATTGTAAGGATAAAACTTGCAACAAACACAGAGTGGAGAAAGTATAAATTATATTGAAGGAACAAAATGTTGTCCTAAGATGCCTCATTAAAAAACCTCTTCGCACTATCAAGGAGGAAAAAGAGCGCATCGGTACATTCTAAGTATTTTGGCAATAAAATTTTAGGTGATTGACATTCCAAGGGTGTTTGAGTGATCGGCCACTTTGATCTGTCAATCTGTACACGCTATGGTGCCTAGTGGAGATAATCGTGTATGGACCTTCCCAATTTGGTCCCAGTTTGCCACCTGTTCCACTACTGGAGCCTTGAAATACTTTATTTAAGACTAAGTCTCCCCCCTTAAAAGAACGTGGCTTTAGTCGAGCATTGAAGCGTCCCATTATCAAGCTTCTGTAGTGATCTGCTCGTACCCTTGCTTGGTCTTGTCGCTCATCGAGGAGGTCCAAGCATGTTGATCTGGCTATTAGGTTTGCATCTTCTTCATAGTGCTCGATTCGGTGGCTTGGTACAATGATCTCCGATAGAATGACCGCTTCTGCGCCGTATACCAGGGCGAAAGGTGTATCTTCTGTTGTTGAGCGTGGGGTGGTTCGATATGCCCATAATACCTCAGCCAACTTATCCGGTCACTTGCCTTTGGCGTATTCCAATTTTTTCTTAAGTCCTACGAGTAGAAACCTATTACTCACCTCGACGTGGCCATTTTCTTGGGGATGATAAGGGGTGGAAAAGTGCTGGAGAATCCCATATCGTTTGCAGAAGTTGATGAGTATTGAATTTGGAATTGTGGGCCGTTATCTGTCATTAGAATCCGCGGAATTCCATATCTAGTTAGAATTTTATTATGGATGAAGTCACATACCTCCTGCGCGCGTGTTCGGAATAGAGCTTTGGCTTTGACCCATTTGGATAAATAATCTGCCGCAACGATAAGGAACTGTCTTTTTCCCGTGCCATTGGTAAAGGACCCACTAGATCTATCCCCTACTTATCGAAAGGACATTAAACATAAATGTTCTGCATAGGTTCGATGGATCCATGTTGTGTGTTTGCATACTTCTGACATTTATGACATTATTGTACAAGACTTTCCGCATTAGCTACGAGCTTGGGCCAATAATACCCTGCCAGGAGGAATTATCGAATTAGTGTTCGGTGGCCACAATGAGCGCTTGCCTCCCCTGAATGCAGATTAGTTAATATCGAATTGGCCTCCGCACGATCAAGACATCAGAGCAATGGCTGAGTCGAACTCTTCCTGTATAGGATGTTGTCGAGAAGATAATACTTGGCTGCCTTAATTTGCAATGATCGAGCCTCGTTTTTATTTGCTGGCAATTGGTCAGATTTCAAGTAATGCAGGTATGAAATTCTTCAGTCGACGTCACTTGCAATTGAGTTGATGGTTTTCGTTGTAGGTATGAGTTCGATCATGGGGAGCTGTTGGAGTAGAACTGTGGGATGCTCTCCCAAAGTTGCAGTCTTGGCTAAAATATCGGTTGCTGAGTTGTCCTTTCGTGGGATCTGCTCGTATAAAACATAGGTGAACTTGGATTCGTATTCCTTGAGTATGACAAGGTAATCTTTAATGTCTTCTTGTCTGGCGTCATAAGTACCCATTTCCTGGTTAACGACTAACTCAGAATCGGACTTGATCCTAATGCTCTGCGCTCCGTATATCAAGGCCAATTTCATGCCATAGACTTTGTATTCTGCCACGTTATTTGTTACCGGGAAATTAAAACGAACGGCATGTTTGATCTTCTCACCATTTGGGGATCGCAAGACAACTCTTGCTCCTCCGCTCGATGTAGAAGACGCGCCATCAACTTCAACGGTCTATTGGTCTGACCTAGTCATTCTTTTGTCCTCTGTGTTAATCTGTTGATGTCTGGAGGAAGTGACTTAATTTGGTCACCTCAGCTAATATAACTGCCTGCTTTTAACTGAAAAAGATCTGCGCTTTTGACGTACTGTCTTGGCACAAGAGTTAATGGCCAACTCGTGACTCATAATTGAAAGGCTTACCCCTGAGACATCAGTTGCCTCCCAAACGAAAACATCTAAAAAAAATCTAATAAAGTCGTTAAACGTACCTTAGAGTCTTGAGATAAATCCTTCCTGAGTCAAAGCATCCGACCGTTAGCTATAAGTGTCTCAACTACTTTAGTACTCATATCAGTTGAGTCTTCGCTCTCACGCGGGTCATCCACTGGGTCTGGCGAGGTAAGATCCAGTGTTTCTGGTTCGGGGTCCCCCTCGCCGTTTAATTGGTATCAGAGAGGTTTGGACGGGTCCGACGCGATCGCATAGCATGTTCACGCGGTTCTTTGGCTGCCTCATATTGTTCCCACCAAGCAGCCCATCGGATATTGTTTGCATTGTCGGAATTTCACATTTTTTCTTCCATCCTATGCAGCTATGGTCTTCCGATTATAGCATGGTAAGGGCTTGGTGCGTCAGAAATTATAAACAGTGTTTTTAATTCTTTTTTCGTGACTCCATGGCCAACCTTTACAAGTAGCTCCACCTCCCCAACATATTGTGAATTTTTACCTTCGAAGCCGATCAACGTACGCTGAGTCGACCGATATGGAGGTACATTTTGCATGCGGTCAAAACTGATTTTGAATATAATGTTTGTAGAGCTCCCACCGTCGACCAGCACTCGAGTTACCATCACTTCTATGATGTCTAGGTGGATAGTTAAAGCGTCATCATGGGGCAGACTGATGCCTCTAAGATCGTCGTCATTGAACGTGAGATCGGCCACTGGATCCCTGTAATTGCGATAGGAGTTGGCGTCTATTTTGTACACATCAAGCTTGTTTTTAGCCCGTTTGTTTGAAGCGACCCCATGGATTGGTGTTGATTCCCTCCTGATATGGTGAGAAGCCACTGTTGTTTATTAGAGTCCATTTCTTTTCCATTTGTCAGTTTCTCATTGTTTCGAGAATGGATTTCCTCATGGCGATCCGGATGAGACCGTTTGATATATTGTATCAGCTCCCTATTCTCAATTAGTCGTTGGATCTCTTTTCTGAGTTGCCAGCACTCATCCGTGGAGTGCCAGTGGTCATTATGATATGCGTAAAAGTACCGATTAGATTGCTTAAAGCCTTGGGTGCTCATCATGCGTGGAGCTTGGTACTTTTTTCGTCCTTGCGTTCAGTCATAGATCACGGAGATAGCTTCAGTTAATGGGGTGAAACGTCTACTTGGTTGCTCGAGCTGTTGAGGTCGCCGACTGTAATCCCGCCTAGGCTGCTCTTCAACCTTTTTCCTTTCTAATCCTCTTTCTTTGGAGTCTACTCCACGTCGCTCAAGTGACCCACCTCTTCTGACATCGACTCTAATAAAAGTATATGCCCTGGCGAGCAAATCCCTCATGTTCTCGATTGGAAACTTGATGAGGTCAACATATAGATCACCCTTTCGGTCAAACCCTCTCTTCAAAGATGCCACCGCCATATTTTTGGCTAAATCTGGTAGAGCATTCATAGCATGAACAAATATCCTAACATAACTCTTAAGGGACAAACATTTCTCTACGCTTTCCACAACTCGGGAAAGTCGTAGATGGATCCTTTTGGCAAGCTGTTGAACCAATCCATTGCATTACCTTTGAGGGTTATGGAAAGTGCCCGACACAGCATTGCGTCATTGGGGTTGAATGCCATCATCATGTTTCGAAATTTCTCCAGATGCCTTTCTGGGTCTCCTGTTCTATCATAAGCATCCATCCTGAAAGGGTCAAACTTCCTTGGGAGCTGGGCTTCGAGATTCTTTTCGGAGAAGGGTGACTTTTTGAGTATGTAAGCTGACAGTTTTGGGAAGACCTGGTTGTGGTGGAGATCTTCATTTTCCCGAGCTCATTTGGTAGGCGTCTGTTTTGCCTCCTCTCGCGGACCTTTGTTGCGGTTCTTATCTCCACTCTCATCTTTGTCTTCCTGTTTGTCGTCCCGCTTGGACGAACGATCTGCTCTGTTAACTTTGCTAGCCTCCAGGCCGGACGGTTGATGTACTCTGCTTGTTCTCTTAATCTTAGCGGTGAGGGGATTAAAAAACATCATCCATTCCTAACATAGTGGCGTGTATGTCATGTTCCATTGCATCTAGCTCGAATTCTATCTTCAACTGCATTTCTTGGAGATTTTGGATTCACTGTCTAGTTGGAAGACCACTGAGTCAGCGCCTGGGATGGCTTTCACAGTTTCTTGGGCCACTATTGCATCCGCTAGTTGATGTTGTTGCACTTCTGCCCGGAGGACAACGGTGGGTAAGGTTGGAAGCTCCTCTGGCATGACCGTTCCCATAGGTGCCATGGGATTACCACCTTGGGAAGCTAGAGGGACGGGGTACATTGTGCCTTGCCCAATTGGTGGATTCGTCGCTCCTCTCTTGTTTATTGTTGCTTCACTCGTTTCCTATTTGTCCCTCTCGATTCCTGACCTTGTGACTACCATGGTTGATGATTAACTGTTTTCCCACAGACGGGGCCAAATTTGTTAAAGGAATAACAAGTTCTACCAAAGTAAAATCTTAAGCTTTTAGTCAAAAAAGAGATGAGGCAAAAAAGGATCATCTTATTTATCAATAGATTCTTCTTACTTATAGTGTCGTGAGTTAGTGGGCAGTTACATTAAGTTTACACTTAATGCACCACTCACTCACTAACATCACTTCTCCTATAATTTCGGAACAACTACTTGAAACGGTTTTGACTTAAAACTTATAAATCTTATTACATAATGAATAAAGAAACGCTTCATCTGGGCTACGTGTCAATCCGAGCTGGCCCACTTTTTCAGCGCGATGAGGTTTGTGCTAGCTGCGCGTTCTTGAGCTCGCCTGACCATGTGGTCGACCAACTATCTTCGAGCTCGTTCTTCACATAGCTTTAAGGTCGATTATTTTATATGCGAGCTCGTCCCTTGTCTGTTCATCGCCTCCTCAGTCTGATCAATCTACTCGTTGCTCAGATTATTGTCGAGCTTGTTCTCCTCTTCTCTTTGAGGTCGACAGTATCGTCGAGCTCATCCTATATTTCCTTGTTCCTTTATTATCTTAGCCCAAGCTCATTGTCCGCCTTTCATGCTCGTTCTCGTACTTAGTCGGGGGAATACTCCCTTATCAATGGTCATATCTAGCAGTCATGTTTTAAGATGTAGTGTAAGCATGGTCATATCTAGAAATCATGGTCTTATCTGATGAGTTTCGATATATCAGCCACACTGTGCCATGATTGATCTGAGGGGAAATTTGGACCAAACCACCACAATGAAATTTTGAACAGGACAAATGTATTAAGTGTTGACTAAGCTAGTTGTTAATGACTTCACACCAAATTACTAATGGGTCCTTAAAACTTGACCTGACTTCACGACTCGACCCAATAAGCCCATGGGTTAGTAATTAAGTATAAATGCCCCAACCATTTTCATTAATGAGGGTAATCATAATTTATTACTGATAAGGGAATAATTCGCCAATACTAACGCTAGGGAGTTAATTGTAAATGAAATAAAGTTAAAATATCTATTAGAGAATTTATCGTTTATTAGAGGATAATTTGTAAATTATGTATATTATAAAGGACTGGAAGAGAAATAAAGTAAGCCCACCAAGATGATAGATGGGTCCACCTTTACATACTATAAAAGGAGACCCATTATTCTTGGTAGGTGGGACATTCTTTTGGAATATTATACACTATTTCTACTTTCTCTCTCTAAAATATTCTTCCTAGGTCCAAGACCCAACACACCTACTTTTAGTCATTTATCCACTCATCAATTATTAGTAGACAACTTAATTATCTCTCTACTTTTCTCATTAAACACAAAACACCACAAAACACCCAAAACACATTTTAAACACTTTATGAGATTACCCTCAGGCATAAATAAACCACACCAAATCGGCGACCACAGTGGGAGCACGACGGTGCCTGAATTTTACATTCAAAACCAGCAAGCAAAGCAGTTCGGATGGATCCGAATGAGCAGAATGTTCTACCCCCCGAGGTGGAAAGTTCAAGGGAAAACAAGGAGTATATCATCGAGGGGTGAGACCAGCTGAGGGCTGAAATAGAGGCGTTTAGAGCAATAAAACAAGCAGAAAAATGTATCAAGGAGAAATCTGGAGCGTCAGTACTTCACCATACTGAAAATCCTGGAGAAAATGAGTAGTCTTTGAAGACTCACTTCAGCTCAAAAAGACGCACCAATCTAAGCCTGTTGAGAGTTTTACATCTGAGTTCTCCAGCAGTTCCTCAAATGAGGCGGAGCTTGAAGAATCACTATCTTCGAGTAGTGATGAAGGGAGATCGAGAAAAAGATGAGGTTAACCAAAAAGAATTCAAGGAAGAGGGACATACATGGTAGACTCAAAAGGCACCAGGGTAAGGGGTCATCTCATAAGCATGTTGATCAGTTGTTGATTGATCCTTTTGCCTTTCAATCCGAACCAGGTACTTTTACAACCCCTAATGAAGATACAATTTTCAATCGCAGTAAGATTGGAGACAATTGCTTTTGTCCGCAAAAATACTCTCCGGACATCTTCCTAAAAGGTTTGATAGCTCCAAGATGGAGAAATACAATGGGAGTCGAGATAAATGGTCTGGAACTGTTCAAAGACTTCATGATGAATTTCGACGACGATGACAAGATTTTGTGTAGAGCTTTCTCCCAAAATTTCACAGGGATTGCTCTTAAATGGTATAATAGTCTACCTCAAGGGTGTAATAGAAATTTTGATACATTTTGGGTTGCCTTCCGGAGTCAATTTGTTGGAATTAAAGAACTAAAGGGTAATGGGGACACCATTATCCATTGTGCTCAGGAACCAAATGAGTCTCTAAAGGATTACATAAGTCGTCTTGTGAATACGAAGAATGGGCTAGCAGATTGCTTTGAGCATGTGGAAATTGCTTCCCTTAAGCAACGTTTGAATCATGGGAATTTAGTTGATTCTGTGACTCGGAAGAAGACTATGACCTGGAGTGTCTTATTGAACCAAGTGGGAAAACAGATCAATATGGAAGAAACAAAGAAAACAAGGGTGCACCATCAGTTAAAGTCTACAACAACAGCTCATCCAGCCACTAACCAATCCGGTTACAGGGCAAATGAGACCGGACAAGGATTCAACCAGTCCAAGCAGAATTAGTCCAACCAAACCCAAAGCCAACAAACCAGAAGTAAGAGGGGTCTCTGGGTCTAGCCTGAGTGGTTCACTGAATTGTGGGAGAATATAGCCACAATCTATGATAAGACCAAGAATGAAGTGTACTTTCAAAAACCGGTAGCACTGTAGTCCCCTAGAGAGAACCGAAACACTCGTTTTTGCCAATATTATAATGATATAGACCATGATACTCACGATTACATAACGTTGAAACAGGAGGTCCAAAACCTTATTGAGAGGGGAAATTTGGGAGCTTATGTTAAAAAACGAAGTGGAAACTAACCGGATAATGCACAAAATAATGCTCCGTGGACGAATCATTCAAACAATCAAGGGACTTCTGGCCAAGAGGGTGCATGGTGATCCTTGAAAGATTTGATGTAGACTCTGAGTATCTAGATCCAGGTCCAGATCAAAATAAGGTGAGGGTGATAACGGAGAAAAATAAGACAGTTTCCGGACATTTCACCTTTGAATCGTTAACCATTTTTGGAGGAGATACTGTGACTGTACCTACCACTTCATCAAGGAAGAGGCATGTCCACAATTTGGTCACCCGGTTAGAAGGTGGAATATCTTCCCATTAGTGAAAATCTTCATTCTCATTCATAGTTTTTGATGAGGATGACCTGAGAGACATTGCAGGACCTTATGAGAATGCGGTGGTAATAGGGGCTTCAATAGGGGAAATGATATACCCTGAAATCTGATTGATACGGGAAGTTCGGAAAACATCCTATTCTTAAGCTCCTACAAGAAAATGAGGAATCCGGTAGTTATTAAACGTTCGAACAGAACCATTGTAGGCTTCATGGGGAGTTCTGCATATGTAATTGGGGAGTTCGAAGAGGAAGTGTTGTTGGGCAAGGGGCCTTTTAAAAAGATGGTAAGAGTACTATTTGTTGTGGTGGATTACCCCACATCATGTAATGAAATTTTTGGGAGCTCTTGGCTATCCAAAATACATGCTGTGGTCTCTACAGTTTATCAGTGCTTGAATTATGGTGTTCAGGGACAAGTAGGTGTTGTCCGGAGTAGTCAAAAGATAGCCATGAAGTGTTATGCAACAACTATTGTGCCTAAAACTCTTGGGGCAGTCATGATTAACAAGGATTAGTAACTACTAGAGCCTTCCACTAAGGAAAGTGAGATTGATGATCCCAAGGAGGCTCTCAGTGTTATAATACCTATTGAAAAGGTTGAAAATCACTCCCTCGCAGAGGGTAAGAATGTTAAGATTGGTTTCAGGTTGGCACCAGAGTTGAAATATTAGTTGTTGTTCTTTTTTTATGAATAATCAACATGTGTTTGCATGGTGCAACAGTGATGTTACCGGGGTACCAGCAGATGTTATTTCACACAAGTTGTCCATCTGAAGTGATGTTGCACCAATTGTATAAAAGAGGAGAGCTTTTTCCAAGGAAAAAAACAGATGTGATTGTTCATGAAGTTGACCGATTAACCAAGATGGGTCATATTAAAGAATCTCATTACCCATTGTAGACTGCCAACCATGTGTTAGTCAAGAAAAAGAATGGAAAATGGCGTATGTGTATTGATTTCACTGACCTCAATAGGGCATGCCCTAAAGATCTTTATCCCGTGCCCCGGATAGATCAGTTAGTAGATTCTACTTCTGGAAACAAGTTGTTATCCTTCATGGATGCTTTCTCAGGGTACAACCAGATACAAGTGGATCTGAAGGATCAAGATCACACTACTTTCATCACAGACAAGGGTCTTCATTGTTACAAAGTGATGCCCTTCGGGTTGAAGAATGTTGGGGTCAATTATCTAGCTGTATCAGAATATGCTATAAGTGTTGTGCTAGTAAGGGAACTGGACAATTATTCTCGTCTGGCATACTACATCAGTAAGAGTCTACTGGATGCTTAGAGAAAATACTTAAAGTTGGAGAAGTTTGCACTGACCTTAGTAATTGCAGCAAGAAAGATGAGACCTTATCGTATTTCCACAGGGGACCAAGGGTCCTTTTGGGAAAGGTCTCATGAAACAACATGACCATATTGAATTTGATCCCATCGTCGCTCTTCTCTAGAGAATCCACTACCTCATATACATACTTCTCTATACCTGCAGCTACGACTTATTTTTGTTGGCATTCCAAGGCCTCTTTCTTTTTAATCTTCTCTTCGACAGTGCTCTCCAACTTGGCCTTTCCAGCAGATAAAGTTTGGATAGTACCATCTTTGGTTTTTAATTGCTCCTTCTAAGTTGTGAGATTTTGTGAAGAAGAGGTTTCCAGGTTGAAGTATTTGGTTTGAAGCTCCTGGTTGGCTGCTTCTAATGTGAGCAGTTTGGCATCTAACTCTTCTTTATCCTTCTTCAATACCTCTATGCTTTGTTGAGAACTGAGAAGTTTATTCGACAAGGTTTCATTGTCAGTGGTCAGAGAATTAATGGTACATGTTTGAGTCTTTACCTGCATCTCCAGATCAAGTACTAGTCGGATATAGCCTAGGATGGGATGGCTCAAGGTGTCTTGTTCCCCGGATATAGCGTAGGACTTCCCGTTATGAGTCTACATTGGTAGAACTGGAAGGGCGATAAGGACCCGCAAAGTCATCTTTCTCTTGATCATTAAAATAGATATTCATGTCTTGAAAGGCATCAAGGTCTACCTCATCGTTGCCATCATCAGCAACCTGTTTGGAGTGAAGGTTAGTTGGAATTTCCTCCTATAAGGTGGGATCGATAGAACCTGGGGGAGGACTTCAGGTGGGATAAGGATTATCTCTACTCCCAGAATGATCTTTTTTTTCTTGACAGCTTTTTTATCGCTGCTAGCCTTACATTTTTATCCTTCTTCGGGGGCTTTGGTGGGTTCTTTGACCCACCAGCTTCTTTTACGGTCACCTTTACTACTTTCAGCAAAAACAACATTGATGCCACCCTGGTTCTCCGAACCGGTCCCCTCGGTAGTCGTTTGAGATGGGTTCATTGTGGCATTCTTCTTCATGTTCTTAATTTTGCTAGGGGCTTTGGCCCTGAAAGGCAGATATAACTTAGCATCCTTGGATTTCGTCCTTTTTAGGATCACATCTGCATGGGGAGGGGTAGTTAACTCTTCCCATGTGAGATTTTTTCTACCTGTGGTGTTCCATAGGTGAGACCTCACAAAATTTCATGACTTGAAGAAATTGTGGAAGGGATTTCCTCAGTTCTCCAAAGCCCAAGCATTTAGCTTAGCGCAAGTATCCTGCCATGCCTCCAAGTAAACCAAGAACTCCTTCGGAAAAACTGGAAAAGAATATAAGTTAGTCTAAATTAAAAAAAAAACTTATAACTTAAAAGATAAAAGAAAAGAAAAACAAGAGAAACTCACCAGTGCTCTTCCAGTGACTGGTTAAAAGGCTTGGGTTGGTGTCAGCCTTGATCTTCCTGCCATTCTCCCAAGTTACACTAATGAAGAGGAACTGCGTTCTCCAGGGTTTTTCCGGACTCCAAGAGGCCATCAACTACCTTATAGTCATTCCTCATGATGTAATGGTAGAAGGGGCTCTGATGGTTCTTGCACAAGCTTGCCACAACAACAAACTGTTCCATCGGTAGTGAAATCTTGGTAAGCCTGGACGCCGTGATGCAAGCTAGAAGGGTATATCAAGCATTATGGCTCAGTTGGCTGGGACACAACTTGATCAGATAAGAATATCTGATTATTTCTGGATCTAAGGGGAATCGAAGTCCCCAGTTCAATACTTCAGTATGACTGCGCCAAAACATAAACTCAAAAGAATGTGGAAGCTAAATGGTGACCAATCCGAAGCCACTCTGATCCAGGATGGCCAATCGTCATCGTTAAAATTTAACCCGAGCTTGGTGAAAACATCAATCGAGATACCATAAGTGAAAACACACTTACAGAGGATATGGTTGATGGATTCATCACATGAATGACACAACACACGATCGGAATGTGAGTTTAATCCCCAACTAATAAGATTTTTAAGGATAGACAACTTGTCGTGGATGGCAAGCCATAAAATAAAAGAATGACTGAGTATATTATATTTATACGAAATTAACCCAACCCACCCGACACATGGGGTGGACGTACGAATTGCATTGTAATTATCTTTGATTGTTAATTTTACATTCTCATTCTTGGCGGTCCCGAAGTGCACATTGTCATATTTGATATTTGAAATAGGGAGAGAGAGGACGTGAACTGCGATGGTTTCTAGCATTTGGATTTGGGTCGGTCAGTTCAAGTGCCCCCCATAATGGTGTTGGAAACTTTGAGATTGTTATTAGACCTTAAATCATGAAAAATACTTTGTCCATAATGGGTAACCAGAGAGGTAGGGTTCAATCATAGGTCATACCAAAAGGAGGTATATCCTTGTTACCAATTGTTGTCATGTACATTGTGTAAGTTATAGACATAACACGTAAAATTTTCCTCAAAGTCTCGGAGAAAGATGAACCAAAATTAAAAGACCATTTTTTCTTTTTTTAATATTCTCATAATTAATATAGTCATACAAGATTAAGTTGGGTCCATTACTAGTTATAAACCACAAACAAGAGTACCGCTTGATTTCAAAGTTTTAAATCTAAAATTGAGTATTGTTAACAAATCATCCATATCCGAAACCTAATATATCCGAAACCTAATATGCTTTTGGATATCGGGATTGGAGTGCAATTAGTTTAAAGAGTCGAGTTTTAAAAAAGTTATTTATAATTATGTTTTTAATTTTATATGCATAATTTTTAATGGTGTCGCTGGGCATGAAGCGGTGCAAGGCAAAACTATAGCACACCGCTGTGATAAAGTGTTTCGATCGATATGACAAGTGCATCGTGGTGCCATGGGCATATGACAATGCGCGTCGATGTAAATATGGGTTGCTTTTTCGTTATTATTTTTATTTTACATTTTAAATAACACCTAAAACATATAAAATTAAATTTAAGTCATATACAATAATGACTCTTCGATATTTTCATAGACATTGTAAGCTATTTGTGCGTATTAATATTAACCGATAACTTTAATATTTTATGAATGCATTGATTAAAATAACTTTAAAATTGTTGAATATATATTAATTCAAAATAATTTAAAAAACATTGAGTATTCATTAAAATAATAATATTAACATGGCTATTTAATTTTTTAAGGCTATTTATATTTTTATACAATTAATATAATATTTTTAATATTTATTTTTCTAAAACTTCATATTTATTTTAAAATATTAAGAGATATAAAAATCTCAAACTAGTATCACAGTATCGATTAGGAGGAGATAATTAGGAGATAATTTATATGAACAAAATGTTAGATATTTTTTGAAATTTAGTTTGTGTTTGAATGATTTAAAAATATTTAAAATCATAGGCTTTATTGATTTTTATTTATCAAAATTCTTAAACAAAATTAGTATGATCTTTTTTTTATCAAAATTCATAAATTTTATTTTATCAATTATTGTTTAAATAATAATTTTATGAAAGCTTTCGAACCACTCATCACTAAGCCGCACACCATCAAATACTAAGTTTTTAATGATAAATGACATTGACGGTAATAAAAACAGGTTAAAATCTTTTTGCGACAATCGGCTAAAAGTTAGTATTAATTCTCCATGTTTCGTGTTGGTATCAAACTAGTTTTTTATGTTCACTTTTGGCTTCCACCGATTTCTGGCTTCCACCGATTTCTATGTTTTATAATATGCATCATTAGCCTATCCGCAAACAGTTTGTTTCACTATTAATTTAAGAAAATCTAAAATTCTAATTCGAGAAACGCATAGTCTTTCTCCTAAATCCATGATTCCAAAACTACATTCATCAGATTTTTTGGACCGAGACAAAATATAATTCTCAATACTTAATAATACAAATTCCTATGATATGTGATTAAATAAGAAAAAAACATAAAAAAACTAATTTGATACAGTGATTTTTAAACTCAACAACGTTTCTATAAATATTAAGAAAAAGATTTGTATCCAGTTATAATATGAACCTTTTCCATCGAAGAAACATCTTCTCCAGAGGAAATATTGGATATTTGAACTTGAGTTCAGTTTTGGTATTTTAGGAAATTTTTAGTGTTTTTTATTTTGATGGTTGACAAAAAACTTAAATATGTTGTTTTAGGTTATTTTTCCCCTTCAAAAATTAAAATCTAAAAGCAAAATTATTATGACTATTGTATTTGACAATTTCCCTATGATAATTCAATAGGGATCAGCATAGAGCTGAAATTTCATTTGATCAACAGACGTGAATTGTTTACATCAAAACTTTTATCAGAAAAATGGAAGGACAGTAACCCGTTTCTATCAAGTGATGGACAAATAGTCCAAGAAAACAAAGAACTATGGCAACACAAACACAATTTCCTTTCCTCTTCTTTGAAAACAGATCAAAGGCCAAACAAGGATTATAGCAAATGAATAACCACCCATACACAGGCAGCAATTTAGGCTTTTCTCTTCTTTGATTTTTTTGGTTGTTTTCTTGGCTTTCTAAATGCTTTTCCACTTTCCTGGTACCAAAAAGTTATTTCCTTCAAGTTAAAAGAAAACCAATTCAAAATATAAAAATAGCACTACACTTTGTCTTACCTTTCGGTAATGTCTATATGCCGCTCGGCCGGTAAGCTCCTGCCCGTTTCCAGAGACATAAACCTGCAAAATTACGATGAAAAACGTTTTTAATCAGAGGTTTTTATCTTTTTTTTAGCCAATAAGCCAAGAAACACTAACTTATATTAAGATTATAAAGTGGGCCAAGCAAATCCTATTATTGCTTATAAGCCAATTGTGGGCAATAACACCAAACAACACCTTAGTCTCCGACCGGTGTCCTAAGCCAATTCCAACTTTCATTTTATTTTTGTAGACATACCTTCTTCCCATCAGAACCTGTATACCAGTGACCAGAAGATGGACCAGTAGATGGACCAGCTGAGCGATCATCTGCACAAACCCGTCTTTTACCAGCATCCTTTGGAAGGGTAGCACTGGTTTTGATATTTACCCAGCCTTCAGAAACTACTGGTCCTTTTGCTTTCTTTGCTCCCCGTGAACTACCTTTACTTTTAGCGGTTCTACTTGCATCTTGTTTAGAAGTATTGCTGCAATCAAATTGACCCCTGGAATGATATCGAGCCCAAATTAGCAAAGTTCAACCGCGAAACAAACAACTCAGCGAGTGTAAAGTAAAATTACATATAATCAATAAGGGAGACGCTTTGACGTCCTTCTGAGTTGCTATCAACTCCAAGGGGTACGAAGTTTGGAAAGCGACTGCGGACTAAGCTCTGGATTCTTGGATCAGTGTGGAGAAAGTAAGAGTGAGCTGGAGGACGATGTTTATCATCGTCATCTTGGGGTTGCTCAAAATTTTGAAAGCTTGAGGGTCTCTTAGTTTCACTCGCACAACCACCGTCAGGTTTCTGACTCACTTCCTTACCTTTCATTTTCTGGAAGTATTCTTCACAAACATCATCTAAGGCAGGCGTTGCAATTGGTGTGTTTTTTACACAAAAGTTTTCCCACAAATCCTTAATTAGAGGAGTAACTGATTTTCTCTTCTGCTCACTCGTGACACATTGCCGTTTGTTCAAGTTTAAATCATTATTCTTAGTCACTCCCCTTGCACTTTTAGTGATAGGAGAGTCATCAGAGTCAGAATCCAGTAACTGAAATTTCCGAAGTGGACTGATTGTTAACTCTGGAAATATCGATCCACTAAGTCTTGTCCCTGATCCGGCGGAAACTGGAGCCTCCAAAGACTGCTCTTTTTTCCGCGCCTTACATTGATTTGATGATTTACTGGTTAACACTCCGTGCACACGCAGAGGGATTTTCGAACTCCCACATACAGATTGAAATTGGGCTGACGCAGGAGTATCTGCTAATGACGAGAGAGATTAGACAATAATGTAGAAGCATAATGGTTAAGCAGCACCCATGAGCATACCAGTATGATAAAAGAAGCAGCTTAAGTAGAAGAAGTGAACCCATTTCTGATATCATCTTAAAACAACACTTAAATCTAAACAGCAAATCAAACCAAGCAGTTAACGTTACAACACCTCCATCATGAAAAGCTGATGTACAAATATATGAGACGAACTGAATTTCTATAGGTCACATCACATTGCGAAATGCTTGTTGACATTTTCTACGGAGTCATAAACTAGTTCCTCAGATTCGTTTTTCGCGGCCGCCCGATTTAATCCAGGTTGGTGATCCAGAGATTCCAATCTCTGAAGTCAATATACACCTTTTGTCATTTTCAACAAGTCCCGATTCAAGATCACTTTATGTTATTCATCAAATTAAATTTGCTATATATAAAATTTGAAAGAAGAGATCAATACCGTATAGAACATACATACTATACAGGAAATACCCCAAATCCATTCACTCAGTGAAACCCTATGATCTGACTCAATCCGCTTATTAGTGATGAACATATGAAAAAATGCTGTCTTTCATTTTTAGAAATCTGCAAACAAATCTTTCTTTCATCAAACATATCAGCTGGATGCCAATTAGGGTTTACAACTTGTACAAAAAGATTCAAAATCTAAGCTATATATTAATCATCGTGTAATTGTGTACCTTTAGTCAGATCTTCGGGTGAAGAGAACTCCTCGATATCATCATCACCACCATCATCGCAATCTAAAACCACCGATTCTCTTTTGTTGTCTGAAGAACAGTTTCCAATAAGTGGACCTTTTCTCAATCGCTTGAAAACCCGACTGGGCGGGGCGGATTCAGATTCCGTACCGGAGTCGGAAACCACAAGCCGGAGCTCGTCAACGTCATCCTCGACCGCTTGGTAGCTGGAAGAACCTAGAGTAGCTGTGGATTTAGGGATTTCTTGGGGAGGTGAAGGAGAGTCGAAATTGAGATCAAACGACGGTGCCTCGATTTCAGCCATGAGAGGAAGAGGGAGAGTTTCAGTGGCGAAGATTTTTGGAGGGATTTGGTTCTGCAATTTGAAAGCTTTCTCGTTTTGTTCCCAAAATTTTCCCGGTTGTTCCAAGGTCTACAATTTTCGTTATACAAATTATTCTATTTTACGTATAAAAAATGTTAGTTTGTTTTTTTTTTCAATTTGGACCTTTATTGAAAGATTTTAAATGTTTAGGGCTACACACAAAACTTCTTTAAACATTAGACTAAACATTAAAAAACCCAAAAAACTCGGTTGGTCTTCTCCTTTGTCGAGCTTCACTCCATCTTCTTCACCATCTTCTCTACCTCCATCTTCTCTTCTTTACCATCTTCAAACTTTTACCTAATTCAGATTTCGACTACCTTTCCAATTCAGAAATCATTCAACATTTCTTATATATCCAACCCCAATTCTTTCCAGATGAGTAATCGTTTTCAATTGATTTAAGGGTGTTGACTGCTCAAAATCAAGGTTTTCCTTCGTGTGGAGAGAATTCTTTGCAACCCAGTCCGCGGATTTATTCTGTTTCCTGAAGACATACTTTATAGTCATCGAAAAAGTAATCAATTTCTTGCAATAGCTTATGAGGGGATCCAATTTCCAGATTGATTTTCCACGACGATTAAATCAACCAGAATGATTGAATCGACTTCTATATCAAGGTTTGTCAGCTTCAATTTACTGCACATTGCCAATCCGTCCATGAGAGCTCTGGTTTCTGCTACGGTAGTAGAGTTCTTTCCATACAGTCTGCCAAATCCTTGAACATTTAATCCTTTGTGGTCTCTTACAATGCCTCCACCCGAAGCTTCTCCAGAAGGCATAGAGGTTTCATCAGTATTTAACTTAAAACGATTAAGCTTTGGAGAGTTCCATTTCAGAGAAATTGGTATGACAGTTCTGGTATAGTAGCATTCTAGTTGATTTGCTATCTTGATGTATCTTCCCCAATGTCTCCTCTTCAAGACATTTGCGTTGAACAATTCATTTAACATCCTGATTATCTGATCGATCAGAGAGGTTGAAGCAGAATTGTTACCCTGCATTTTCTTAGCGTTTCTTGCCTTCCAGATTGTCCACGCGATTATAGCAGGAATGATATGTTTGATGCTGCAGTTTTATGTTGAAGACCAGTACCAGGAGCGAGTGATATGGTGCACAGTCATGTTCCTGGTGATGCTTATACCCAAGACACTGCTGAAATAGTTCCACACTGGCCAAGCTTGGTTGCAGTATACCAGAACATGTTTTGAGCTTTCTTTATTGTGGCAGAATTGGCACTTTGAGGATAACTGGAAACCTCTGTGTTGAAGATTTTTTTCAGACGGGAACCAGTTCATTAGAGCTCTCTAAAGAAATAACGAACATTTCTTTGGAGTTACTAGATTTCATGTTCTCTTGTACAGGTTTGACTCATTTCCTTCTTTTCTTATTTTGTTCCAAGTTATCTTTGTGTTGAAGTTCCCATCAGTGGATATAGCCCACATGATCTTATCAGGATTATTGTTGAGCTTTGTTTTTAGGATGTTAGAGATAATGATGTTTATAACTGTATATCTCAAAATCTGAGTGTCTCATCTGCTATTGACCCAGAAATTGCTTAGTTTAGTATTAACATACCAACTTCTGTTTTCTTGATCGTTGAAGTAGATGAAAGTCTTTTCGGTACACCACCTGTCAAGCCAAAAGTCTATCTCACCGTTTCCTGGAATCCATGATATATATCTCTCTGCGTAGTCTCTTATTTCAGTAATTATAGCCTATATTCTAGACTTTGTTTTAGGGATGATAGCAGTAATAGGGTGTTTACGTTTACAGTAATTAGCCATCATTAGTTTGGCCCTGAGAGAGTTGTTATTTATTAGGTTGAACCACGGCTTGTATAAGTAGACTTCTTGAAGAGATTCTAGCCCTTTAACATTAATCCCTCCTTCAGCATAGGGTTTACTAAGCTTGCTCCATGAAGCCCAGTTTATAGCTTTTGTTTCCATTTTATTTCCCCACAGAAATTTGTTATAAAGAATCTCAATCCTTTTTATAACAAATTTAGAAAACATAGTATTTTGAATGTAATATAGTGGGAATGAGGAAATGACTGATTGAATCAGGATCAGTCTTCCCCCAAAGGATAACGTATTTCCATCCCACTCCATTATCTTGTCTCTTATCTTTGATACAAGGTTGTCAAAGTGGTTGTTCTTGCTCTTGTTTCTCATCACAGTTCCCAAATACTTGAAGGGCATCTTGATGTACTTTACTTCAAGAATTCTTTCAGCAATATTAATATTGTGGTTTGACATCTTCTCAGCGGTTATAAATTTTGATTTCTTTTTGTTTATCAGTTGGCCAGAGATGAACTGATAATGGACCAGGAAATCAGTAACTTTGGAGACTGGATATGGAGAGCCATTGCATAATATGGTGACGTCATCCGCAAACACCAGACAATGTATGATTTGTCTTCCTCTTGTTTTGTAATTGATGGAGCATGTGGACTCATTTAGCTTCTTTAAATCCCTGATCATGAACTCTTCTGCCAATATGAAAGACTGGGGGATAAGGGATCCCCCTGTCTCAAACCCTGATCAGACTTTACAAAAACCCTTAGTAGCGCCATTTATTATTAAAGAGAAATGGTTCTTTGAAATGTTATTGTTAATTAGCTCAATAACCAAAGAACTGAACCCAAAAGCCTTTAACATACTTTGAATAAACTTATGAGATAGCCTGTCAAAGGCCTTCTCCATATCAATTTTCAAAATTATGTTACCTCCATTTACTCTGTAGTTGATATCATAACATAGTTCCTTTGCCACCAGAATGCTCTCATGAATGCTTATTTTTTTAACAAAAGCTCTATGTTCCTCCACGATCAGCTTGGGAAGGATAAGACTTAATCTGTTGTTTACAACTTTAGAGTATATATTATTGAGAAGAGTTGTTAAACTGATTGGTCGAAATTCTTTCCAGGTCTTGGGCTGGTTTACTTTGGGAATTAAGCATATCACAGAATCATGGACACCTGTAGGGATTCTTGCTCCTTCAAACATCTCTCTGATAGCACCACACAGGTAAATTGAAATAATAGCCCAAAATTCTTTGTAAATTTTGTCGTTAAAACCATCCGGTTCAGCTGCCTTGTTAGAGTTTAAGTTGCTAATAACTTTATAGATCTCCTCATCAGATGGACTAGTTGTTAGCATTCCGTTTTCATCATCAGAAACCATGTTAGGTATAAAATCAAATGAATCATAGCATTCATTAGTGTTATCAGATTTAGTTAGGAGATTTCTAAACTATGATATTTCACCATCTGCAATAGCCTCTTGGTTCTCCAACCACTGATTCCCATCTCCGATTCTGTGAATTCTTCTCTTTTTAGCTCTTTTTCACCAAATTGTGGAAGAAGGTAGTGTTTCTATCACTATATTTCAACCACAAAGTGTGAGTTTTCTGCTCCTAGAAAATCTTCTCTCTAGCCAATAGACTTAGATGATCCTGTTTTGCCTTGTCAAGAAGAATTTTATTAGCAATGGTCATAGAAGATTGATAGTTTATTTCCCTGAAACAGATTTCTTCTTCTACATTCTTTATTGCATCAAATACATTCCCGAAATCTCTGTGGTTCCATATCTTCAGGTCTCCTTTTAATCTTTTCAGTTTGTGCCAAAACCTCTGTATAGAATTCCCAGGCGTGTAACCAGGCTAACTACTCTCCACAATCTTTAGGAAGTCATGATGTTTCACCCAAATATTCAGAAACTTAAAAGCACGTTTAATTTTGTCACTGTCTGTAGGGATTGTAATGCTTATTGCTGAGTGGTCTGAACAAGTTCTTGACAAGTTATCCACCCTTATGTTGTCAAAATATTTGTTCCAACTGTTATTGTATAAAACCCGGTCCAGTCTCTTCCATTTCCTTCCATTTTACCATGTAAACATTGAACTAGAGTAGCCCTCATCATTTAGGTTATAGTCTAATATTGCATTGCTGAAATCATCAATGCTATTCAAGAAAGTTTTGGTACAGAAAGTTGTTCTTCAATGTTTAGAGTTGTGTTAAAGTATCCAAACACAATCCACTCAGTTTCATTGTCATTTATTCCCCTTAAAGACTCCCACAGCTCCCATCTTTGAATCCTATTGCACTTAGCATACACCACAGAGAATCTAAACATTTTATTTAAGGAAACATGACTAACACTTGCATTGAGTAACTGCTCCCCGTGAGTTAGAACATTAATCATGAAGTCATCTCTCCAAAGAAGCCATATCTTGTTATTAATGTTACCAAAAGACTGATTATAACCCATAGTCTTTGCCACATTTCCCATTTAATCTGAATTAATAAAAGGTGCTTGAATGACCATAAGAGCAGGGTTTGTAGATCTCTCCAAGGACCTCAATCTCCTCATAGTTTTCTAGTTCCCCAACCCTCTGACAGTCCAGTTGATTATCTTGATTGTCATTTGTTTGGTTTAGTTTTAACAGTTTCTTTTAGCTGTAAAAGTTTGGGTGTTGTGGTAGCTCTGCTATTCAGGTTTCTTGTCTTCATTGTTTTTTTTATTTTGTGTTAATTCTTCACAGTCTTTTTGATGTGCAAAAGAACAGGGAAGACTACCTGTGGTAATTTTGGATGAAGATTCAGGATTAGGCTCAGCTTGGGCTCCCTCAACTTCAAATAGCTCTCTGGTCTCCAATGCCTGCAGAGCTTCAATCAATTATGGGTCATCATTCAAGGCTTTATCTTTTCCTCCAGAGTTTGAAGGCAATATTTCAAGGTTTACAGTTGGCTCAACTTTTTCTAATTCATTTTCTATTGTAATTCTATTCGTGGATTTAAGATTTAGCACATCAAGGATTCTTTTAATTTTAATTAATTCTCTATTCTCCAAGACTTCTAGATCTTCATTTTCCCAGCATCAACATTTTTCTCACCAGATTCTAATTCATGTTCAATTGACTCAGTAGCTTCATTTTGTTCTTCAACATTATCAATGTTTGTGTAAACATTTTTGTAATTCTGATCAACCACTCCCATAGTATTCTCTGTATCCACCAGAAAGATTTCAGATTTGGTATTTTTATAGCAATATTTTCAAAAGATTGCTTTGATTGTTTAGCATCATCTTTAGTTTCTTTGTTGAGAAGTTTTCCGGTTTGACTTTTTAAGTCTTTTTTCTTTCGTTCAGAAGCTCTGTGGCCAATATTCTTATAGTTGTTGTAGTGGCTTAGATGTGCACCATATAGGAGTTCCAGAATAAACTCTTCATCCTCACCAAACTTTATCTTTATCTTATGAACAAGATTCTTTGAAATATCAGTCCCCACCCATAGTTTCACATGATTATAACTGACTATGTTATTTTTAGGCATCCATGTTTTCAGTGGAGTCCCAAATGTCGTTGCAATTTCCAGTATAATTGCTTCGTTGTACAGAAATTCTGGCAGATTCTTTAACGTTATCCACACCGGTGTTAGAGGGCTTTCATTATTTGGATCAAATTTAGGGCTCCATTTGAGCAATCGCATCGTTTTCGCACCAATTTTCTAGACGTTTCTAGTCCAGAGTTATTTCAGATCTTCAAAGCACTCAAACTCTATGAATATATGTTAGTTTGCTTCACTACTTCATAGATGGCAATTTATTTCAAAAAGTATAATTTAAATGAGTTTATTGAGATTTTTATTTATAAGCCATAAAAAAACCCCGAATAAAATCAGTATTTAACATACAGATATGCTACTATTTATCTAGAATTTTGTTAGTGACATAAGAATAAATTAGACAGAATTCTTTTATATCTTATTCAATGCAATTTATTTAAATTTTTATATTCTTTTAAAACAAAAATGGTGTGAAAACATATTAAATTCAAATAATAGAGTTCATACAAATACTTAGGGCATACCTCGAGGAAATACAAAACTTGACAAACAATAAATAAAAAATCGGTAAAGAAAGACAGGGGAAAGTATGCTAATCATCATAAATAAAACACTAAGTCCAATAAGAATGGGGTACAAAAGCCAGTAGATCCAAAGCAGACAATCCATCTAGAGAAGCAAAAACGAATCATCACACAGGAGAATGGGATCTACAATACAAAGATAAGTAAGTAATAAATAGTAAAGCTAAAAATGCCAGTCGATCTTTGAGCCATAAAATTTAAACCATAGGTATGAGAAAATAATTAGATACTAGGGAGGCAAAAGCCAGGGAGGAACCAACAATTCTGGAATTCCTCTCCCGCCAGATATGGTTGATAACCGCGTCGAAGCAAGTACGCCAAACATGTCGGTCACGAGAGTGAGACCAATTTGACGCCTCACTAATCCAAGAGGGCCAACAAGAGAAATTAAGATGAAGGCCTACCAAAGAACTAAAGTAAATCTAGAGACTCTTGGAAAAACTTTAATCAAAGATGAGATGAGAGATAATTTCAGAGTCAGAGCTACAAAGAACACAGTCAGGGGAGGTTTTGTAACCCCAAACCCGAAGCTTGTCCTTAGTGGAGAGCTTGCCAAGAATAGCTAACCATAAGATAAAAGAGTGACGAGAAATATTAAATTGTTCCAAACTAACCCAGCCCACCCCACGGTTGGGATAGACGACCGAATGACGTTGTACGTATCCTTGATAGTGAAGTTGAAATTGCCAGCATTCGTAGTCCAGTAGGGTACACCAATGGAGTTGATATTGGGAGGAGGGAGAGAAATAATGAGATTATTAATCTCTTGGAGATTCAATCGGTTTCGAGCTCTAGCCGAACGAATATTAGAAGGCCAGTTCCAATGACCGTCGAGAATGATATCAGAGACCATGAGATTTATCCCAAGTCTAGAATTATTGATGACGTTAATACCATAGTGATCAACCATAGAGTTGGGCAAAAACCGAGGGTCAAAGCAGAATGAGGTTTTAGAGTCGTTGTCAATAGCCACCCTGTAGAGATTACTAACAATAGAACGAAGACGTAAAATATTCCTCCAAATCCAAGAAGGAGAGGAGCCAATCTCAAGTTTCCAAAAGTTGTTATTTCCAATTTTCTCAACATGAATCCAGGCAGTCCAGGTGGAGTTGTTATTATTACTAATGATAGACCAAAGGTGTTTGAGGACAGTAGCCTGATTCCTGATTTTAAATTGAGAATCCCAACACCGCCCTCCTTCGTGGGAGTGGTAACTTTAAACCAAGCTACTTTGGCACCATGGATTTTCATAGAAGGTCCAGACCAAAGAAAACAACACAAGAGATGGTAAAGCTGTTTGAGGATTCTAAAGGGGAGGATAAAGATAAAAGACCAATAGACGTATCCGGCAAATAAGACAGATTTAATGAGCTGCAGCCTACCGGTGTATGAAAGATGCTTTGAGGTCCAAGAATCAATTCTAGAAATAATTTTGTGAATGAGCGGACGACACTCAGTATGGAAGAGGCGACCAGTGAGGATGTGGACTCCTAAGTACTTAACCGGAAGAGATCCTTTCATAAAACCCAAAATACTAATGAGCTCATTACGGAGAAGGGGATTGATTCCAGAAAGGAAGATGTGGTTTTTGGAAGGACTAACTTTAAGACCTGAAAGAGTATAGAAGTCCTGAAAACCTTCCTTGATGAGATGGAGAGAATGAACATCACCACGACAAAAAAAAAATTCATAAGATTATGTGCAAAGTAGAGATTCGTGATTTTGAGTTTGTGACATTTCCAGTAAAATCGGAAGTTCTTGTCGGAACTTTTCTGTTTCAGGGTGCTAAAGATGACTTGCATAACAAGTACGAAGAGAAAGGGAGAAAGCAGGTCTCCTTGCCGAAGGCCTTTTCTACCATGGAAGTTGCCATTGGGATCACTGTTGATGATAACAAAGTAGGATGTAGAGGAAATACAGCTGATTATCCTGGTAATCATTTGGTCGGGGAAATCTATGACGAGGAGAATATCAATAATGAGGTTCCAACAGACATTATCAAAGGCTTTCATAAAATCGATTTTAAGAGCGATCTTTTTACCACTATTATTGATATGATAGCCCAGAAAGAAGATCTTACGAAAGGAATATATTATCATAAATGTTTTTGCTTGTGATGTAGGCAGATTGAGAACTATTAATAAGATAAGGAAAATAATCTTTAATTCTATTGGCCATAATTTTGGAAATAATTTTATAAACAACATTGCAAAGGGCAATCAGACGAAAATCAGCGGCAATAGAAGGAGATTAATTCTTGGGGATGATGGCGATGGAAGTGGAATTCCAAGAGGGGTCAAGGGATCCTGAATGGAAGAATTCAAGGAACCCATTGGATATATCATTACCCACAATATCCCAGGGGGATTTGAAGAAACTAAAATTGTAACCGTCATGACCCGAGGATTTATTGTTGTCGATACTAAATAAGGCAGACTTGATCTCCTCACGAGTAACATCCTGAATCATAGAGGCCTTATCTTTAGCATTAAATTTGAAGGAAAGAATAAAGGATACGCACTGCAGACCATGAAACCCAGAAGGGTATCTCTTGCCTAGCAATTCCTTGAGATAATTAACAATGACAGAAGAGAACTCGTAAGGAGAGGAGACAACGACACCTTGGTCGTTGTTGATGAAGATAATCTTATTGCGGAACAACCTGGTTTTAATATTATCGTGATTTTGTTTTTGAGTTCACATCACTAAGCTTGATCCAGTTTTCTTTAGATTTTTTCTTGAGAAAAGATTCTTCCGCACAACTAAAAAAATGAAAATAAAAGAAGCCTCGATCTCGTTAGAGATCAGGGTGGGATTCAAAGGGTCTAGAGCCAACCCAGATTGAGCAACAAAGAGATTGTTCTGAGCAACCGACATCCTAGAATTGATGTCAATGTACTCTTTACGGTTAAGGCAGGCAAGCTCAGGCTGGAGGCGCTTGAGTTTGAGGGAGACACGATTCATACGAGTAGCCATGGTGGGGAGGTTCCAGCTATTGGTAACAATATTTTTGAAAAAGGGGTAGAGATTGCCATATGTTAAAAAACGTGAAAGGTTTTTTTTTTTCTTTTTTGGCGGGGAAAGACAAGATTAAGAGTGGTCGTGATATGATCAGAGGAGCAGAGGTATTTAAAGTGAGCAAAATACATCGGAAATTGATCATCCCAGTCAGGGTTGACTAGGGATCAATCAATTTTGAAAAGTACATTATGAGAAGGTTGTTTGTTAATCCAGGTGAAAGGGAACCAGAATTCTGGAGATGATGAGAAGGTTGTTTATCAATTTCGGAGATCACTGAGTTCACAATGTAATAACAATTACTGAAATCATCAATAGTATGAGACCAGACTTCTGAAGAGCCAATACGCTCATCTGATTTACGAATGACGTTAAAATCCCCAAGGGATACCCAGGGAATACCAATGTCCTAGGAGGCAAGAGACATCAAATCCTTCCAGAGAGGGATTTGATCAGAGGCGTCGTTGCAAGCATAAATAGCAGTTGAACGGAAGGTGGATGGGCGGTTATGGGATTTGGCCATACAATGAATGAACTGATGGGATTGGGATAGACTAGTGACAGTAATGACACTAGGATTCCAGATAATCCAGATCTTTCCGAGGGGATGACAGGAGTGGTTAGTGATATAATGCCAGAAGTGGGACATAATTCTGATGATGGAGTCGACATTGATATGGAAATAGGTTTTTAAGGATTAATTGGTAAAAAATGTAAATTCAGGGACTTAATTGTAATTAATGTAAGTTTTGTCTTTAATTTGTGAATGATGTAAGTTTTAGGAAGCAATTGTAACTTTGTATAATTTGTAAGGACTAAATTACAATTAGTCTGTTTTTGTAACAGATTCAGTTTAAGATTAAGTCTTGGCTCCTCTATATAACGGACCAGACTACTCTAATAAAAGGGTTGAACACTTTTACTTTGAAACTCATTTGTACTTGTGTTTTCTCTCTGTAAAAAATCTTAAGCGTTTTCTCTCTCTAGAATTTTTCCTTAACAATTTACTAAAGCAAAATCAAACCTCATCAAATTGGCGACTCCACTGGGAACTGAATAAGAAAATCAGTGGCTTATTCTGTTCGAAAGTGATACTATTGAGTAGTATTTTTATACTAAAATTCATTAGATGAATCCCGATAATAATCGTACGCTTCAATCGGTGATAGAAACTGTGAGAGATGATTTGCAAAATAATGGAACTGATGGGAATAGAACTGATGGATCGTCTCCGGTCCAAGTTCGATCTGATGTTGAGTCAAGAATGAATCAACTTCTAGATAAAATCAATGCTTTGAATGAAAAATATGAACAAAATGAGCAAGAGATACTTTATGCTAGAATCAGATTTGAAGGTACATAAGAAATGGAAAAAACTGACGTGGAAGGTCAATCAGATCGATCTTTTGATGATAGACATGCAAAGTCCAAGTATAAAAATTCACGTTTTGTGTCTCTTAAAAAGAGATATTTGTCTCGAAAAGAGAAACAAGACAAGCAAAAATTGATAACTTCTAGTGATGAGGAAGTAGAAAGTTCAGCCTTAGGATTTAAAAGGCCTAAAGGTTCTTCGGAAGGGGAATCAGAAAAAGATTATTCGATGAAGTATAAAAAGGAGAGCAAGTCTAAGAATGCTCATCGGTCAACTTGGTATGAAGGGAATCCTTCGAATCAGTATGCTGAAACTGATAGGAATTCGTATGTTACAATAAGGACCGATGATCAATTCGTTCAAGGTGTTGATTAGAGGAACTCTCCATTAACAGATGAAATCCGTTCTGATGACGCTTCCGAAGCATTTTTGATATTTCGAAGGTTGAAAAGTTCGATGGGATGCAAGATCCCGATGATCACATCGAACAATTCAAAAATTATATGATGAATTTCGAGGATGATGACCGGCTTGTCTGTAGTGCTTTTTCTTAAACCTTTAAAGAAACAGCTCTCAAATGGTATAACAGGATTCTGATGGGGTCCATATCAAACTTCAGGGATTTTTATACTGCTTTTCGAAGGCAGTTCGTGGGAAGCAAAGAGATGAGAGCCAATGGTGATACAGTGCAAGCAGGCACCGGGAGAAAAATTGAAAGACTATACCAAGAGATTTATGTTGACCGAAGCTAGTTTGGACAACTGTGAAGAAAATTTGGCTATGACATCTTTTCGCCAGGGTTTGTTGCCAGGGGATCTGGCTAATAAGACAACAAAGAGAAGGGCTTTGACTTTTAGAGCGTTGATGGCTCAAGTCGAGGATCAAATTAAGGTTGATGAGTCTAGCAGAGTCCAAGATGGACCAGTTAATACTCCGAAGAATTCGGGACATACAACCAAAAATCAGGGGCAGCCCTCGAATGGAAATAATAATCATGGTAGTGGGATAATCAGCAGTCGAGGCATAAGAACAACAATTTTCCTCCTCGGAGTGGTGGCTATTCGAACCATACTTCATCCAACAATTACAACAGGCTGAGACCAAATACATGGGTCAGGCTAGAGTACTATGCTGATTTGACAGAGATTGTTTCTGTCAGTTGGGATAAAACCAAGAATTCTGTGAACTTTAGGAAACCAAGTTCTATTAGCAGACCGAGGGAAGAAAGAAATAATAAATTTTGTAGGTATCAAGATGATATTGGGCATGATACAAATGATTGTATTTCTTTGAAAAAAGAAATTCAATATTTGATTAAGAATGGCAAGCTCTTGACTTATGTAAAGTCACATGGGAGTGCATCGAAGTATAATGGTGCATCAACTTCGAAGGGTGCATCGCCAGCTGAGAATTTGATGATTATGGATTCACAGATTGAGTCATTCGATGCTTCTGATAAATATGTTGAAAAAGATCCAAACAGGTTGCTTCTGATGGTAGTCGAGGAGCCTGTTGAGTTTGTTTCTGTAGAAAAGGGGCATGTTCAGGAATCGTGCAAGTTTTTTGAATTGTTGGCAATTTTTGGGGGCGATTCGATGATTGGAAACTCAGACAGTTCGAGGAAAAGGCATGTTGTCAATTTGACAACTCAAATTCAAGGGAGGATGCCAACACATTTGTATGGAAAGAAATATATTCCCTTCATATTGTTTGATGAAGATGATTTAAGAAGGATTGCGGGGCCACATGAGGATGCTGTGGTGATTAGAGCTGAGGTGGCTGGCGTCGAAATTCGACGTGTGCTGATTGACAATGGCAGTTTTGCTAATGTTCTCTTAAGTCCACCTATGATAGGATGATAAAACCATCTTGGATTACTCAATCAGATTGTACAATTATCGGATTCACAGGTGTAACAACTCGTGTTGTTGGAGAATTCGAGGGTGAAGTTAGTTTGGGAAAAGGGGCATTTAAGAAAAAGGTCTAAGTACTTTTTGTGGTGGTGGACTGTCCCACAAGTTATAATGCTATTTTTGGAAGATCATGACTTTCAAGAATGTATTGGGTGGTTTCAACAGTTCATCAATTCTTTAAGTATGTGGTGGGAGACAGAGTTGGAGTGGTTTGAGGCGATCAAAAGGTTGCCAGAGAATGTTATGCTACTGCGCTTCAGGTCTGAGGATCCGACAGTGGATATTTGATGCGAGAATATCAGTTAGATATGGTCCCCTCTGAATTAGAAGAAAGAGTTGACGATCCAAGGGAAACTCTGGGGTCTTTAACAGTGAGTGAAGAAATAGAGGAGTTTACTTTTTCGGAAGGGAAAGTGCTTCGGATTGGAAGTTTATTGACCCCTAATCTACGTCAACAACTGCTTAATGTTTTATCTCAGAATTTGGATGTCTTCGCTTGGAAGACAGAAGATGCAACAGGAGTACCTATTGAAATAATCCAGCACAGCTTGGCATAAATCCGAAGGTTAAACCTGTGATTCAAAAAAGAAGAGCATTTTCATCGGAAAAAGCGGAAGCAATTGTTGCAGAAGTGGATTGGTTGTCTAAGGTCGGACATATAAGGGAATCACAGTATCATTTATAGACGGAGAATCCGGTGGTGGTTAAAAAGAAGAATGGGAAATGGAGGATGTGTGTGGATTTTACAGATCTGAATAGAGCTTGCCCCAAATATCAATTTCCTATTCCTCGAATAGACCAATTGATTGATTCCACTCCAGGCAATAAAATTTTAACTTTTATGGATGCTTTCGCAGGGTATAATCAGATCCAGATGGATCCAAATGATCAAGAGTGCACGACTTTTATAACTAATAGAGGCCTCCATTGTTATAGAGTGATGCCCTTCGGATTGAAGAATGCTGGAGCCACTTATCAGAGATTAATGAGTAAAGATTTTGCTACACAGATCGAAAGAAATATGGAGGTATATATAAAAGATATGATAGTAAAAAGCTCAAGGGACGAAGTGCATCTTGATGATTTAGAAAAAGCTTTTTTGAATCTAAGAGCGATCAGGTTAAAGCTAAATTTTGAGAAGTGTACCTTCGGAGTTCGATCAGGGAATTTTTTGGGTTTTATTATTAGTAAAAAAAGAATAGAGGCCGACCCAGAACAAATAAAAGCTTTAATAACAATGAATTCACCTCGATCAGTCAAATAAGTGCAAATATTGACAGGAAGGATAACAACACTTAATCGATTTATTTCACAATTTTCTGACAAATGCTTTCCTTTCTTTCAAGTGTTACGAGGACCTAACAGGTTCGAATGAACGTTGGAATGCGAAGCAACGTTCACAAAAATTTAAAAAAATTTGTCATCACCCGAACTTCATTCCCTTTAAAAAATGTATTGCAACGACCTGATATTTCGGAGAGAATGACCAAATGGTCAGTGGAGTTGGGAGACTATGATATTATATTTACACATTAAACAACAATCAAGGCACATGCATTAAATGACTTTTTTTATTGAGTTCCACTCAAGCAGATCGGATGAGGAAGAAAGCACAAAAGTTTTACCTAGCGATTCGAGGTAGATTGCTCGAACAGATGTAGGGTCCAGTATTTCAGGGTGCAGTGCTCGAATTTAATTGATAGCTCCGACGGGGGAAACAATGATCTAATCAATTAAATTCGGTTTTCATGCTTCAAATAATGAAGCTGAGTACGAAGCTGCTTTGGCAGGTTTGAGATTGACAAAGATTTGTTGGGCGACTTTAGTACGTCTGGAAACGGATTCTCAGTTATTGGCGAATCAGGTTTCTGGGTTTTTCGAAGCAAGAAAGGATCGTTTGATTTTATATCTTCGGGAGCTTCAGAATTTAATGCTTCTGTTTGACAATGTGGTTGTGGAATATATCGGACGAGGAAGTAACATGGTGGCTGATTCTTTAGCAAGTATTGCTTACAAGGAAGAATATCCTTTGATTTTGCTACAAGAGAATCCTTCAATTGTTGCTCAATCTAGCCAATGTGAAATTATAGAAGAGAATTTTTCCATTAATGAAAGCCGACGCGATTGTCGATCGGATATTCTAAATTTTTTGACCCAAGGATTACTGCAGATGATTCTCAATTGGCCAAAACGTTAAGGGGTAAAGCCTTTGGATATATAGTTCTGGATAGAATTTTATATAAAAAAGAATTAAGCAGACCATTACTACGATGTCTAGGCAAGCAAGAATCACAAGAAGTATTGTCCGAGTTGCATGATGGAGAAGGGTCAGTTCATTGTGGGTTTAAAGCTTTATCACGTAGAGTTTTACTTGCAGGGTTTTATTGGCCTACAATCATAAACGATGCTAAGAATTTAGTTTGAGGTTGTGATACTTGTCAGAGATTTGCTAATGCTATTCACAGACCAGTAGTACCGCTCATGTCTATATCTGAGGCGATATCATTTGATAGATGGGGAATTGATTTGGTAGGACCTTTGTCGATGGCTTCGGGGAGAGGCAAATGATAATTATGGCGGTAGATTATTTTACGAAGTGGGCAAAAACATAACCACTATCAGGCACAAAAGCAAAGGATGTCATCAAATTTATTGTGAATAATATCTGTTGTCGTTTTGGGGTTCCTAGGAGAATTACAACAGATAATGGCCTTCAATTTAATAATAGGGAAATGGCTGCATTTTGTACTTCTAAATGGATTCAACAATGTTTTTTAACGCCCTTTCATCCTCAAGCTAATGGACAAGTGGAAGTGACAAATATAACGATTTTAGATGGCTTGAAGAAGAATCTATCGGGGCAACAGGAAAATGGCCAAATTATTTGCAAGAGGTTTTTTGGGCTTATCGAACAACTCTAAGAGAGGCTACAAAAGAGACTCCTTTTGCTTTGGCATATGGTATGAATGCAGTTAGCCCTATCGAATCTACGATGTCATCTTTTAAAATATCTCAATATTCTGAAAGATTTAATGACGAAATTCGAAGGGTAAATTTGGATTTGATTGAAGAAAAAAGGGTTCGAGATTATTTGAATACCATACATTATCAAACTCTCATGAGAAGTAGAATATGATTCGAAGCTGAAAAGAATGGAATTTAAATAAGGTGATAAAATGTTGCGAAACGTTTTTCTACACACAAAGGAAAAGAGCCTCGACAAAATGGCTCCGAACTGGGAAGGGTCTTATACAGTTGTTGAAAGAATTATGCCAGGATCTTATCGTCTTTGTGATTTCGAAGGAAGGGTGCTACAACATCCATAGAATATTCATAACTTGAAGCTTTATTAGGAATAGACATGTGTTTGTACTTTGGAATTTTTGTTTTCAATGGCGTACTCTTTCCTACCCTGTTGGCCTAGGAAGGTTTTAATGAGGCGTCATGTACTTGTACATATTCAACTTTATAAATAAAGTTTGTTTGTTGGCCAATGGTTATTTTACATTTATTTGGATATTATCTTAACAAATCATCAAAGATTGATCACCTTTGAGATTAGTTAAGAGAGGTATATTTCGAAGTGTTTATAACACTTTTTGAAGAGATAATCATGTTTTACAACCTGTTTATATTTGGAATTTCGAAGTGAGTGTTTAAAAACTCATTGAGAATTTTGATGAGCTAATCAATCTTAATAACACATTCTTATCGTTTCGAAGAAGACAATATTTGTTAATTTTTATTAAAGTTTATATTATTTTTTTGCATTTATTTTGTATTTAGCATCGAATAATATGTAAGAGAACAGCAACATAAAAAGGAAGAACTCTTTGTCATTCAGATTGAGTTGTTACAATACAAAAAGGAATATTCTGATTAGGCAAGGACAAAAAACTAAAATAGTAGCTAGTCAGTTAGTCTGAAGATTCTTCTTTTTCGAACGATTCGTCCTCTGAAGATGATGAGCTAAGAACAGGGTCGAATGCCTCGCTTGGACGTTTTTCTTCAGGAATATCATTCCAAAAATTTGTAAGATTGATTTTTGGATAGGCAGCATGGAATTCTTGAAGGAGAAAGATGGTTGTATCTTTCTTCCGACCTGAATAGTTGTTTGCATATTCTTTGAAAGCTCAGCTTCGGCAGTAGTTACAGCAGCAGCATTTTCTGCTTCAAAAGTCTTCTTCAATTTCTCTATTTCATCGGACAACTCTTTATTTTTTGTTTCACAAAGAGTTAGAGAATTTTGAAGTGTGATAGAGTTGGATTTTTCGATGTTCAATTCAGCAACATACTCGGTTTTGAGTTTCTTTATTTTGTCTTCATGAGATCTTGTCAGCAGTTCTGTGTCAACCATATGCTTGATTCGAGGATGATCCTCTATACAGAGAGCGCCTTTTATCAGCTCGGATATAGCTATCTCATAGCCATAAAAGTGCTCGATTACTTTGCTGAGCAAATTCTCTCTAAGATTCTTTTCAGCCTCCTAAGCCTCTTTGTAGTAAACCATATCTTTGGCTAACTGTTTGAGATGGTCTTGAGAGGCTTCGATTTGAGAAGCAAGAGTTTTGGTAGCAGCGTCAAAACTGGAAAATGGTTGAAGAGCGATGAAAATTGTAGGATTTGGGGAGGGCTACAATATTCCGAGAAACCAGGCTTATCAATTATATCCAGAGATGTGACAGGTTCGAAGGAACGAGTCGTTTTAAAATATTTTTCTCTAGAGTATGCCTCGCAAAATCAAGCATGTGATTTTGAATGACTTGAAGAACAGGATCCTCTTCGCCAACAAGTGCATCTGTGTTTTCAAAGTTGATGAACATATCTGGGTCGAAACTTGTAGGAGGATGATAAACGGTACGAGAATAGTCATCAATGTCTTTCTTGGAATGATCTTCGGTTGGAGGATTTGGGGGGTTTTGTTGTTGGGTTTCAGCAGCATTGTCTTCATGTTCGTCAATCAATTTGTATGAAGTGGTTTTCTTCTGTTTTTTCTTCTTTCCGAAGGAATCAGAGGATATTTTCTTTTTCTTTGACGAGGTTTCTTGAGCTTTTCCCTCTTCGATGGGTGAAAAAGGTTGTTCTGCAACTTTGCGTTTTTGACGCTTCGGTTTCGAGGGTTCGGAAGGGTTAGCACCAAATGTGCTAACTGCCTTTTCCCCTTTCTTTTCTTTGGTGATTTTTTATTTTTTCTTTTTAGGCAGATGGTTGACCGATCTATTGCGAACAGGGAGAAAGACTTTTCAGTCGGGCTAAGGAATTCGTTGGCATACGAGCTTCAGATCTGGGTCAGAAAATAAATCTTTAGGAGGCAACCCACCTTTTGTGATCGGAAACATGCGGCATTGGAGGAAGTTAATGGGCTGAAATGCGGTATGGAAGGCGTTATTCCATTCTTTTTCAGCCGAGGTAGCCAATTTTTGGAATATCTCCTTAGCAGCTTCTCGACGAGTGGAGTAGCGCTTCGAAATTTCTAGTATAAATAAACAAAATAAAATATTAAATAAGAGAATAAAATATGTATTAAAAGGTAGAATTTTTTTTAAGAACTTACGATTGCTTATCCAAACCATAGTTAACTTTGAAGGATTGTCTTTGGAAATTGGCTTGCCATTCTCCCAAGCCCCAGAGATGAAAACAAATCTTTGTTTCCAGAACTTTTCAGCCTCTAAAAGATCGTCGATGATTTTAAGATCATCCATCAATGTAAGGTAATAGAATGAAAGCTTCGGACCTTTTGAAAGCTGAGTCATGAAATGAAGTCTTCAATGCTGATCGATATTTTGGATAGGCGAGATACCATGATCACTGACATGAGGGTAAACCATTGATTTGGAGTTACCTGGGTAGGGCACAAACTGAGGACTTCGAAGTACTCTACGATCATCAGATCTAGTGGGAATTGAAGACCCCAGTTGATGATTTCTGGGTATACCACTAGTTCATCATCCTTGCAGTCAAGGCGAGTTTCTCCTTCCTTTAGTAGTCGAAGGGTAATGTTTTCTCCCATTCCCCATTTCTTCTTAAGGGAAGATGCTTGGCTTTCTTTGTAATATATATCGAACCTTTTTCAAGGCGATAATATATTTACTTTCGAGGTTTCTCAGGTTCCTCCCAATTTTTTATCCTTCCTCTTCGGAAATGGAGCATACATCAGCCTCTCCTTGAGATTCAGCTTCAACATCGGATTTTGTATCCTCCGAGTCAGCTTCGTTGGTTTTGGAAGTACCTTCTCGAGGATCCTGAGAAGTGGAAATGTTTGTTTCTATAAGAGGGATAACAGTTCGAACTGCCTCTTTTTTCATTTCTATCTGAGGAGGATCGTTAGTGGCGGTTTTCGAAGGAGATGGAGTTCGAACGATTGTTGATTCATCTCCCATGGTGATGAAGGTCTTTTTTGGTTTAGTTGAAGAAGATTTCTTTGAGAAAGGGTTATTCGTTTTTGGTTTCAGAGGAGAAACTCTGTTTTAAGTTGAGGAAGTTCGAGGGGTTTTAGGGCCAGAGATTCTAGATGATGTTTGTTCTTTGATATTTGGAGAAGGAGAAAGCTTTGGAACTTTGGTAGGATCGAAAATACCATAGTAAAATGTCTCAGTTGTAATTCCAATTGGGCCACCTCGAATTAACCATGCTCTTTGATATTTTTCGGCTCTTTGCGTTATGCAAAAATAATCGTAAGATCCGAACACCAGGTTGCTATCAGTATCAGAGGATTTTGGTGTTTTGGGTAAAATGGCCTTCGACTTTTTGGTTACCGGTTTCTTTCTTATAAACCAGGAATGGTTTGATCGGAGAAGATGAAGATTGATCGGAAGATTTGAGTTTTGCGGTGAGAATTCTGGAAATAAGGGAGGAGCAGTTGAAGGTAAAAAAAAGCTCTGACTTATCTCTAGAGTGATTTTGTGTAAATAGAGTTGAAATGAGAGATACATGGTATTTATACTTAAATAGGTGAAGACTTGTGAAGATGGACAGACCCATTTGGTGATAGGTTGGAATATGAATCGCTGGGTGGGTTTGATGTTCGACACTTGTCAGGTTTGCATCACAGATGAATATAACTGTTCCACATACAACCGTTACATTCGAAGAAGGACTATCTACATAATATGTTAAGGGCAATTTTTATTCGAAGTGATTATGTAGGGCAATTGTTATTCTAAGTGGTTACATCGACTCTTTTAGTTATTATTCGAAGGTTATTTGTCCATTGGTTCGAATATGTTATTAAGATCAGTTCTGATATATTCTTAAGAGTTTATAGCTTTTATATTGCATATATGCTTTGAATAATAGGTTAAGCTAACAGCTTTGAATAGTCATTTTTAAACATGACAGGTTGGTCATTCGAAGACAATGGCTTCGAATAGATTGTTTTTCAATTTGTGGCAGGTTGATGATTTGAAGATAAACGGTTTTGAAGACTTTTTAGTTCTTATTCATTTACTGACATGAAAACTAGGGGGGCTTCTGATATGGAAATAGGTTTTTAAGGATTAATTGGTAAAAAATGTAAATTCAGAGACTTAATTGTAATTAATGTAAGTTTTGTCTTTAATTTGTGAATGATGTAAGTTTTAGGAAGCAATTGAAACTTTATATAATTTATAAGGACTAAATAGCAATTAGTCCATTTTTGTAACAGATTCAGTTTAAGACTAAGTCTTGGCTCCTCTATATAAAGGACCAGACTACTCTAATAAAGGGGTTGAACATTTTTACTTTGAAACTCATTTGTGCTTATGTTTTCTCTCTCTGAAAACTCTTAAGCGTTTTTTCTCTCTAGAATTTTTCCTTAACAATTTACTAAAGCAAAATCAAACCTCATTAGACATTGTGAATTTAGACTTTGGTTTCTACTAGAATTAAAATAGATATACTATTACTAATAATGAAATTAGTGAGTCAGATGATGGTCCTGTCGAAAGAAAATTCTATTTTACCATTAGTAGTTTACCGAATCTAAAAATTATATATTGATAGACCTTGTCGAATAAAAACAAATGCAAAAAAATCCATAAAATATAATCGAACTAGCATATATATATATATATGATTGATTAATACATCACCTATTACTCTTATTAAACTTATAATTAATAAGTTTATTATTTTAATTTTAGTTAAATGACTAAAAATGAGACACCTCTTGTTTAAATAAAGAGAGGAAGACTCATGTGAGAGAAACCATGGAACCCCACCCAGTAAAAGACAACAAAAGATCCCGCAGGTAAGGATAAGAATAACCTTACTCAGTTACTTGTAAGTGATCCTGTTAAAATTTTGTTTTTTACCCGTGACAACGACAGGTACAAGTGCAGCTACTGAATCGGCATACCGTCCAATACGACAATTGTTTTGAGAATAAAAAATAAACGCACTGCAAAACCTTCCCCTTATCCGTTGCTTCCACGGAATTTTGGTTAACCTAAACTCGGGTGGCGACATGAAAGTAAGTTCCACCTCGACGCTCACCAAACACCACCATTCCGGCGAATCTCCTCCCACCCGAGCTGCTCCGGCAACTTCGAAACAAAAAAGAAGTTCACGAGCACTTAAAGAACTGAGCTCGATTTTAATGATTTCAGACCACTCTAACGATGTGATACCGAAGATTTTGCTGGCAAACGGAATCACGTTAGCCACAAATTTTTTATCAGATCTGGCGGTAACAACCGAAGAGAGACCCACAAAACATACATTCGGCAAGAAGAATAGAACCAAAAAAGAAGCCGACTGAGCATCACTATCAACGAGAAAGCTGAAGCTGTCGAAAAGACAGAACAGATGAAAAAAACTTAGCTGACATACCAATGAGAAAATAAAACAAAGTCACTGCTTGTCTTTGTAGAGTTGAGAGGGAATAGCACAGCCATGGTTTTTCAGGTCAAAAAGCCTTAAAAACCATTAATAGTCAGTTATAGGATTTTATTTTAAGTTTTAAGAAAGAGAAGAGACCTTCTCGCTCTACTACCCTTATAAATATTACTTTACTACCATATCATATCATGATCGAATCTATTTATTATTTTAAATTTATTTATATTGTTTAAGAAACAACTAAAAATATTTATAAATTTATTTAGCTTGATAAATTTAAAAAAAATAAACAACTAATACAACATAAATAATAAAATTATATATATATATATATATATATATATATTAAATTACGACGATAAATAACATATATAAATTTTGTCGTACTACTTAGTTTTAGAGTTAAAAAATTAAATAGAAATTTTCAAACACAAATAGCCAAACACAAATGGAGTTACGTATTGCATTGTATACTTCTGCGATGAATGGTATGTTTGATCGATATATAAAGAAATGTAAGATTTTTATTATTTAGAATGATCAAGTTAGAGAGAGTTCATACCACTATTTACTAATAAAACATAAGGGTTAATAGGTTATGGACGTATTGTTTCTAATGTTTTTTCTGAACCTTACAATACAACAGTAATAAGCATTGAGAGTTCGTAACAAAAAAAAAGATGGTGTCGAGCTGAAGATGATGACGAGTGAAGTGACAATCTATTTCAATGTACCGCGTCATCTCATGAAAAATATAATTCTTTCCAATCTGCATGGCGTTTTAGTATTACAGTGTAAGGAAGTAGGCTTAAAAATGTTAACGCTCATATCTGCAAAAAACCATCGTAACAAAACAATCTCACATGTAATCAATGGCATAACACGGTACTCAACCTCAGTAGAGGATCTAGAAACAACATCTTGTTTCTTGCTTTTCTATAAGATTAATAAATCTTCAAGGAAAACATAAAAACCAGTAGTGGATTTACAGTTATGAGGATCCCTAATTCACAATCTCAATGAACATCACTATAGGTACACAGTTCAAGTAAAAACATGGAATGAAATAAAATACTATAGAACTGAGTTTCACGAAGATATTAAATTTAAGAATAACAACTCCCTAGTGGGTATAAGTATGAGAAATAAAAAACTGACTAACCACACAAACATCATGAGTAGGATATAGAGTCAAGTCTGATGAAGAACACCATTAGTTGAAAATGTATCGAGCATTGGTTTCAAAAGAGGTGTATGTCATCCTGTTATCAGATGTCGCATTCGTTCAAATAAGTCATATATTATTACTATTATTATTATTATTATTATTATTATTATTTCCTAAGAGATGATATAACCTTTCTGAGACTAAACCACCTCAATATCTAAGAAATAACGTAACAATCTCAAGTCCTCCATCACAAATCGATTAGCCAAATCATCGTTTAATGCCTCAATGCCATCAATATCATCACATGTATGATCATATCATCTACATATAAGGATAAAATAATGCGTCATGCACTCGTACATTTGATAAATAAAGTTGAATAATGATTACTAGCATGAAAACCAAGTGAAGTAATAAATTTCTCAAACCAACCATGAAGAGCTCGCTTGAGATCATATAAAGCTATCCTAAGTTGACAAAATTCACATGGTTGGTGAACAACACCCGGTGGAGGATTAATGTAAACCTCTTCATGAAGATCACCATTTAGAAATATATTTTTTGACATTTATTTAAAAGATATTCCACTGGAGAACGGATGAACTGCAATGAGAGTATGGACTGTTGTTATTTTTACCATCGGGAAAAATATCACCTCATTCATACCACACTTTTGCGAATACCATTTTGCTACAAGATTAACCTTATATCTTTTAACAGACACATCAGACTTTGTTTTAATATTATAAAACCCAACGGTAACCAATTATATGTCTACCGGGTGGAGGTTCGATGATATTTTATGTATGATTTTGATAAGGAACAATAAGATTTTCAACCATAACATTTTGCCAACGAGGATCACAAAATAATTATTTAAATGACCAAGGTTCATATAAATCATGTATGTTTGTTATAAGCAAACCAAACTGAGTAAGAAAAATAAGCAAAATTTGGTAGTTTTGTAGACTTACTTGAATGATTAGATCTTATGAGATGTGGATAATCTGTTGTTTCACCAAGGAAAGAGACTTACGAATTTTTGAAGCATAAATTGTATCGATTGTTGTAGATTTCTCATGAACTGATACATCAATGTCAATGGATGTATTGTTGTCAGATCCAAAATGATCAATAGCCTGAAGCTTTGCCTTTGTTACGTAATGTGATTTTGTCGGAATCGAATAAAATGGGATATGCTCAAGAAATATAACACGTCGATATACATATAGCTTCTGCATGGTGGGATCAAAGCAACAATAATCTTTCTGTCTAACACCATAATCTAGAAAAACACATATAGTTATTTTTACGACCCAATTTGTTATGAATAATATGAGGACGAATGATAAAATATGTGCATCCAAACACTCATAAAAAAGAAGAATCCTTAGGTTTTTCGTATAACTTCTGAAAGGGAGACAAGCCTGAATTATGTGCAGCGGGAATTTGATTAATCACATGTACTAAAGTCAGAATTGCTTCTCCACAAAAAAAATATGAGGAAATTCAGCAAATAAAAGTAAAGAACGAGCAGTCTCAACAAGCTAACGATTTTTTTTTTCTGCAACACTATTATGTTGAGGGGTGTCAGTAAAATATGATTGATGTATTGTACCATCGGATGCAAGTAACTGAAGATGAAGAGACATATGTGAAACATTGACGTAGCAATGGCAGTAGTATTTGAAGTAAAAAGTTATATTAATGTTTTTTATAATATGAGGGTCAAGTAAAGAGGGTGTCATGGTGTTATAATATCCCCTAATGATGCAGTAGCAGTAAACTATTGGGGATGAAATAGAGTATGAAATTGTTGAGGAGGACAAACATCTAGTGATTGTTGCTGAAAATGACGTTGCTGAGGGGATCATTGCTAAAGTGGTTACTAGTGAAGGGCTTGCTATTATTTTGCTTTCAGTAGTGGGCATCGAAACTTCCAATGATACTTCTTTTTATAGAAAGCATGCCCATCAAAAGCTAACTTTGCTCCACCTATTGTTTGTCTAGACTGATTTAGAGCAGGGGGTCGTTGTGGGACAACAAACACAGTTGGAACATTAGTCACTTTGGACCCCTTATCAACGTGAGATTTGATTTGAGTCTTCTCTGTGATAAGCTCATGCACTACCGAATCAATGGTTGAAATAGATTATCGATTGTGAATTGGTCCACACAATCCTTCAAACTTAGAACATAAGATCATCAGAAACCGCACCAATTTTTTTCTTCATTTCAAACAACATAAGGTTTAAACGCTTTCCAATATGCAGATTTTGTAAGAGCTAATTGATCCCACAAATCAGACATAACAACATAAAAATTAGAAATACTCATATCATTATGTTGTAAAGCAGGAATATCATACTCAAACTGGTATTTGCTAGAAAAGTTGGACTAAGTATAAATATATCCAAATTATCTCAAACCTCGTTTGTTGTTTCATACTTAGCCAATTGAGTACCAATTGACTAAGCTACAAAGTTATTACTCCAAGTGATAACCTCAGCGTTATCAGTTTCACACGTATCAAACAACATAACATAGTTATCAACATTAGTTTTATTAGTTGGTGGACGTTTTGTACCTGAAACAAATATTCGCATATGATTGTCACGAAGAAATTTTTTCATAACATGTGCTCTATATGAAAAGTTTTTCCTATTAAGTTGTGTACTAATAGACTCTAAAGAATCTTATTTTCATGTCATATTTTCCATAATAATCCACAAGCATTAAACATATAGAAACAGACAACCCAACAAAAACTAATCGAATTCAACGTTAAAACCAAGTTGTAATCGAAAGCCAAATTCTCAATAAAAAATCAGTTACCCAATCGAAAGCAAACAATCCAAAACGGATAAAATTCCTAATAAAAAATTAATTACTTAATCGAACGCAAACAATCCAAAACGAACACAATTTCTAATCAAAATTGAATACCCAAATCAAAAGTAAACAATCCAAAATGAACAAAATTTTCAAACGAAAATTAAATACCCAATCGAAAGCGATCTAAAACATACAAAATACCTGGAGCAAAAAATTGGGCCTTTCATCCCCAAACGTGACGAACTCCTTGTGCAAATAAGGCTTGGTTGCTAAATAAGTCTAGTGGTGTAAAAAAACAAAATACAAACTTGTTTGTGAAAATAAGTGTTATTTGGGGGTGAAGCAACTAATTTTTTGTAATTGTGAAAATATGTGCCTTTTTGTGTTGAAAATCTTTTTTTAAGAAAAAATTGGATTGTGTTTAAGATGCGGAAATACATGTGTAATTTTAGTTGCGGAATTCGTCTAAAATAAGCAAATGTGTTCATGTTACGGAATTACATGTAATTTGGTCGAAGAATTAATAAAAAACTCTAGAACTATCATTTATGTTTTTTTTTCGTCTTTAAAAAAAATAAAAAGATGTGATTTGGAAAACAATAGAACTCTTCCAACGAAATTACTCTTTGGAATAAAGGAAATATTATATAAAAGTGAATACAATCAAGATATACAAGATACATACTTGTCTAATTTTCACACTTTTTAAATTTGTATTTAAAATATTACCTAACAAACTCTACACGCTTTTCAGTTTTGCATACAAAAATAAAACACAGGCATTGACTCCGGAGACCAAATTAAAAGACCAGAAATTCTCAACTTGCATAGTTCCACCCGCAAACGTCATGCTATTGAGAACTTGGATGGCTGAAATTGTGGTTACACTTTCTTGTTCATGAAAAGCCTGTGATGCAATGCAAGGCAAAGACCATGTAACTCTACATCAGAGTATGCCTTTCACCAAATGTTTGCGAAGCAGAAGTAAAACTCCACCGTCTGTTTCTATAACTCTTAGTTCTATATTAATATGTAAGTTGTCAAGCTTTTTCTAGAGATGTCAGATGTTTCTGTTGTGCATCAGCCGTTAAGATATTCGAGCTCTGCCAGGATTTAAAAGTGTGTCTGCCATTCTCCAACCCTATAAACAAAATTCGTGTTAGCAAAAGCCTAAAGCAATGTAATTGGACACTTCTAGTCTACATAGAATCGTCAGCGTTCAGGACTCAGCATAACATATGCAGATATAAAAAATAATGTGGGTACTTTAACTACATTCCCGAGAAAGAACATAACAAATACCGAAGCAAGTGGAAGCCTCCACGACAACGTTGAAGCACACACGTAACGGCATTTCCACAGGCCAATTGGCACAACACAAAAGTTTGAAAAAGAAGGCTCAGTGATAGGGTGTTAGTGATGCTTAGTCTTTTAGTCACAAGAATCACTACAATTTGAAAAATAGTAGGATACCTTGCAAAGCTTAAGCCTGCAGACTATTTGCAGACTCAAATATATCTACAGTAATGATTATAAACAAGCTGAACTTCTAACTGAAGGTGCTCATGTCCACCGACAACTTGGGACAAAACAAGAAAAAAGGTCAGTTTGAAAAAAAAGGCTCAGTGATGAGGGTATTAGTGATTCTTAGTCTTTTAGTTACAAGATTCACCACAATTTAAAAGATAGTAGGATTCCTTGAGCCCGCGACTATTGGCCAACTCAAATATAATAGGGGAAAAATTCTAACAAGCTGAACTTCTAACTGAAGGTGCTCACGTTCAACCAAGCTTAAGAAGTAGCTTTACAGATTTTTGTGAGGTTTTACATATGTTAATTTTCATTTACCTGTTCAGAAGCTTTCCTTTTGAAGGTGTCATATGAGGTTGAAACAATCTTACAAGACTCAGCAATATGAGCCTTGCAATCAAATGTTGCAGGCACAAGATCTGATTGACCAAGATTCTGGGGATCTTGATTCGAGCACTGACTCCTATTTGATGCATGCATGAAATGCAAAAGGGCATAAGCCTGCAATTCAAGGTAACTAGTCAGTGTAAACCCACTGTATTAAGCTTATTAGCTACATCACGCAAGCTTGATTTAATTAAATTATGTCTCTCACATGGAATGCTGCTTTAAGAATGTCATCTGATTTTGCCTGATCTTTGAACACTGCATATACTTTGCTCTTTGAAGGATTGTAGGTCACTATATATCTTTCTTTCTGTAATTCACCACATAGATCAACTCAATCGTGGAGCAACGAAGAAAAAGGGTTTTAAAATATGTTTTAGACAAAAAGGTTGAGTTTGTTTTTATTTCCAAAAGCTGATGGATACAGACCGGGTGTAGTGTTTACTATTCCGATAAAAATTATTATCTTCTACTGTTGTATACCTTAAACAATGGGGCTACATCATGATATGAACTTGGGTCTTGGAATGCATCCTTAAACCTAGATCCTGCCAACAAACAAAATCTTTAAAACTGCATTTTTAGACAAGCTGAATGGAAGTAAATATGTCTGAGGTCTAAAATTATATTCATAGGCACATACCAAGAACAACAGGCATATTCTCCATCCATGGAAAGCCGAATATCCTTTCCTGCATATTACCCTCCTGTAGAGAGGGAACACGCCCTGCAGACAGGTCAAGTGTATCACATGAAATAGTTAATAAATTTTTTAATATAAGCTTATATTATTAGTCTAGTTTCATAAAGAGAGACTATATATTATGGATGGCGTACACAGTAAATGGAATCGTGCGTCACAATGAGAAGATATGTATGCTTACCTGTCTTCATAAACGACTCTACAGCTACTGTAAATCTTGCATGGTTTAATGTATCCATAACTACAGATCTTACCTGACACATAAACACATCTGTTAGCAGTAGAAAAGTCTAAGAGAGCTTCATGAAACTAAAGAGAAGTCAAGAACTGCAAACTAACCTCCTGGTAAGCACTGAAAAGATAACCGCAGGAGATCAGGGCAAAAGGAGTGATCAAGGATGGAGCTCTTTTTGAAATCATAATGCTCATCCCAATCCCCAGCTTCACAAGTAAAGAAGCACGTTGGTCTGACTCCCGTAAGTCGTAATTAAATATGTTGTAATCCCTTTAGACTCTATATTCTAGAATGTCTGACTTAATTAATTTTAAATACAATCGTTTACTTTTATCTTCTACACAATAGATGCACAATAAAGTCAAAATTCAGTCTATATAGTGAAATTCATCTTAATCAAAATAGACTTTAGTAGAAGAGATATACAAGCATACCAGGTCGGCAATATTGGCAACACATTCTCCCTTAGCAGTGATGTCACCGGTATTTTCTCCTTTAGCAAATGCTTTGTAAATCGATGTACGGGTTGATGTTGATGTAACAGTAGCAACATTCTGTGTAACTTTTCATGAGTAAAGATGCAAAACGAATTCAAAATGCATACACATGCTATAAGACAGATAACAAACCTTAACAACATTAGCTGCACAAGCTAAAGGAAGAAATAGGTGTGGCATGGCTGTAGTTGCCAGCTCTACTCCCGCAGCCAACTCCATAAGAATATCACCCGAAAACCGCAACTACAAAACAATGCAAATCAGAATAACCAATGCCAAACCATGCATTAAACAATCCCGTAGCAGTAACATTACCCGTTTCAAATCATAATCAAACTTCTTTCCCTGCCGGGCATAAAGCATTTTTCCAATGCGGCCAGCTCCATCCTGAAAACAGTAGATAAATTATAAATCTAATGCACCAGTACAGCTTAAAAATTGAAAAGCATTATTCCAATGCGGCCAGCTCCATCCTGAAAACAGTTAAAATAAATTATAAATCTAATGCACCAGTACAGCCTAAAAATAGAAAAGCATTTTTCCAATGCGGCCAGCTCCATCCTAAAAACAGTGGATAAATTATAAATCTAATGCACCAGTACAGCCTAAAAATTGAAATAGTCAAAGGACTAGACCCTGGTGAACAGATTCCTAAAGGAAATAGAAACCAGTAGCCAAGAAAAAAGCACAACCCAAAAAATAGTGCATCAGCAACATAGCAATATTGAACATGCCGAATTTCTAATTTATATTATTTCTGGTGAACACTTGGGTTGCATAAATTATATTCCATTTTTTTTTTCTGCAAGTATAATATTATAAACAATATTTCATTAGTCATTACTTTTCCATATTGAAAAATATATTTATTTTGTCATATATTATATCTCATGGCATATTAAAACATACCTTGAGAATCCAATTGATAGTAGCAGCGGCAGGAGCAGAAGTATTCCTTGAGACTCCAACCGAAGCCAAAAGAGACTGCGTTGTCAAAACACCCATCGCTCCCCCGAAAAAATACTACACATACACAGCAATCCACACACATTATTTTGTAAGCATTAAAGTATAGCTTGACAAGAACACACATGTTTCGTTACACTAATCTAACCCTTTATAAAAGCATGCCTACCTTCAAAGCTCTCCATTTCATGTAGGGCACATAAGAAGGGCTGACGCTGTCGGGGAAACCTTCTGGTACTACATAGGATCTTATGAATGACATGAACTCCTACAGGACAGCTTTATTACATCAAGAAAATTAAACGTATCTAAGTAGCAAACATACATAAACAACCAAGTTGATTTTTAGTAAGAACGAAAATGTGTATTTTCTGCTGCATAAACTAATGCACACCACTAACAAAACACCAGAGTCATCAATAAACAGAAACTCCATACAAGAAAAAGAAAATCATTGAAGCTCAAGTACATAAACCTATAAACACTAAGATCACATTATATACAACCATAGAATTACGCATAGAAACAGAGACTGTGAGTCCAAAATGTGTGTAAAGTAGCAAAACACTGACATCCACAGGCGCAAGAGGTGTCTGCAAGCTAACAGCACGGATCGAACTCTTGCCAAATCTCCCAGAATCTTCCCTCTCAGTTACGTACTTCCATCTTCTCCCATCGATTTCTTCGAAGCAGATCAAATTCGACATCGAATCAACTCGCTGGTCTTCGTCCATTAGCCCAGGCAATCGCCGGTACTGTAGAACTGTCGCATGTGATTCTCGCGACTGCGAAACCGCTCCATTGTTGATGCGTTTGCTTTCAGTGACGGAGGTTTTGTCGAGATTCGACGAGAGGTTGGTGCTAATGCGGAGAGTTTCTCGGAGGAGGAGATGCGTCTCCGTGGAGGAGGCTGCGACGGTTGCGGATGGTTGTTTCAATTTGAGTGGGGACATGGCGATTGGTTAGAGTGTGGTTTGAGTGGTCTAGATCGATTAGTTTTTAATGTTTTAGAGGCCAGCTCTTCTTCTATGGGTTTTAATTAGAGCTAGTGATAGTTTAAAATAGGTGCAGACTCGTGCTTATTGCACAGCCCTTTCATGAATTGAATCCGAAAACGCACACGATTTTTATGAATTCAATTTTGTGGGTAAAAACTTTCGCACTGTCGCTATACACAGTTGGGTCTTGTCTTGCATTCAATTTCTGGATAGTTAATTTTATGTCGGTATTTGAGACCCCTGGTATTCTATATAATTGTCTTTATTGTTAACGATGTTGTGGAGGGGGTTACCATGTCTTACCGTTTATATAGTAGGCGGCGTTCTTGACATGGCTGTCATTTCAAGACTTACCAATGTGCAGACATTTCTGGTGGCTTGTACAGTTGTACGTACATAACTCGGATATGCATTTACACCGTATACGGATGATAGTTGTATACTTGTATTGTACTTATGAGGTATCGTGTTTGTTTGGACAGTCAACTACAATTATGTCTTTTGCTTGACAAAGAAACAAGAAAACAGCAGTATTTGGAACTGCTTGGACGCCTACAGATTCTGGATATTTTCGGGTAAATCCTTTTTATTTGTTTTCGTATTATTGGAATATATTTATCTAATATATTTTATGAACCCATAATAATAATGTAGATCGACATCAATAAAAACATTTCATTGTTTTCAAAAAATAAATAAATTAAAATAATCAAGTTAATTATTTAATTCATGGAGTTAGACAAAAACGGTTATGGACCCAAATGCAAGTGAATTGAATGTAGTTGTTGTGATGTAAAAAGCACAAATATCAACACTTTAATCATGAACTAATAATTTATTGTATAAATTGAAGTAGGATTATGGTCCTCCACACGATGAATGTTATATGATGAGTTTTACAATGTTGGAATTGATATTGTAAAGACTATAAATAAAGGACTAAGTTTAGTAATTTTTATAGGTTTCTCAAGAGAATAGTAGATAGATAGCTGCATGCAAACCCGTTAGTACTCTAGTTTTTTTTTATTCTTAGGTGAATTATATAAAAAGATTTATATTTATTTTTCGCGTATTGTTATATTAATTTGATGCGAACTCAAATCAAATATAAAAATCGGTATCAGAACGAGTAAAAATCTTTTTTGGATTCGATGGAATAATCGAACTGTATGTTTATGTATTGATGCATGTATTTTCTTCATTGTAAAGAATCCATGTCATTCAGGTTATGTGTTGATTGAGCTGGTTAAGGTATGGAATTGGAAACTGTGTGAAAAAATATGATACGTGATTATATGTTTTTTATGGTTTTGAAGAAATATTTATTTGATAGTTTGGTTTTTATATTAATTTGGGGTTCTTTGATCTCTGAAAAATTTTATCCCAAAATCAGCATTGAATTACCCCTAATCTAACAAATAAAATCATATTATTTTAGCAGCGGCTCATCGACGGCTTAACTCCTGATGTTAATGTTGATCGAAGTATGTCCAACGGTATTCATCATGGCCAGCGAATTGCGAACGCTGTGGTGGACTTCGTAAGCTGTGAGGATTTGCAAACCCACTATTATCACCTGAGGTTAATGTGGTTACATCTTCAAAAGGGGTAGGCCCTAAGCGGAAAATAGATGGCAAAGGACCAGGTCAAGGTCCGATAAAGAAGAAAAAACTTGAGAAATCGATTGTTGGTCAATGTTTTTTTTTTGCAATGAGAAAGGAAAACAGAATAAGGATTGTGAGAAATATCGGGCTTCCATGCTAAACAAAGGTACTCTCACATCTTTGGTTGTTTCATAAAATAATATTGTTTTGTGAAAATAAACACTTGGTGGGTTGATTTGGTTGTAACAACTCATGTGTGTATTTCTTTGCAGGGTGCGTCAAAGAGCAGGATGTTAAGTGAGGATAAAAGGTTCAGTTTCACGGTGGACGGGGGATCTTTTGATCTCTTAGCTATTTGTGATTTTTATTTAAATCTTTCCACTATACATGTATTATTTTTTTGATAATATACTATATGTTCTCACTTTTCAAAGGAACTTAGTTTCTTTTCTAGTTTTAGACTTGCAAGATTATTTTTGTCTAATGGGAAATAATTGTTTACCACTCTCTCTAAATAATGAAAAATTGATTAAAGATAAAAATTTGTATTTGTTAAATACTATTAATAGTCATAAAATTTCCATGACTGCACAACATATACTAAACAAAATTTTAAATCTGAAAAATCCTTTAAACCGTGGCACAAGCGGTTAGGTCGCATATCTAAAGTCAGGATGGATAATCTTGTATCTGAAGGTTTATTGGGCCCCTTCGATTACTCTGAGTTTGGTACATGTGTTAAGTGTATCAAAGAGAAACAGACCAAGTTAAAAAGGTATTGGTCTATAGATAGAGTGAAGTCTTAGAGTTGATACATATCGAAATCTGTGTACCGTTTTCACATGAATCATGGAATGGGTAGCGGTACTTTATATCATTCATCGACGATTACTCGTTTCGGTTACCTTTATCTTCTTCACGAAAAGTTTGAGGCACTCGGAAAGTTCATAGCTTGTAGGACTGAGGTTGAGAAACAACTCGGTAAGAGCACTAAGCCCGCCAAATCTTACTGTGGTGGTGAATAGTATAACATATATGACAGATCGGGTTAACAACGTCCAAGACCATTTGCACAGTACCTAAAAGAGTATGGTATAATCCCTTAATACATAATGTTGAGTTCATCCAGCATGAATGATGCATCTGAGAGATGGAACCGGACACTAAAAGATATGGTTAGAAGTATGATAATTCACTCCATCTCTACCATTATCTCTATGGGGTGCAACTAACAAATTTGTCGCTTATATACTCAATCGAGTACCTATTAAGGCTACTGTTAGGACTTCATATGAGCTTTGGAACGGGCGAAACCCAATTTAAAGCATCTGTATGTGTGGGGTTTCTAGTTGAGGCGAGGCCTTACAAACATCAGGAAAATAAACTGGCCCAAAAAACAATGAGATGTTTCTTCGTAGGTTATTCCGAACATTTCACGGGGTTTAAGTTTTATGATTCCTCACTAGTACTGGTGAGGATAATAATAGCCTGAGGGTAGGCTAGTAATTTGGTTGGTGTTTTATAGTAGTGTGTGGGTGTTATGTGTTTAGAGTAGAGAGTAGAGAGATAATTAAGCAGCCTGGTAGCAGTTAATTCTCATTACCCACACTTAATGCAGGTGGTTGGGTATTTATACCCTGATGTTTGGGCCTTATGGGCTTTCGGGTCATGTTTAATGGACCCGGGTCATGTTCAAAGACCCATGAGCTCTAAGTAGGAGAGCAAGTAGCTTAGTCAAGAAGTGTTTAGGTTTTTTAGTACTTTTTGTCATAGTTCGAACAGTCCTATGGTCATTGTGCTCAAAGTGATCTGTCCGGTCCGGAGGCCTTGGACCGATCTGTCCTTGTCCGGGGAGCGTGCAGAATTCGGACTCATCAGGAGCCCCTTTTTTAGGTGTTTGTGCAAATACTCTTGCCAAAGACCTGAAAAACAGGTCCGACGTTAAGGGCAGTTTTAATCCGGACAGGTCTACGGGTTTATCCGGACAGATAAAGCTTCACGAATTCAAAACGGTTTTTGCCAAAGTTCGTGGGACACGTGTCGCTTTCTGATTGGTTGCTTCAGCCGTTTTTTCACCTTGAATTTCGAACCCACCTTCTTCGAAAAGCAACCTCTTTGGTTACAGGTGAAGACATCAGCGCCGTCTTTTAATCATTGCCAAAATTTTCGAATTCTCCTAGGAATCAACTTCCCTTTTCAGATTTACTATAAATATAAACTCATTTCTACTGTTTTACCATCTCCTTCAAATTTACTTCTGCAAAAACTCTCAAAGCTTTCTCTATCTAAAGCAAAAGTTTAGTTCAATAGTTTATGTTTACAGCGAGGAACGCTCTTGTCAAAGGCGGGTGGCTCAACCTTTCTGAGTTAGAGAAAGCTCAAAAAGTTGAAAGAGAAAGACGGATTGCAGCAGGGTTACCCACCTCTCCTGTTGAGAGACTAAACACTTCCGCTACCGAGTCAGATCGAGGCTCGTCCTCTTCCAAAGGTACTAAGCCTAGAAAACTATTTCAAACCAACCTCTCCCCCATAATCTTTGGTTCCTCAGTTCAGGAATCGGTACCTGCTGTCGAGCTAGGAATTACAGTTACTAGCCTTAGAAAACCTTCTCCCTTTATTACCATGGGATCGGATACGGAGCACTCTCCTAAGAAGCTAGTTGACAAGAGGAAAGGCCGGTTGGTTAAAGGCATGGGGACCAAAAGTATTCCCTTTAGGTCAGGGGCAAAGGACAGTAGCACCAGATCAGAGGTGCCTATTAAAGCCCCTAAGGACAGACTGTCCGGACCAGAGGGCTCCAATCCAAACCTTCAACCAGAAACTTCTGTTCCAAACACTCTGCCAGAGAGCAGAAATCAAAGGGGTACTGAGGCCCATCAGTCCGGAGATAAGGCTGAGTCAAATTTGAACCCTCCCCCCACTACAGCTGCTGAAATCCCTTCAACAATCATGGAGGAAGTGATGGAGGACTCTGTTGAAGAGGCCCCGTTTGAGTCTGAGCCCTCCGGTCAGACCAGCAAAGAAATAGTTGTCAAGAAGGAAAAGGGCAAGGAGAAGTTGTACTTGAGGCATCCGGATCTGCCGGAGAGCCTAGAAGGAAAAGTAGGGCTTTGTTTTCACAAGGTCAACGTTAATTATCTACTTTCCTTACAAAAAATCAACTATGCATTCATCCACACTGCTGAGTTGGGCAGGATGCGTTCGAAATGGGGCATTCCAGAGAATGTAAAGATCAGGATTCCTATACATCCGGAGACCCCCATGGACTGCAAGTTGAGTGAGGTGGTCATGTTCACGGAGCTGTTCAACTGGGGGCTCAGGCTCCCACTAGACCCAGAGATTGTCAGATATTTCCATCTGATAAAACTCTGTCCGAGCCAGCTGAGCCCCAACGCTTGGTATACCCTTATGTCATGCATCATGGCATCAAGGCTGTCCGGGATTCCTCTGCCAATGGAGGAGTTCGCTGCAGTGGCCAGCCTGTGAAAAAACCACCACATCCCATTTTACCATTTCAATATGGGGATGACTTCAAGGCTGTGGACGATCTGCTGGAGGCGGAGAGGAACTGGAGGACCCAGTTCCTATTTGTCAGTGGTGCCTGGGAGAATGGCAAGAGGATAAAATCCGGAGAGAACCCAAGCCTCCTCAGAAGCAGATGGAGGAGTGACTGTAAGCATCTTGCCTTTATATATTTGTCTCTCTTGTCTTTTCTTTTTGGACTTAATTTATACTAATTTGTCTTACTTTTGTCTTAGCAGAACTGCCCAAGGAGTTTAGTGACCACTTGAAAGCCGGGCAGGTCACTTGTGGCAAGATTAATGCCCGGGCTGCTGAGAACTGGGGGAACCGATTCCACGATGCTTTCACTAGTGGAAATTTGGCAAGGTCTCACCTGTGGAACACCACAGGTCGGAGAGACTTGACCTGGGAGGAGCTCACCACCCAGCCTTCTCCAGATGATGTGCTCAAGAGGACCCATGAACCAGATGGGACACTCTTCCTGCCAGGCCGGGCCAAAGCCCCAAGCAAGATGAAAGGCAAGAAGAAGAAGGGAAAAAGGGTGGTGGGTGATGCCAATCCTGCTGATGCTGAGAAGGATGCTCCAATAGTCCCGAAGGGGCTAGCCCAGAGCCAAATCGATGCCGCTCTCTTGCAAGTAGTGGAGCAAGAGACTGAAAGCCAGGAAACGAATCTCCCAAAACCTCCAAGGGCTTCCAAGAGAAATCACAAACAGGGAAGCGAAGGCGCAGACCGGGAGGCGAAGAAGAAAAAGACTTCTAAGGGAAACGAGCTTTCTATCCGGGCTCCGGAGCCTTCTTTCCAAGCTGAGCCTTCTAACCCAACGCATGCCGAAGAGATTCCGGGGGACTTTCACACTGATGAGGTTGAGGGAGGAGATCTCAATATTGATGGAGTAGACATCACCGGTCTTGGTGAGCTTGGTGAATACTTCCTCAATCTCCCCAGAGATGACTTTGCAGGGCCTTACATTCCTCCGAGCAGCTCTAATACAGTCAATTTTAATGGTAAGACTTTTATTGTCTCTAGTGAAAGGGATACTATAGGCCACTCCTTGTTAAGCAACGTGCAGCCTGTACTTACGTTGGAGAGACAAGTTCGGAGTCATGCAGACATCATTAAAGACCTTAAGTCCGACAAGGAGAAGCTTTCCGAAGACCTCCGTACTGCCACTTCCAATGCTGACATGTTAAAGGAAGCAAACGAGGAGTTGAAGAGAAATCAGGAGGAAAACACCACAAAAGCCGCCACTTTAGAGGAAACCATCAGAGATCTCTGGGAGAAGCTGTCCGGTGTGGAGAAAGACCTTACTGCCTCAAAGGAAGAAACCAAAGTAAAGGACAAAATCATCACCAACTTAACTACTGACAAGGTTGCTCTTGAGAATGCAGCATCCAAGGCTGCCGAGGAGAAAAACACTTTGTTAAAGGAGCAAGAGGCCAAGATCCAAGCCAAGATCAATGCCTATGCCAACCAGATGATCGAAAGTGAAGAGCAATTGCTTGAGAAAGTGAGGTCTGACATGGTTCTACTTTTCCATGAAAAGTTTCCGAAGAAGAACCTAGGGGACTTATGGCTTTATGTTGAGCCTGAAGACCTCCCATACCACACGATGGCCAAAGGCGATAGGTATGGCTACTCTAGTGATTCCTCAGGTGATGAAGAAAAGACTGGGGAGAGCCCAAATGAAGAGAAAGACGATCCTAAGGGAAAGAAGGTAGATGAAGGTGAGCCATCTTCAAAGGCTCAACCTTAACTTATGATCTACTTTGTTTATTTTCTATCCAGACTAAAGTCCTTGGAAGGCCAAAGCACTTTTTTTTGTAATGGTGTCCGGTATCTGACCGGATAAGTTTTTTGTGTTCTACTTTGATCGTTTAAAATTCCTTGGAAGGCCAATGCAATTTTAAGTTATTTATTTCAATGAATATTTCTGTTCTGTGCAACTATCATCTTCTTTCATTGTTTGTTTTAATTTTGATAGCCATAGTCTAAGTAGCCTTTAGTTGTTTCATAGTGAGAGTGTTTAAGCTCTCCGGCTAGAGTTTAAATACCCCTTAGTTATTTTAATCCGGATAGTATGACAAGGAACAAAACTTTAAAAATACTTAGAATTTTTTTAAAAAGACATCAAATTTCATTCAAAAGCCCAAACACCTTATTAAAACCTCCCCATGCCACCGGGGAGGGAAGAGTATGCCCCCAAATATTTACATGGCTGTTTAAACAAGTAAATATTTACACAAGTGTTACTCCAAGTACATCCGGAGATGCTCGATATTCCAAGGATGAGTTAAAACTCTGCCATCTTTGTCTTCCAACCAATATGTTCCAGGTTTAATTCTTTCAACAACCATATACGGACCCTCCCAAGTTGGGGCCAGCTTCCCGAACAACTTTTCTTTAGTGTGTAAGAAGACCTTCCTTAATACTTTGTCCCCTGGTTGGAAATATCTTCTTTTAACTTTAGAAGCAAACCTGCTTCTCATCAAGCCTTGATAGTGTGCAACTCTAAGGTGAGCTTTAACTCGTTTTTCTTCCATCAGATCAAGTTGACCTCTGATTGCCACCTCGTTAGCGTGTTCGGAGAAGTTATGAACACGAAAGGAGGGGAGAGTTACCTCTATAGGAGCTATTGCATCCATCCCATAAACCAAAGCAAAGAATGATTCTTGTGTTGCAGCCCCAGGTGTTGTCCGGTAGGCCCACAAGACCTCTTGTAGATAACTAGGCCACTTCCCAACAGCCCCTTCCAAATTCTTCTTTAAACCGGACAGTATAGTCTTATTAGCCACTTCAACCTGCCCATTTGCTTGTGGGTGGAAAGGTGAAGAAAAACAATGTTGTATACCCCTTGAGGCACAGAAGCTCTCCATTTCCCTATTGTCGAACTGTGGCCCATTGTCTGTAGTTATCTTTTGTGGGACACCAAATCTACAACAAATGTTGGATATAATGAATTTTATAACAGCTTTTGATGTTGTCCCTGCTAGAGGGGCTGCTTCTATCCACTTCGAGAAGTAATCTATGGCCACAATTATAGTTTTGCGTCCTCCGGACTCCACAGGGAGAGGCCATACTAAATCCAATCCCCATCGAGCAAAAGGAATAGGCTCAGAAATTGACTCTAAAGGAATGGCTGACACATGAATTTCATTGTTGTACCTCTGGCATGGGTCACACCTTCTTACCAATTCCTTAGCATCTTTCATGATTGATGGCCAATAATAACCGGAGAGTAAAACTCTTCTTGTCAAAGCTCTAAACCCACAATGGGCTGATCCCTCACCATCGTGCAATTCGGAGAGGACCACTTGTGATTCTTTATCCCCCAAACAGCGCAGGAGAGGCTTACTGTAGGACTTTTTGTATAACACTTCTCTCAATATGATGAAACCACGAGCCTTGTGTTTCAATGTTCTGGCTAGTGACTTATCTGAAGGCACGACACCATCGGAGAGATATTGCAGGAGAGGAAATCTCCAGTCTTGAGGTTGTTTTGCTTGTATTTCAAAAATTTCCTCTTCTTTACCTTTACAAAGTTGGATGGAGGGGCTTTCAAGCACATGGATCCATGGATATGACTCCGTATATGCTATGGTTGCCAGTGAGTCTGCTAGCTCATTTTCTGCCCGGAGAATATGTTCATAGACAACACCTTTAAACTTAAGTGCTTCATTTTTTAGAAGGAGTAAATATTTCACAAGCTGTTCCTTTTTAGCCTCAAATTGGCCTTGGGCATGGTGGATAAGTCGTTGGGAGTCACTTAGCAGCTTGACCCTCTTAGCCCCACAAATGTAGGCTAACTTTAAACTAGCTATAGCTGCTTCGTATTCAGACTCACTATTAGATGCCCTGAAAGCAAAACAAATAGCCTGGTACATTTTGTCTCCATACGGGGAAGTCAAACACACCCCTGCACCACACCCCATAGTGCTAGATCCACCATCTGTTCGGACGACCCAGACCTTTTTATCTTTTATGTCAGTAGTTTGCTCTAAATCCCTGTCGGAGTGGAATTCAACCAAAACGTCTGCCACAGCTTAGGCCTTGACTGCTGTTCGGGGAGAAAAATCTATGTCGAAGTCCCCCAATTCTACTGACCATTTAGTCATCCTGCTTGAAATATCTGCTTTTTGGAGGACATTCTTCAGGGGAAAAGAAGTTCGGACGATGATGGGATGAGCCTGGAAATAAGGCCTCATCTTCCTGGCTGCTATCACCAGGGCCAATGCTAACTTTTCGAGTTTCAAGTAACGCCTTTCTGCATCTATCAAACTTTTGCTGATGTAGTATACTGGATGGGGATGACCACCGATCTCTCTTACCAACACAGCACTGATGGCATAACTTGAAACTGCCAAATATACGAAGAGGGTCTCCCCATCGACTGGTTTAAACAAAGTCTTGGGAGAGGACATGTGCTTCTTGATCTCATTGAAAGCTTCATCACACTGTAGGGTCCAATCGAATCCCTTTGCACCCTTCAAAGTTTGAAAGAAAGGTGCACATCTATCCGAAGATCTCGAGATAAATCTGTTTAAGGCAGCTAATCTCCCCGTTAACCGCTGTACTTCTTTAATGTTTCGAGGAGGCTCCATTTGGAAAAGAGCATTTAGTTGGTCCGGGTAGGGCTGTATTCCATGCTCACTTATGATATAGCCTAGAAACTTCCTGGACTGCACTCCGAACACACACTTTTCTGGGTTTAATTTCAAATTCACTTTTACCAAGTTGGCAAAAGTTTCTTGGAGATCGGATAAGTGCAACTGCTCATCCACACTCTTCACCATCATGTCATCAATGTACACTTCCATATTCCTTCCAATTTGATCAGCAAATGCATTGTTGACTAATCTCTGATAAGTAGCCCGAGCATTTTTCAAACCAAATGGCATTACCTTGTAGCAATGAAGACCTCTGTCCGTGACAAATGTGGTGTGCTCCTGAGCCTTTGGATCTACTTGAATCTGATTGTATCCGGAGAAGGCATCCATAAAGGAAAGCAGCTTGTTCCCAGAGGTAGAGTCTACTAACTGATCAATCCGGGGGACCGGATACAAATCTTTTGGGCAGGCTCTATTGAGATTTGTGAAGTCAATGCACACGCGCCACTTGCCATTCTTCTTTTTCACCAAGACAGGATTGGCAGTCCACAAAGGGTATTGAGACTCTTTGATGTGCCCCATCTTTGTGAGCCTGTCAACCTCTTGCACAATGACATCAGCCTTTTCTTTGGAAAAAGCTCTTCTTTTTTGAACCACTGGAGCTACGTCTCTCCGGACGGATAGGTGATGTGATATCACTTCTGATGGAACTCCAGTAACATCAGCATTGCACCAAGCAAAAACGTGCTGATGGCTCTTCAAAAACTTTAACATTTCATCTTTCAACACAGGTGGCATCTTAGACCCTATCTTGACACTTTTCCCATCTTCCAAACAGTGTGTTTCTACTTCTTCGATCGGTATTAATACTCCAGGGGTCTCTCTGGGGTCATTAATTTCACCCTCACCCCCAGAAAGGCCCTCAAACTGCTATTGTTCATTAATACGGACTACCCCAGCGTTCGAGGAGCCAGGGCAGTGGCATAACATTCTCTTGCAATCTTTTGGCTGCTCCGGACGACTCCAACCTGTCCCTGAACAGCATACTTCAAGCACTGATGGACTATTGAAGCCACTGCATGCATCCTAGAGAGCCAAGACCTCCCTAGAATAGCATTATAGCAAGTGGGGCAATCCACCACAATAAAGAGTATTCTGACCATTTTCTTGAAAGGGCCATTGCCCAATAAAACTTCTTCTTCGAATTCTCCGATCACATCTGCTGAGCTGCCTGTAAAGCCCACCAATTGATCTGTCCGAACTCTGAATTACAGCTGCATTTTTCATTCTCTTGTATGTGGTTAGGAAAAGGATATTGGCTGAGCTTCCAGTATCCACCAGGATTCGTCTTATGTCATTGCCCCCTATAGATGCTCCTATGACAGCAGCATCCTCATGAGGGCCAGCAATGTTTCTTAAATCATCTTCATAAAAAACAATGAAGGGGAACGAGTTTTGTGACTGATAGGAAGTCATGCCTCCTTCTAGCTGGGAGGCTAAAGTATGAACATGCCTCTTCCTCGAAGAAGCAGTAGGAGCTGTCATAGTGTCCCCTCCGAAAATTGTAAGTGACTCGAAAAACTTAATGAGCCCGGAGACCGACCTAGAACATTCCTCAATTGTACCCACTCTATTTCGAGTTGGATCAGGATCCAAGTACTCAGATTCTACGTCAAACCTTTCAACTATAACCATGGCTCCCTCCGGAGCAGCATTACTTGGACCAACCCGGTGAGTGTTATCAGGCCTGTTACCCCCTCTTCTTTTCACGTAGGCCCCAAGCTTTCCCCTTTCAATCAAGTTTTGAACTTCTTGTTTCAATGCTATGCAGTCATCATTGGTATGAACAATATCGTTGTGATATTGGCAAAAAGAATTATTGCGATGTTCTCTGGGAGACTGCAGTGTCGCCGGTCTCCGGTAATGCACCTCTTCCTTCGTTTTATCAAAGATAGTGGCCACACTTTCTTTTAACTCTGCGAACCACTTCGGTTGGACCCATGGCCCTCTCTTGTTTCTGGATTGTTGACTTTGAGCAGGAGCAGCTGGCTGAGACTGAGCTTTTGCCCTACCATGCCCCTGTCCGGTTTCTCTTGCTTTGTTCCCGGACTGATTCTGATTGGGATTTGGTGCCACCGGGGTAGATCTCACCTGTCTGTGCACCCTGGTTTTCTTTGTTTCATCGCCGTTTATTTGTTTGCCAACCTGATTCAGCAACCCTCCCCATGTTATGGCCTTCTTTCTGGTCACTGAATCAGCTAGATTGCATGGGTTCAAACCCTGTCTCCGGGATGCTATTGCTACCTGTTCGAAGCAATCAGCCAACCCATTCTTGGTGTTCACAAAACGGCTTATATATTCTTTCAAGGACTCATTTGGCTCTTGGGCACAATGGATTATTGTGTCTCCATTGCCTTTTAGTCCTTTACACCCTACGAACTGCCTTCGAAAGGCTACCCAAAAGGTATCGAAGTCTTTAATACAACCCTGAGGCAGGCTGTTGTACCATTTTAGAGCACTCCCCGTGAATGATTGGGAGAATGCCCTACAGAGTAGTTTATTGTCGTCGTCAAAGTTCATCATGAAGTTCTTAAATTGCTCCAGATGGTTGTCCGGATCAGTACTGCCATCGTACTTCTCTATTTTGGTGCTATCAAACCTCTTAGGGAGGTTTCCGGACAGAATTTTAGAAGACAATGGAGATTTCCTCCAATTCCTTCCACGACTGAACACAGTAACCTCATTGGGAGTTGCAAAGATACCTGGCTCATCGTGAAAAGCGAAGGGATCCATCAGCATCCGGTCTACATGCTTCCGGCTATGAGATGATCCCTTACCAATATGCCTTTTCATCCTTCCTTGTCTATCTCTTTTTCTTGAGTATTTTTTAATCTGCTTTTGCTTCTTTCTAGTTCGACCCTCATCGCTGCTAGAGGATAAGGATTTTTCAACTCCCTCACTGTTCGAAGAGCTATCAGAAGACTCTGAGCTTGAGTCAGAACTCTCCACTGGCTTAGACCGGTGAGATTTTTTAGAACTGGCATGAGTCTTTTTAGTGCTCACACGAGTCTTTGAAGACTCATGCTATCTGGGGTTATCAGTGTGATGAGCAACCGATGGTTTGGATTTTTCTTTCACGCCCATCTTGGCCTTTTCTGCCCTCAGAGCTTCTATTTCACCCTTGAGCCTATCACGCTCTTCGATAGTGTACTCATCGTTCTCTCCCACCACTTCGAGCAGAGCTGGTGGTACTTCTGGATTATCCGGATTCATACGGACAAATTTTCTTAGCTGGTTTCGAATGCTTGATTCAGGCACCTTCGTGCTCCCACTGTGGTCGCCAATTTGGTGAGGATAATAATAGCCTGAGGGTAGGCTAGTAATTTGGTTGGTGTTTTATGGTAGTGTGTGGGTGTTATGTGTTTAGAGTAGAGAGTAGAGAGATAATTAAGCAGCCTGGTAGCAGTTAATTCTCATTACCCACACTTAATGTAGGTGGTTGAGTATTTATACCCTGATGTTTGGGCCGTTATGGGCTTTCGGGTCATGTTTAATGGACCCGGGTCATGTTCAAAGACCCATGAGCTCTAAGTAGGAGAGCAAGTAGCTTAGTCAAGAAGTGTTTAGGTTTTTTAGTACTTTTTGTCATAGTTCGAACAGTCCTATGGTCATTGTGCTCAAAGTGATCTGTCCGGTCCGTGTGATCTGTCCGGTCCGGAGGCCTTGGACCGATCTGTCCTTGTCCGGGGAGCGTGCAGAATTCGGACTCATCAAGTACAATATTTTGAGACATGAATAGCCAAGTTTCTAGATGATGTTGATTTGAGAGGGGAATAAGGGAATATATGTTAATTTTTAAGAAGAATCTATAGAGATTCATGAAGTTTTAAATGAGGATACTCAGGCATCAGAAGATTGGACTGTGATACAAATTATTTTGGTCATGTATGAAGAGGTTAATCCTAAAATTAACACTAATGTTTCACTTGAGGGTTCCAACCAAGATATAGATTTGGTCCAGGTATAACAAGATAACCCTCAAGGTGATTTTCCACAAGAAGGTCAAAATGAAATCGTTCATAATAACCAAAATCTACATTCTCAATAAGCAAAACAAAAGGAAATGATGTCCTTATGAAGGTCCATAAGAGAAAGGAATAATAATAATATAGGTCCATAATTTGTAGTATATCTTCGGGAGCATGATGAGTCATGTATTGGAACTGTAGATGAAAAACTCTAACTCTTGGAAGTGGATTGACACTATGAAGAAAGATTATAAATTGATGTAAGACAATGCGGTATGAGATCTTGTCCCATTACCTGAAAGAAAAAAAAATTGGTTGTAAGTGGATTTACAAAACCAAACGTAATTCCATGGGTAATGTAGAAAAACATAAATCATGTCTTATATCAAAAGGTTATACTCGGCATGAAGGGTTTGATTTTAAAGAAACCTTTGCTCTAAGATCGGCGAAAGATTCATTTAGAACAACCATGGCATTAAGTGCTCATTTTTACCGTGAGCTCCATCAGATGGATGTTAAGACCGCTTTTCTCAATGGTGATATTGAGGAAACGTTTTATATGGTGTAACCATAACACTTTTTCGAAATCAACTCAAATAATCTAGTTTGCAGACTTATAAAATCCATTTATGACCTCAAACAGGCCTCTCGGTAATGGTACCACAAATTCTTTCAGGTGATAGTCAGTTAAGACTTTGAGATCAACTTGATTGAGGATTGCGTGTATTACAAGTTCAGTGAGAATAAATTTATATTTCTTATATTATATGTGGACGACATATTGCTTGCCTTTAACAATAAGGAATTGTTACACACTACAAATAGATTTTTATCATCTAAATTTGATATGAAGAATCTCCGTGATGCTAGCTTTGTATTAGGAATCCAGATACATTAGAATCGCTCCCGTTGTATTCTTGGATTATCACAAAATAAATACATTAAAAGTGTGTTACAATATTACAGATTGGCAGATTGCAAACCCTTAAGTACCCCTATAGCAAAGGGTGACAGACTTAGTTTGGATCAATGTCCTAATTCAAAAGTTGAGATTAAGGAAATGAAAACGATCTCTTATGTTTCAGCAGTTGGGAGTTTAATGTATGCTCAAGTTTATATTATATCGGATATTGCCTTTGATGTACATATGTTGGAGAGATATGTTAGTAACCTAGGTATGGATCATTGGAAGGCAGCTAAAATGGTACTCTAATATCTGCAATGAACAAATGGGAACATGTTGACATATAGGAAGTCGGATAAATTAGAGATCATTAGGTATTCCAATTTGGATTTTGGTGGATGCCTAAACATACTAAAGAGCACATCAAGCAACATATTCTTATTAGTTGGAGTGAAATATCCTGGAAAAGTGTAAAACAGACAGTTATTGCATCGTCCACCATAGCAGTATAATTTGTTACGTGCTTTAAAGCATCGAACCATGCGTTATGGCTGCAGAATTTTGTTACATGATTGCACATTGTACAAGTTATAGAAGTTCCCATGAGGTTATTAAGACAACAATTCCATTGTGCAGTTATCCAACATCAATATGAGCTCGTCTAAATCCAAACACATAAACATAAAGTTATTGTCTGTTAAATAAAGAGTGCATATGGGTCAGATAAGTATAAAGCACATCGACACAAACTCCATGATAGCAGATCCTCTAATAAAGGAGCTTTTGTTTAAGGTTTTCCAGGGACACACCATCAGTATTTGTGTAGTTTTTTTAGAGGATTGTCAGTTTCAGTGGGAGAGTTTGTAATAGGATCTGATGTTATATTTTGTAGCATTGTGCATATTAAAGTTTATTGCAATATTTATATGATTGAAAATATTTATTGATATATGTACTGTATTGGATCTCCAAAGGTAAGAACCATTTAAGAGTAGATACGTACGATTACAAGCCATGTTACTCTTAGGTTATACTCCATAATTGGCCCAAGTGATTGATTGATAATTTTAATATGATTATTGTTGCATCTTATTGTTCACATTACGAGGAAGAGGTTTTTAGTCTTTATTTTATCAATCATGTATAGTGTTGTACCATTTTCCTATTAACAATGAATATATGGATCCCATTAAATTTGAATATGTATTTTTGAGAAGTATGTGGCGGTCCAAGTGGGAGATTGTTGGAACATATTTACTTAATATATTTATGAACCGAAAATAATTTGGGCTAACATGCTAAATAAATACATTTGCTCATTGTCTTAAGGAAGTACAAATTAAAAATAATCGAATTAATTATTTGATTAACTAAATTGATATGTGGATGAAAATGCGTTATGGGCCCAAGTGTGGTAACATGTTGAATTTGGATACTGTTATTAAGAAGGCCTAAATATCAATACTTAATCATGAACTAATAATTCATGGTATAAATTAAATTATACATTTATTGGTTTATGGTCCCCGAATACAAGGAAGTATTATAGGATGAGTTTTACAATGTTGGGCTTCGCATATTAAATACTATAAATAATAAGCTAGGTTTAGTGATTTCATCATCCTAAACCCTAAACACAAAAGCTAACGTTTCCTTCAGTGTTTTCAAAAAACATTTCCTTTCTTTACTAACTAGTTATGCAGGTTCCGTAAGTCCATCTAAAAAAATCGTTGAAGAACGAAAAGTAAAAAGAGAATATTACATTGATAGATATAGACAAAACCGTAAGTACATTTGTTTTTTATTATTCTTAAGTGAATCATATAAATGGGTTTATATTTATATTCCCAGTTTTTTTATATTAATTTGATTCGATTTCAAATCAAATATAGCACATTCATCCTAGATTTGTTAGCATGAAGAGGTATACTTTAAACTTAAGTCTCTGGTGTAAACTTTAACTTCCAAGTTAACACTTAACTGTACTTTTACGAGTTTTAAATATTCATGCTATCAACTATTCTAACTCTAAAGAGATCTCAATTGAATAAGTTATAGTTTAATAATAGGAGGATGTAATAAATATTTAATCATATCATGGACTAATTCGGTGAGAACTTTTTTTTACTAAAGCAAAACTCTATTATTATTTATAGAAAAAAGAATCGCGTATTTACGCCCACTATTCTTGTCATATGAGCTATAGTTTGGCACGACATTGTCGGTTTATAGACATTTTATATGTCACTCTTTTTGGTAGGCTAATCGAGTCGATGTTCTACTTTCAACCACATACTCGATTATGGAGGTTTTCATCGAGTGTTAGCACCAAAATACAAACAATTTCCATTTAAACTTTGGTGAGATAACTATCATCATTAACGATGTCCATAAGATCATTAATCTTAAGGTCGAGGTTGACGCTGTGTTGTTTTCTAGCAGAGAGGACAACAAGGTGCAATTTTATATCGATGTTGCCTCACTCCTAGGTGTAGATTCGATCAAACTTTCCATAGATATTGAACTTTGCAAAGGGATTAGGTCGAACCATGGTTTTCTCTACACTAGGTTTAGCGGCCCATTATACCATAACAACAACCTTTTGTTCAGTAAAGAGATTGTGGATCAGGATGCGCGTGGTTATTTTCTTCAAATGTTCGGGTATACTATATTTGCTGACAAAAGTAATACGTATATGAACTAAAAGTATGTATTCCTCCTATGGGACTTGACTAACCAAAGGCATCGTTATGCTTGGGGTTTGCAGTATTGCCTTATCTGTATCACCTCAGAGAGTCCTACTTGCAAACGTCAAAGACCATGGCTGGGTGTATCATGTTCCTCGACACTTGGATAAATGATCATTTTCCCATAATTCATCCGAATACGTGTGTCGATTACAGAGAAAAATTATCGTTTATTACTCGATAGGATACAAGTCGGTTAAAATTTTGGTACTAAGAGTAAATCAAACTAGAGGATTACGTTTAACATGCAACAAAAATTCTATGTAAGTTTTACCTTTTGCATTAAAATGATTACAATTATTAGGTGGTTAAAATAATTTTACTTATTTTTGAACTGATATGACCATATTTTTATTGAGCATAAAACATGAGAGTGTCACGTGATTCTTTAAATGATTTTGCATTAGAATGATTAAAATGGTTAGTTGTATAAAATTTGGGTTTGTGCTGATTAAAGAAATAGATTATTTAAACAAATGGAAATTGTATGAAATAAAAATAAATAATAATTAAGAAAACCTTTGAAACAAGTTTTTTGAGTTGATCATCGTATGTTATAACCTCATTGGTTTTATTGTTTACATAGTTTTGTTTTGCAGATTATTTTCAAATCTTATCGGATGGTACGTGATCAATTCTCATTGGATATAATAGCTTGCTATCATAGTAAGATTGGTGGTGTTAACCATGTCGAAGCCTACAATCTTGATCGATATATGTATTATCTCGGTCACGTGCATGACATTCCATCGTATGTCCTTATCAATGCGTTGGGAAAAAATAAACGGTATCCCAAGAAAACCGACTATACGTTCGGTGCAGAATATTAGATTGAATGAATGCGTTACGTGGTATTGTCTAATTTGAAAGGCCCTCCAATTAGAGATTATATGAATTCAAACAACTCATGTTTGTTTCGTTGTATGGGTTTTACGCTAGAATTAGTAAAGAATTTTTCAATGATTGTTTTAGCGGTGCTATCAAAAGTACTGACTGGTATTCTGAAACTAATGATAGGTTAACCAATCTTTGGAGTGTCTGAATTATTTGCATGGGATTCTAACCATTTTTTTGTGTATACATACATAGAATGATCCTTTTTGGTAGAATTATATGCCTGAGTTTTATTACCTCTACCTCGACCACGATCACGACCACGATCGAGAGTACAATCCCGTGTTTTCATTATTTTTAGGGGTTTGCAAATAAGAGAAATAAAAGGATCCAAAATTCTTGTAAATGTTTTAGGCCAATGACTTTGTTTATAAAACATTAAAATCTCTTAGTTTTACATCCAAAAATGAAAAAAATATAGTTTTAACATCTTTTTCTCTGGTTAGTTTAACTGGATGAACTATTTTTAATCTTCTCTAATGTTTGCCTACAATACGGGTATGAACATACCATCCGTTTTGAAGATGACCATTAGTTCGTAGATACATATTAACATGTGTGTCGTTCGGATGATACGATCGCATGTGGATTTTCACCTCCGTCTTTCTCGATATTTTCAACATAATTATTGTAGCGATTGCAGATACGTACCCATGTAGTAATTTACAAGGTATAAAATCTTAGAATTCATAAATAAGATGACACTTGCTTAATTTCATATATTCTTTTATGATTAAATGTTATATTGCAAGCAAACCATACACATTCTTCCTAAATCCCTGGAAATTTGATTGACTTATCTCGATAAATTTCTTCAAAGTAGTATGGGTGCTTTCCGCCCTATTATAATTCTTATTGTTAAAATACATGATCTTGTTAGTGTATGCATGAACAAACCTATTTTTATATAGTGTAATACATCAGTCTATGACGTAGTTGACCACTTTCTCTTGCTTTTTTTATTATCCCCCCATATTATATTTAACCTTTCGTTCATTTGTTCAACAATGGATGATCTAACAATATAATTCCAAACACCAATAAAAAATTTCAACTCTTTACAATCTTTTAAAAAAATATTTTCCCAAGTATGTTCTTGTTGATATGTTATTCGCATAACGTATGACTCGGATTTGAAAATAATTTATTTATGATATTCATCAAATAAAGTTAATGATCTCTGATTATAACACAAAACAACTTACAATCATTCTCTTCCATAACCATTTTCAAACATGAGAAAGCCAATTACTAGCTGTCTTTTTTGTATTTGACAATGAATTCGATTCCAATGCAAAATATTTTGGTTGTCGTTGTAATCCTGACTACTTTCAACAATGGCGTCCCATATCTAATCGTCTTGTAAGTGTTATTTATGATTACCAACAATGAGAATGTCCATAGTCAATCAATGCTAACCAGGTGTGTAAAAATTAAATTGGTTAGAATACCGAATCCTTCATTGGTCATTTGATACTGGTAAATGTATTTGTAATTTTGTAGTTTTACTAACAAGCATTTTATTTGCGGTCGAACACCATTTTCAAGAAATCGTGTTCTTTGAAGATAATTATATGGCCAAAGCTATCTCCTCCATGTTATTTTTTATTTCCTCCATCTTTCAAACTTTCAAAAACACTAGTGACTTGCTTTTACCAAATTACCCTTATTTTTATTTCAAATTTATCACTAGATGCCATTTATCTAATAGATAGTCTTATATGAAAAAACACAGCATTAACCTAATTTTAATCCAAGATATATGATTCTACCTCTAAAATTAACCTTAAAACAAAGAACTTCAATTTTATTGAAGATTAATCATCGAAAATGAAGAAACCCAAACAAAGCCGGAGAACGGCACTCAATCGACAAACAAAGTAATTTAAACTTGTTTTTACGTTTTACAACTTCGTAGCTTGAAAATACCTATTTCGAAACTTATTTTTTCAGCTAAACCCGATTTTTACAGTTCTGAAAAAAAAACAACTATTTCCGAGCCGGGAATTAGGAATCAGGTGTAATTTTTCAAAAAAAATGTGCAACTGATTCCGAAAGGGCCACTCGGAATCAGTTGCAATTTTTCAAAAAAAATGTGCAACTGATTCCGAGAGGGCCACTCGGAATCAGTTGTAATTTTTCAAAAAAAATGTGCAACTGATTCCGAGAGGGCCACTCGGAATCAGTTGCAAACCCCCTGTCTCGTTATTTAATGTGATAGCCTTGTTCACTTGGACATTGCACTTGATTCCGAGTGGCCCTCTCGGAATCAAGTGTAAATCACCAGTGTATATTAAAATTTGATTGTTTCTTAACCTCTAAACACTTAAACAAGGCTAAACAACAAGGATAAACAAAAAACATCATCCGATAAACAAAAAACATCATCCGATAAACAAAACGATACATCCGATAAACATCATTATCATCCGATAAACAAAAAATTACATACGATAAGGTCATTATCATCCGATAAACAAAAAATTACATAGAAAACCTAGAATTTCTTCTCGAAGCTTTCTCTATCTTCGAATCAGCTGTTGTAAGGTAGTGATAATGGTGAAAAATGAGTTTTCTTCTTTGTAAGGTAGTGATAAAGGTGAAGAATGGGTTTTGTTGTACTGAATAGAACGGGTATGTTAGGGTAATGGTTTTGTGAAGAAAAATGGGTAAAAGGGCAATTTTGTAACTTTCTTTATGGAGGAAATAACATCATGGGGGATTTTTCAAAAGATGGAGGAAATAAAAAATATAATGGAGGAAATAGATTTGGCCTAATTATATATGTGACTTATGTTAGATGCATTCTCTTTATAAGTCTTTTTAAGGCACAAAATATTTGATACAGAGTTGTTACGGTTATCTTCAAATCTTTGACAAGTTTTTTTAATTTGTTTTTAACTTTGCAAAATACGCATGTTCTTGTAAATACATAATTATATCATGGTCGTGTTTATCAGAAGTCACACTTAATACCCACTTATCATCATCTTTAACCGGAATACCAACCAAATAAAATGAAATATTGATTTTTCTATTAGCGCACGACTTCCATTTGCGATCACACTCTTTGACACTTGGCCTATAGATATCAGATCTATCGCATACATATATATTCTATCTATTCTTCATATTTTTCGACTTTCCCTCGAGCATATTATAAGTGATAACCCAAGTGTCTTACCAAGACCTTTGACCCACTTGGTCATCAATTTGTAACTATACTCATTGTTGGTTGCAAAATGATTATCATAGTATATAATAGTTGATATTTTGTCTTCGATAACCTCCTGCAATTCATATAAAGCAAACAAATCAATCGAACTTAAAGTTTGCATTTTGGAATGTCATTCTGTTATTTCCATACCTGAAATTTAATATATTTTGCTATGTCATTAGCGGAATGATAGTATTTTCTTCCAACATTTGAGAAATGCTATCATACTTTATGCCACGTTGTTGGAAAAAAACTCTACTTAAGCGCCATTTGTGGGTGAAAATAAAATTTTGGGTTTTCTAAAAAAACGTTATTTTAAACAGAAAGAGAGAGTATTGTATACATATTCCATGTAAATGGTGGTATTTAGAGATAAACTTCTCTATCTATTATGAACTTTATTTGAATTTTTAAAAGTTGGAAAAAATAAAGAGTTTTTGTTGATTTTAGTAACTTTTATGAGTGTTTAGTTAAAGGTTTCAATAGATTGATGTTATGTAAATGCAAGGAGTAAATAATGGCATAAATTTTTAACAAATAGAAAACTTAGGATTCTGTGGGTATTTCAATAATGAATAATTTTTTAAAAATTATAAAATCTGAAAATGCAACTATACGAATAAACTTTGGATTTTTAGCAATTCTTTTGGTAGTATTAAAAGAAATCTTTGTTATACTTACATAAATGTATCCTAAACAATTTACAGCAACGAGTTAATGAAGTTTCATTTATTTGATCATTAAAAAGTCACGTAGATTGGTATTGTCATTGTTTTATACCTAACATGATTGAACCCAAACAATATTATATATATAATAGTTACAAGTGAGCTTATGGTAAATACACTAGTAACTAGCCCGTCAATGTGAATTATATCATATAGCAACGATGATAGCTAGCTTCTCATAATAATTGTTATAACTAAATACCTCGTGCATAGTCAAACATAAAAACAACACAAGTTAATTTGAAGATTTTATTTATATAAGGAAAATCTTATCCAAATAAATACTAACCAATTCATATATTATATGAACAAAATAATTGAGATGGTAGAAAACTGTAATTAGCATTGCAGATGATAACATAAGTGACACAGTAGATGATACTCGAGACTTAATTGAAAGAGGTCAACAAACAAAATTGTTCATTACAAAATATAAGATGATTTTATTGGAATCTATAAAAATAAAGGATATAATATCACATAATAAGAAGATTCATTTGACATGAAAGTTATGCGTTGAAATTATCAAATGTTGTGTTTAATATTATCCAACAAGGTCTACACTAAAAGCAAAAAAGTTTGAGATCACTATGAAGATGTCAAAGCTTTTTACATATGTTTTTACCACACGTCACTTTGTTTGCCCAATATCAACCAATAATTTTGATTTATTATTTTTTATCTTTCGTTTTCGCAAAACTTCCTTGTTGGTCATGTAATATTTCACAAACATATAGGTTAATGTACCTTTTATATACATAACTACCATTATTTGGTCGGATACCAACATTCAAACGGTTACATTCAGCTCTATTACATCGGGAGTATACAACATTTCAACCAACCAAACATTAATTTTCAAACTTACTAACCTACTGGATTAAGTAAATTTGTTAGCTTTTCTTTCATCGCTTGAAAATACTAAAGGCTACTTTTTTATATTTGGAAGCAAACCGAAACACTCTTAAACATTTAAGGTATTTTTAATTTATAAATTTATTTCAACGAATCTAACGACATGCTACACGTTAGTTGTATTCTTTTTAAGTTTGATAAAATATATAATTTTTCCTCCATATAAGTTTTTCCCAAAAGGTTTTTAACGAGACATGAAAAAATCAAGCACAAACGAATCCAAATATGTCTTCGAGCTTTGTTCCACTAGAATATTAACTGAGCATTTCAAAAGTAATATAATATCTAAAAAATTAAGGATTCTACCTCGAAATAGGTTATGGTACGATTTAACATCCAACCAAGAGGTAAAATATTTCGACTTCAGAAAACATATGCATTATCAAGCCTTGCAAATACTGGTAAACGAAGATAACAAATGCCTTGGATATAACACATATTTTAGTCTTTTCTTGATACAAAGACTATGAGAATTATTAATATTAGTGAAATACGTTTGATAAAATTATATGACCCACCAGCTGATTAAGCCTTTTGAGTTGTGACTTGGAGGTTAACTAAATGAAAAAACATATAATAAATCGTATCGTAACACGTTTGGCAGCTTAATAAAAATAGTTAATACAAGTACTAAATACACATTATATTCTATTCACTTGCTACCATGAATATTAAGTTGATATAAATAAGAAATCAACCAGCATATAAAGGATTTTCTTATATTTTATATTAAATCTATGAAAATTTAAAATTATATAATTTTATAATTTTTAAAAATTATTAACTTAATCCTTATTTTCAAGTTAAAAGAACTAAAAATACCATATTAATAATCAAATAGTAACTTATAAAACTTTAGGAGTAATATTAAATTCATCTTATCTTATTATATTTATGACACCAATCAAAATAAAAACATTTTTTTTAAAGTAATGCATTAAATTAATGGAATAAAAGTTCATATATTGGGCATACTTGAATTAGTTGGAAGAAAATAAATAAAATAATAAATTCATAAAATAGAAAAAAAAACTCAAATAAAAATATGGCGAAAAAGTAACTACAACAAAATAATAGGGACATTAAAGAGTGAAAATCTGAAAACCTGTATTGGGAGCGATCCATCTACTCAAACTATTACAGTTCATCTACAAGAGAAACTGCAATAGACAAAATTAATAAATAATAAGAAGAAATTAGCTCTGATAATGATATAAATAAATGAAGAATAAAAATAATTATTTTACATTAAGTATAATAGTAAATAAATAATGTAAAAGGGAGGTTTGGTATAAAATATAAGGATAAAGGACTAGATGTGTAATTTGTAAGAAATATGTTTGAAAAAAGTAGTAAAATTGAGTGAGATATCCACGTAACAAACAATAGTATAACTTGTAACCAAACCTACCTATAAATACGTGTACTTTTCTTGGAAAGAGGATGAGACTTGACACTTTGGACACTTGGAAACGTTCTCTCTCTAAAGACTTTTTAACAAGCTTCCTCCCTTTAAAAACTCCTTTAGCCAAGGTATAAACCTGTCTTAACCTCTCTTGCACTCACCATAATATTTAGATTTATCATTTGAGACCACGGTAGGAGGTACACTTGGTACCTAGATTTGAGCTCTAAAACCAAAAAGACGAACGATTAGATCACAAAAGCGTTATAGATCCTGAAGTCTAAATTGATCCAACGGTATTTGTGGAAGGAGAGGTGGTGGTAGAGTCAGTTATGGGTAGAGAAGAAAATCAGAATGGTATGCAAGCGAATGATCAACACGATCAGTCAAATTAAGAGGATTAGATGAATCAATTAATAGAGCAGCTAACTGAATTAAATGACCAACTAGAGCAGAAGGAAAAATTGGTTGAATCTGGTCGGGTACGATCCGAGGGGAAATGTGTAAATGAAAAAAATGGATACATGAGACCATTCCGACGAGTCTCACAATGTTCATCAAGAAATAGTAGTATTTAGGAAGTATAAATTCAGTTAAAAAAGGAATATCACTCTTCGAGAAAGGAGATGAAAGATAAGCATTGTTATATTCCTTTGGATACTAACGAGTCTCCTGGGTTAGATTCCGAGAAGTTATAAAATCTTGAAACGGATGATTCTTACAAAGAGAAAAAACAGGCATGATTTGAAAAGGCATGATAGTGGGCGTCATAAATATTGTAATGAGCATAAATCTAAAAAGTTAGGTGAATCTAAATTTGTGATTGAGATCCACTTTTCGAATATAATGTGGCTAATTAGTATACCAATCATGTAGATCAAGGATTATATGCCCTCATGGGAAGTGGTGCAGAAGATAAACAATACAGACAATCAGTAGACTGAAGGACTTATCCTTTATCAGCTGAGATAAGATCGATATCGCTTCCGAAGCACTTCAACATCACCAAAGTTGAAAAAATCGATGTCACATAAGATCCTGACGACCATATGAGCAATTTAAAAACTACATTATCAATTTTGATGATGATGACACGTTAGTGTGTACGGAATTTTCACAAACATTTAAGGGCATGACCTTGAAGTGGTATACTAGGATTCCAATAAGATTGATAACTGATTTTGGGACATTCTACAAAACTTTCCGAAGGCAATGTGGAGCAAATAAATGAAAGCTAATGGAGATATCATACTTTAATGCAAGCAGGCAATTAAAGAAAAGTTATAAAAATTATACTAAACGATTTGTGTTGACCAATAACGAATTAGATGGAAAAGTTATAAAATTATACTAAACGATTTGTGTTGACCAATAACGAATTAGATGGTTTTGACGAACTGGTAGTATGTGCTGGTTTTTGAAAAAAGGTTGCTCTCTGGATATTTAGAAAATAAAAATGCAAGGAGAAGGGAACTAACTTTTGAGGCTCCAATGGCTCAAGTAGAAGAGTATATTAAGGTGAATGAATCAACAAGAGTTCGGATATGGCCTAGTCTATCTTAGAGGCACTCAATTAGAGGAAATTTGCCCACTAGTTAAGGCTATCAGGGTAGCACTTTAGGTTTTCAAGGACCTCCTCGTCTGAAGACGTCAACTAATTTACCTCTTCGCTATAGATCGTCTCAAGTGTTGTCTTCTAATTACCAGTAACCTCATACTAGGTCGAACCAATAAGTGAGACCATATTATTTTATAGAGTTAACCGAGAATTTGGTAATAATTTTTGACAGAGCTAAAAATCATGTATATTTTCGAAAACCTCCACCAATAACTGAAACCAAATATGAGCAAAGTAATAAATTTTGTAAATACAACAATGATACCAAGCATGACACTATAGATTGTATAACTTAAAAATATAATTTCAGATTATGATAAAGAATGTAAAATTGACTACTTTTGTTAATTGGCAAGTAAGTTGTTGGTATATTCCGAACTCTAATCCACCGACACATCAGATTGTAAATTTTTCATCAAAGCAACAAAATACATTGATGATAACTGAGCCTAGAGATGACATCAATGCGTCTTCGGAATACCTTGATCCCGATCAAGATCGGAGGGTGGTATTAGTGGTGAATGAACCAAAGGTCCAAAGAAGATTTTAAATTTTATGTGAGTATTTTGAGTCTATAACAATTTTTAAAGGAGATATTATGACTGGAAATACTAATAATTATAAAAAAAGACACGTGGTAAGTTTAACTACACAGTTGGAATGAGGTATTTTTACTCATCTTTATAGAAAGAATTTTATATTTTTTTTTATCTTATTTGATGAATATGATTCAGCTGGTCCTCATGAAGATGTAGTAGTGATCAGATCGGAAATAGCAGGCACCAAGATTCAGAGGATACTCATTGATATTGGTAGTTTAACCAATATGTTGGCTTTTGCAACATATGAAAAATGCATAATCCACTTGTGATTCTCTGATTTGAGCAAACTATAGCTGGATTTATCGAGGTAACAACTCAAGTTATTGGAGAATTAGAAGGTGAGGTTTTGTTGCATCATGGTCTATTTAAGAAAAATTCAAAGTGATAGAAGTGGATCGGTTATCAAGAGTAGGTCATATTCGAGAAACACACAATATATTATGGACTGCGAATCTGGTGCTTGTAAATAAGAAGAATGGAAAATGGAGGATGCGTGTCAACTATACTAATCTCAATCAAGCATGTCCGAAGGATCCATTTCCTATCCCAAGGATAGACCAGCTTGTTGATTCAACACCGGGTAAAAAGTTTATTTCGTTTATGGATGCTTTCATAGGGTATAATCATATCTAAATGAATTCGATGGATCAAGAGGGTACTACGTTTATTACCTGATTAAATATTGCATTATTATCGAGTTATGCCTTTGGTTTTGAAAATGCTGGAGCTACGTATAAAAGATTAGTGAATAAATATTTGCCACTCAAATTGGGAGGAATATGGAAGTATACATAGACGACATGTTTGTTAAAAGTTTCACGGATGAAGAACACCTACACGATTTAGAGGAAACTTTCTTGAATTTAAGAGCTATCCGTTTAAAGTTAAACCTTGAGAAATGTACCTTTGGAGTTAGGTCGAAAAACTTCTTAGGATACCTAATAAGTGAAAAATGGATAGAAGTTGATCCAGAGCAATTGAAAGCGTTGGTGACAATGAATCATCCTCGTTCAATAAACGAAGTGCAAATTTTACGGGTAGGTTAACAGCTATAACTAGATTCATATCTAGATCTTCATATAAATATGCTCCATTTTTTCAAGTATTGAAACAAGGAAATGAATTTTTGTGGGCACCACACTGCAATGTAACGTTTAAAAAAAATTAAAGAACAATTATCCTCCCCGAAAGTTTTATCTAAGCCGCTTTCAGGTGAGCAGTTTTTCTTGTACATCGACATCTCAGACTATATTGTAAGCGCAATCTTAGTAAGGGAAGTATATGGATATCCAAGACCGGTATATTATGTGAGAAAAAGTTTGCTTGTCTCGGAAAAAAAGATATTTGAAGCTAGAGAAATTAACTTTGGATTTAGATGTAGATGCTCAGAAGATGCGTCCTTATTTCTAAGCCCATTCTATTATCGTTAGAACATTATTTCCATAGAAGAATGTGTTACAAAGACCAGATGTTTCAGGAAGAATGACAAAGTATTCAATGGAATTATGAGATTATGACATTTATTTTACTCCTCGAACAACTGTCAAGGCCCAAACCTTAGCAAAGTTTTTCATTGAATTTCATTCGGAGCGTTCTATTGAAAAATGAGAGAAACGAAACAAATGCATTAACTTTTACATATGAATAAGTAGTTAAAACTGATGATGGTTCCAGTATTTTGGGATCGGGTTCAAGAGGCTATGTATCAGGCAATATATTTCAGATTTCGAGCATCAAATAACAAGGCAGAATATGAGATTGCGTTGGCTAGATTAGGGCTTGAAAATATTTGTGGAACTAAGAGAGTTTGTCTAAAAGTGATTCACAACTTTTAGTGAACTATATAAGAGGAATATATGAGGCTAAAAAAGATCATCTTATCAAATATTTGCGAGAAGTAAGGGGATTGTCAGACTTGTTTGACAATTTGACGATTGCACATATTAACCAAGGAGAAAACACTATGAAGGATTCTTGGGCAACCATTTCTCATTCGGGGTATCCTTGGATTTATTACAAAAAGATCCATCTATAATCATGAAATACGAGCAATGCATATATTCCAAAAAAGTCTTTATGACTACCGAGGAAAAACAAATAATTTGAAGTTTTGATCTATAATAATTTTTACTCAAAGTTATGTTACCCCTTAATAAAAAGTTAGCTCAACGATTGAGGTTTAGGGCACTGAGTATACAATTCTTAGGACTATATTGTATAATAAATCTTTAAATTGACATTGCTGAGATGTTTGGGAAAAAAAGAATCATAAATAATCTTGTTCGAATTACATGACGAAGAAGGCTCATCTCATTGTGCTTTTAAAATTTTAACAAGAAGAGTATTGTTGGCAGGATATTATTGGCCTACCATAATGAGTGACGCTAAAAATTTAGTTCGTAATTGTGATACTTGTCAAAGATTTGCAAATACTATCCATATGCCAGCTGTGCCGCCAGACTCAATTTTTGAGGCGCTTCGGGGAAATTATTCTTGCAAATATTTGCAAATACTTTAACAAGATTTCTCTCTCTAAAAACTCCCTTAGTCGAGGTATATATATGTCTTAACCTCACTTTCACTCACGAGAATATTTAGACGTATCAATCTCGATCAAAGAATTTTGGTTGATAAAATATGAATCGAAAATTGAGAGCATGCAGTACGCTACCGCAGAGGTGAGAGTAACCGATGAGCAAAAAATTATGTTGTTTCTCTTTCATTATATATGCTAAATTATCACACCAAAACAAACACGCTAATTGTGACCAAGTCGGGAGTGAGCCCAATTTTATATATTTCCACTCCCAATATTTACCACTCAAATGAATCTGAATTTAGTGGTAGCAACCCAAATGCAACATGTAATCTCAAAGTTATAAAAGATATGATTGATAAATTATGTATCGAAATTAAAAAAAAAATATAGTCGAAATAAATAATTAGGATCTTAACTTAAAATTTAGATGCGTATTCTAAAAACATAATTAAAAAATATATATTATGTTTTAATAATTTCATACATAGATCCAATACAAAATAAAATTACAGATTACCATCCAAAAATTAGAAATTACTAATCTGTAAAACGATATTTAAAAAAACGATAATATTTAAACAATGATACTTTTCTTAATATTGAAACACATATTTAAAATTAGGACGATATTATCTACCGCACATAGCTATAAAAAAAATTACACAAGGGTACTTTTCTTAATATTTAAAATTTTAAAATTTTATATCCTTCAAACGTATTCCAAATTATTTTATCAATCCCATCACAATTTATTGGTTTATAATATGATTCCGTTATTTGGATATTGTCAATCAAATATTACAAGAATCTGTTCATTAGCGTAGCTTTTTGAAAATCATTAAAATTTCAAAATTAGTAGAACTATATTTAAAATAATAATATTATTTAGTAAAAAAATTATTTTGATAAAAAAATACTAAATTTGCATAGCTGATAATAAATAGTAGTCCTTGTATCAATTGGAATTTATATTTAATTTTTGATTTTTTATAATGTATATAAATAAATAAAACTATAAAAGAAAATATAGAGTAAATTTGATTTTTTTTATGGGCCAAGTATATGTTGTCAATCTACTGCACTGAAAATGTCCATCCTATATTGGCCATTTCTCCTCAAAGGAAATCTAAAAACTGGGCTAGAATTCTGAATGAAAGGCAAAATACTGAGGAGTTTATGTTTTGGCATTTGGGGAAAGGTAATGTTGCTTTTTGGTATGAGAAATGGTGTTCAAAGAAGCCTTTTATTACTATTACTGATGATAATGTTAGAAGATTTCTGTGGAGCAGCAACAATAGTTTGGTGAAGGACTTTTGGCTTGAGGATTCCTGGGATTTTGCTAAGCTTGGTTCTATGGTTACTAATACAGAAATTTGCAAGATAAAAGAGATTAGACTTAATAACATGGAAGATACTTTGCTTTGGTCTCTTTCAAATTCTGGTTCTTTCAGTGTTAAAGATACATACAATCAGTTCAGAATTAAAGGCAATATTTCTAGTATATACAACAAAACTTGGAATGCTGTAACTCTTAGAAAATGTTCATTTTTTCTTTGGAGGGTTTTACATGAATGGCTCCCTACAGACAATGTCATGCAAAGGAAAGGCTTCAACCTGGCTTCTAAATGCGTATTTTGCAACAACTGTGAGTCTACAAATCATGTTCTTATTCAATGTCCTAATGCCTGGGCTGTGTGGCAGCATTTCAGCAACATTTTTAAGATTCAGATAGATTCTTACTTGTCTGTACCGCACATGGTAATGAGATGGTATTGGGCTGCTGGTAAGCAATGTGATGTCCTCACAATCCTGCCTGCTATCATCTTATGGTCCATCTGGAAGGCTCGCAACAAAATCAAGATAAAA